>JANUSC010000097.1:142500-743807 GCA_025200525.1 Camellia lanceoleosa
GCTAATTGCCATTTTGTCTTTATACAAATTAGAAATTTATCAAATGGATGTAAAAACAATTTTCTTAAATGGTGAGTTAAATAAAGAAATCTAGATGAAACAACCATAAGACTTTTTTGTTCCAGGGAAAAAAAAAAAAAAGAAGAAAACACGTAAATTGGTTAAATCATTATATGGCTTAAAACAAGCGTCAAAGCAATGGCATGAGAAATTTAACAAGGTAATGATATCAAATGTATTTAAAATGTGACAAATGTGTCAAATGTGTTTATGTTAAAAATACAGACAAAGGTTATGTTATAGTATGTCATTATGTTGATGATATGCTTATCATAGGTAGTAATAACGACATGATTAAAACTACTAAGAAAATGTTGAATAAACATTTTAACATGAAGGACATAGGGATTGCTAATGTAATTCTTAGTATGAAAATTACCAAAATATCATAAAGATATACTTTGTCACAGTCACATTACATTGAGAAAATACTTAACAAATTTAGTAAAGATGATAATCATCTTGCTAGAACACCTGTGGATGTTAATTTGTTTCTTTCGAAGAACGTACAAGAAAGTATTTCTCAGTTAGAGTATGCCCAAATTATTGGAAGCTTAATGTACTTGATGAACTACACTCGGCCAGATATAGCTTATGCATTAAATAAATTAAGTAGATATACGAGTAATCTAGGAGTATAACACAAGAAAACTATTATAAAGGTTCTAAGATATCTCAAATTGACTCGTAACATTAGGCTAAACTATACTAAATATTCAGCGGTACTTGAAGGATACAGTGATGCAAACTAAATATCGGATACTAAAGACACAAAATCTACCAGTAGGAATGTCTTTACTCTTGGTGGTGCGGCTGGAAATCTTCCAAACAGACTTGCATTGCTAGGTCTATTATGGAATCAAAGTTTATAGCATTAGATAAAGCTGGGAAAGAAGCATAATGACTTCGTCACTTCCTTGAAGATATTCCAATGTGGCCGAAACCTGTGCCTGCTATATGCATACATTGTGATAGTCAATTAGCAATAGGTAAAGCACAAAGTCATATGTATAACAATACAACATAGCGGATCCACTAACCAAATAGTTAGCAGGAGAGTTAGTTGAGAATTCATCGGGAGGAATGAAACTTAAGCCTATTTAATAAGAGTTACCATAACGGCAACCCCACCTAGTTGACTGGAGATCGCCAAGATCTAGGTTCAAAAGGACAACCAAGTTGTGTATGACTCATAAGGATCACTAGGGAATCGAATGCCTACCCATTTCTATGATGAAATATGTGATGTCTGCGGCGTGTTAGGATAAGCAATGCTTTTAATGATTCTTATATCTAGGAATACCTAGTGGAGTATGGCATGATACTTTTCATAAAAATCATCTATATGAATATGAATTGGGCCGGTTCTATGAGTCTTATAAGGGCTACAATTCTCTAGAGCACTCGTGAAGTAGCAGGTTGTTCAAGGCCAAAATGAACACAATCGTGAGAACCAAACTGTGTCTAGAAATATGTTGTGTGAGTTCTATTGTCTTGATTTATACAAATGGCTAAACAGTTCAAGAAATCATGTTCAATGATTAGCTAGTAAATCTGATAATGTCTCATAAAGGAAGGTTCAAAGCCAAAAACTACCTATCCCTTGCAGAATATCTCTGATTTCTATACTCTCTTTAGAAACATCATGTTGTTGCATTTTCTCTCTGTCAATTCCATTCATGTGGGGAATTGTTAGAAAATTTTGGTTAATAAGCTTATTTTGGGCCATCTTTGAGCTTAAATTTAAGTGGGCCCCACATGTCTTTTGAGGTGGGTCCAAGTGGTGACGTATTCCTTGTTGGTAAATCACAAGGTGAAGATGGAGCGTCCAAACCATCTATGAGTGAATGGGAAGTTGACGTCATTTCGAATTTGCGAAATGGGAAGTTGAAGAGTCAAATGTGAGTTATCTTGTTTTGGGTGTCCCACATAAAAACTTTAAGAGAACTTAGATGACTATATAAACTTTAGGTTGACATACTTGGGTTAGGCCCCAAGGGGCACCCCAAGTTTTGTAAGGAGAAGAGTTATGGACAAAGTCGGCTTGACCTAAATCCACCACACACACATGCGCTGCCAATGCCGCCGGCTGTCCAGCCTGTCGGGTGCAGGTAATGGGTCGGGTCCTAGTGTAATTTTTTGGACAAAATTCATTTGAATGTTTTCAAATATTTGAGGGAAAAATTTGAAATCCTAATGGATATATTCAAACGTTTCTGCCAAAATTCGAATTTGAATTTTTGCCTCCCAGAATCCATGCCTCTCCGATCACCTCTCTTCACATTCCAGTCACACCTATTCGAACGGTTGTTTGCCCTTCCGAACAAATACCACATGGCCTATAAATACAAGGTCCCTCCAACAAATTTATTCATTCCAAATTTCCTTTCCGTTTTCCTTCTGTGCTGCATTGTTCTTCATATTAATTCATAGAATTTTCAGAGAGTTGCAAAACTCAGGTTTGGTTCGCCTGACAAATTGTTTGTAGTACTACTACAATTTGTGGTTTTGATCATTGTATCTTGGGAGATAGACACCATTAATCCCTGAGCACCTATGCGGCGGCGAATTTATCTTAGGGATAGAGTGTCACATACTCGACTTGATCATAGTCTTGTTGTTTGTTATTTCTGAAATAAGAACTTTCTGTACATAAATTATTTTATTTGTTTTAGTTTTATTTTGTTTTACACAGAAGATTATTCTAATAAGGATTACATGTACTAACTTGTTTAGATTGAGCCATTTAAGAAATGTGAGTATAGAGGTTTTCATTGTTTTTATAAATTTTGTCTGTGATTATAAGCACTAACTTGTTTGGATAGAGCGATTTGATGATATAAGAAATTTTAAAAGAAAATATCATTACTTTCATAAATGCTGTTTGGGATTAAAAGCACTAACCTGTTTTGAATGAATGATTTAATGAGAACTAATGCGAAAGAATATTGTCCCTCATGTTTGGTTTACAAATTAGATAAGAAAAATGACGAAAAATAATGAGAAATGGAGAGACAATAATGACTCTTGTTATGTAAGTTTCATTTCTCCAAAAAAAATAAATAAATAAATAAATAAATATTGTAAGATTTGACGAGAAATGAAATTGATTGGTTATGCAATGTTTATAATACTAAGATTGTCCATCAAAATAAAAATGAAGGAAAAATCCTCTTATATTCCTGTTTCACATACTTATGTAAACATAAAATTGAGAAATGGAAAAACATAAAAACCTTCTCTCTTTTTTTCTTCTCATGTAAGAGATTTTTTTTTTTTTTTTTAAATTCCAAGTTCATGCTCATTTGTTGCAACAACAAAAATTGTTGAAGAAGAGAACACATTAAGGCATATTTAAATAAAGAGAGATAACAAAAAGAAATATAAATGAATTTTGTTTGAAAAATCACCTTTTCCCTAGTTATAGGAGGCTTGTTTGCCGCCAGATCAAGGGTTTGAGTAAAAATTATGAGGTCTTAAGTTGTAGATTCTAACAGATGGACTCATTGTCAAATAGGTCATGTGATAATTAATGGCATTTTTCAGCAAATACTATTAAAAAAATGTCACTAATTATTAATTTTCAACGACTGCTAGAAAATTATTACAAAAAATGTCACTAATTATAAATTTTATCAACAATTTTAAAAAATCGTCACAAAAAAGCGTCACTAATTTTTAACTTGCAGCAATAGTTTAAAAAATTTGTCACAGAAAAATATCACTAATTGTAAGTTTTAGCTACAATTTATAAAACCGCGACAAAAAAAAAAGGTCACTAATTGTTAATTTTTAGCGACTTATACAAAAAATTGTCATAAAATATTATTTTTAGTAACAATTTTACTATGACTTATTTTTAATATAACTTAATGGAAATTAAACCCAATTATAAGGACCTATAAATAGTTTACCCTATAAATTATGTCATTTTGGAAAGAATAATGCTTACAAAAAGCATGGGAATCCTAGATCAATTGTTGGCCATAACTATTGATTGCTAGCTTTGTTAAAAGGTCCAAAGTTGATAGTATTAATCTATTTTTTGTTGGCTTATATGTTAAATAGGTTTTTAAATTTAGGGTAAATCTCATTTATCTTTCTGTGATTGTGTATAATTTGTCCTCCTATAATTTAAAAATATACATAATTTCATATGATTTGTGAAATAAAATACAATCAGATATTTCACACTATAACATATAAGGGTTTTAAAAACTAAACTGTTCTATTTCCAAAAGTAAATTTTTTGTTACAAAAATATCAGGATACTAATTTCAGTCGTCACTAAAAGCTCGTCTCAAACAGCCCAAAAAAGAGACCTACAAAATTTTGAAATTGTAGCTAATAAATGCACTTTGAGGGACAATAATTTTGTGCCAAAGAATTACTTTTTGGAATGAAATTTTCTGTCCCAAAAAGATTTAATTACAAAATGTCTAAGTTTGTTCTTAAAAATACAATAATGACACTTTTGACCGTCTTTAAAAAATAATTCTTTTTTTGTTAAATTTTAATTTGTTACAATGTCATCTAAAGTTAATACTACAAGTGTTAATAGACATATCTAGATATAAAATGGTTATATGTTGATATCTAAATGTAGGTAAACCATAATAAAACACACAAGTGGTTGATGTACATCATTTAAATGATTTTGTTTTCTTTTGCTTTTGTTTGAGGAAACAAAAAATCATGCATGGGAGGAAAATAGCAAAACTAGGGTGAGCCCCAAAAAGAATTAGTTTTGGGCTTAAGATCAAAACAGACTTTCAGCTTTTAAAATCAATTTGGAGTTGAGATGGAAGTACATAATTTAAACGTTCTTTCTTAAACATTTTGATAGGATTAGAAGAAAAATTGCATCGTGCTATAATGAGATTCATACTAGAGCAGATAAATGATAAATGTTCACCAAAAAGGTGATACAAAAATAGTCAAATAAAATAATTTTTTTTTTTTTTTAAAAAAAAAAAGAGAGAGAGAGGAAATATCATTTTGCCTCCGACACAAAAATTAATTGAACACTTTGATTTCGCATTATTTTAATTTGATTGCTAAATTTTTAAAAATTTGATCAATTTATCTCCCGCCGTCTATTTTCGTCTATAATCAAACGGAACTTGCTAATATGGTTCCAAATTTTATTTAGAATTTCATTTTATCCCCAATTATATCTTAAAATTCAATTAGCCCCCAAAAATAAAAATAAAAAAATTAAATTAAATTAAATTTTGAATAATATATTTTGCAAAAATATAATAAAAAATATAAAAATCCTCATTTAAAATTATCTCTTTAAGTGTTCAACTATCTCGAGTCAATCTTGGAAAAATTAATTGAGCCGAAAATTTCTTAGCTACTTTATGTGTGTGTGCATACGGAATTGTAACTAGTTTATTACACAAATTAATTTCAATAGAATTGATTGACTAATAGTAATATTAAAATTCCGTGAGTAAAAAAAAATTTAAATTCAATTACTGTCTAAAGAATACTCAACAAGACTAATGCTTTAAAATTTAATTTTTTATTTAATATTTGGGGGTTAGATGATTTTTAAGGTATAATTTGGGAGGTAAATAAAGTTTCAAATGAAGTTTGGTGATATATCAGCAAATTTCGTTTGATTATAGACGGAAACAGACGACAGTGGGTAAATTGATCAAATTAAAATAATACAAAATTTAGGTGCTAAATTGATTTTCATGTAATAGTTTGAGCGTAAAATGACATTTACTATAAATAAAATAAAAAAACAAAAAACAAAAAAACAAAACAAAAAGAGCAACTTGTAGAAATTAAGGAGAGGACTGAAAATAAGTTGGGCATTCTTATAAATCAAGCCATAAGCTGTAATAAGGTTCTAGGAATAGGTTCTCTTGTGAGCCCATTGAGTGATTTCTGGGTTTGAACATGGGTAATAGTAGAGCTGCTAGTGAACTTGTCCAATGTTGGACGAGTTTTTTTTTTTTTTTTTAAGTTCAAAAAAAAAAAAAATGATCCAATCTTACAACCATAAATGAAATATATCTTATATCTTACAAATCCATTTAAATTATGTGTAAATGAGACGGATATGAATTCCAATTAGATTTGGATAAAAAACAAACAAAACAAAGATTTCACCACCACCACTACCACACCACCACCAATACCACCTCCTCCATCACTACCACCACATTCGTCACCAACACCTCCACAACTAAAGTAAACAAAATGATCAAATTCATTTGTTCAACTAATACCCAATTTAACTTAACTCGCTTAAGCTGATATATTATCTAGCCAAGTTCAAGTTGAATAATTTTAATAGATAACCCGTTTTGACATATTCAAACCTATTCATTCGCCATCTCTAGATGTGAGTCTACGTAGGATTTTAGTAAGGTTTCTAGCACTGAATTAGTTTGGTTATTTATTTATTTTTTCTTGCAAAGAACTTTTGTTACACGCCAAGCCAGCCTGTGGAAATTGAAATGTATGGTACGAGGTAGTCTTTCCTCAAACAGGCCCAGTAAGCCTTCAAAGTGTTATTGGGCCTGATCCAAATTTTTACAAGGCTAACCTACAATGGCTTTTTGGGTTTATTCTATGTCTAACTGCTTATAGTTAGTCTCTTTTCTTTTTTTTTTTTCTTTTTTGTTTTTTACCATATTAAGTAAAAATAACTTAAATAACCAAACCAAACCAAATTAAATCAAGCCTTATGTCCCATCAAATGGGTCAGCTTCATAAATCCTTCTTCTCCACTCTGTCCATGGCTATTTCATTAGTCAAATTAAGGAGATTCATATCTTTATTTACTACACTAGTTCACGTCAATCTAAGTCTACCCCTTCCCCTAACACTACCATCTACCGTTATTGTATCGCATCTCTTCACTACTGTCTCTGTTGGTTTCCATTATATATGATCAAACCATCTCAATCTATTATCTTTCAACTTATCTTCTATCGATACTACTACTATCCATTCTTACATATACTCATTTCTAACTTTGTCTTTTACAGTTTTGCCAAACATCAACTTTAACATCCTCATCTCAACAACACTCATCTTCTCTATATGTCTCTTAATTGCCTAACATTCCGTCCTATAGATCGCTGGTTTAATAATTGTTCTATAGAACTTCCATTTTAGTCTAATAGGTACTCATTTATCGCACAGTATTCCAGATGCACACCTCCACTTAAACTACCCTGCCTTAATTCTGGAAAAAAAAAAAAAATGATTTTATAAAAACTAGGAAGAGTTGCTTTTAGTTTTTTATTTCTGGTTATCAATTTTAATTTACAATAAACTACATAAAACAGACTTACTATCCCCAGCACAAGATTTTTGAGCAATTCCTCTTGCATTTTTTAGACAATTATATAAGAGTCAAAATTGTGATTTTGATTTTGTTTTACCCCAAAAATATATATATATATATATAATTGTGATTTTGTTGTGGAAGACTCCAGAGTTCAAATCTAATTGGGCTAGACATGAGATTCATCAATCCAACACAATAAATAATTGATGGTAACTGAACCAATTTGGATGTGTATTTACTTCCTGTTTTTTTTTTTTTTTTTCATTTTCTGGAGAACACAAATCCTGTTCTGAAAACTGTTTTCGGCAAGATTTTCATAAAACAATTCAATTTTTAAGCAACACAATTGTTTCTTAATCTATTTTCACACAAAGTGAAAGAGACAGGTGTTTATGAAATTTTCATTGTTTTGATTTCTGAAAACACAAAAAACAAAAACATAACCAAGCAGGAGGATTCGGAAGTTCTGTAGCATAACAAACTTTGCATTCCAATGAGCATTCACTACTTACAAAAACAGTCTCAAAGCTTCAAAACATGATGCCAATGAGTAGGCACACATAATTTCTTACAACTCACAGCACACAAACAAAATTTGGATTGAATATTAAATAAAAAAACCGATTCATAAAATATGGAAACAATCCTCATCAGCACACTCCAAAAACCCATCTCCCACAAAACTGTTATGATAACAAATCTCGCATACCCGGGAAGGCTAAGTCAACACACCAACTGCCTGAGAAACTTCCACATTAATCAATGGCTTTCGTTGTCATCAATTACCTGAAGACACGAAAACGTTGTATTCTTTCAGATGTCGCTGAAAGTGAGCCAAGCGGGTTTGCAGTTGCAGAATTCCTGCAGACTTCTGTGAAAGAATGGCGTTCAATCTAGATATGTAGTCATCCAGCTGATTACCCGGTTGGTCAATTTCAACCAGAAGGTTCATCTCCTGTTTAGAAACCAATAAAAAAAAAAAAAAAATGAGCTTAATTGCATGTCAAACTAATTGGACAATATGCAGTGGTGGAGCCAAGATCTAAACCAGCAGGCAACACTAAGGCAAGGGGCTGGGATTGGGTCCGGCCAGTGTGGTATAGTTTGGTTTAGTCAAATTGAGCCTTCAAAATTCAAAAATCTACACATACGCAGACTAAAATCAATTACTCTGAACAAAAACATAAGCATAATAAAAACAAAAGATCTGTAAACCTAAAAATGAACATAAACATATGTGGATTGCTCTTGCATATGCTTTTCTCTTTCTGAAATTATTCATATGCTGACACGTGTTCTGTTGGAAGAATAAATTACACAGTGAAATGTCCTATTTTCGGTATGTGTTGTGAATTGCAATAAAAAAATTATGCTAGTGTTTTTCTTAAACTTTATTGTTCTTAATCATATGCACATCGACTTTACAACAAAATAAACATTTAGAGAGGGCAAATTGCAGATTTTTTTGAAGAGAGAGAATAAATAAAATAAAATAAAAGCTTTTTCTTATAAAATTTCAGATGGGGCAAATTGAAGAATTCTTGTAAGCATAGATTGATTTGTAATTTTGGCTCAGCCCCTGGCCACATGCAAGTGTCACTAACCTCCCTAACAATATCCATTGTCTCCTCAACTTGTCTCCGATGAGCAATCACAAGATCTTCCTCTTCCTGATAGTAAATATAGCTGATGTTTAGTTCACAATTGAGTGGTTCATGTTAAGAGGAAATAAACACTCTGGTTTTGTTTTCAAAATCTATTTTTTGAAAAAAATATCCAAAAAAATAAATAAATAACAAAACTAGTTTGGTGAAAAAAATCGAAGACACCCATCATTTTCATATGATTTCTCTTTTTTGGGGACCAAAATAACTCTGGTATTTATTTTTAAAAATAAAAAAATAAAAGAATAAATTTTGAAAACCAAACCAAATAGTGAAAATCTATTTATATAACTGTTACCTTCAATAGGGCATTAAGATCATCGTCCGCATTTGAGTTGTCAGCCTCAACGTCTGCTATATCTCTCCGCTTTGTCTCCATCCCAATCTTCCTCAGTTTATCCTCCAAAGCAGACGCTTGGTAGTTGTCTAACTTCTTATTCATCATCAGCGATGGCTTGTCTTGTTCATTGGTTGTCTCGGTGTAATCAAAATCTTCAGTTATGTCACCACCCCCTCTTTGACCCCTGTAATTATCAGAAAATAAAGATGCTACCAAATTGCCATGTGCCCTTCCACTAGGAACACGCTCAATGTTGAAAGACGGAGAGGACTCCCTTTCAGTTTGTTTGGTCCACCCAAATTTGTTGCTTTCGCAAGGAACGTCTAGTATGTTGTCCTCCAAGGCTGTCAATGGCAATGCAATCGAGCTTCTAAGGTTTGTAGATGAAGACAAAGGATCCCTCTTGGAATTGTTCCCTTTAGACAGACTCTTAACTCTGCAATGTTAAACTCAATCAGAATTTCAAAGAAAAAGCAGCCATTTTCAAAAAATCAATTGTTTGTAACAAAACCACATTACCTATCAGCGTATCTTAGAGTGTTGAGAGTGTGTTCACACGATCCTGAATTTGGTGAAATGCACGATATCATAACTGTGCGTGAGTCGCCGACAAATGAATCATGGAGAACTTCAGTCAGTTTACTCCCTCTAAATGGAATATGACCTTGGTCGTTGTCAAGAGCTCGAATGCATTCTTTCAAAGCAAGTAAGCTTTTGTTGATTTCAGCACCCTCTATTCTGCAACAAGTATAAAATATACTTATCCAAAATAAGTATAAAATATACATCCTATGAAGCACGGACACCACTCTGGAGGTCATATTTTGGTGTCCAACTCGTGTTGGACATGGACATGCACCGGACAAGCTCCGAACACATGTCAAACAGACTCCAGACACACTGTTGGAAGTGTCCCTATTTTTTTCCACAGAAACATTAAGGACACACTATGGGCACGTTTTAGACACAGGGCACACTGGAGGAAGTGTTTTGCAATTTTGAAAATTTACGTGTTTGCATGTTCATGTCGTGTCATGTGTCCGCGTTCATGCTTCTTAGCATAGAACAATATCAGATTTCACCAAGTTTAAGTTATAGATGCCCAGAGAGATCTAGCTAGAACCAAATCATAATTCCTAAACCTGGTTGTGCAATGCATCACATAGATTGTTCAAGAGGCAAAAGTCAAACGGCCAATATGATTGAAATTTCTAGAAACAAAACAAGATCCATAAAAGCTCTACCTTGTCTGTTTATCATTATCAGTAGTATCTGCACCACGTTCACTTCCAGCAAGATCTATGAAAGATAGCTTGCCAATTACTCGAGCAGGCTTCGAGTCATTTCCATCGACCGGTCTCTTGATGGCGAGTTGAAGTATAGCATGTGATCGAGAGGATTCCTCATTCGCACCAGTCGTTCCAGTACTCCTTGTAGCATTTCCTCTCTCAATTAACTCCTTGATCGTCTCTACATTTGACACTCTGTATTCTTGCAAACCAACAATGCAGACCTGCTGTTTCCCATCCTCCCTCATGCAAAGCTTTCTGCAAAATAAGAGTTTCAAGGTTAGGGAATTGAACTTTCTTCTAACAAAATAAAGGTTAGAAGCTGAGAACTCACTTCCGGTCATTAAGGAGATCAAAAACTTTCCCTCCATAAATCTCAAAGAAACTGACAAACAATTGAAATCCTTGATTCCGATAAGTGTGGTTCATTAATCTGAAAATATCTTGGGATGCCTTAAGGGGCAGTGGTTGCATAGTATAAGTCTTTCCACTACCTGAAACAAACTCATTATTAAAACAAGCTTATCAATGACAGTAATTTGAAAAATAATTTAGAAAAATATATCCACCTAAAAAACCTAGAAAAGAAACGATACCAAGAGATAAGAACAAAACTAAGATAGAGGTTTGCATATAATTAAAAGCATGTCCAAACAGCATTGTGTTAGAGTGATGCATACTTAGCCAGTATAATGAAACACTGTTCTATATATTTATGTTTAACCTAGACAGATTGAAAACTTAAAAATGTTCCAAACAAATAGGAAAGAAGCATATCTAATCATTATAAATATAGCAGAGAACCAAACAAGAAGCCAGCAACAAAGTCTTTGAATTATGGGATCAAACTTCAGACAAATGCAAATAAACTGTTAGAAAATTGCACATGCTGCCATTCTCTGGAAATATTCTGTCAAACTACTTGATGAATATAAAAATACATGAAAGTCCATTTCCATTTCTGATTTGTCCAGTAATAAGCATATCAAATCAATTACATCAATTTTTAAAGCATATCACAGACGTCCAAGCCTTAGTGGAATCTAAGTGAAGTTACTGATCAAAAAGTTGGGTACAAAAGGTTATAAAGATGCTGTTAGTAGTACCAAAACAAAATAAAAGGATTGTGAAGCCACTTGCCTGTTTGTCCATATGCAAAGCAGGTAGCTTTTGTTCGCTGAAAAATTATCGGGACTATAGGCTCTACAGTCTCTAAGTAAATCTAGAGCAACAAAATAACAGATACCATAAAATCATGAAAGAGATATTTCAAATGGGTAGGAACCAAGTCTTGTTATTCACTTACTTCATCATTAGAAATATCCTCGCTCATCACAGCATTAAAAAGAAATTCATGTTTCTCAACATATTCAGTCAGGTCAACCTGCAAAAGGCGGTAATTAGGCTCCAGTTGAAGAAACACTCCATACGCCACTTCCAATCATAAATTTATGCCATATAAACAGTACCAAGCTGAACAAAAATAGGCAGTAATTGAATTGCCATTTAGTTGTCGCTGTCAAATTTCAAGATGGCAATAGATGAGGCAAGAGCTAAAATACATTATATTAGTCCAATCACTTGAAGACTTCTTCCTCTTTGATTCCAGTTTGAACACGGCTTGAGCAATTTAAATGGTTCTATAATCCATCAAATGATGTTCACCAGCACACACTTGTTTGCTCCTCATATACAACGAGGTTTCACATCTAATTTCATCGAAACGCAGATATGCAAGTTCAGTGAACACATTGTTTGACTGTTTCCAAATCCTGTGTCCCAATTTGTTAGGGTCAGCTACTGTATAAATGCGCATCAGCTCTGCTCCCTTTCGTCTCATTGCTATGCTTTCTCGTTTACAAATATACTTAGCATCCATGCACAAGTAAAACTCTTCGAACATCAACAATTTCATGTATTTCTTGCACATCTCTATGTCACAAAATATGAAAAACCACGTATGAAGGAACAGCCATCTAGAAATAGATACTAAACCATAAATTCAGTAATCTCGTATTTGCATTTCACCATCAAGTTCAACCTTACATTTCAAACCACACATTGATAAACCTTAAGAATGGCATAACTTCCCTCATCAATACAGGACACCATGTTTTTTTACAGTTAATCAAATAATAACAAAGAAATATAACTATGTGATCACTGATTAATGCAAATGTAGCAACAAAAGTAACAACAAACATAACATCAAAAGCAAGCACAGGCAAGCTTAAATAAGGCTAGGATCCCATCCAATATAAACAATCTTAACAGTTATTGAAACAAAAGGAAACCACAAGAAGCTCACCTTGAGTTTTGTTTCGTGAACAGTGAGCGAATTAGAATTCCGGTCTATGGTAATTATGTCTTCCTCTTTCTTTGCTGTTTCCTTTTTATTAAGTGGTCTCTTTCGTACCTGCATTCAAAATATTTACAAACATTGTCTATGATGAAAGAATGAGAAAATATAACAAACCAATGCAGCAAAAGCACAATAAATATTATGCCTACGAAATAGCTATGTCATTTATATAACCTCTATTGCAAGTTTCTATTCTTTCTACCTTCTCATTTTTCCTTTTTTTTTTTTTAAAATTTTGACATCCATGTTTATGACTAGAGTTACACTTAAATAATCAAGTCAGCAATACTTCCTTTTGCATCAAATGGATCCCTGTCACAATAGATATTGAAGGAAAGATAGATACAAAAGCATATGGGCATACCACAACTTTGATCTTTGCAACATTAGTAGCCTTCTCTTTATCTGCACAGAAGCTTCTAAGAAGATTATTTTCCGGCACACGAGCACCATTTGTAAGTTTGTTGTTTGTGATATATGGCTCAGAATCATCAAAACTTTTAAGAGAAGATCCATTGTATAAACCAGGAACCTACATATAAAAAATAGTGTACAGAATAACATCAGTGCAACAATGAATGATACAATACAGAGCCTCCCAAGTTTAAAACAATATGCCATCTATACACATAAACATATACATCCATAAATGATGTTGATTAGGTCATATTAGAGCATCTCCAACGCTTACTCTTTTTTTCATCAAATTTGAGTAAAGATTTGGGTTAGACCATCTCCAATGTTTAACCAAATCCATCACCAAATTCAAATTTGGTGAAAAAATACACTTTTTTGGTCTGCAATGGTTTCATCAAACTTGTATCAAATTGAGAACATCCCAAATTTTTCACCAGACTGATAATGTCTTGCACCTTTCAGCAATTTACTATGCATAACCATTGAGTGTGGACCCACCGGACAACCAGCCAGATGTCTCCCCGAATGACCACCTCAAGGCATAATTTGTGAAAAATTTACATTGACCGCTCGATTGCCCGATTGACCCCCCGGTCGACCCCTGGATGACCACCTCTACATCTTTTTTTGACCTGCCTTTTTTGTTGGTTCAAAAAATCATGATTTGGGACAACCTCCAATGAGGCACTTTGATTTAAAGAGGACTTTCACAAATAATAGAAACTTGATTCTCCAATACAGAAAGCAATTTGATCAATACATATATGCAAATCAGATAATCCAAGGGTTGCCTGAAGCTTGATACAACAGCTATGCCTCCGAAACTTCTCAAGGTCATTATAGAAGCCAAGGAAGTAAAAACAGTGGAGAAAGCTAAAAGGGCTACCAAAGAAGATGGGGTGGAGAGTTTTGGAAAAGCCAAGGAAGACTTGCATTTGGAGGAGAGTGGCAAAAGCACTGACCAAGAAGGGATGATTGAAGATTTGAAAAATGTCCACACAAAAACAATGTCAAGCAATGCAAACGAATACGAGGAAGAAGAGATTTTGAAGGATACCAATGAAGGTTAAAGCAAAGGAATCAGCAAGGGTAAGAGATGGTCAAAAAAACAAAAAACAAAAAAAAAAACACAATGAAGCCAAGGAATAAACAACGCTGGTTTGTGTTTAGTAATCACTAGTTCCAGTTTTCTTTCAATGTCCAATGGTAGGGTAGAATAGAATTAGAAATCTGAAAATTACACAATTGCCAGTTGACCGGCCAGACGTCTAGCCAGTCTTCCCCCGGTCGACCTGTGTTTTGATGATAGCTACAAATTCACCTTTGGAGTGGCTAATATCAGATAGAGGAATTCATGCTTTTTTTACTCAGATTTGATGAAATATTTGGTGAACCATTGGAGATACCCTTAAAAAGCTTCATTTGATACCAAGAGTTCCAACACTAAATTTTCAATTTTTATCAAACAACCAGTCAACCGGGAGAATGTCCGAGCAGTCGACCAGCAATGGATAACTTTGCAAGTCAAACAACCGGCCAATCATCTAGTGTACGGTGAAGTGCAATGACTCTCTCAAAAAATTTGATAAACGCTGAAGCCTCCCTTGATTTGATGAAATTTTTGCTTTTGCCCTCATTTGATATAGGTGATGCCAGGGTTGGAAGAAAAAAAGTAAGCATGTTTCATCAAATTTAAATTTGATTCCAAATTTGAGTAAGTGTCGCAGATGCCCTTAATGAGAACAAGTTCTCAATCACCCACATTTTAAGATTCAACCGAGGGGACTTTTTCTCATCTCATAAAACATGAACTGAATGATCAAAACAAGAAACAATTTATTTGACCATATTACTTTGGAAGAGCTTCTCTTGCTTTCGATAATAAAATATGAAGCAAAATAAGTATTTTGGGAATTCAGTTCAAAAAGCTCCTAATCTAAACCAAGTTTTTCAAAACAGTCACATTTTTCACTAGACCATATTATTGAACTCTTTCATTCTAAAAAGAACGATTATATCAAATGAGATAACATCAACTAACACACCATAGCAAGCAAATTAGTAACGCACTAATACAATTCAGTTATAAAGCTAAAAAGTACCCAAAAATAACTTAAAAACACAACAAAATAAGCAAAGGAAGCTTATAAACAAGACATTTCAACAAACACTGGGCTTGCAAAGACAAAAGTGGACAAACCTCTGGTAACAACTCTGTATCAAATGAATGCAGATCAAGCAGCCCTGGGCTAAACTCACTCGGCAACGTGTAGTCATCGCCCCCGTTCTTCCTCGTGCTCGATGACCTCGAAATAACCGGCGGGGTCGAAGGATCACCAGACACCTCACTTCCTCCCCCATTAACACTCCTCTGCACATTCCTGCTCAATCTTGAACCCTGAACTCCTCCATTGTTACCATAAAACTCAAAATCCTGTAAAATTCAAACAAATCCACAATACCCATTACTTGCCAAACCCCTGTTTCTGTCCTTGTTCAAAAAACAAAATTCAAATCACAAACACTTATACCCAGAAACTAAAATCTATTTATATGTAGAATTTGTATATGTTTGGACCTGTAGAGCAGCAGATTGAAGCCATTTGTTGTTGATGGAGTTGTCGAGGAAGTTGTCGGATGAGTACTGGCGCTGGTGGTGGTGGTGGTGGTGGGGCTGAGAGTGGTGGTGGTGTCCGGTAGAGCCAGATCTCTGCATTTGTCTTCCGACGGCGTTCATCTCCGGCTCTCTCTCTCTCTCTCTACCAAGTCAACAAGGACAAAACTTGAGGAGAAAAAAGAACAAAGAGTGAGATTGTTAGAGAGAGAGAGAGAGAGAGATTTTGTGCTTGTAGAAGGAGATGAAGGAGAAGAGGTGTTGGCTTTGTGGGTTGGTGAGCTTGTGTTGATAATGGAAGCTCTGGTTCTTTTTTTTTTTTTGAAAAGAAAAGAAAAGATTTTGAAACTTTTTGAAAAGGAGAACCGGGGTGGGAGGGGACAACAGTTGAGATTTGTAAATTGTGTACTTTTGAACCTCTCCACATGTATATATGTACAACAAAGCCCTGTGATCACAGATATAATTATTCAGATTTTTTTACAGTGTATTGTGAAATAGGAATTAAATTAATGTAATATAGAATTCACATATAAATTAAGGTATTATTTGACTTTTCTTATTTTAATATATTTTTTATTATTTTATTTTTTTAATTATATCATTTTTTTATTTTTATAAAAAATTTAAAAATATATTTATTTAAATTATTTCAAATATTTTTTAAATTTAAACCATAAATATAATATTTTAAATAATTTTTAAAATTTTACGTCTAAAAATTATAGCACTGTGTACATGTATAACATCATTGTACTTTCATTTGTTTTTGGAGAGTGACAGTACAACAAACGAAAGGCCGAGCGTGTGTAGAATTTATAGTATGAGAGAGAAGATGGGACCCGCTTTGCTTTCAACTTTGGGTGACAAATTTTCAAATGTACTCGACAAATAGGAGGAAAATAAGTAATATTAATATGAGTTTATTACACCTTATATTCTTAAATTATTATTAAATTATCTTTTAAATTCTCAATTATTGATTAAATTTACTTCCACGTTATAATATATAAATTAAAATTTATTTAGTTACTAAATTATTGATTGAGACCTCATTTGGCATGTGTCTGTTTTAATCTAAAAGTTAAAAAATTATTAAAAGAATTAAAAAGTCAATAATCTATACAAAAAAATTAAAATTTCTCTTTTCTCTCTATTTTTTTATTTATTTTTTCGTAAAAAATCAAAAAGTCATCCAAACTTACTATTTTTTTTTACTTCATATTTTAGCCAAAAAATCAAAAGTTACTAAAATAATATGTTCCCAAACGAGGGCTATATTAAAATTTTAAATTATTTAATTCAAATCTATTCAATCGAGGTAAACATTATAAAAATAAAATATAATCCCATATATAGTAAAAGACCTTATTTATTTAAAATTTTATTTTAAAAGAATTTTAAATTTTTATCATGTCTTTAAAAAGTAGACAATTTGTATGGTAAATTTTCTTTATAAGGGTAAGGATAATTACCTATAGTATTTTTTTACTTATTTTCTATAATAAATAAGTTCTTGCCTTTATTTACTCTTATATGTCAAATTTCATTTATAATTTTTAATTGATTTTTTTTTTGGGTTTTTTGCTAATTCTTTTTATAATTTAATTAGTGTATTATTTATTTTATTATTATTTGTACCGAAGTATTATTATTTAAATTATCTAATTCTATTTCTTCAATATATTTAACACTCATATAATTTTATTGACAAAATTAGAGATCAAGACTCTAATACTAATTTAAACACACAACGAAATAAAACACTTTTTGGAAATAAAATAAAATATTCAGATTTTTCTATCAAAAATGCTATGAAGCCCTCCTTATCATTTCATAATTTACTCCCAAATGTGTTTGTGTGGTGAAGATTAAATTTATGAAGTGTGGGGTCCATGAATAAAATGAATTTGAACTATTAATTTCTTTTTCTGAGTAAATTCTGGGTTCATAAGCCTGAGTTTGTAATGTTATCATTTTTCAATAATAAAATCCTAATTAGGTAAGGTATTTTACTAATTTATAATACTATGGATTTATATTTTATTTTTGTAATCATTTCAATAACTAAATAAGTTTGAATTAAATATTTTTGGAAATTAATATATTCAATCAATAGTTTAGAGACAAAATATATTTTGATTTATATATAATACAATTGAGTAGAATCAATCAATAGTTCAAAAACTAAATAAATAATTTGACAATAATTTAAGTGTAGAAAATGTAATAAACCATAATAATATTTTATATTTATAGATTAGTAAACTATTAGGAGGAGATTTGGGCATATTTATGCCTCGTTTGAGAATTTACTATTTTAGTTGATTTGTTAACTTTTTATGAAAAGACGTACAAAAAATAAAGAAAATGATATAATAATTTCTTATAACTTTTTGACATTTTGACTAAAAATCCAAGTCCCCAAATGAGGCTTCACAAGATAATTTTTTATATGTTCCAAAATACTTTTATAAATTTTATACATTTTTTTATAAATTTCAATACATTTTAAATGTTTATTTCAGTCGATATTCTTTTATTTGTATTTTTATTTTTATTTTTCAAGAGCTTAGAGCATTTCCACCCAAACCTTCAAAATTTGGTATGTCAAATTTTTTGAAAGTTTGGGTGGCAAATTGACATATATCAATTTGGCATAAAAACTCTCCACTCGATATGTCAAATCTATTATTTTTAAAATTTGAACTCTTTTGTGTACCGTTAGTCTTCTTTTATTTAAAGGGAAAAAAAAAAAAAGAAGAAGAAGAAGCATGAAGTATTCCTCATGTCAAAATTGATATGAAGAGGTGATGCCAAAAGGCATGTAAGTTTTTGGTACATTGAGTTGAGATCATTTGGTATGCCAAAGCGGTGGTGCTACACGCATTAATTGGTATACCAATCACTATACCAACATATGCTATGACATTGACATTTCAAAACTATAGACTCCACCCATTATATAAACTACAAAGACCCAAAGCCTTTAAAATTATGTCATATTATCCGTTAGTACACTAATTAGTATATCAATTGGTATGTATAGTTTTATTCATACCAAAATAGAATTGTTGGACTATCACATTGAATTTGACATATCGGGAGAAGGTGCTCTTATCTTTTTCGAAGTCACTCAAATTCAATTCAAGGTAGTATTCAAAAAGTTTGAATTTGCTAAAGTTAAATCTTGAAATTGGTGTATTGTGCGACCAATCTATACCCATATCAATGATATGAACTACTTATTTCACATGACAAGCTAATAAAAATATGCATACAAAAATTTGATTGTTCAAACATAATTAATGACATGATTAAATTACATATTGTAACAAATGAACATTATATTCTTAAAAATATGTAGGGCGTATAGATAATAATAATATGATGGTATGACAATCGATATTGGATTCACGTGACTTTTGCATAAATAATTTTCTGAATTAGTTGTATAAGATGAATGGTTTATATTATTGAAGTGGATCCAATTTAATCCCATAATAAATCAACTTTACTACGAAATTAAGATATTTAACTCCAATAAATCCAAACTCAACTTAAAAATAACTCCATTTTAGCATCAATTAATTTTGAATTACATGGTTCAAAATTCTTACATAATTTGTTTTATTAAAGCATTTCCAACCCACCTTCTATATCTTCATATATGAAGGATTTTTACTTATGACCCATCCTCTAAAACCATCTCCATTTAGAAGGAGGATTGGTTAATCCTTCAAATATACAGTATGAGAAATATAGGAGTATCTCCATTACACTATTCATTTTTAAATTAGTTTTGTCCTCAAAACCTTTCATTTCAACTTTATTTACAATTATATTATAACGCCCTAACTTTTATTACTTGAGTAACATTACCAATTCCATTATTTTTATCCAATTCGTAAATAAACATGCTGAAGCTACAATCATAACATCAATAAATAATAAAAATCCCCTCTCATTCATACATACGGTGCAAAATGAATTACAATTAAATAAAAATGCCGTTAGGCTTACATCAATACATAAAGAAGAGGGCTTAACCCCTAATACGTCAATGGAATTCCACCTACAAGAGCTAGGCTCCTTGGCCAACCAATAAGGGAGATCATTTGACCTTGAACTACTCCTCAACTTTATACTTGAAAAACTTATCAGCAATATGGGATGAACATATAGTGTCTAGTAGGAATCGCAATAGCTCTAAACAATAGCAACATATAGATAACTATGATCATAAATGTTTCACATTATAAATATACAAGTAATATGACTTTTCATATCCAAAAAACACATACATAATTATGTCCTTTCTAAAAAAAACCTTCTTCATCATTTAAGAAAACTCATTTTCTTATCTTTGCCATTCATTATTTATTTTTTCCTTTCCTATTCAAAAGATTTCCAAAACTTAAATCACATTCCATAACATAATCTCAACTATAATCTTCTACCATGTTTTATGGCCTAAAGCACAAGGGCAATGGAACACCCACCACAATATAGATCAACAAGATATAACAATAATTTCAATGCATACTCCCATGTTTTACCGACCACAAGTATGGGAGGCAAATGGTGCACCCTTCATGTCACGATAAATATACGAAAAGAATTTAAACAAGACTGTCACACAAAAACAATCGGCTTCGTCAAGCCATAATCACAACGACATGCTTTACCGAGCATGAACTAGAATGAAGCAGAACCTGTTTCAAAGCGCCATGCTTTACGAGTGGCTAGCCAGAAGGGAACGGAACCTCCATATAGCCCAATAGTAACCACACGCTTTACCAAACGCAACCCAGAAGGGAGAGGTACTTGTGTCAATGCGCCACGCTTTATCTGGTGCTAACTGGAAGGAAAACGGACCCTAAATATATGGCACTTCCATCATCCAATTCATCATAATTCCACATGACTCTAATTTACATAGTTAATCTATACATCATAACATGTGTATTCCTGTCAACGACAATCAATACCATCCTCCACTGATGGCCAAGGACAATACCTCTAAACAATATATAACCAACCCTCATCATAAATTAATATAACCCTCATAGGGAATTAAGCTCAACAACAATAACAACAACAATATTTAACCCAAGGTATAAACTCATTTCCTTTCTCAATTTACAAAAGAGTTTATAAACATCTCTTTAATTTCAGGAACCAAATCCTATTATTTTTAAATCTCTAACACACACAACCATTTTCCAAAAATCCTCTTTTAATTATAAAAATCTCAATTTGTTGATTTAAATCACAACTCAACACAACCACAACACTAAGTAATTCCAATATGTCAAAACAAATAATAAAATTTAGGGCTTTACATCTAAATCTCCATAATCATATTCCAATAGCATAGAAATTTCAAAAACCAAAGCTCAAACAAGTGACTTACCCTTTTGTGATGTCTCGAGTTTTGGGCTTGAATAGTATTGTGAAGTAGAGTAGTGTGTATTTTTGTGTTTTGTTCATCGTTTTGAGTTGTTGAAATTTCTTTCTACTCTTACTTAATCTCTCGTAACTTTTTTGGGTTGTAAACTTCGAGTTTTGGGCATTGGAACTTGCCTTGGTTTGCAAAATCATTTTTTGAGTTTCTAGGCAAAACCGCTCATGTGGAGTTGAAAACCGCCCGAGCGAATCCTCACTGAGTTTTTCAAACTTTTCTGAGTTTTTTGGGCAAAAAAAACGCTTGAGCAGATTTTGGGTCCCACTCGAGCGCATTTTGGTGGATTTTTTTAGGTAGCTCTCTAGAGCAATCTGCCTATGAGGCAGAAAATTCCACTCATGTGGATTGGGAATTCCGCCCGTGCAGAATTGATCGACATGTCTATCTCGATTATCATGCTCTTTTCCTCAAAACTGATTCCAAAAGTACTTTTTGCATAGATTTTCTTCTCTCTCTATATATATATATATATTCATCTATTCTCTCTCTTCTATCTAAAAACACACCCAAATCCAACTTCTCTCTAAAATTTAGCTCCAATCTTTAAGAGTTTGAGGGGGCTTTTTATACCAAATCGAAGAGGACGACAAGGGCTACATTTATAACCAATTGGATTGTGTTTTTGTCGATGTTGACTTCAAGGATTTTCTTCCTCTTCATCTCCCAAGCTTGATGTAGGGATAACCTTTGAGTTATATATATATATATTTTGCAAGTTTATACATGTTGTGAGTATTTCATTATGTTGTGAGTTATGATTTTGGGTTATTGAACCTAGATGATGTTAGAGGTGGATTTCACCTATTTTTCTCAGAAACTTTTGAGAATGTGAGTATGTTCTAGGGTGTGGGTATTTTTTTGGAAAAATCTTTTTCAAAAATGGAACAAAAATCTTGTTTTTGTGGAAACCCTAAAATTTGGAAATTTTGAGAAAAGCTGTGATATTGCGAAATTGATACTTGATAATTTTCCATATGAGAAAATGATAGAGAAAATTCTATAGTTGTATTAAATGAAGAGATTTCATGAGGAAATGAGAAATTGTAGAATTGGAAAGCTTGAGTAATAGCTTGTTGTTGTTATTGTGGAAAGACCAAATACTAAAAATGATGTTTAACATGTGGAGAATACATAAATGTTGATATTGTTATATTATCCCTTAGAAAAATATACTATGATGTTATATTGTTAAGGAAATTTGATCACAATGGAGGATTGTGTGGATGAGTTGAGAAATTTCAAGGCATTAATATAAAAATATATTGCATTGGCACTTGATTTAATTATCATTACTTTTCGAATTAGCATTGTTGAGTTATTTAAATGGAACTTTATTATTGCATTGGACATTTGCATCGCCATTCCATTTTATCATTGATGCAATTGATTTTGAACATTGCATTAGAAAAAGTATTGCTTTGAGAAAAGAAATTACTTTGTGAAACAAGATCTTATTGATTTATTTTTAGGGTAAATACGTTGGTAAGTCTGGATAGAAGGTGTAGTTGGTATTGCTTAAGTTGGCTTGAGTATCCATGATGAAAGACCGAAAATACGTGCTGAAAAGGTACCATGTGCTTTCCGATTAGCTATCGGTAGGGATTAGTAGTGCTTGTTATGCCTACTTGTAGACACCAACCTATGGATTACTGTAGACGTCCCCGAACGCTTCGGGAGGGTGCGACTCCCCCCCCGTTCCGTTCGCTCGTGGGTCTACTACAGTTCAAGGACTCAAATGTCACGGTTCTTAATCTTGAACCAAAGAGTCCAAATCCGGCAAATCGTTTTGAGAAAACAGATTTTTTGAAAAGAAGTGCCAAACATGGACTGCTTTGCCAGATACTGAGTCGCCACCTAAATATTTTATTTTTGGGAAATTTAGGAAACCCTGACTCGTTTGCCTAAGGCCACGTGTCCGTCATCACCAAAGTTGCATCGGCTCGGGAACTTGGGTACGATTGGGGAAGGTCACTTCATGAGCACCCCCGCTCGCCCGGTCAAAGACCGACCTCTACTAACCATAATATCTATTTTTGAAAACATTGTATGTTCTTATTCCGGTTATTAGCCTAGGTTACTATGTGAAGTGCACAGCATACAGGTATAGACTGAGTCGCCTGAATTGGAACAAAACATTTCATGTTTGTTTGTTTGAAAATGGTTTGATGGTGCTACCCGCAGGTAAGCTAAGACGTGGATTTGCCACCCTCGGGTGGGCTTAGAAAACAATGGTTTTGCCACTATCTAGTGGGCTTAAAACACACAGTCAATGATTTGTTCTAATCCAACTAACCCAACCTCCACCCACAGGCATTCAAGGCAGTTATATCACATAAGCAGTTAGCCTCATGGTAAGCATGCTATTTATGGCAGTCACTCACACGCATGCAAGGATGCTAAAGCATAAAAACTCACCGAGTACTCCAATCCAAAACAGAAACTACATTAGAAATCATGCATGATCCTAAGTATACAGAAATGCCTAATGCAACACATACAAAAATGCAAACTATAGCAGGCTCGGCTATTGTAAACATGGCATATGGAATGCTACAGCTAACATGTATTCAACTTGGAATTGAAATACAAATGCACTTAGTGTGATGCGCCGAGCCCGGTGCATGCAAAACAAATGAATGAATGCAAACATGCTATCATACTGTATGCTAATTGAAATATGCCCTAATCTAACCATCATAAGTAGGTAAATAAAAGGGAAGAAAAACGTGGGGTTGGAAGACATACATCACACTCACGCACACTTATTACAATTATGCCCTCGCGCAGAGGGTCCGAATAATATACAGTCCCAAATGAATAAATAATACAGTCCCGAATAAATACAAAAATCCTAATTAATTTACAAATTAACCTAGGAAAGCTATAAACTAGCATGGAAGCCAGGGATTGCCTCGACTCCGATGAATGATGTATGTTTGGGCTGCCTTGCGTAGAAATCCACTATGATGTCCCAATTAGCCTCTGTTTGGCAATGGTTTTTGGAAAGCGCGCCAAGCTTCGGAAGACTGCTGATTCTTGATTTGCTGCAACAAAGAGCAGGAAAGGGGCATGGCAATGTATTTTCACAAATTTATGCATGTCTCGATCCTCGTGCCACCAATCACGCATCTCGATGCATGATGGTCGAGAAGTCGAATTGCACAACTCGATATGGAATGAATGCACATGAAAACTTAACAAAACCTAACTCCATCATGGGTAATCCAGAGTGTCGGTGATTGGGAAATTGAGACACGTTCCGTCACTCGGAGTACGAAACGCCCCTCGTTTCCTGTGCTCGGGCTAACTCCTATCCCAAGCACAATGCAATATGCATGACATGCATGAATGCAAACTAAGATACAACCTAACATGCACGATGTTATGAAATGGCATACACGATGCACGAGGTAACATGGCATACACAATGCACTAATATACAACCTAACATACACAATGCTATGAAATGGAATGGCATACACAATGCATAATGGACTTACACCAACATGAGTGGACCTCAGCCGCACTCACATAAGAGGCCATAATGATGAAAATGAGACAACTCGGGATACGTGCATACGTGCACGCAAACCGAGGACCGACCCTAAGGCACGGAAATGCCACTCTAACAAGACATGGCAAGACATTGGATATGATATGCAAACATGCAAATTTCAGTAGCAAAATGAGATGCGAAACAGCCCCGAAGCATGGCAAAAATGCACCCGATGCACGAAATCAATCCCGAAATGCAAGATTAAGCACATGAAATGACTTGTAGCTATACAAAGCATGCATAATTTGAACATGAAGTGTAAATACAGAAGCAAGGAAGCCCCAAAAAAAGCATGTTTACAGTTTAAATCATGGCCAAACAGTGAGCACAAGTGGGACTAAATTAGCATGCAAAAATGGCTCCGCAAGGGAGATAATGAAGCAAGTCACAAATTCTGGCCCCAAACAGAGAAGGGGCCTTCTACAATATTGAAGAGGGGCCAAAAATATGATGTTTTACAGTTTATTACAGGTCCCAAAAACAGATACAAGTATGCCAAAGATCTCATACAAGAAATGAGCCAACAAAGGGGCAAAGAAGCAAGTAGTGGCTGGAGGTCTCAAACAAGTGAGGGCCCTTCAAAAATATTGAATAGGGACCCAAAATATGTCCTTTTACAGTTTAGCACCAGCCCCAAAACAGTATAAAAGTATGCTCAAAATATCATGCAAAATAAGGCCACCAAGAGGGCTATAACATGAAGTATACAAAGGGTGTCTCAAACAGCCATAGACCCTTAATGAAACATAAATAGAGGGTCAAAATATGGTCATTTTCAGTTCGGACCAAAGTCCAAAAACAGAGACACAATAGGCTAATAAATCATGCAAAAATGGGGACCAAAGAGGGGTTCAATGGCAAGTGACACATGGAGGTCCCAAACAGTGATGATCCCTTCTTCAATATTTAAGAAGGGCTCAAAATAAGATATTTCACAGTTTATGACAGAGCTCGAAACAGATTATATATAGGCCAAAAATATCATGCAAAAATATGGCATCCAAGAGGGGTAATGAAGAAAGTGGAAAATGGGGGCCTCAAAAAGTGAGAGGCCCTCAATGAAAGATGAAATAGAGCTCAAAAAAATGCCACTTTCAGTTATGGCCGGAGCTCAAAAATATAAGCAAGAAGGGTTAAGAAATAGTGCAAAAATGAGCTAAAAAGAGGGGGAAAACAACTCACCCTTGTAGGCCAATCTTTAGCAACTTCTTGGACCAAGTTTGCTGCCTCCTAAGCTCTAAGAAGACCTTCCTAGCTTCTGGAATGGAGTGGTGGTGTGATGCTAGGTGATGGTGAAGAAATGGTCTAAGAACTTGGGTGTTTTGAGGGTTGAAATGAGAGAGATAGGGGAGCTATGCATACAAGGCTTGAAGACCAATTTTTCCAACCCTTTGCAAGGGGCTGGAGCTGCTGTATATGTAGGAAAAAAGGGGGGAAAAGAGGGGGAAAAAAGGGAGGGAAACCACTCCAAGTTTCCCTCCAAAAAGTGCCCCCCCGGATGCAGAATCTGGGGGGAAAAAAGTGTATATTTGAGATGTACCTGCAGCAAGGAGCAAGGCCGGCCAGTTTTTGAGGTTACAGGCGGCCGGCTGGCCCTCCCCATGGCCGGCCGCCCAAGGGTCAAACAGGTCAATGCAAATTAATGGCCGGCCACCACAGATTGGTGGCCTCCCATGTGTCCTCAACAAAACCCTGTGGTTGAAAATTGGCAACTGTGAACCAGAAGAGAAAACAACCCACTTTTCAAAGGGGTTCAAAAGGGTCAACTGGAATTACTGGCCGGCCACCAAATATTGGTGGCCTCTCATATGTGTACATCACAAATATGGGGTTTAGAGTGCAAGAAAATGGTCCAAGGGTGGTCAACATTGGCCTTGAAGTGAGAAAAAACGGGCGTCGGAGGGCGATGATGGAATATAACTGGTTGCTGGAACAATTACTGGCCTCCCACCCTTCTATGACCTTCCTGGTGATGAAATAGAGGTCCCTGGAAAAAATGAATGAAAACTGATGCAAAATGAAGGTTCGGGGGCCGAAACGCGTAGTCCGGGGTCCCAAAAACCGACTGTCAGGCACCGGGAGTGGTGTTCGACCACGAAGTTGGTCTCTCGAACCTCAGTATCCCTTAAAAGGGAGGAAATAAGATGTATTCCAAAAACTGGGGCAAATGAAAGTGATTAGGCGGTCCTGAACAGAGGCACACGGCCAATAGCTCCGAAAAACCGAGAACCGGGCTCCAAACGAGAAAAATGGCCTACGACCACAAAGTTGGTCTCCCAGGCCACAGTGTTCCTCAAAAGGGAGGAAACAAGGTGTGCGCCAAAAATCGGAGCAAACGGAGGTATTTAAGCAGTCCCGAACCGAGACACACGGCCGACGGCTCCGAAAACCGAAAACTAGGCTCCAAACAGGAAAAATGGCCTACGACCACAAAACGTAGCCTACGGCCACTAAGAGATGGTCTATGAGACCTCTCCCTCCCTTCGGGAAGAGAAAACAAAGAAAACAGGGCCTGGTTCGCAAACCGAGGCAAAGCACAAAAGAGTCCGGAAGTCTAGAGACAAGGCTCGCAGCTGGGACTCCGCAACCTCTGAACGAGCACGATATACAATATCACTAAGCGCTCAATCAGTGACGTCTGAGTCTTAAGGTCGGTCAAAAATTGGGTGTCTACAATTACCTGAGTCGTATTTATCGCCCCTTTGAACTACATTGGAATTGTTGAATTGTTAAATTCTTATGATTTCACTTTACACAAAAGTTTCAAAAGGTAGAGATATATGTTTTTGAACATGGCATGGCATATGCATTTATCCAATGAATTGTATAAAATGTATATATTTTGTGAAGATTTTCCTATTGGGCTTTGTACTCACCCTTACGGGATTTTGTGCAGGAAAGGATGTGGTGATCCCACCTAGTTAGAGGTGTGGAAATATGTTTTGAGAGCATAAGGCTCTTTTCTTTGTTGTAATTATTTTTGACAAACCAAGGGCTTTATATGTATGGGTACAAAAACCATTTTTGTGTAACTGGGTTTAAGCCTTGGAACTTGTAGCCCTTGAAGGCATTTATTTACACGTGACTTATTATGCCACATGTTATAGATTCATATACTAGGGATGTTGAATGTATATTCACATGTGGATTATCTTTTGTAAATCTCTTGATGGTTAGTGAATACAAATGTTGGAGATTTGAGAATGATGTTAATATTGAGACTTACTTTCATTTACATTAAACAATGGAAATTGGTGAATCTTTATTATGTAAATTTTCGGGACGTGACACCTTTAAACTCAAAACCCTAGCTCATCTCCACATGCTTTTCAACAATCCCAACTCAAATGTGTTTTTCATGCTATAAGAAGTACCACATGTCTATCTAGTAGCGAGATATTAAGAAGACACAATGGAATCCCTACCTCTTGAAGCAAAGTGAATGAAGGGAGAAAACTCAAAAATCCAACAGCAATAAAACACGATCTGATTAGATAAAACAAATCTCATGACGTCTTTGAACAATCCATCTCAAAAGAACAAGGTAAGGGGATTGCTCAATGTAAGTAGATATGAGGATTTGTGCGAAAAAGCAAGAGTTTAAAGAGAGGAGATGGTGGGTTATGGGTAAAGAAGAAAAAAAGAGAGAAATAAAAACAAAAAGTGAAAAAAGAGAGTGTATGGAAGGTCTATTTATAGAGCTAAGTCAACAGTAAAATATTTGACCCAAAGTCAACTTAAATAAAAGTCAAAAGATCACAAAAAGAAAGAACCAAACCTGGCTGAAAATTATGGGTTGCGTTTGGTAGAGTTTTAGAAATATGATTTGAGAATATAGTTATATTTTGAGTTTGTGAGTTTTGAAATTATGATTTGAGTGTAGAAAATTTATTTGGTTATGAGTTTTGAAAAGAGTGTTGAATTGAGTTTTGAGTTGAGTGTTGAATTAAGTTTTGAAAGTTTGATGTGACATGTGAAATAAAAAAATTTGTTTGGTTATGAGTTTTGAAAAGAGTTTTTAAAACTTAATTCAAAATATTATAACTCATAATTAAACACACAACTCAATACTCTATTAAAATTTTTAATCAACAATCATAACCAAACTCTTTTTAAAATTCAATTCAAAAAATTAATTATGAAAAAAATTTTACAATTAAAATTTTTTTTTGTTGAAAATATTATAAACAAAATAATTTGAAGGTCACAATAAATATTCAATTACTAATCATACCAAACTTATAATTGTATATTTAATTCGAATTATGTTTATTTCAATATTTTCCAGTTAATTTTTTTTTTAATATTTTTAATAATTTCTATCACAAATCATTTGCTAGTTATTATATTGTTATTTTCAAATAAATAGACACAAAATTTATCAATATTATATATATTGGGAGTCAAAAAAAAATTAGAATATCATTTCATTAGTATCTACACAATTTACCACACATAATTCAACATTGTTAGAATTTTTCCATTTGCCACATTTTATCAATTTCATGGGAAATCGTAAACCTATTTCTGTTGTGGGAAACCCGTGAACCCTATGTACCTTTAGTTGGTATATTATTGTGCCTGATGACTGAACCAAACCCGTGAACACTCTTAACCAAATCCTATCTACCTATGTATCTGCAAACCTGTCCTGCACAGCCATGGCCCCTCCTGCGAGTCATCTTCAGCGCCTTAGTTCTGATAAAAGCAAAAAAAAACAAAACATGATGCTACAGTAAAGCTTTTTGGAATGTTGTTTGGCTGAGGCTACAATAACCTCATAACCTGACTTCAAAACACCCAACAACTTCATTACTTGAATACAACTAGCAACTTCTCCACCATCTTCATTATTGAATAGTGGCAATACAACCACCACTAACCTGGAACATACAACCAGCTCCTCCACTAGTTACCTCAATTCCTTTCACAAATTCAATCCACCACCTACCTCAATAAATTTCAAAAATTCAGTCTATATATTTACAAGTCTTAATCTTACAAAACAAGAAGAGAGGAAGAGCTTTCTTTTTGTTTAGATCTTCACAACAGCACCCAAATCCAAATTCAATCCACTACCTTCTACAATTAATTTCACAAATTCAATCAATATATTTACAACTCATATCCATGTAAAACGAGAAGAGATTAAGAGCTTTGATCAAGTTCAGAGCTTCACAACAACATCAGAGCTTTACAGAGCTTCACAACAGCAATAGGAGCTAAATCTATCATAGAACCGGTTGACCGGGCGGTCAACCGGGGGGTTAACCGGGGGTCTTCTGGCTAGTCAACCGGCTCTACATTTTCACATTTTTTTTCTCAACTTGAGGCTTAATTTGGCTATCCTACTTCTGACCTTTTGCACACCATTTCCTCACAGCAGTAGCCAAAACCTTCCATACCTTTTGCTATTCTTTTGCTTACCTTCAGAAGTCATGCCTAGAACAAAAAGGGCAAGACCAGAACATGGCGAAACCTCTAACCCTCCACCATGCCAACAACAACAACAACAAGCTTATCCAATTATTGGTTTTCTCACTTACAATCACGAACAAGCTTATCAACAATTCTGCAACCAACTAATTGTCACTGGGAGAAGGGTAAATCTCTTTTGTCAATATGATCCTCTGTTGGTGAACAAACTTGAGACGATAGGGTGGCTAAATTTAATCAATTTACCACAAAAGGTATATCTATGTGTTGTGTATTTATTTTATGTTCACTTGAGACTTACTGAGGGAGAAGTTGGACAAAAAATATGACATCTTAAGTCAAAGGTAAAATAATCACATTGAATAACCATACTTTGGCACAAATTATTAGAGTTCAGCTAGGGGATTTGTAAATCCATTTTCAGAATGAGTTTGAACTGGTTAACATTGTTGGTGATATAACTGAAGTTTATACTATAATTTGTGAGAGTCACTTTACTAACAGTAATTTACAAGAAAAACATTTGAAACCCCACCTTCGTATTCTCCACCAATTTATAGTAGAAAATGTCACTCCAAAAAGAGGACATTATGATGCAGTTCCAATTTTTAATGCTTATTTGTTATATTGTTTTGAAGTTGGGCAAAAATTGGATTTATGCTGCATACTACTGAAGGAAATGGTGGTTTCAAATCTTGGTACTATCAGTGGCCAGTTACTACCTTTTGGAGCTCTGCCAACCAAAATTTTCAAAGCTTGTCATGTTAGACTTGTCGGTGAAGCAGAGATGAAAATCACTTCACCGATTTCAGAGTACACACTCACCCGGAGCTGGTGGCGCTGAAAGCTTATTTGGATCTTTGATTGTTGCAAATACACTAATAGATGATGCTCCCGAAAACCCCCATGACAATGCCATGCCACAAAATGATCAACCGCAATACTAGAATGATTATTTGGCGATGGAATAAGAACGACACAATCAGTGCGTTTAATGGGAACAACAAATGGCTAATTAGTTCAATGCATTGGGTAATCAGTTTGATGCATTTGCCGCCGCTCAGAACTCACTAATTCAATAATTTGGTGAGTTTCATATGGAAACTGAAACACGTCATGAAGTGACAAGTAATCGCTTAGATCAAATTGACCATCGAGCCAGTCAACTCTACCATCAATCCTTCGCTCCACCTCCACCACCACCTAACAATGACATTTGACGTGTTTTTTAAATTTTTTTGTTTGTTGTACTACTTTTATTTTATTTTTTTCTTCTAATTATCTTTTATTTGTTAAAAATGTATGTTAAATTGTGTATTATATGATAAAAAGTGATAAGTTTGTGGGACCCAAAAATGTATGTTACGAGTTTGTTCATTTACTGATTACATTGTGAGTGAATGGTGATACAACGGATGTGTTAAGATGTGTTAAGATATGTATTAAGAATATATATATATATATATGTTTAATAATAAATAAAATAAAAAATAATTGAAGCTTATGAATATATAAAAATTGCAGTGGGCCCATCCCACTGCATTGTCTGAGCTTCCCTCGCTTTCTCTTTCTATTTTCGTTCTGTCGCTCAAATTGACCTAGTATCATATGTTTCCATGTATGTTGCATCTGATACAAGTTATCAATACATTATTTCCATTGAATTTTGCCTGGGCAAAAAGTAACCTTTCAATTCAAAACAACTTTGGCTGGACAACATTAATTTCAATTATATTTCCAATTAAAAAAAAAACAAATTTGAATTACAATATTGAATAGAAATATTTAGTAAAAAAAAAACATTTATACGTGGGTTATTGACTTTGAAAAAAAAAAAATTTGTACGTGGGTTACAGAATTTGTTTTAAATTATGCACTATTTATGTGTTTACAAACAAATTATGACTTAAAATATTTAATGAAAAAACATTTCTACGTGGGTTACAAATGTTAAAAAAATACAGAATTTGTAAAATAGTATGCACTACTTCTGTCTTATTCATATGTAGCCCTGGTTTGGCATTCATTTTGGGGCTAAAAAATCACAAAAAAAATAAAATTGACTACGAAAGCCAATGACAAACAAACCTTTATCGACATATGTAAAAAACGTCACAAAAAATTATTTTTACCTATAAATTTCTTAAAATTTATTTGCAATAAAATTTAAATTGAATTTAAATGTAACTATTAACACTATTAGTACTTTATCCATTAATTTTTCATGAGAAGTTTCTCATCAGATGTAAGTTGTGCGTACCACCTAATTATAGGTATGAGAATTTACGTTTGATGTATAAGTTAGTACCGCATTTGATACTACGTAACCTTTGTAAACCCTTTAGTAGGACCATTATGCACTCATTTTAAATATGTAAACAGCTTTAAATCTTCCGAATAAGTCACTTTTTTTATTATTAAATATACAACAAAAATATGTCCATAGTCATATTTTTTCCCTAAATTATGGTTGAATTTTTATTTGTATCCAAGGTAGATGAATTTAAAAATGGTTTTTCTCTCTCTCTCTCTCTCTTTTTTTTTTTTTTTTTTTTTTTAACTGAAAGGTAAAATTATGCCACCATTATCAACTTTCAAGAATTGACAAAAGTATGTAAATTGAAGAACCACATTTATTTATTTATTTTAAAATGTTCTTTCTAGGTCAAAATTAAAATTGGATAACCTTTTAAGAGTGTAAAGTGTAATTTATCTTTAAAAAAAATTAAGTTGAAAATTAGATTTAAAATAGATTGATGTTGTGGATTTATACATTTTTTGCACATATGTAACCATTATGATTCCTCAACTTTGTATTTATAAAAGTTCAATTTTATTTGTCCTAATTTGAAAAGAAAATGGTTCAACAATTCCTTATTTTTTTTAAAAAAAATTTATACTACTATTTAAAATTAATCTCAAATTTAATTTTTTTTTTTTCCACGATAGTATTACATTCATACAATTTATGTAGAGATGTTTTTTTTCCTTGAAATGTGTACAAATTTAAGTAGTTCTTATAAAATAGGACAACAAATTTTTTCATACCAATTTAATCCCAGAAAATATGAGAGAAATAATTTGAACACATAACTATTTGAACCACATCACTATCGGAGACAAATATAATCACAGTATTATTGTACTATAATGAGGAGTGACACACAAAAAATTGAGAATTTAATTTAAAAAAAAAAAAACCTTTTTAAAGAACACGGTTCAAACTACAATTGCATTTTACACATAAAAAGACGAATGTAATAATACATACAATACTACCAAATTCACATTATTTCTTCATATCACAAATCTACCCATGGCTAACATGATTTTCCCACATAGCAGTAGCAATTGCATCCCTTAAGTTCAATTGGTACGTCAACCTATGCTATGACATGTCAACATGGTCAGCTTGGCCTCCAACAATCCTGTCTGCTGCCGCTTCTGCCGCCATTTCATTATCAGCTTCCATGAAGAATGGGTCCATAGCTGCATGCAAATGTATCCAATTGTGCACTACATAACAAGCAATCGCGAGGGGTCCTTGTTATGTGGACTTGTAATTTGGCATGGATTACAATATTGGAAAGCATTTCTTCAGAACACCAAATGTTCTTTCTATGACATTCCGTAACAACGAATGTTGATGGTTAAACAATTCCTTGGGTCCAAAATAATGACAGTCTTGAAACTCTTGCAAGTGATAACGTTGGGAACAAAATGAGGTAAGAAATCCAGCCATGTTCATGAACTCAGCATCCACTAAACAATACTTGCCTACATGTAAATAATGTTTGTAATGCTCTGTCAAATACATGTACACAAATATCAACATTTAAGATAGTACAGTGTGTTATTTGGTGACACTCACCATGGGGTGGGGGTGGGAAATGTAGATTAGCTTTTGTACTTGAGTCAACTAACCACGGAATGTATTCTGTCTTAAGATAGGGACCCACGCATCCACCAATGTGCCATCGATAGCATCGACACAATCCTACTTGAAATATATTAGTTTGACATTAAACGTGAAACAAACCATAGATATTACTTTGCATACACAACAAAAAAAATTCCTTCGTTACTATTATTGCAAATTTACAGGACAAACATATAGTCATATCTTGAACCAGGGAAAAAACCTCCTATCGTTTAAAATTTTTGCCGGTATCTCGTTTTGATTACGTAGTTTGATAACCATTAATGCAAGCTTGCACAGTGCCCGCATTATGATTTTGATATGCCGACAAATAGTTTCAGTGGAGTGTTGAAATCTATCGGCTAGTAGTCTATGCCGGTCATTTTGTGCGAATGTGTACAAAAAAATACCAAGCAATTCCTCGACACTAATATGCATATGTTCAATTTCGACAAAGCCATTTTGAAGTAAGGTGTCTTTCAATGAAATGAATGTTTGGGCATCCATTCGCATGATGTCTATCATTGTTTCAGGATGGCCATTTAATAAATCCTCACCTTTGAATGGACAAGTTTGATGCGGTCGTCTGTTGGTTGATGCATTCATATGTTCATTCATAAAAGCAATCATCAAACAGTCCATAAAATCTTCAATAACCTCATCCTCTTCTGATGAGCCTACCATTGCATTGCTTTTTGTGTCGAATGACATATTGTTTCAGCTACATAACAATAAAAGCGTAATTATAATAAATGATTAATATCATGATAACTGTTATCATTATTGGTGAAACTTAAATTAACCATTATCTATAATTTGTTGGCCGTAGTCATTTATCGAACTAAATGGAAATATGCATTCGAAGAAAAAACATATTAATATTTACTTATCTTGTCATACATAGTAATGCATATTGTATGTTGTGTGTAAAATTGAAAGTTGAAGCAAAAATAAGAAAACGAATATGAATGAACGCAAAAGAATAAAATCACATCTAAATATAAAATAAAAATAAAATCAAAAAAATATAAAAATAAACATACAAAGACGAATAAAAAATATGTCATCAGGTGCCAAAAAACAAAAAGAAAAAAAGAAAACAGAAATCATCAAATCATGTTGCACAACCACAAAGAGAACCGCAAACTCCATCAAGCCACAATTTCTCCCTTGACTACAACGCTAGGATCATAGCTAGGCGCATATGCGCAAGAGTACGCATAAAATACCTCCGCCATTCCTTATCTTTGAATAGTGTTAGTGCCCTAACATACTGGATCAGTGGTATGTCCCCAAGCTCTAGTAGGACATCTTAACATGCTTCAAGGGAATAGTTATCACCACTTGCACTTACAGCCTTCGTGTCTGTTGATTGTGCACAGAACTGTTCCACTTTTGCCTATACGTAGGTAGTGAAAGTTGCGCAAACATCATCAAAGCCACTTGACCGTGACCTTTTAGAAGGACCACTGTCAGTCTAGCTATTTGTAGGGCCCCTCTTGTGACTTTTGCCCTTAGATGGTTCCATGTACTCATCACCGAATGAGTCAACGATAATGGGTTCAGCCGCATTACTCCTACCAGCTCCAAGCGACCAAAATTTGTTAAGCATTTCATTTTCTTCATCGGAGTTAAGGGCTCCTTGTGTGGATACATGGGCCAAGGCCCTGTGGCACAACAGTTTTCAACAATTTCGGCCATTTTCATGAAAATGCTCAAATCCCTTTGTCTTGAATTTCTTTACATTTTTTGTTGCCTACCTCCAATTGGAAATTTTGAAAATAAGCGTATTGTACGTGTGATAAAATTTTACAAAAAAATTTGAAAAGGGTACAGGTTAATTCAATACCTTATCCCCAAAATCATTAGATGCAATAACCGTTCCTACAATGGGATCCCATCCCAGACCGGTTTGGTGCCTAAAGTAGCTTGAAAGTTTGGTAATTAGCTTTCAGTCGCTGATATTTTTGTCTCACCTGTTTTGGTGTGTATCGGAACCCATACAGATTTTGCAACTCAGTTGCAAAATGGTTCCAATGCCTAACTGTCCACACAGTACTACGGCCTTTTGTTTGGTTTTTTTGTACCTCTTCTCTCACAATGTTTATTAGCTTCATTTCAATTCTAGAGCTCCACATTCTTGTGTCCTTATTATCATCTGAATTGTTGTTATCTATCTAACAACACATAATTTATATCTAAGCTAAGCTTAAGTGGGTATTGAAAAATAACAAGATAACTTGAGTTTCCAGAATCAATGCAAGAATCATCTACAATTATGTTTCAGTTTGAATAAAATATTCATTAATTAAAGTTGTTAAATAGTGTTGGGAAAAATACATTTACAAGAAAAAACAGAATATTAATTGCAAATCCATTGTGAAAGAGTGTTCTATATAAAGTGTACACAGTAGACAATAAGCAGGAGAGCAGAAGAAGAGAAGCAGAAAATGGGTGAGTGGCGGTGGACCCAGAGTGAGAGTAGTGGAATGGTGGTCGACTGGCCGGAAGACCGAGAGGACGACCGACCAATTGTCCTGGTAGATGACCGGCTCAGCATCGTTTGGACAAATCAGAGAACCCATATCTATTTCTTAGCTATTCTGATTGAAGGATATACGTACCAAAGCAGTAGGAGTGGAATAATTGTCACCGGTGACGGAGTGGGTAGAGTGGGTGGATGTGCACTTCTTCAATAGCCGTTTAATTCGAGAATACGCTTCACAAATTTGGCCTAAGACAAATAAATTTGGGGATGAAGCAGGAAATTAGTGAGTTGTATATAGAACCCATATATATTTTTAGACAAATTTGTGATTTACTTTACTTTGTTGTTGTCATTGCTTCGTTGCCCGAAAGGTGAATCTTCCACAACGTACAAAGTGAAACTCAGTTGATTTGTGGGAGCTGGTGGATGCGAATTTATGGGTGGGAAGGGGGTTCACATGCATGGTTTAGATTTGAAGGTCATAATTTAGTTCAAAGAGAGGAAGATGACCCGTGAAGAATCTTAAGCTATGATCTTCAGCTTTAAATTTCTTTGCAAGTGAAGCTTTTTAGAAATTGAGAAGATAGAAGAGAGAAAGAATATGTACATTTGGAAGCATTTTAGGGTGGGGTGGACGAAACGGAGAAATCTGCCAAACGGGAAGTAGAGTTGCATTTTGAACTGTGTGGTGGAATTATATTTTGAAACTTGTATCTAAACGTGAAACACAAATAGGAGGGTGGAAATACATTTTGAGAGCACAACCAAACACAACCATGATTTTTCTGTCAAATGTCGATGCCTCGAGGAGGGATGTCGACACCTAGGTGTAGTGGTGTTTCGAAAAAAGATTAAAACAAGCCAGGTGTCCACACCACCAAGCCCTGGTGTCAACACCAAAAAGCAGTCCCAAATTTAGTTACTTTAGTCTAGTAGTCTTGACCCTAGAAAGGGATGGTGTCATCCCCAAAAAATAAAAACAAGAGAGAAAAGGAAAGAAATGCTGCAATCGACTCCGGGAAGCAAAGTATTGACACCCGAGGCAGACTTTCAAGGTTCCAAAGCACTATTTAGACAAAACGAAGAGCAAAAGAACAACCTAAAACAATTTTAGACCAGATTTCACTCTACCAACGCAAAGTTACACCTCCCAAAGGATCTAAATGACAAAAATAAATGAAATTAAACACATCCTAAAGGCATACAGAGCATAAATTTTACATGTATGTTTATGTATTTTTAGTTGTATGTTCTAAATACAAATAACTTTTAACATTTAATTTTTACAAAATTATTTCATTAAAAAGAGTGAAATCATATCTTTAAAATGAGTCTTATATTAAATATATTTAACAAAAATTTCAAAACTAAATATTTATTAATGAACAAAAATTATTCACTTTTGCGGAAAATATTTTGGAGGGAAATTCTTACAGAAGCAAATAAAGATTTGTGGTTGGAGGTTGGGTGAATAGTGAGATATTAGATAGGACAGTTGGCCTAGTGGTCCATGTAGCTGTCTCTTAGGATAGTGAGATGGTCAGAGTTTCAGGGTTTGAGTCAACGAAGCAACTACGACCCTTTTATTATAATCTAGCTTACTAACACCGTAACATCCTATTGTATTGTGGCTCGGTTTTTTCGTGCCTCATTCCGGAAGGTTTGAAAATAAGGGCCTCACAGTTCGAACTCTCGCAGTTCTGAATTTAATCTCACAAGTGCAATGTGAAACTGATAAACACCAAAGAGTCCAAATCCAACAAATCTTTTGGAAAATTGATTTTGAATCAAAAAGTGCTAAAATTGGACTGCTTTGCTAGATACAGAGTCACTACCTAAATATTTTTGTTTTGGAAAAATTTAGGAAACCCTGACTTGTGCCGAAGGCCACGTGTCCGTCATCACCCAAGTTGCCTCAGCTCAGGAACTTAGGTACGAAAGGGGAAGGTCATAAATTAGGCACCCCTGTTCACTCGATCAAAGATCGGCCTTTACTAATCATGATATGAGTTTTTATAAACATTATGTGTTCTTATTCTGGTTATTAGACTAGCTTTACTATGTGACGCCCAAGCAAGTATAGACTATGTCGCAAGAATCGGAATATTTCAAGTCATGTTTGTTTGTGAAAATGGTTTGAATTTGCCACCTCAAGTGGGCTTAAAGATGCAGATGTGCCACTAAACATAGTGGGCTTAAAATATGATTTGCCACTTAACAAAGTGGGCTTTAAAATGCACATTCATTGAATTGTTCTAATTCAAACAACAAGCCTTCGTCCACAGGCATTCAAGCAGTTTAGCATTTAAGCACATAGCCTCATGGCAAGCATGCTAATCATAGCAACATTCACACTTATGCAAGTATGCTAAAGCGTAAAAACTCGCCTAGTACTCCAAGCTAGGAAAATATGAGTTAGAAAATAATGCATGATTCCTAACTATACAAGATGCCTAGTGCAACACATGTAAAGAATGCAATTAATAGGCTCAGCTACTAATGTGGCATGTGAAGCAATTTGAACAACATGCGCTTAAGCATGTATTCAAAGAATTATTTAAAATTGCAATGTAATTAGAATGATGCGCCGAGCCTTGGTGCATGCAATACAAATGAATGGATGCAAGCATAAGGCATAAAGTATGCTAATTAAAATATGACCCTAATCTAACCATCAAAAGCGGTTAAGTAAAAAGGAAAAAAACGTGGGGTTGAAAGACATACACACACGTATGCACACTTATTACAATATTACGCCCTCGCGAAGGAGGGTCTGAATGAATAAGCTAACCAACTATACTAATTAAGCTAACTAATTATTACAAATCAAATTAACTAACTACTCTAGTTAACTAATTACAAAATGAAATCAAATAACTTGTTAAACTAACTAATTATTTACAACACTTAATTAGCTACAACTAATTAATTACAACATGTATCTAAGCTAGATATTTAAGCGATAAATAAACTTGGAATGCGAGAGAGGCTCATGCATGTGCTCGGTTTCCACCCAAAAAGCCGCTGTTTTGCTGCTGCATGCCTCTGTTTGCACATTTGAGCACCAAAGAAGCTGTCCACTTCCAGAACACCTCTGCTCCACCTCAAGAACACACTATGCAAATTTCATTGGTGGCCGACAGAGGGTCGGTTAGCTACCAATGGTGGCCGGTCGGCTACCACTGGTGGTTGGTCGGCCACTGATGGTCTGAGCTTCCTTGCTGCAACAGAGAGGTAAAAAGAGCAAAACAGACAATTTCTTAAGGGTTGTTTGCACACCTTGCCTCTTGTTTTCATGGGAAAATCAAATGAAGGAAAAGCTTTGGTTCACAAACCATCAATCAAGCAATTTCATTGCATGATGGCTTGTGAAACCAATTGTGTAAGATCAATGAACACTGCAAGAATTAACACTTTTGGCAACAAAAAAATTGGTTGCTAAAAGTCTATTTTTGGTCGGCAAAAGTTATCCGCGACCAATTTTTTTTGTCGCTAGTTTGGTCGCCAATTGAGGGTCGGCAAAAGTAATTCGCGACCAAAATTTTCGTTGGTCAGGAAAAGTTGCATTTGCCGACTAAATTTTTGGTCGCTAAATATTTATTTACTGCGACTAATCCATTTTTTTGCTAAAACACTTTGGTCACGAAAAGTCGTCTTTTGCTGACCAAATTTCTTAGTCGCCAATTGTCACATTCCACAACCAAAATTAGTTTGGTCGCCAATTGTGACATTTCGTGACCAAAAATTTTGGTCGCCAATTGTGACCTTCTGCGACCAAAATTAGTTTGGTCGCCAATTGTGACATTCCGCGACCAAAATTAGTTTGGTCGCCAATTGTGACATTCTACAACCAAAATTAGTTTGGTCGCCAACATCCAACAAAATAAACCTGTAATTTATAATAATCCATCCAATTTATTCAATATAATCTGTAATTTGCAAAAATCATTCAAACCAACAAATAAATTGAATCATGAACATTCAACAAAATACATAAATCAACCATTTCTGAACCTGTTTAATTAAAAGCAGCAACTATTATAAGTTTTCATCCACAAATAATTCCAAACGACATATTTCATCTAGCATAAAAATTTAAGACATAACAAATACTTGTTATTATGTTTAAAATTTTTATCCATGTACATCAACCGAAAAATATAACTAGTAGTCTACCAAATATTTTCTATACACACTCATCCAAAAATATAACTACTAGTTTACCCTTTTTCTGCCCATATCGAATCTCTAATCTCTTGAACTGATAGTCAGTGCAGTTTGAACAGGAAACAAGTTCTCTGTAAGTGCTGGATGCAGGAAACCATCCTTCCAAATCATACTTCTTTGCAGCTGCATCATTCAAAGCACCAGAAACAATAGCCACAATTTGATAGGGTAGTTTTAGCTGCAATAGAGAGAATTATGTCATACTTGTAGGAAAGAGAAATGCATAATCAAATAGAGACAAATCAATTCGTCATCAGCAGGAGCCCACATATAGGACCCTCAAATTTCTTTTGCGTCAAGTGGCAGACTTTTTAGCATTAACCAAACAAAACAACCAATTCCCAAATCACTTATCTTACATGACATTACAAAACCTAGCAAGATAATCTATATGAGTACTATAAGAAACATTATCAAGCATCTCCAGATTAAAAAAAAAATGAATAAAACGAAGAAATAACCAAAAATTATACACATCATTCCCCTACAATTCTGAGGGCAGGAAAGCTCTATACCATCTTGTAAAACTCTTCTGAGTTCGTTATCATTTCCTCATGCATGTCCCAAGAGTGATATATGTTAAACCTACTATATGTGATTTAAAACAGTTACACATATATAAGGTAAAAAAGAAACATAAAAAAATTAATTTTGTGAACTAAGTGGATCTAATTGGACTGATCAAAATTTTGTGCCTTGTTAATTGCCTTGTTAAGAGTCAAGGAAGATTTCTCCTTCCTGGACTATGACCTCCAACTCACAAAATATATATATAGAATTGTTTGATCTAAATTCATTCTGAGTGACATTCATTTAGGTCACCCTTAATGAATCTATCACATATTTAATTTGTTTGCCTATATTTCTAAAAATAAAAAATAAAAAATTCCGTGCGCATATGTGAACTTGGGTTGTCATAATAGAATACTTAATAGGAAATGCTAACCATCTCCATTGGACGGTGATTAATGTTCATATATGTGTAAAAATTATATTAACATATATAAAACAAATATATGAAAAATACATAAAAATATGTGACATATATAGTGGACTATTATTATTATTATTATTATTATTTTTACCTTATTTAATGCATAACAAAATTCCACATGATAAAAAAATCCATAGGTAATTTACCTGAGTATCCAAGCCATTAGAAAAAACATGGCAGGAACAATGTTACACATGGCAGTGGCAAAAGTAGCTGTTGTGTACTTCATTCCAGTATAGAACAAGTTCTGGTCTATCACAGGCCTGATTACAATTACACAAAAATAAGAGTAAAAACATTACATACATGCATTAGATTCACCTTTAAAGCATAATTAAATTAATTTATAAGGATTTGCTTTTTGAGGTGAAAAGATAAATTAATTACTCCAACAAGCCCAGTAACATTATCTTCAAGAAGACAGAAGTGGTCATTCTTCGCCTTACTTTCCTGTACATTTGTTATAGTCAATAACATAGTCTGATTAGTTTAAAACCTTCTCTCATAGAGCAAAGAACAGAGAAACTTGCCTGATAATTCATATGCATTATCCAAATGTAGAATAATTAAGGAAATAAAAAGTGAGTCTCAAAGCATATCAGCTACCGAGGCTTACTGTTCAATGAAGTTAGTGATGTGTACAGACACAGATAATAAAAATAAAAATAAAAATAGAAAGGCCCTAGATAATTTTACTGAAGCACTTGTACAAAAGAAATCTTTACCATTTCTGGTGCTGATTTAAAGCTTGCAGTTTATGTTGCTCATATTGATTTCTTCTGCCTTCCTTCCTTAGCTGCTTGAAAAAAAACGTCATCAACAATACATTCAATGATATACGTGCATACCATAAATAACATGTTCAACTTGTTTGCCTCTTTCTTTTTCTTTTTTTTTTTTTTTCCTTTTTGATTAATTAAATCCGAAGCATGCATAAGTTAAAACTTTTATAAGTGAAACATGTTTGCTTTTTAAAAATGAAGAATCCCAGGTTACATGGATAGCTGGGAAACGTCAAGTACCTGAAGCAATTCCTTCTCATGAGAGGCCTTCCATTGTCGAAATTGCTCTGCCTCTTGTTTTATCTTATGCTGCAATTGAACCTACAAATGAAAGGGAAAATTAGTATGTCGGATCCTAAAGTCATATAATAAATAACAGCTTCGTGGTTATGTCCTGTCTGCTTGATACAACCATTGGGATGAGAACAAACCTTGGTCTTTATCTCATCTTGAAGCTGCTTTGCTGCTTCATCACTTCTTTGTTTTTGTTTTAAAAGCTGAAGTTGACAATCTTGTTTCTTCTTAAGATCTAAAATCTGAAGTTGGGTTGGGGGTCGGAATTTTTAGCATTTAAATAATGACAAAGGTTTGAGACAGCATAATGACATTGGAGAGAGCAAAAAATACCTGTCTCAAGTGATTTTAATTTCTGTGCATAAGCTTTGTGCATTTTCTGCCTTTGTCCATCAGAAGCAGCAGCAAGGTTTTCAATTTCAGCTAGCAAACGGTCCCTCTCTTGCTGTAGTTATCACAGACCATCATCACCCTCTGTAGTGATGAAATAGACAACTAACAATGGAAAATTTTAAAATTTTTCCATATAACCTGGATTGTTTTCTTCTCTTCCTCGAGTTTCAAGATTCTCTTCTCAAAGTGCTGACTAAGTGCTTCAGTGTCAGACCCTCTAAAATGTTTCATTTCTGACTGCACATAAGTCACAGAAACAATTTTAAGAAAAATAGTGTAAATTGCAAGAATGGAATACAAAATAAAATCTATTTCCAAACATTCACCAATTGTCAAATATAAAAAATTTCCAAGGAATCAAATAAATTTCACAAAAATTGTTTAGTAAAAATTATAGTGGTAGATCAAAGGAGCAAGCAAAAAAATACTTTAGATTCCAGTGGTACTAATTCTAGTAATTATGTTGCTACATTTAAGTTGGCGTTGTGGAGTTTCTCTTTTTTGTTGGTCGTTAGATTTTCATTGTTGAAGATCATTGATTAGTGTTCCTTGGATTCATGTAACCCACAAAACATGTCTCCCTACATTATTTTAATAAAATGAAACATTAAAAGGATAAAATAAAAAATATACACACACACACACACATATATATATATAAAGAAGTGGAGGAGCTCTATCCCAAGAGAGAAATAAAAAATACCGCTAAAGATATAAACATTGAATCTTGAATGCATAAACAGGCAATGGCAGTGATGAAGATATCATGTAGCCTCTAACATCAATCTCTTTAATATTGAATCCCATGTGAAACGCTGCGGTTAGAAAGATGATCCTGAATTTACAAAAACATTTATCATGTTCGCAGACGTTAATTATGTATGATAATCATAATCAGTTCTGTCTTTCAACAAACCATTAGAAGCACTCTTTCATATTTTCTCCCTAACACAGTGCTGAGATCCTAATGGATATGAATGTGAGTGGACAGCCCCATGCATGTATCGTGTGAAACAAACCACTAGAAGCACTCTTCATACTTTCCCCCTGACAAGTGCTGAGCTCCTAATGGATATCAATGTGTGTGGACAGCCCCATACAAGCATCATGTGAACATGTATCAATGTGTGTAGACATAAGAATGACACTAAATGGCCACTATTATCAATATATTCTTTGAAAATAAGGCAACAGCAGCTTTTAAAAAAGTAAGAATATATTTTTAAGGATGCAAAGCAAGACACTTTGTAGAAATCAGAATCCCAAGCCTGTAGTTTCATCTCGGCTGTATCTCTTGGAAGGAATAGTGACAAAAATGGGGAATAGGCTTCCTAAGCCAAAAAAAAAAAAAATAGAATTATTTACATTACAAATTAGAACATTAGCTCTGGGCATATCCACCCTTGTAGTTTGGGTAAAATTGTAAGGGTCGAAAACAACAGTTTTGCTCAAAAAAGAGGTACATTAGTTGTATTCTCCTTTAAGCCTATGTCATAAATAACAGACTAAAACATTAGCTTTGGGTGTATCAACTTTCATAGAGAAAAAATTGAATATTCAAGATGTGTGACCCAACAACCAGTATTTATGCGGGAGATTAGAAAAAAAAGGGCATATTAGATGTTTAACATATGTTCTCCGTTAAGGGTTGAGCCTATATCATAACAAATGTATGGCAGAAAACTACACAAAACAAAGCCCATCAGTGAAACCTCTTTCTACTCCAAACACTTGTTTAACTCATTAAACTCTTTGCCCATTGTTGTTCGCAGGAGTGCATGCTCCCACTCTTTTGCTACAGCTTCATCAATTTCCATGTAATTTTCACCTGCAATTTTTGGCAAATTCATCTGAAACATAAAGAACTAAACTAGAAAAGTGCAATATGAGTCGTATGTTTTAGAGACTAAACACACCTCTCTTACACATACTGTGTAATATAAAAACTGATAACATGCCAACTAAATGACAGAAAAATCAAAGTCTGTCATGCATTAACTAAGGGTATGGCATCTTGAAGCTTATTCCCCTCTGCTTTCAGCCTCATTCATCTGAAATAATCTCACAACTAAGTAGCTTACCTGTCATGGCTTCACCCATGGGATAACCAGATGCATCCATGCTCTGTAAGCCCCTCTTTAGCCCATCCCTTTTAACAAAACAGGAGCCATCCTGAGATAGAAAATGTCACATAACTATCAATCAAGCGCTGACCAAAAAAAATAACTATCAATCAAACCATTGTAATGACCAAAACCTCAATAAATATGGTCTGTTGACCACAATTTAGTGGTAATAAAGAGGAAAGTTAAAATTGCAATATATATATAATTCTTTTATTTTTCTTCTTCGAAGATAAAGAAGGAATTATATTAGCGTACTTCAGCATCTGTTTCTCTCGGCTCTACAACAGCACGTCTACTGTGGTATTCATGTAGTTCTCGAGAAAGCTCCTCATTAAGTTCAGCCTGCAAGTACTCTAGCTGCTGCCGCATATTTTGCATCTCATTCGACATCAAATCTCTGTTAACCTGTACAACAAGATGATGTGCTCCCTCATAAATCAAAAGATACAGAACTTGATGCCAATAGAATCTATCCATCTCCAAATAGTGAAGTGGAAATATTTAACAAAAAGAAAATAATAATAACATATAATCATCAAGGTTACTTACAACAGGCATATTCTGAATGTTTCGAGCACGATTAGCATATTTGAGAGTGTTCAGAGTTTCCTCAACATTGATGTCAACAAGGCTGATGCAGGCTAGAAGAAGGATGATGGCAGAATCAACCAGACAAGAATGAAAAAGGTTTTAACAATAATCATAGGTGCACAGGCTAACCAACTTATCCCCAGGAAAAGATGAGGGGGGTGAATTGATAAAAAAAACAATTAGAAAATAAAAAGAGTTATAGAATAAACAACAATAACTGGTTTCCAGATTTGGAAGACGAAAGCACTAAGAGACCCACCCAATCTCAAGACAAACCCAAGTAAACTGTTTGATAAAAAATGGAGTCTTTTCATATATATTTCTACTGCTCAATTTAATCAGCAAAAGGACCAACAAATGCATATTCATCTGCTACATCAACTATGAGTTGCCTGCCTAATTGGTGGCTAAAGCAGGCATTTAGGCCTCGTTTGGGAACAGGCTAATTTAGTAACTTTTTGGCTAATTGGCTAAAAAGGTTGGTAAGAAAAACCTGTATGTTTGGGCCAACTTTTTGGCTAATTACGAAACGACGTGCAAAAAGTAGAGAGAAAAGGGAATCTTTGACTTTTTGGTATAAGTTGTTGGCTTTTTGGCTAAAAAGGTAACTTTTTGGCTAATTGGCTATTTTAGCCTCTTGCCAAACGAGGCCTTAGTATTAAAAATGTATATCATCCTGCAGCTTGACAAGTTGTTTCCCACTGATTTAAACTCTTCGGATTTTTAAATTTATTAAAAACCATTATTTAACCCTGCAACAAGCTTACATTGCAAACATTCAAGTTCACGAAAATTTTGGTAGAGCATATGCACCAAAAAATGTATGTTGATACATGCAGAAGAAAAGCAATAAAGTCCGCATCCAAAAGTACATTATTTAACTGTACATGATAGGAATTAAGTTATTAATCCATACCACCATTAATTGCAGGCCAAGAAGAGTGCAAGATGGTGTTGACCAATCTAGAACAAGGGCTTCAAGAGCTCAAGCGTTGTAGGTTTATGTTACTTTGGTCTCATATGTTCATAGTTCTCCACCCAACATAGTAATTTGGTCAAGAAAAAATACTTCTGTTTGATTACTAGTCATTTCTTACAACACTACAAATTAGCGCATTTTTTTTGTTTTTGAACTACATGATTAACTGTGTTTATGTGCATAAATTTGATTGCTGCAAGCCTCCAACATGATAAGCACTCTAACACGCTGGAAACTTCAAGCTGTCGGAAGTATGGGAATATAGTGTAGTCAAAGCCTCATATCCCACTATCCTCTAAGTGATGTTGTGTTCCCATGGCCTCTGCTACATGATTAAGAGACAGATCCCAAAAATAATATATTTGCAAAAACCACACAACAGAACAGAAAACATTGAAGAGTCAATACCATGACATCCATACCTGAATGTTCGCATTTCTTCCATCTGCCCTCTAATTAATCAGTCACCAGACCTTCACCAATTATTTCTTCCATCAAATTCAAATTCAATTTCACCATTTCTTCCATCTGTTTAGCTCTTTATTCATCAAATTTGAATTCAGGGCAATGTGATCTTGGCAACTGGGGAAAATAAAAAGCATAAATCACTTGCATACCAAACAGGAAAAAGGACCTCAAATACTAGAAGAAAGCTGGCAATATAAGAGTGTTTGCAACCTCATCACTACCCTTTTGTGACAACATTACCAGTCACAAAAAAAAAAAAAAATTAGCACAGAGGTTGAAAACATGAAAGCTAATAATGGTGTTTCTGTTGCCCCAAGGAGAATGCATCAAATTTATAAATTTAATAATCACTTATTGAATAAAACTTTCAGCTTCCACTTTAATCGTTCATGAGACGTAAGACTTTACAAATTTTGAAAACTTGGAGTGACAGAAGTCTAGTAAGGCTAAAGGGTTGATTTACCTGGAAGAGAGTTACAAAACCATTACCAAAATGAAAAAAACTAATGAATGATAGGTAATCCAAATTAAACAGATGTACAAAAATAGCATGCTCAACTGTACCAAAAGGGAGGTTGAGTGTAATTATGCTAACTATATTTTTCTCAAATATCAGGGGAGGTAAGAAAAAGGGTCTCCATAAGTTAATTTCTGAGTAATAAAAAATCCATCAATCCTCCTAAATGCCTTAATTGTTTATTGATTGCTCAACATTGTAAAACAAAAGACATCCCAATCCAAGTATACATTGAACTGTGCTTGTGTGTGTATGTAATGTATAATGTATGGTTGAGAATAAAATCGAAGAGAATACATAAATATAATATCATACTGAAGATGGGCAGGTTTGCCATATTGAGCACATGATAAGGTATCTGATCCACCAACCATCACTGCACAAATCAATTCATATCACAGAACAACGCTATGATATGGATCAGAGAGTAGTGAAATGAAAACTAGTATTTTGCGAAAGTTGATTAATTATTGAACAACCATCACTGCACAAATCAATTCATATCACAGAACAACGTTATTATATCACTGCACAAATCAATTCATATCACAAAATTGATTAATTATTGACTAGTCATGAAAAAAAGGAACAGCTGAGCCCGTGCATATATTTTGCGAGAGTTCCTAACACCTTAATGAAAATCAAATTCAAAGAGAGATGAGAGAGGAGAGAGGAGAGAGGAGAATCAACCAAAAAAAAAAAAAAAAGAAGAAGAAGAAGAAACCAGGGGACCGAAGAAATGGATCCTATTCAATCCACCAAGGCACTAACCTTGATCAATTCGCCAAAAAATTCGTCACCAGTAAGAAAATGCAACAACTGTACATTTGAATCTACACTCACAGAACCGAGTAAGCATTTCATGTGATCCACTAGCTCCCCCAAAATTCTATCCCGTAAAATGTCTCTGCAACACAACGCTGAAATCAAGCATAAAAAATTAGAACCATGAAGCCAGAAGAACAATCAAATTTCCCTAGCATCCCTCCGATTCAAAGAGATGATAAAAACTTATAATCACACACTTAGATTATCTCAAATTGTGACAGAACTCCAACGATCTTTCCCAAACAAACACACGATTGAAGACAAATGAAACAAACCCTAGCGTTCAGTTTGGTTGCTGAGAAACAAAAGAAAGAAAATGAATCAAGAATTCGAATGTCAGATTCATCATGAGTCTGACACAGCATTTGCCTTCTTTAACGATGAGTTGATCACAATTAGAATGATTCTTTAATTTTTTTCTCAGCAACCAAACATGTGAAAAATCAGGAAAGAAATAAAGAGCACGATATTGATTACTAGATCAAGATGCCATTGATTGAAGATCCGAGAGAGACTCCGAATGATTGATTCAATGTGCCTAGGGTTCGAATCGAACGCAAAGATGAGAGAGAGCGAGCGAGTGGTTCGTTGTTTGCTTGTTTTGCACCTATTTCAAAGAGAGATGAGAGAGGGAGCGCTTGAGTTACCACTCGTCGAGGGGCTTGACGGAGTGGTCTGCACAGTGGATAGTGAGGAGGAGCTTCATGCAGGGGACTAGAGAGAGGCCGTTCTCAATTTCTAGGGTTTCGGTCGGCCGGAGAGTCTCCGACGACAGTGGATTGGTCATCCCTCTTCTTCTGCTTCTGTTTCTAACTAAATTGGCGCTCTCTCTATTCGGCACTATGAGCTCTCTCTCAGCTTGTTTTGCTTTCACGGTGGTGAGGGACTTCGGTGAGCTAGAGAGAGTGGCATCGATTGAGAGAGAGAACACAGAGAGAGGGAGAGGGCGGACCACACAGAAAGCGAGCTAAAGACAGGGGAGATTAGGGTTTTTTTGGTATAAAACGACGTTGTTTTACAATCGACGACCAAATATTTTTGTCGCAAAAAAATTTCATTCAAATTTCCCCCCAACTTTTGGCGACCAAAACAGCATATTAGTCGCAGAAAATGTACCTTTGCCAACAAATTTTTTTAGTCGCCAAATCTCGATCAATGACGACTAAAATATTAGTCACTAAAAGTACTAATTTGGCGACTAATTTTTTTTGGTCACCAAAATGTAACCTTCCGCGACCAAAAATGTAGTTGGTCGCCAAAAGCATACCAATTTCTACGACTAACTCATTTTTGGTCGCCAAAAATTTTGATCATTCGCGACTAATTAATATTTGGTCGCCAAATGTCATTTTTTTGCGACTAAAATTTTTTTGGTCGGCAAAAGTGGTCGGCAAAAGTGTAAATTCTTGTAGTGGAATGCAAAGACAAGACCAAAAGGACCATCACTCTATCATGCATGATCAAGGGAAATGGAGACCAAGGAAAGTGGTACATTTCATCACTTTTGAGTATGAAACATTCAATTTTCCTTGTGTTCAAATTAACGTCCGATTCGAATACATGTAATGCAACATAAAAGATGTTTATCTTGCCACTTTTACTTGCCAATTTTGCTTACTCATTTTAATTACCAAACCATTCATTAATCCATTTGTCTGTTGGTGAGTGTCCTCTAATAGAAAGAGGGCTCAAACCCCAAGTTGCTTTGGGCATGAAAGAGGCATTACACGGTTGGTCATGAACCCCCTAAGGGATTAAACCATTAGGTGTAGTACCTCAATTTCACACTTTGGCAAACAAGTGGTTTGAAACCACTTTCAAAGCAAATCAAAAGTGAAGAAATGAAGGAGATTGAAAAGATTATAAGTGCTGAAATGAAATGGAAAAAGCACTAAAACATGCAATCAACTGAAACCAATGGTGGTTAAAGCCTTAAAATACCAAGCTAGTGAAAGGACTTACACTACAACTATGCAAAACAAGACTCAAATGGCTTAACCAGCCAAAAACAAAGTTACAATAGTCCAAAAAAAGTCCTAAAACATACTAGAATTAAGCTACAAATTGCTAGAAAAATAAGCTAACACATAGGGCTATCTAAGCTAGCAAAACAAGACATAAGGATAGGATGCTAACCCCTCATATTTTGAACTTCAAAATATGATTTTAGCCACTGAAATAGCTCTAAAAATCAGTGTTTAAAAGCTCTGAAAAAGATGATGCAAGGGTGGAAAACACAAAGGCAAAGGCCTCTATAACAAGGTACAAAGAAAGGCTATCAACCCCTTAACGTTTAATGGCCTTAGGACCCAAGCTTTAGCCCAAAAACACAGAGTTTTTTATAGCCCAAAATCAGTTGGAAAACATGCTGGAATGAAGATAAAAGTAGCTAAAACAATAAGCTACAACATGGCAATTTAAGCTAGTAAACAAGTATGAAGAGGGGTGGCTAACCCTTTTATTTTTTAGACCTCAAAACAACATTTTTAGCTTCTAAAAACCTCTAAAAAATCAGTGGTAAAAAGCTTAAAAAAAAGTTGATGAAAGAATGGGAAACACAAGTGGAAAGGCTTAGAGAGCAAGGTTCAAAGAAGGGTGATAAACCCCTCTATCTTTAAGAGCCTTAAACCACAAGTTTCAGCCCATAAAAAATAAGTTTTAAAGAGCTTAAAAACAGTAAGAAAAGATGGAAAACAAATGGTGTAAAGATGGTACAAAGACAAGAAAAAGTATACCTCTTGGAGAGGAGTGAACCCTTAAACCATAAACCACCAATTTCCACACTCTCAAGTGCTTCAAGAGCTCAAATCCAAGCTCAAATCACCTCAGCAAGAAGCTCTCTAGGTTTGGTTTGGTGTGTTTGGGCATAGGCTATGCAAGTTGCAAAAGAGAGAGAGGATTGTAGAGAGAGGATTTTTTCAAAAAATATTTCACTCCTAATGTTTTTCAACCTTGAAAGCAAGAAGAAATGCCTTTTATATATAGAAAAACAGCCCCTTAGGTCGAAAATATCAAGCCCTGGACGGTTGGAGCTTTTTGGGGGATAGCTGGCACAAAATATCTATCTTTTTCACCATTGGCCGTCAAGAATTGTCGGCTATCAATGGTGGCCGGTCGGCTACCAATGATGACCGGTCGGCCATTAAAAATCTACTTCCAGGGCAAACTTCAAACGGGCATATCTCCTTCATCCGGACTCCTTTGCAGGACATTCTTGAGCCTACATTCCCGGAAGTCTAATTTCCAATGGAAGTGGCCTCACATCAAAATTATAAGTGTGCTAAGAGATATGCCTATTTTAGTGAAGGTTATTCAATTTTGGCTTAACCGGATTGATGCCTAACTTCAACCGGCCATATCTCTCTCATCCGGACTCGTCTTTAGGAGATTCGTGTGTGAAAAATGAAGCCCCGAAAGTCCACTTTCCAATGGTGGTGGCCTCACAACTTAAGTCCAAGTGTACAAAAGGATAGACCTGATTTAGTGAAGGCTGCCCAGTTCTCTCTTAACGGTTTATGCCGAACTTCTTCCCCAACTAAATTTCTTTCCTCTCCTCCAATTTTCTTTAACTCAAAACCTCTAAATAAGATGTTTTAAAATGTTTTTGAAAGAGTTCACCTCTCTTCCATTTATTTCCACCTTGTCCTTGCTTGGTTTATCGAAAAGTGCAATTTTTAACGAAATGCGAGCCTCAGAACATTATAGAAACTTTTGGAAAAAATATTTTAAAAAAAAGGGTTTGCAAGTCTAAAATAATTTTGGCCAAAAAAATTTTGGTCCAAAAATGAGGTGTAAGGTTGGGATTCGAAAGCTCTTCTTGCTGAAGAAATCAAACATTTGCACAACACAACTTTTATTATTGAGTGATCAATCAATGGCCGCCCAAGTCTTAAGGGCGGTCAAAAATGGGGTGTATACACCTATGAAAACAACGATGGCGACAACAACCAAAAAAAAAAAAAAAAGAAGGAAAAAGAAGGAAAAATAAAGAAAAAAGTGAGACACTCTATATTCACTTTTTAAATAAAAACATTTACTTTCGTCCTCTAGTTGAATGTATTTGGTTAGAGCTAGAGTTCACTTTCTTTCCCTCTTTTTATTTTTTTGGGATCATATTTTCTACAATAGGCTAATCTCCCTACAACATATAAAAATTTTAGGAACTAAATTTTTTATTCTTAAAAATAAAAAATTTATTCCAAAAAAATTAAGAGCAATTTTTGTCATTATAGGAATCGTCACTAAAAGACCGTCCGATTTAACGATTTTTTGAAAATGCCACTAATAATGCATTTACGGATAAAACAACTTCGTGCAAAAAATATTTACTTTTTAAGACAAGAATTTTGATCCTAAAAAAAAGTCATTTATAAATGTTCAATTTCGTCACTAAAAATATAATAACGACACTTTTAATAACAAAAATATTTTGTTTCTAAAAAGCAATTTAATCCTTCAATTTTTGTCTCTAAAATTTTAATTTGTTATAGTGTCTTAACCTCTTGGAAGAAATCCATGATGTTGTGCACCTTTAAAAATGACATACCGTAAGAAAAGTTATAATTTTTATGCTATAATTTATGAATGATTATGAGGAGCAGTTCTGCAATATCCCTTCTTCCCAAACATACCTTTGTTTGATCCTTGCTCCGATGCTTGAAATAAGAAACATTCCGGTCGGGGGTTCCGGAATTAACACTCCAACGGTTAAGTCAAATTTTGTATAAAAAGAAGTAAGTAAAATATTTCAGGAATAAATTTTTGTTGGTTAATAGTGCATACCGCTTTTCTTCTATTTACCTTCTTTATATAGAGGTTTGGTGTAGATATTTCCTACATGGTTTGATCTTTCCTTTTATCATCATCACAATATCAAGGTCCATACTCCTATTAACCCCTTTGGAAAGGGACAGCTTGGGCCCACTTCGTTACTCGGCATTGCTATTCGTCGATCTTGCCGATATCACTTATTCGGCGTATAATTTGAGCAGCGAACAGGCTGCTTGGCATTTGAACTTCTGCAATCCAGTGGGCATGGTTGGGTTTGGGCCTACATACACATTGTTTGCTGAATCAATTTTTATACTCGGCTCACACACTGATGGATTTATATTTTCCTTTATGAAGTTAAAGTTATTAATCATTGTGACTGTTGTATGAACATTGTGGTTATATTATGATTAATGTAGTGTAAATGTTACGAGCCAATTGTGATTAAAAAAAAAATGTTACCAATCATTTTGGTGAAAAAAGTTACAACTTATTGTGGCATCTGTTATAAAATGTCGTCATTATATTATGTATGTTGTAATAAAATACACATTCATAAAATCTCCCTTCATCATGATAACACTATTTATATTAAGAAGAAAACACCTGCAAAAAATGATTTGTGAAAAAATATACTTTTCTATTTAATTGTGATTTTGAAAATTATGTATTATTGGTTGTGGTCTTCGCTGTGATAACGGGTGTGGTAGCTACAATGACAACAGTATTGATAGTGATAATAATGGTTGATTGGCTGAAAGAAGTATTGGCAATGGAAGTTGTGGTGATGGTGGTGGTAGGGTGGTAGTAGTGATAATGGTGATAGTGTTAAGTAAGATTTATAAAAAAAATATGATAAATTAACAATAAGTTCTAATAGCTAGATTTAATTTTTATCAAGTCCTATTGAAATAAATCCTAGTAAAATCGTCACTAACAACAAATTTTTGTGACAGTTTTTACATATGTCGTTAAAAATTGACAATTAGTGATTTTTTTTTTGGTCACGGTTTTTATAAATTGTTGCACAAATTTAAAATTAGTGACGTTTTTCTATGACGAATTTTTTAAATTGTCGCTAAAAATTGAAAATTTGTGACATTTTTTTAAACTATCACTAAAACTTATAATTAGTGACATTTTTTATGAAAAAATTTTTAAACTATTGCTGAAAATTAACAATTAGTGACATTTTTTAATAGTGTTTGATAAAAAAATGTCATTAATTATCAAAGGAATTATTGAATAACAAATCTACCTATTAGGACTTACACGTAAGTCTTCCTAAAAAATATTTTTCACATTCAATTAAACAATAAATATTTTTTCCCTAAATCAAATCATTTTTTATTGTTGAATTTTTTTTTTTTTAATTTTTGTTTTCCCTCATATCAAATACTAGAAAAAACATATTTTAAAAGAAAATTTCTACCACAAATTAATCATAATTTTTTTTTAAAAAAATCAAATATAACAAAAACTAACCAATGGGTCACCTATGACTATGACTTATGTATCTAATCCTCTCCTCTATCTAATGTGTTCATTTAAAACACAAAAAAATAAAACAAAACAAAAATTACAAATTTATTTGGAAAAAATTCAAATCAATGGAAGTATTAAAAAATAATTATAAAAATATTAATTTTATAAATATTAATAATTAAAATTATAAATTTTTCTATGAATATGTAAAATTTTATAAAATTACTACTAAATTGTATTTTCCTAATTTATTTTAGAAGATGATCTCAACCTTTACATAGATCAAGTAGCCAACCAGCATCTAATCCAACAACTTGTCATTCTGTAACACTCCAAAATAAATACGATAAATCCACCTCATAAGCGGAAGTATAATTGAAACAACATATTTTCATTAATCAAAGTTTGATATACATTCATGTGATGGTAATAAGAAATGAATGCTACACAAATAGTCATATGCTTTGATGGCTTACATCTTTCCAAGTCACTGCTTGAGTACAACAAAAATGAGTCTTCAGCTCAATACAGATAAAGCCTGAGATTTGTACAAAATGAATGAAAAACAAAATAAACAAAATGAGAATTCAGCTCCACGGTCTTCCCAAGCTAAGCCCTTGGCAAAGGCATATCACTAACACCTGAAAATGGTTTTTCCATATAGGATAAGCCAAAGCCCAGTAGAAATAATCCAATACAACATATGAAGCTTAATAGAGATATAAAGGTAATATGCATACACAATGCCATTGATAAATCGATTTATAATTCTTTTGTAAACCATGTACTACCAACTATATATTTCAATTCATGAATTCCATTCCATTTCATTCAGACAGCTAAGCTTAGTATACAACTCAATAGGTCTCTAATCATTACAACCATCATACAATCACTTCTAGTTGCCATTTTACGGATATTTCGTCCGTGGGAGTCGGCACCCATGTATACGCGCAGTTTTCGAGACTTTCACCCTAGACACACAGCCCAACTTAATTCAATGAAGTACATCTCCTTTCTTCTCCCAAATATCATACATTTACAATGTATTAAAGACAATCATATTCAATGACAATGGATGAGAGATTAGTTTCAATTCGCCTAGCCCTCATGTAAATTCTAAAACAATCATAGCCATCCTTCACCGACAGCCCAAAATAGATATTTTTAAACAGTTATACAATCTCCAAGACAGGTAAACTATCCAAATTTTCATACGTGAAAGATAATACATATCCAACTCTACTATTTATATAAACATCTATCCAATTTCACATTTTCAAAACCAATTCCATCTATTTGTACAAAACAAATGTTTGAGACATTTTAGGGCAAACTCATTTCTCTTCCAAAATCCAACCCAAGTATCAAAATCAACCATTTTTCTACAACACAACCTCATATTCACTCCCATACCCATTTGCAACACATCTATTTGAAAATATCTCTTTTGATTTCAAACCAAATTCCTAGATTTGTTCAATATCCTCCAAATTTACAATAGTGTTTATTCAAAACAAATAACTATGTTAAGCGTCATACAGATGTATAGAAAATCCCTACCTCAAGCTAGAAAACGAGCAAAGCAAGGGAAGAACTTAGATGAAGTCAAAATCCAACTCTAATCGGATGAAAATTTAGACCTTGAGATGATCTACCTCTTTAACAAAGCCACACGGGTAGAGAAACCACTAAATCTAAGTGAAAAAGTAGAGAGAGCGAGAGAGAGAGAGAGAGAGAGAGTTTTAGAGAGGAAGACTCTAGATCCAGGGTTTGGAAAAGTTTTAGAGAGAGAGAAATATTAAAAAGTGCTGCTCGAGCTGAGACCGCTCGAGCACAAAAAAATACCGCTGGAGCATAAAATACACTTTCTCAGTAGTTTTGCAAACCTATAAAAGTACTGAGAGTTCACAAAGCTTGCTCGAGTGCAAGAAATGCCGCTTGAGCGGAGGAGTAAAATTCTGCGCAACAAGAGTTTGAAAACCAAGCTACCAACCTATTCTAAACGCAACCAAATAACACAAAAGCCAAACTCAATGAGGGGAAAAAGAATGAGACAAGAATAACAATACGAAACCATGAAACCCAAGTCTAGAATACAAAATTGGTCGGGTCTAAACCAGAATCGCTATAATCTCCCCCTTTAAATAATTTCGTTCATAAAATTTCAAATCAAGCTTTAAAAACTATGTTTAAACCTGTTACAATAATGATAATTAATCAATTCCATTATCACAATCCATTCTCCGGCCATTCATTCCTATTAACTCGATACACAAGTTCCAACATTGAAAGTGCAATTCACATTTTCCAAAACATATACAATGTTTATATTAAACTCGTGTTTCCAAAACATAAACAACATATACAATGTTTCCATATCTTCAAAACATACACAATGTTTTCATATTTCATTAACATAATATAATTTCAATACATACTCAAACATCAACAAATAAGTCCAGATACTTCTCACGGACTTCCAACTCACGTTCCCAAGTTGCTTTCTCAACTCCGTGGTGTCGCCACAATACTTTAACTGGAGGAATTGTCTTATGTCACAAGACTTGGTCTCGAGTATCTAAGACTTTCACCGATGTCTCTTTATATGAGGCATCCTCATCTACCTCTAAGTCGGTCCAATCCAATACGTGCGATGAATCTGGCTCATACTTCTGAAACATACTAATATGAAACACATCATGAACCTCGGAAAGCTATGGCAGTAAGGCCAAGTGATAGGCTACCTCTCTAATCCACTCAAGGATCTCAAAAGGTCTAATAAATCTAGGGGATAACTTCCCACTCTTCTCAAATTTCATCAAATCCCGCCTAGGTGATATCTTTAAGAAGACATGATCTCCTACCTCAAAAGACAAAGGTTTTCTCCTATGGTCGGCATAACTTTTCTAGCGACTGTGAGTCGTAATCAACCTCTTACGGATAAGTGCAACTTTCTCCATCATTTTCCAGACTAACTTTGGACCCAACATTGGTGCATCACCCACCTCGGCCCAACACACAGGGGATTTATACGGTCGACAATACAAGGCCTCAAACGATGTCATGCCAATACTCGACTGGAAGCTATTATTATAGGAAAACTCCACTAAAGACAAATGCCTCTCCCACGACCCCTTAAAGTCAAGAATACAACCCCAAAGCATATCCTCTAAAATTTGAATAGTGCACTCTGACTACTTGTCAGTTTGAGAATGATATGTAGTGCTAAAGGTCAACCTCATACCCAAGGCACTCTATAGACTCTACCACAACCAAGCCGTGAAATGTGGATCTCTATCCAAAACGATCGTTACAAGGACCCCATGCAACCTCACTATGTCCCTAATATAAAGGTCGGCAAAATAAGCTACTGAATCATTTACACACATAGACATAAAGTGCGTCGACTTAGTCAATCGGTCAACTACCACCCAAATCGTATCACTACCCCTATTGAGTTCTCAGAAAGCCCACAACAAAATCCATCGTGACATGCTCCCACTTCCAGTCGGCTATAAGTAAGGATTGCAACAAACTCGTTGGCCTCTGATGCTCGGCCTTCACTTGTTGACAAATAAGACACCTCGATACAAACCCAGCCAAATCCTTTTTCATTCCCCTCCACTAAAACTGGCGTGATACATCTTTGTGCCTCCCGAATGCACCGCAAGGCGTGAATGGTGGAACTTCTAGAATACTTCCTCTCAGCAAGACTCCGGCGTGAAGAGACGATCACGGTATCTGACACTCGAATCAGGATACACATTCAAGCCCTTTTCTACCTTCTCACTAGAGATCCTTTCCCAGAGGATTTCTATCTCAAGGTCACTCCTATGTACTTCTATTACTCAGTTCACAAGTGCATGTTATACAACTATTGAAAACAAGGCTACAGACTCCACGGACTCGCCAAGATACAAGTCAAACTCACCAATAGCACCCAACATCTCCCATTTCCAAATGGAAACACTAACCACACTCCCAATAGATTTCTTACTCAAGGCATCAGCCACAACGTTGGCCTTTCCCAGGTGATAATCAACTCAAAGTCATAATCTTCTATAAACTCCATCCGTCTCCTTTGTCTCAAATTTAAATCTTTCTGTGTAAACAGTTATTTTAGACTCTTGTAATCAGAAAACACTTCAAACTTCTCGCCATACAAATAATGCCTCCAAATCTTTAAGGCAAAGATCACCGCTGCTAACTCTAGGTCATGAGTGGGGTAGTTCCTCTCATGTGTTTTCAACTGCCGCGAGCCATAAGCTACTACCTTTCCCTCTTGTATCAATACACAACCCAAACCTTCCTGTGAGGCATCACAATACATTGAATAACCCAAACCCCTCTTTAGAATAATCAATGTTGGAGCAATGGTAAGTCTAACCTTAAGCTCTTGGAATGACTTCTCACAAGTCTCACTCCACACAAACTTAGCTTATTTCCTCGTTAACCTAGTCAATAGCGAGGCTAACCTAGAGAAATCCTTCACGAACCGACAGTAACACCCGGCCAATCCCAAGAAACTATGGATTTCGAAAGCATTGTTAGGTTGTTCCCAATCCTGCACTGCCTCTATCTTAGATGAATTCGCAATCACCTCTTCCCCGGATATCACATGGCCTAAGAACTTCACTTCACTCAACCAAAATTCACACTTCCTAAACTTGGCATAAAGTTTGTGGGCTCTAAGTAACTCAAGTACTACCCACAAGTGTCCTTCGTGCTCCTCATTAGAGGGTGAATAAATCAAGATGTCATCAACAAAGACGACCACAAAACGGTCTAGGAACTTACGGAAAATCCGGTTCATCAAATCTATAAACATGGTAGGTGCGTTGGTTAGTCCAAAATGCATCACTGGGAACTTGTAATGGCCATACCGCGTATGGAATGTCAGTTTTTGGATATTCTCCTCATTCACCCTCAACTGGTGATAACCCGATCTTAGGTCTATCTTAGAAAAGTAACAAGACCCCTTCAATTGATCAAATAAATCGTCTATACGAGGCATTGGATACTTATTCTTAACTGTTACCCAGTTCAACTTTTGGTAATCGATACACAATCGCAAAGTGCCATCATTATTCTTAGCAAAGAGAGCCGGTGCTCCCCAAGGCGAGATACTAGGGTGGATAAAACCCTTATTTAGCAGCTCTTGGAGTTGAATCTTCAACTCACTCAACTTGGCAGGTGCAAATCTATACGGTGCCATAAAAATCGGTGTCGTATTGGGCACTAAATCAATTGAGAACTCAATCTCACGGTGATGTGGCAAACTAGTGAGATCCTTAGGAAAAACATCCGAGGATTCACAAACTACCCTCGACAAATCAACTCGGACTTCATCACACTCACTACCCAAAAAGTTGGCAAGAAGGCAACTAAGCTCACTTCGTCTACACAGATCATACATCGGTGATAAGACTTTATTAACCCTGTCCCCCAAGAAATAAAAGCAATCATCGCTCAAGGTACATATAGTAACCCATTGACGGTAACAATTTATAATAGCCCGATAGGAAGACAACCAGTCCATACCCAATATAGCATCAAAACTTGACATGTCAATCAATACAAAAGCAAAAAGAAGTCAGCAACTGGCAACCTCTATATCATAACCCCAACATCTCCACTCTAAAACAGTCTCTCTACCAATAGGTGACTCTACACTGAGAGGAAATACTAACCGAGCCAACTCTAACCCCAAAGTCAATGCAAATGCAGACGAGATAAATGAGTGGGATGCACCCGTATCAATTAACACATTAGCAATGGAATTGCATAACAAGAAAGTACCTCTCACTACCGAAGGCGCTAGTACTAGGTCTTGCATGGTAACAACATACACACACCCTATAGGCCTCTACTTTTACCGCTACCTCAAGCATATGCCCGATGATCGATCGAGCCGAAGAGGCGCCTTGATTGGCCCTCGAGGCCTGTGCTAACTGTGCAGGCTGGTGACTCTATATCTGCCTCGAACCAGATGCACCAAGTGTGCCATCCAACTCTGGGCAAAACCTCTTCATGTGCCCCGCTTGCCCACACTGGTAATAAGCAAGTGGCTGCCCTCTTTCCTGACTTTGGCTCGGAGAACGAGCTGAAGACGATGCAGACCATTGCCCTCCTCCCCTCTGTGGGTAAGTTGGAGACTTATGGCTCAACTGGCCATATTGAAACAAGCGACATCTCCCTGACCACCTCTCCCAGAACCTGAACTCCGCACTTGAAAAGTGGACTTCTGTTGTACTCCTTGGGACTGTTGTAGGTTCAAACCCCTCTCCCTCTTACTATCTCCCTAAACATCCTAACTCCTCCTGGAGCCTCTTATCCGTTCCTCCTCCATCTGCATCACGGTCTTAAGATGGGCCGCCTCCTCTATAAGGCGTCCATAGTGTCTAATCATGGAATCAGCCACTTTGAACATAAGTTCAGTCCTCAGCCTCTTTTTGAACTCTAAACAACAGCACTCCTCAGTCGTCACGAGTTCTAGTGCAAACCTTAACAAGCTAGTAAACGTGGCCTCAAACGTGGCCTCAAACTCGGCCACCAGAGTGTTCAACTGCATAAGCTTGGAGAACTGGTCTCTCAAGTTCTTCTTAGTAGTGGGAGGCAAAAACATATCCCAGAAGGTGTTGACGAAAGCCTCCCAAGTCACCCTAATGCACCATTGCACATACTTTCACCATTGACCTGCATCTCCCTTCAGTTGGAAGGATGCCAAGGTCACCCTCAGACCTCCATCTTCGATGCCGAGCATCTCAAATGTCTTCACCATCTGTTTTAGCCACTCATCGGCCGTCAATGGCTCCTTGGGATCACCTAAAAACTCGTCTAGATTTGACGAAAAAACTCTCGTTTCAAGAATGATGGCCCTGCCTCAGTTACTTGGGCCTGGACTTGATTCTCAGCCCTGAGAATGTCTATGAATTCCCGCAATGCTCTGGCCATTTCGCAGGCTAAGGCGTCTATGGCCTGTTGACCTATTGGTTCGGCCATATTGGCCTGACCGACTCCCTTCTCCTGTGCCAGAATATCATTCGATATCGGCATCTCCTGCCATCTGGGCCTATCACACCTACCACCACGACCTCATCCTGACATCCTAATAAAGGTAACAAAAAAGATTAGCACATTTACAAATGTACCGAAGCTAATCCACTCGCGTCTTAATGCGGTGGACAATAATCATTCACTCCATGTAAACACGTAATCACATAGACACATACAAATTTCTTTCCAAGATAATGACCGTCCCATGGTGTTACTAGAGTTTCAATTAGAAACAACAGTGATCAAGTGCTCTTCTAACAGGGCTTCTAGAAACTCGTAGACCTAATCAATGTCTTAGGAACTAAATCCCATACTCATATAATCACATAAGTATGTTATCACATAGCACACAATACAAACTAATGTCTCTATCAAGCGAGACAAACCCATTGTGGTAATAACCACTTTCCATGTACCCAAAGTATTCAAACCCGGTACACTCTGATACCAAGTTGTAACGCCCCAAAATAAATACGATAAATCCACCTCATAAGCAGAAGTATAATTGAAACGGTATATTTTCATTAATCAAAGTTTGATATACATTAACATGATGGTAATAAGAAATGAAAGCTACACATATAGTCATATGCCTTGATGGCTTACATCTTTCCAAGTCACTGCTTGGGTACAACAAAAATTAGTCTTAAGCTTAATACAAATAAAGCTCGAGGCTTGTACAAAATGAATGAAAAACAAAATAAACAAAATGAGAATTCAGCTCCACGGTCTTCCTAAGCTAAGCCCTTGGCGAAGGCATATCACCAACACTTGAAATGATTTTCCTATATAGGGTAAGCCAAAACCCAGTAGAAATAATCCAATACAACATATGAAGCTTAATAGAGATATAAAGGTAATATGCATATACAATGCCATTGATAAATCGATTTATAATTCTTTTGTAAACCATGTAGTACCAACTATATATTTCAATTCATGAATTCCACTCTATTTCATTCAGATAGCCAAGCTGAGTATACAACTCAATAGGTCTCTAATCATTACAACCATCATACAATCACTTCTAGTTGCCATTTTACAAATATTTCATCTGCGGGAATCGACACCTATATATACGTGCGGTTTTTGAGACTTTCACCCTGGACACATAGGCTAACTTAATTCAATGGAGTACATCTCCTTTCTTCTCCCAAACATGGAGTACATTCTCTTTCTTCTCTCAAATATCATATATTTACAATGTATTAAAGTCATAATCATATTCAATGACAACGGATGAGAGATTAGTTTCAATTCGCCTAGTCCTCATGCAAATTCTACAACAATCATAGCGATCCTCCACCGATAGCCCAAAACAAATATTTTTAAACAGTTATACAATCTCCAAGACATATGAACTATCCAAATTTTCATACGTGAAAGATAATACATATCCAACTCCTCCATTTATATAAACATCTATCCAATTTCACATTTTCAAAACCAATTCCATCTATTTGTACGAAACAAATGTTTGAGACATTTTTGGGCAGACTCCTTTCTCTTCCAAAATCAAACCCAAGTATTAAAATCAACCATTTTACTACAACACAACCTCATATTCACTCCCATACCCGTTTTCAACACATCCATTTGAAAATCCCTTTTTTGATTTCAAACCAAATTCCTAGATTTGTTCAATATCCTCCAAATTTACAATAGTGTTTATTCAAAACAAATAACTATGTTAAGCGTCATACAGATGTAGAGCACCCTACCTCAAGCTAGAAGACGAACAAAGCAAGGGAAGAACTCGGATGAAGCCAAAATCTAACTATAATCAGATGAAAATTTAGCCCTTGGGATGCTCTACCTCTTTAACAAAGGCACATGGGTAGAGAAACCACTAAATCTAGGTGAAAATGTATAGAGAGAGAGACTCTAGATCTAGGGTTTGGAAAAGTTTTAGAGAGAGAGAGATATGAAAAAGTAATGTAAAAAGTGACTTTTACGAACTAATATATGCATAATCCGCTCAAGCGCAAAAAGTGACGCTCGAGCACAAATTACGCACTTTTAGTAATTTTGCAGACAGTAGACTAACGCTCAAGCATAAGAAGTGCCGCTCGAGCTGAGACTACTCGAACGCAGAAAATACCGCTCGAGCGTAGAATACACCCTCACAGTAGGTTTACAGACCTACAAAAGTACTGAGAGTTCATAAAGCCCGCTCGAACACAAGAATTGCCGCTCGAGTGGAGAAGTAAAATTCTAGGCAACAAGAGTTTAAAAACCAAGCTACCAACCTATTCCAAATGCAACCAAAACAACCCAAAAGCCAATCTCAATAAGGGGAAAAAGAATAAGACAAGAATAACAATACGAAACCATGAAACCTGAGTCCAGAATACAAAATGGGTTGGGTCTAAACTAGAATCGCTATACATTCATTATGGCGTTTGGATCCTCTAGAGGGCTTTTCTCTAGGGTGGTGTGGTGGACAAAATGACGTTATTCCGTGCACTGCTAAAAAAAAAAAAGAAAAAAAAAAGAAGAAAAAACAAAACAAGCAACTAACAATAACAGCTAGAGAGAGAGAGACGAATGAGAAAAGAACAATCCTTTGGAGTTCCCTCATTTGCAGCCCCATTCATCATTTTCCCCTAGTCTACCCATATATATTATTATGTACACTTCAAACCTACAAGATAAACTTGAGATTGAATGACTATTTTTCCAATCTTAAAACTTGGTATTACTGTGAATCCCACCTGTTGGAAATTGGGTCAGGTTTAAAACCCATACCCGATTTGGTCGCCCATGGTGGCATGTCCCATGACCCATTGAGAGACCCTGTTAGGAGATATTCATTTTGAATCAACTTATCTTGGGAATAAGAGCATATAACCCACTATCTCATCTTTTAAGGAAATAGAGTTATGGGTGGTTACAACTCTCCTACATAATATACATATTATATTTGGAAGAGTAAGATTTTAACCATATGGATAATCAATATCTATTTTCTCTCTCTTCTAGACTCTCTCTCCTTTCTCTTTCCATAGAAACACAGAATAGCCATTGTAATATGAATAGTATGAGTAGTTCTCTAATAGTTTTACCATACTGCTAATAATTGTTCCAGTTCATCAGTAAAGGCATGTGATTCACCCACATGATCATTGGATTCGGTTTGAGTGCAAAAGGTATGCCCAAATCCGTTTATTTATTTTCAGTATTATTTTTTATACACCACCTTAGGTCTCCCCTTACCCAGAAATGCACCTTTCTTCGTGACATATTCTATGTAAACCATTGAAAAATCTACGCGTAATGCCCTAAAATTTTACCTCAACTATTGTATATTTATACGATTCAATCCCAAATAGTGATCATAAATTGATACAAATAAATTAATAATGGAAAAAAAGATAGAATATACATAATGCCCTGAAGCACTTATCTTTCTCATTGAACTTCTATTCGGTTACACATTCATAGAATACTTGACATGTTTCCATTTAGTACAAAATTGCATGTAGTTCAAAAAGATAGAGAATGATCTATACTAAGATGCCTTAATGTCTTACAATTTCTCCAAAACTTCTATTCTGGTTCACAAAACAAAATAATAAACAAAACAAATAACTTGGACACATTAGCTCTTTAGTTAATCACAATAGGCACAACGAGTGCGCATCTGTGCTCCACAAAGATTTTAGTCGTGTACTCTAATCAATGAGGTAGCGCTCCTTTGTCTTGTCCTAAAAGGTTAATATTATAAGAATGAGCAAAAATTGCCCAGTAGGGAATACATTTAACAAACTATATAAACATTTGATTTAATTATGAATAACCCAAAATTCATTAGTCTATGACTTTTATTCTCAAAATTTCACATAGTTATATATATTTGAACATATATAGAAGAACTAAATCATTCCAAACATTCTTACATTTTTCTTCCTTACGGATAGGCCAATGGGCATGTCATACTTTCCACATTTATCGTTCTTATACAATTGGGCACATGGACACCTCAAACATTTTCCACATTTATCACCTTCTCACGATCGAACACATGGGTGTGGGATGCTTTTGGGGTTACCAAGCACACCCTACAGTTCAAACTCCCGATCTCCTGATCTAGTCTTACTAGTGCAAGGTGAAACGGAAAATGAAAGTCCAAATTTGGCAACTTTTATAGAAAATCCATTTATTTCAAAATATACTAGAAATGGACTATATAACCAGTTCTCAAAGTCACTATCTAATCTTTTGGGAAAATTAGGAAGCTTACTCATGCCAAAGGCCACCGTCTGTCATAATCAAAGTGTCTCGGTTCAGAAACTTAGATATGAGAGGAGAAGGTCATTAATTGAGCACCCCACTCACCCGATCAAAATATCAGCCTTTACTAAGTCATGATGTAGTTTCTATGATCAATATATGCTCATATCCTGATTATTAATAAAGCTAACATTACTATTTGACACAATCAACTCTAGATTGTGTCATTAGTTTTGGTTTATGCTCTGATATTATGCATTTTGAAAGGTTGTTTGAATAAATGTGCAACTCAAAATAAAATTAAGCCCACATGCATATCAATCAACAACATTCCAAATCAAAAAACACAACCTCCATCCATTGGCATTCATAGAGATATATTGATTAAGCACGTAGCCACTGGTAAGATGCTATACATAGTAAAATAACATATATAATCAGGATGCTAAAAATGTAAATGCTCACCTAGTACTCCTCCATGGCAAGCCAAAAATGACATGCTATATACATATGCATGATCCTACATACAAATGATTATTGCAAGACACCCACAATATGCAACTAAGGATTCAGTTACTACCACATGGCATGTGCATCATTTTAAGACATGTGATAGCGCATAGAACCACCTTTGAATTGATAAAATCCATAAATGCAAATGAACCGAATTCATATGCATGAAAAATGAATGCACAACATGGGTATGATAAATAAAACGTGATGCTGTATAGAAAGCATATAAATAAAAGGGATAGAAAGACATGGGGTTGGAAGATTATTACAGCAACTCCAATGAGAAAAGGCAGAGGAAAGAGAAATTATTACAATACTTGAATGAATAAAGAAGGAAAATATGTGGAATTGGAAGAATTATTACAACAAAGAATAAATTTCCAACCAAATTACTACTGAATCTAACAAATCATATTAATTAAATGAAAGAACTTAAACAGCAGCTCTAGAAACACCCAGGAGAACACTCTCCAGAAACTGTCATGTTCTGCTCTTGAAAATTCATCTGACCATACACTAATTTGTCCCACCGACTGAAAAGATGTCCGACCAAATATAACTTCCGGGAAAAACTCTATTTGGTGCAGAAAGTCCAAAACAGAAGTAAAATACAGGTGCTCATCCCTTATACATCTCCCTCTTGTAAGAAACACTTTAAGGAGAAGGTAGATGGGCCTTAACCCTCGACAATAGTATGCAATAGATATGTACAACATATATTTTGCAACAATTTAGTAAATTAAGAGAATTAAAGCAAGAACAAATTAAAGCCTAAGAAATAGATGGGAACCTACATCATCTCTTTGTGAATAAGGGCAGGTTAATACCCAAATTAATGCTATTAATTGGAAAGAGTAGATTAATGCATATCATTTCTTAGTGGAAGTTTTGCTTTTAAAACAAGGGATTCATCAAAAACTATTGAAAACTCTTATTCTATTCATGGAACAAGAATGTTTCCATTCCTTTCCATGTTCACAAATGATTGAGAAGAAAGATTTCAAACTTCTTGACTTAGAACTTCTTATTTTACTTCCTAAATAATCAATAAAATGGAAAGCCACAATTTTCTTAACATCAAACCCTAGGAAATCATCCAAGTAATCCCATGAAAGAAACCCTTTTACTCATTAATATTGAGTATGGGTTGAAACACATGGATCAACATGCTTAGATGATAAGATATGTGAGGAGGAGATATGAAACAAGAAAGAATCCTATTCTACATATTAAACTTATGAATGGATGGCTACTTTCTACTCCCAATCACATCCATAAGGTTTCAAGAATGACAACAATAATGGACTTTAGCTATAGAAAGCAAGAAAGTATAGTCAAATTAAGGAAAGAGAGGAAAGAAAAACTATCTTGACTCAATGAATGGATGGCTAAACTACTCCCAACCACATCTATGAGGACTTGTTACACAACAATTATAGAACAATAATCAAGAAAAGAAATAAAGGCCATCAACTCAATGCATGGGTAGCTAATCTACCGCCAACCACATCCATGAGGACTTTTTATATAGCTACAACAATTATATAACAATAATATAGCAGAAAATGAAGAAAAAGAGAGAGAAAGGTGATGAATAATGCAAGAACTTCACCTTTTGAAGAGGGTGAGTTCTTTGGTTGGGCCAAACTCCTTCTTGATACCCTCAAGATCCTTTTAATATGCTTTAGAGTGTCCAAGAATCTCACCAAGAAGCTTAGGATTGAGCTTCAATGGTGTTTGAGTCTTGAAAGTTGAGGGAGGTAGGTACGAGGTGATAAAAGAGGGGAGGACTCTCAAGCCTTTGTATAAGCTTTAGGCAATTCTGCCAACCCCTTGAAATGAATTGCGAAGCTCTATTTATAGAGTTTCGTCTGCAAATATCTGAGATATTTATAGTAGGTGTGCAACACAAGCTGAAATTCCTAAAAATGCTCTTTAGCCAGACAATTTAGCCGGCCATACCCTTTGGTGTCTGGCTGAATGTGTTTTGAGCCAGCTATGACATGTTGTCGACCAGTCAAAAAATACATCGTTGGATCAACAAGGTAAAGTTAGCACACATTAAAAGGAAAAATAGGTATTTGAAAGGATTTCAGCCCTTCTATTCATTTCCCTTATATCCCTTGCTCAGTCTATTTGAAAGAATACAACATTTTGATTTTGAAAAGATGAGCCTTAAAATATATCGGTAATGTCTAGAATTGCACAACTATACTCATCTTGGAAAAAAAATTTTACTAGTCGAAAAGTATTTTGGCCAAAATAGGTGCTTGGTTAGTTTCAAGGCCTGACTCCTGAGCTTCCTACTGAGGGATTCACAAGACTAAAACATCTCGGCTTTCATCATTAGGTACCAAAGAACAAGTGCCCAAGTCTTAGGGATGTTCAAAAATGGCGTGTCTACAGTGGGCACCTAAATTCCTGCTCGGGGGCTAAATACATCACACAACTTATTATTCCAACAAACTTATAAACTTACTTCATCACAAGATGTCCTAACATATCCACATAACATCAATTCATTTCCAATTATCTTCCATAAACCAAAATCAATTGCTAGGTTTTTTGTAAAATTTAGGGCTTTTCTCTACATTCATTATCAATTCAAGAATCATAGGGTAAATGTTTGTTCTATTAAGAAAATATTCAAACATCACAAATTATTGAAGCAAAACCTACTTTTTTCCAATTTATACCCATAAAATCACTTCATCTATCTCATATATTGAAAATTAACACAAATTAAGTCAAAATATAGATATATAAGGTTAAAAGTATTCATACCTTAAAGATGAATGTGAAATGATGAAGACCCAACTAGGAAACCACGAAGAATTCACGATCCAATTGGTCTAAAGTATTGCTCTTAACTTGCTCTACACTTTTAATGAAGGAACTAGGATGGATTCTTGGTGTATGTAAATGAAATCCAGGGTTTTGAGGCTAGGGTTTTCGTAAAGGAGGTGTGAGAAAGGGAAAGGAAAGAAGAGAAAGAAATGACTCAAAAAGTCAATTTTTAAATAGCTGATCCCGAACAGACCGCTCGAGCAAACTTTTCACCACTCGACGGTTAACACGAATTTTTAGAAATTTTTCAAACTCAAAGTGAAAGTACTGGAAGTCACGCATATCTACTCGAGCGACCCTTTGATTGCTTGAGTGGTTTTGCCCTACACTCAGTTTGTAGAAGAAATACTGGAACCTCATATCACCGCTCGAGTGGTGACTCTATCGCTTGAACAAATCCACAAGACAAGATGTTATACTACGCCTCTCTTAACCTGAAAAAACTCAACGATGGGATTGAACGAATATGCCAACTTATGAAGCAACCAAATTGACCTCACTATGTTAACAAGCAACTCATAAAATGCTCTCAACAACTTCCATGAATTCAATCACTTTGTTTGGTTTGTATTTTTAGTATACTGAAATTATATATATATATATATATATATATATTTGTATTTTTTGTATTTGGTGAATTTTTATTTTTTTTTCACAAAATTTTACTTTTTAAGTGTTATAAATTCAGTGTATCTAAAAAATAAAAATAAAATGTGTAAAATACTAAAAATATTCATTAAAAACGAAATTTTTTTTTATAGAAAATAAAAAATTCAATTTTAAAAGAAATAGTGTAAACAAAACAAGGTGAATACCACTTCATTTTGATCCAAGTTGATGATTCCACTGAAGGGTGAATAAGATGTTGATACTCTTTCTTGCAAAATCGCGAAAACTCACAGCTTGGATGCTTGCTTAGAACCTCCATAGTATTGCATGCTACATGCTTGATTAATTGCTTCAAAGAACTATTGTTCTCTAAATTTGAGTTATTACCATTGAATACAATTCTATTCAAATCCAACCCAATTTTTTCTAAATTGAAACCTCGAAACATACCCAAACTAACATATGATAGAAAAGCATACCGGCTATGCCCTTTTTTTCGCGTAATTGATCTCAGAATGAACTAAATTTTCTATCAAAACCTAATCCCACTCTACTTTCTTCATCAAATCAAACAAGAGCTTAGTAAACTATGCAATGATTTTCAAGCTTCGTGCAACATCGAACAGAATGGGGTTGCGAACGAGGGAACCTTAAAGGACTACTCTTCGTGAGTGAAGCAATGGTCGTTGCTTTGAAGGACTACTCTTTCCTCCTTCGTCTTCGCTTTCTCTCTCTCTCTCTCTCTAGTCGTTAGTGTTAGTTGTTTGCTCTTTTTTTTTTTTTTTTTTTTGGGTCACAGTGCACAAAACAACATCGTTTTGTGCATTGCACCATCACCCCAGAGAAAAGCTCTCTAGAGAATTTGAATGCTTCATTACAGGTTCAACTTGTAACTTAGGGCTGAGCAAGGAATCCATGAAATTCGTAATCTGATCCAGTCCAGTCCAGTCCAGTTCAATCTGATAGGTTTGGATTGATTTTTTGAATCCGTGGTTCAGTTCCGAATTGAAAAATTAAAAATCCGTAGTCCACAGATTGGTTCCGGATTGAACCCTACGGTTTCGAATTGGAATCGATCCGGACCGTATACAAATAGTCTATATTTTTATTATACATCCTCCCTCATAGTATCTTCTCTTATTCTATATAAAACCTAAACTCAAACATAAACCTGTATAATATCTTTTTTTATTACTTTTGTTTGTTAGTTTTTAGTTTTAATTTATAATGGTCTAAATTCTTATGGTGAAACCAGTTTTCTTATGATTGTTTAAATTCTAGAACAGTATGCCGCTATTATAGAAAAACATGTTGCTATTGTGGAACTAATATAGCGCTATGTTTATGTTTTTATGAAATTAAAATATTATATATATATATATTTTGTTATTTAATTATGTGAATCCGTGGTCGTAAACCGATCCAATCCGTGTTTAAATGGATTGGTTTGGATTGGTTCAATGATTTAAACGGATTGGATTGGTTCCAATTTTTCAGGAACCGTAAATAACAGATTGGTCCTGATTTTACCCCAATCCGGTCCAATTCGGACCGTGCTCACCCCAAGAGTATCATTCCTTTCCTATATTTTTAAAAGTAGGCTATAAGTTGTATTTCAAGATAATTTTTAGAGACTCATAATTTAAATAAAATTTGGTCCAAATTCTCTCGTAACATGACTTTCATGTATTAAGAACAAACACATAAATTTTATCTTGAAAATGCCAACACACAATATCAATATTATCAAAATATTCTTAGTAACTAATTTCATATTTCAAACTTTAAAATAATATAATTTTTTTTATCTAAATATCAATTCTTAATAAAATTAATATTTCTAAAATCCTCTCATTGATATTTACCAAACAATATCCATGTTGGTCATGAAATTCTTTAAAAAAAATTTGTAAATTTTTACTGTTGAAACTAATGTCAACAGTAAAATTTTACTATGAAATTCTAACATTTAAATAGTGAAATATCATTGTCATCACTAAATATCATAGTCACTATTAAAATAATGAAATGATAATGTTAATAGAGTAAAATTTTACTGTTAATTTAAAATAGAATATTAGTAAATAAAAGACAGATTACATATTACCATAGCAAATGAGAGTTCAATTTTACTGTTGCCTTTAAGCAGAGTATCAATAAACAAAACATAAGCCATATATTACAAGACCAAACCAAAGCACAGTTAGTCTAACAAAAAACAAAAATACCATTATTCAATCAGATTCAATAAAAAAACAATCATAACAAATAAATATATATTGTTCAATCTTTAATCTCACTTGAAAAAACATTCAACAATTATTCACTTTTTTATCTAAAAACACAAACGAAATACACATCTCTTGTATAGTTTAATTTTCGATCCAATCAATCATTGATATATAGCAAATAAAGTTCAAAATGTAATAATCATCAAATAACTATGACTTGATTGTGGAATTATCTCTTGCAATATTGTATAAATTTTCAACTTAGAACGTTGAAAACGATATATATATATATTGATGAGGAGAGATATATTATAACTTTGATGATTGAAATAGAAAAAGATAAGTAATGGAAGATAAAAAGGGCAAAATAATCTAAACTAAAAAGCATGTTTTTTTTGCCCTCAATCTATGAGAAATAAATTTTAAAGGACTACATACATTAAAAAATATTCTTTTGCCCATTTAACACTACACAATTATATCAAGTGACTTTGGACTAAATTTCTCATAATAACTTGTATAATTTATCTAAAATGACATGGTAAAAGAGTTAGATCTTACATGATTGATTTTGTGACAAATCAAAAGTTAGCATATAACATATCATGTCATTATAGATACAATGATGAGAATTAAATTGTAGGTCTCCATCTTTTTATAATTTCAAATTTTAAAAAATATTAACAATAAAAAATAAATATGAGGTAAATTACATTAACCTCCTCTTATGCTTGAAGAAAATACAATAAGTCATATAGTTTTGGTATAATTACATTGATCTCTCTTTTAGTCAAATAAAAGAGATCAAAACAAATAGATGTGATGTGGAGACGGAATGATAACTAATAAAATGTATATATATGTATATATATAAATGTAAAAGAGTTGATAGTATCATTTTTCATCTATATAATTAACAAATAATGAATGATAATAAGACTAAATGTTACATGAATTTTAAGAAAAATTAATATGATTATATTAAAATTATATGTCATTGTTTGGTTTGATTTTTCAAAACTATTTTTTTTTTTATAAGTTTTCATTTTTAGTGATTTTTAAAATATTTTAATCAATTTTTTTTCTTGGGTACTTTTTAGATACATGTGTATCTAAAAAGTAGAACAAATTGGTTAAAATATTAAAAAATCAATAAAAAAATTGAATAAAAATTTGTGTGTATTTTTGTTTGGATGTTCGTTTATTTTTAGTGAATTTTTCTTATATTGTCAATAATTTTTTTTTTTTTAACTTTTTAGATCCATTTAATCTTGATATATCGACAAAATAAATTTTTGTTGAATAGAATATAAAAAAAATCAGTAAAAACAAACAAAAATCTATTCAAAAATAATTTATGAGAATTATAACCAAACAAATTTTATTTTTCTAAATTTTAGGAATGTTAAGTGTCATTTAACCATAAGTTAATATAAGGTAAATTATAAATATATTTTCTGAGATTTGCTTAAAATACAAATTGTCGCTTGTGGTTTAAAAAATTACAAATACCTCTCTGTGAAAATTTTTTATTTAACAAAATTAATTAAAAAAGTGAAATTTCTAACTATTCACACATATAATAATAAAATTATTTAACTTATTAATTGAAATAAAAATTTAACATTATTAAAAATTATTAATTAACTTAATAATTTATTTGTTGTAAAATTAAAAATCTTAAAATTATTAATTAACTTAATAATTTATTTGTTGTAAAATTAAAAATCTTAAAAAGTATACATAATTTTTAAAATCAAAGAAGATAATTTATAATTTAAATAAAATGTTTGTATTTACCCATTAATATATCGTTGGACTCCGTTTGAAATAATCATCCATCTGAAAAAAGGTCAAAAATAAAAATATATGGTGACAAGACCACTTGCATTGGAACGAAGCGTGTAGCCACGCGCGCAAAAAATTGTAAAATTGTAGTCAAATGAAAGCTAATATATGGTGGCCCTCACGTCGCGCTGGTTTGGCTAAAATATGTGGTAGATCGTGACCTACCAATTTAAATTGTACCCGACTTCTGCACCGTAGATCAAATGATTGCTATACTTTTATGATGATGTAAATTACAAATACACTTTTTAAAATATAAATTATTTTTGTGATTTGAGAAAATTATATAGTGTGTTGCGTTTTAATTTTCTAAATTCAATTTTCTAATAATTGAATTTTTTATTTTTTATATTTTTTATTTTTAATGAACTTTAATATTTTTGTTTAATTTTTTTTTTATTTTTGTAGATAAACCTTATTTAGATGTATCTAAAAAGTAAAATATTTTTAAAAATTTAAAAAATATACAAGAATAAAAAAATGTACTGAATTCTTATATATATATATATATATTTGTATTTAGTGAATTTTCTAAAGATTGTTTTCACAAATATTATATTTTTAAGTGTATTTATGTTAGGTGTATCTAAAAATTAAAAAAATTGCTTAGAATATTAAAAAAAAATCAGTGAAAACAAAAAATTTCAATTCTCTGAAAGTGAATCCTAAAATAGGAACCAAACAAGCTGATATATATCCCATTGTCAGAATTTATTATCTAATAGAATTAATTAAAAAAATAAAATTTCGAAGTACTTATATAATAATAAAATTACTTAATTTATTAATTAAAGTATATTTTTAAAATAGTTAAATACAATTAATTAACTTGACAATTTGTTAATAAAAAGTTATTTTTTGTAAAATTAAAAACTTTAAAGAGTAAGATATAATTTTCAAAATTACAAAAAATAATTTTTTTTTTAAAAAAACAAATCCCATTGAGCACCTGTGACGCTTTTCGACCTCTTAATCAATGGATGTATTACTAGGGATGCATATTCATATAAAAATAAGAAAAAGGGATGGGAGGCTTTAAATCAAGAGCTCTAATAGCTCTAATTGGTGTGTGAGTCTTATGTGATGTGATATTTTGGCCTTGGGTTGTTTTGTCTTTTTTTTTTCACAGTATTAATGCTCTTATAGAGCTCACAAATTAGAGGGATGTATCATTTATGTAAAAATAATAGGGTTTGAGTTCTCTAGTTTAGGTGTCGCCACCTCTTTTCAAATCGTTTATTTTTTAAAATTTGTTAAGTAAAATATTTATATAAAAAATTAAAACGGTCGGATATTGATATTTATATGTTTTGCTCGTATTAATGTTACAAAAAATTAATGGTTATTCTTAAAATTATTATATTTTTTATCTATTTTTTTAAAATAAATGTAATTCAAACATATTACTATTGATATCTGATTATTTATAATTTTTAAATTATTATTTTTCTCAGTGAGTTCTAGGGTTCGTTTGGTTTGAATTTCTCAAAAATTTTTGGAAAAATTTCTCTACGAATGAGTTTTCAAAAAAACTCAAACCAAACAAATTTTTCCAATTTTTTTTTCCAAAACTTGTAAACCAAACAAGTTTTTCAAACAAATCTCTCTCTCATACACATCAAATCAATCATTTTTTCCAAAACTCTCTCTCAAAATAATTTTTCAAAACATATTTTCAAAAAAACCAAACCAAACAACTTTTCGTACTTTTTATCTCCCAAACTCATCTCCCAAACTCAAACCAAACATACATGATTCAAATAAGTGAAATCAACCCCAAAACCAGTCCAATACATCCAACTGCTCTCTAAAATAAAAAGTGGAATACATCATATATATTATATGGTGGGTCTATTATAAAACATATAATTTTACTTTGATTATTCCACTTACATTTTATGAGATTGATTTTGCATTGATAAGCTTACTGGTTTTTTAAAGAAAAAAAGGTATTAACTAAATTTTGATACTAGTACAATTAAATTCGAGTTTATGAAGAAATTAAAAAAACTAAGTGACATAAATGATGGCACCATTTTTAATAAAAAATGAATTTTGTTATTGAATGTCTTAAAAATATTTGTTAAAAGTTTGAAATGAATGTATATAGTATATTTTTTTTGTGAGGATTTAGCTCATCTTCACCTACTAGAGATGGCTATTTGGCATTGGTGAGCTCTAATTCAGGCCCATATTAATAATCCAAACTGATGTGTGAAACCTGTTGAGTGCATCATCTTTTAAGAAAATCATGTTAATTAAATATCGATAACCATTTGATCAGATCACGTTTTCAAAATAATTTTCAAATATAATTTTTGAAGTATATTCCGACAGAAATGAGATATGATCAAGTGGTTATCAATAACTAGTCAAAGTTATTTTTTAAAAAGATAATGTACTCTATAAATTCTACACATTAACGACTTAAACTATCAACATGAGCCTAAGTTAGGGCCCACCAATGCCAAACGGCCTCTCCAATAACTAGAGAGGAGCCAAGTCTGTAAACGTGGATGTTGTAAAAAATTATTTAACGTTTTGTTAATCATTATTTTTTGAATACTCATTAACAAAATACTTTCAGAATAAAATATTTAGGAAACAAAAAAAAAAAAAAGAAAGAAACAAGCTTTTGAACTTTTTATGAAATTTTGAAAAAACTATTATTGACAAAAAAAAATGGATACGATTCCAAATATTATATTTTGAAAGTTATGTTGTTTTTAATTTCAAAATTTCAGAAATATAAAAAACAACTGTAACAAAAATGAATGGAAAAAAAAAACATATGTGGATTATTTTTTGGGAAATTATAATTGAGTTGTATCTTTCTAAAATAAATACAGATTTATGAAAAAGTTTCAAAATTTTAATTATTAAGTTAGTAAAATTTACTACTTCATTTTTTTTTTTTTTTCAAACTTATATTGAACTGTTATTTTTCCTTATTTTTTCTTTAGGGGTATGATTTGGGGGTCTTGCGCAAATTTTTATTTTTTTATTTTTCAAATATAGACTTATATAAAATAAATATACCTCTTTCCTAAGTCAAGGATTGAGCATGTAATTTTCCCTATGGAGTAGTCAGTGGATTTATTCTCATGCGTATCTGACTTGAGTTTGACTTCTGACAACTTGTTTTTTGTTTGCCCTAATCATACGATTATGAGGTGTCATTTGATTTTCAAATTACGCTCTTGAACCTTGTCTAGATATGATTTTCAATAGCGAATAACAAGAACCATTCAACTGCATGCTTTACCAATTTATTGACTATGGACAGACTTGACAACCAAAAAGTTAAGACATCGAAAATAGAAAATGAAGGATTCATTGAGAAACTAACTAGAAATTACGTTTGATTCTGAGACATACTGAAACAACGAATTGTATGAGACTTGGAATGAGATTTTCGTGCCGTCTCTCTTTATTTCTATCATCAAAACATATCCTAAGAAAAACAAAATGCAAAAGTGGAATGTCAAATGAGTTATAACGTAGAATGAAAGCACTCCTCATTCAGTCTATTTGAAATTTTTTTTGACACAAAGCCCTTATAGAATGTACTCGTAACTAAAACTTCATCCGTTCGTAATAAAGGCACATTAAATCAGAAATAAATTATATTGGGTTACGATCAAGTTACATGTTCAATTCAAAGTACTAATTGCAACTTGCTATCCTGATCAAAGTCATATTAAGTCAAAACCCAATATCTACTGATGGCAAAAAACTCTGGGTCCTTCCAGTTTTAATAAGGTATGGGCAAATATGAGGGTGCAAATTGGGAACCCAATTAGTCATGTTTTTTTTTTCTTTTTTTCCCTACATTTTTTGTATGTTACACAGGATTTTTTTTTTCTTTTTTTTTCCTATTCATCTCATTGCTAATCAACATCGATCATCAACATTTAAATTTGTCTATTTCGACCTTTATTAGTCACTTGTCATCCTAAGCTATACAAATGATTGAGATTCATTATTGAAAATATAAGTTGTAAAACTAAAAGGATTGTGGTAATGTTACACCACGTGCCAAAAGGTAGGGCAAAAATAAGAGGTTCCATCTCGTAGTCTTAACTAATCTTAAATTCTTTAACGTTGTATTTGATTGAAGGATATAGGAAGGGATTTTAGAACAGAAAGGGAAAAGATAGATGAAATATAAATAACGTATACTTATATTTTACTAACTTTCACATAATTTTTTTTCCCTTTTCAAATCTTTTTCCAAATCTCTTAACCAAACATAGCGTAAAGCAAACTAAGGTGTTTGTTAGAAGAAGTAAGAACTCTAATTTAAGTGTGCACATGATGCACAAAGTACACAACAAACCGGCATATCTTTTATGGCGAAGCCACTCCAACATAAACTCAACAAATCCAAGAGTAGATATTTGAAGTCCAAATCACCACTGTACCTTCTAGTCACAAAGTTAGGGATGGGAACAAGGTGGGCATGGCAATGGAGACCGCTACCCCATCACATCCCACCCTCAGTTAATGAACATTTTCTCATACTTGCTTTGTCACGATCTCAACCCGCCTCTTGAGGTTAGAGTAGTAACGGGCCAATAATCATAGATTACTTACAACCTTCTGAACAAATAACAAAATATTTAAGTATAATGGGGCGTGAAGCGGAAGCAACAAAAATAATTGTGTCCATCGGGCAGGGTATAAATGATATGATAACACACACATAGATATATGATTACATACACATAGCAAATATATTACATCTAAAGCAAACATTTATATATACAAATTTACAAAATCTTGACTTCTCAAACACTTTCCAAAAGGAGGCAAACAAAAAGCCTTGGCTCAAAGAGATAACTCTAAAAGCTTTACAAAAGGTTGACATAGGCACACCTCTAAGCTTGATCCTTCTGCTAAAACCTACATACATATAGGGAAAAGGAATGAGCTAAAGCTCAATGAGTAACATCAATATAAAGTGATTAATGAATGTAGTCCAATCACATTACAAAACATAACTTGTATTCTCAAAACAAATCATGTATCGAATTCATAACAAAGCTTTTGCTTATAAACGAAATTCATTATTGAAGTGTGATACATGGTAACATCTAATAGAGCAAAACAAAGGGACCTTTTAGGCCAAAATGAAAGGGACCATCGGGTCTATTCAAAGGGACTATTTAGGTCTAACGAAGGGACCACTCGGGTCAAACATCAGAGATCTCTGTAAATCAAATAATCAAAGGGTCATAGTATTATATCCCCCAAGGTAGGGCCTCAATAAAGGATGCCACAAATACATTTAACAAAAAGAGACATTCATTCATTCATACAAAATAGGATTTCATAAAATATTATTCTCGAAGCACTTTCAAAAAAATATATACTTTCAAACATAACTTTGTAAAGACGTTACTCACTATGGGCTTGTGCGAATGCTAGTCCTCAGGTGTCCAACCTACACAATGCACATAATCATATGCATATTGAAAAATACCATTCAATCAAATACTTCTTGACCTAATCCATTTCCTTATGTTGGGTTTTAGCTTATTACCTTCTTGATGAGGCATTCATTCAGTCATACAAAGATGTTAACAAAAAGAGACGTTACTCATAGTGGGCTTGTGCGAATGCCAGTCCTCGGGTGTCCAACCTACACAATGCAGATAAATATACACATATTGAAACATACCATTCAATCTAATACTTCTTGACCTAATCCATTTCCTTATGTTGGTTTTTAGCTTATTACCTTCTTAATGAGGCTTAAACAATGCCTAAGAATGCTTGAAGGAAGATAGAAATAAAAATACGCACATGAGAGTGTTTCTCAAAACATATGTTGAAAATAGGGTGTCCGCTCAAGCGGTCATTTCACTGCTTGAGCGGTGAACATGAGTTCACAGTATTTTTGAGCCTGCAAAAATATATGTTGGTTGCTTCGAAAGTTCGCTCAAGTGGTAACAAGACCACTCGAGCGGTTTGGAAAATTTCAGTTTCCAAATTTGTGAAAATGGCTTCCAACATACAATTCTCAAATTTGCGAAAATGGCTTCCAACATACAATTCTCAAAACTTGTAGAATTTACTCATGCATGTAAAAATGAAACTCAAATTCATGCAAAAGAACAAAGATCAAACCCAAAATGATTAATTTCCATAAACTTGAACCTAACTCAATTTCTTCATCATTTCCTTTCAAATTACATGAAATTGATTTCAAACTCTTTTCTATTTTCCTTTAAAACATGAAATTAAAATTGTAAACTTTTTAGAAAAACATTTGCATGTATGAAATATTTATCAAAATCAAACTAATTCTTGATTGTCAAACTCAAATCATAATCTTACTTCTTAATTTATATTAAACTGTAGACAGGCCCGTGGGGGGACCTCGCTACAGCTCGGACTCGATTCGTGTCACGGTTCTTAATCTTGAACCAAAGAGTCCAAATCCGGCAAATCGTTTTGAGAAAACAAATTTTTGAAAGAAGTGCCAAACATGGACTGCTTTGCCAGATACAGAGTCGCCACCTAAATATTTTATTTTGGAAAATTTGGGAAACCCTGACTCGTTGCCTAAGGCCACGTGTCCGTCATCACCAAAGTTGTCTCGGCTCGGGAACTTGGGTACGATTGGGGAAGGTCACTTCGTGAGCACCTCCGCTCGCCCGATCAAAGATCGGCCTCTACTAACCATGATATCTAGTTTTGAAAACATTGTGTGTTCTTATTCCGGTTATTACCCTAGGTTACTATGTGATATGCACAGCATACAAGTATAGACTGAGTCGTCTGAATTGGAACAAAACACTTCATGTTTGTTTGTGAAAATGGTTTGCTACTCGGAAGTAGGCTTAAAATGCGGATTTTGCCACCTTCGGGTGGGCTTAGAAAACATGATTTTGCCACTGTCTAGTGGGCTTAAAACAAACATTTGATGAATTATTCCAATCCAAATAACCCAACCTCCACCCACAGGCATTTAGGCAGTTATATCACATAAGCAAATAGCCTCATGGTAAGTGTGGTGATTGTGGTTTGGAAATACTCTTCAAATCCTGGAAGACGCCAATGATCCTCTGCTAGTCACCTGCAAAAATACAAACTCCGGTCGGGGGTGCCGGAATTAGCACTCCGACGGACAAGTCAGTTCCCCTCCAGAAAGCTTGCTCACTAAGTTTATAGAAGTGTTTCTTACATACCTTTATTAGTCTGAAGCTCTTGTATTTATAGTCATTTTTCAGCCTCGGGATCCGGGTCTACTTCTCCAATCATTACCTTTCCTTGCACTCGGCTGCAGGGGCTTTATCCTATTCGGCCTAGTCATCGTATTCGGCCGATCTCCCCTTCGAGATTTTTACCCGTTTGGCACCTAGAGGCCGAGATGTTACTCCTCTTCCTCTACTGATTATTCGGCTACCAATTGCCCCCGAACCCCTATTTAACCGCGATTAAATCGGCGTGTTTGGCTCGAAAAAAGGTTTATCATCGGGCGGCCTCGCATGTCCCAATCGTCGTGGCGACGCCTTTTTGCTCATTATTACACTTTCCGCTCTATTTGTATATCTCAAAGATTTATTGTGATTTGAAACTTTAGTCCTTTCAAATTCACACTTCGCCATATCTGAGCTTTTTGAATCGTCTGCATATCCTCTCGTGGCTCGCGTTTCCTGCAACCTCTTCCTGCCTTCCTTTGTCTCATCCGTTTTTCGTAAGTCCTCTTCTCCCTCCATTGTAACCCTATTTTCTATTTGTTATTTTCAGCCTCTGCGAATACTTGGTTCCGCTAGAATGGCGAAACACTTGAAAGACCTCCTCTCCGAGGATCGTATCTCTGGTTTCCGGAAGCATTTTTCCGTTCCTGACGACGTTCATTTGTCCCTCGTCACGGACAACGCTCTCGACATGGAGAGGGAAGATCAAAACACGGTTGTATTCCCTCTTCTGTCCATTGCGGAGGGCGGAGTTCGCTTCCCCTTACACCCGCTTCTTAGGGCCGTTCTCCACTATTGGGGTTTGATCCCTTCTCAACCCAATGTAAATTTCTTCCGAATCATCATGGGGGTTGTGGAGTTGAACAAACGCCTTAGTATTAACCTTGGGATTCCGGCCATTCGGCATTGTTACGCCTTAGCCAAATCCTCACGGTGGTTGGGCGATATTTCCTAGGGCCAAAGATCGATCATCATTTAGTGACTATGCTTGCCAGCTCTGGTAAGCGAGTTGACGACGTGATGGTCAACGTCAGAGGTAATTGGGAGTTCGCCGATGGGGAAGATCGCCTGAACCCTATTCCTAGGCGTAAGGGCGAACCAGGTTGACACGCGATGGCTTATGTTCGTTGGCCTATTTCTTATTCGGCTTCTTTTTCTTAGATCGCTTTTTATCTTCTGCAGGTAATAGGTTGAAGAAAATTTTGAATTCGGTTGATGACGCAGTTCTTAGGAAATTGAGATCAGACCGACGATTTCGGCCCAAACGTACAAAAACAGGGGAGAGCCGCCCATATTCTCCTTCGGTACGGACCGACTTACACCACTTTCTCGGCTGCGGATAATATTCCGATTCCATTGGGCGATCAGCAGCTCTCGGCCCTTATCTTTCGGCTTCGAAATCTTGTGATTGGTCTCGAAGCATCTGATTCGGAGGAAGACGCCGAGAATACCGTAGAAGTGATTGCCGACCCGACTGGAGGATCTGCTAAAGGGGGCGAGGGCGGCGAGGCCGTACGCTCGGCATCCGAGGCCCCTCAACCATCTACCTCAGGACGAGCAGATTTCTCTGGGGATATTTTCGCGAACTTGGGGGATCTGCCCGGCGATTTTTCTGAGGATATGGCGAAGGAGAGCTTAACGCAGATGGCGCGCAAAAGAAAGGTGAATGTGCCGAATCTAATCCTAGCTTGATCAAGCCATTCATAGCCGTTTCTGAGGGCACGGTTGAGGTTGCCGTGTCCGTCAAGGAAAAGGAGGGTGGAGAACAGCGATCGGGACGGCTAGTTTGAACAAGGCCAAAACGCGATCTCGAAGGAGAAGCGACTTGGTAGCCCCGTAGTAAACGGCCTCGACTTGAACGGCCGCGCGGCTCCGTCGTTATCGGTGAAGATCGAGGCACGCCGATTTTATCCGATGCTTGACGAGGATCCGTCGCTCTTAGCTGGCGGCCGATTTCCTGCCGGTGACAAGAAGCCTTGATGCCGTGCTCGATGTCATGGCGCCGCTTTAATCGCTCAATCGGCACTTATGGTAGGTCGACCGTTTCCTTGTTTTGTTTAAGGCGTCTAATTACACAATTGTTTTGCAGACGATCGGAAGGGTCGCCGTCGCTGCGTGATGCTCTCGGGAGAATCGATCATTTGCAAACAGAGTTGCAGGTCGAGAAGTAGGGCGAATTAAATTATGAGGGTGAAATGGAGAGCGCCATGAGCGGAGAAAGAGAGGGCACGAGTCAACGACCGTGTTGATCTGAAGGCGGGGCAAATATGAGCGAGGAATCGCTCAAGCTTTCCTGTAGCATTTGTTCTTTGAAGCGGAGGCTCAATTAGACGAGCTTAAAGCCGAATCGGAGGCCTTTGAGAGGGGAGGCGCCGCTTTGTCGAGTATGTTGAAGAAGTGGCCAAATTTGAGAATCGCGGTTCAAGCATGGGTGGCTCAAAGCCCTTGCCGCCGAGGTTACATTGATTTGCCAATTCCTTACGGCGTGGATGTTGAGCTTGAACTGATGCCGACGAGTGATCTCGGAGCCGTTCTGCGAGCGTCGTTTTCTTTGTCTTTCTTTGTTTTTCTTCTTTTGGATAGTGCGTTGGTAGTTTTCATGTATAAATTGGTTAGCATCTGCGCGCAATTTATTAATGAAAATTTCCTTGTAATTTCAATACGTATTAATTTTTGCTGCCACCGCATACTTTGTATGAGACGGTTCTATGCTTAATTTTAATGAAAGAGTTCTATGTTTTGTCAATGTATTTGGTGAAATGGATTTGCATGTATTGTGGGAAAACCCTAATCGGTGAGCCTGCCCGTACCCCAGGGGGTTCGTGAAAAGAATTGCCTTTTGTGTGCCGGTTAGGGTACTGGGTCCGAATGGATAAATTTTACTGTGGCATTAGTGACTTTTATCTAGAACTCTTCTGAACAAGCCGTACATGCAATATCGTTTGTTTAATATATATCCGCAAGAACCGGGCTCTTGCCGTTTCAATAAATATCCTATCAAGATCAGCATTTGCAATTTCACTGCCTACCGATCTTGGGCCGACTGGGCACTCGAGCCGAATAGATTGATGAATCTGCCCTTGCCCCAGTGGGCTCATGATAGGGGCGCTTTTGATTCAATTCGCCAGTTTGGATACTGGTAGAGCAATTTTGGTAGGATTCAATACGTATTCTATCAGAATCGGCATTTGCAATTTCACTGCCTACCGATCTTGGGCCGACTGGGCATTAGAGCCGAATAGATTGATGAATCTGCCCTTGCCCCAGTGGGCTCATGATAGGGGCGCTTTTGATTCAATTCGCAAGCCGGCTGGATACCCTGGCCGAACAATTTTGGTAGGATTCAATACGTATTCTATCAGAATCGGCATTTGCAATTTCACTGCCTACCGATCTTGGGCCGACTGGGCATTAGAGCCGAATAGATTGATGAATCTGCCCTGGCTCATGATAGGGGCGCTTTTGATTCAATTCATGGCCGTTTGGATACCTGGCGAACAATTTTGGTAGGATTCAATCGTATTCTATCGAGAATCGGCATTTGCAATTTCACCGCCTACCGATCTTGGGCCATTGGGCATTAGAGCGAATAGATTGATGAATCGCCTAGCTCGGGCAACTTTGTGGCGAGTTGAACCAATCGCCGCCGTCATCCCATTCGGCGTCGGGCGGCTGGGTTTGTAATTAATGAAACCTGCCTCGATCGCGTTGCCTTTGCGGTGTTTAAAGAGTAGGTATCGCGTTCAAGGACAAACTTTTAAAGAAACTGGTAGGTGTTGTGTTCGAACTCCGGAAGGGAAGTCGATTGTGCGAATGTCGAACAAACGTTTTTTTAACAGCAAAGGGGAGGCGAAGACATTGGCTGAGCTGGGTGGCGATATGAGTCGGAGTGAACATCGAGGCGCGCCCTTGTGTGCGGGGGGCAAGAGCTCTATGAGTAAAGAGGGGCGTCGATCTCCTCGACGTCGGAGCAGGTCGCCCAGACGAGTGCGATCTCAAGGGAGGTTGCCACACGCCCGTGTCGAAAGGAGATCAGACGCGACTCCGTGCCCGTTGAGTTTTGCAGTGTTTGTGAAGAATAAGCCCATGACGGAAGCGGATTCGATCGTGCGAGACCCAGATGTGGCGGTCGAGTTCGCTCGACAAATATTTCCTCCTGAAGTTCAGCAGTCGATGCTCGGTCGTCAGGACTACGAAGTGTTTCGCGACGGTATACATGGGGCGGTGAAAGGGCTCTATACGGCTTACGAAGTCGGCGGTTGATTAGCCGCCAGAAAATGGCGGAGAAGGAAGCGCGTATCCGAGTTTGGAGGCTCGGCGGCGGCCGAACGTGAGTTAGGGACGATCAAGGCAACTCGAGCCAAATAGGCGAGTAAACCCAATCGTTGAAGAGAGGGTTACGAGTCGGCTTATAAGCGCTGCCATTGCCGATCGGGATACGGCGAGTATGTTCGCCTTGGAGTCCGCAAAGGGGAGGTCCTATGAAAAAGGTTTTCACGAAGGGCGGCTGGTTGGAATTCAAAAGACCAAGGAAAAGCTCGCCGAAGAGGTTTGCCGATGTGAGAATCGTGGGTTTAGGCATGGTTGGATCAGGGCAACTCAAGTTGCCGAATCTCTTCGCCTGGCCGGAATTGATGCGGCGTCGCCTCGCTACCGCGAGAAGGACTTTCCGTTTTCTGCTTTTGAGGTTGAAAAGAGTGAGGATGAGGGTGATGCGGTATAATATGTATTTGTTGTATGGTTCGGACGCTGGTCACGTTCGTAATTATGTAATTTCTTGATGTTTAATAAAAATGCTTTATGGGAAATATCAAATTCTCTTCCGCATTCGGCGTACGCGTGTTTAATTTTATTGCATGTTTGTCTAGACGAAAATACACCAATCGGACTCGGCGTTTTAATTCGATGCGCCGATTGGTTGGCTTGATCGGCCTCCATGTAATGGCCGTTTGATTTAGAATTAAACCATTGCGTGTTTAGAATTTGGGTAAGCCATGAGCCAGGGAACGGAGGGGTATCGGCATTCTTGTTTTTGTTTGCAAGACGGCAGAAATGCCGCATGTCTAGCCGATTGGGATAGATGGTTCTAGGCTTTTTGCGTTTTAGTCAACCGTTGGTTTAACAAAGTCATGGAGAATGTTGATCGACGCCTGTCTCGTGGGGTTTAACGCTGATAAGAATTATTTCGAGATTTGGGCCTCGAGATCGGGGCCATTACTGAGAATAAAAACGACAAGGCCCTTGTGCGATCAAGCCTATTTAGTTCCCCAGCGGCTATCGTATGGGGTAATGCAGATCGAGAGTTCTCGTCGTCAGAACGTGATGATAGTTGCAGGGGCTCAGCTTCCGGCCGCACTTGGCGTTCCGTTGGTTTGCGGCGGAGGATTCTCCGGTGTAGGCGGTGGACCCGTGAAAGGAGGAACTGGAAACTCGTCAGTCTCCAAGTTGCTGAAGCAGATCGTCCCGAAAGGAGATACAGCGATCGTTCCCCAAAACCTTCCTTGTCTTGGATCTTGGCCTTGACATTGTCGATGGCGTCAGAGGCCCGGGGGGATTGCGATTCGGGCGCGGATGTGCCCTTAGATCGATGGACTCGTTTGTCTTAGAAGTTAGAAATAGATGTTGTAATGTTCGAACGCAGTTGCGTCGATGTAACAACTTTTTAATCGAATAAAGAGTGTCATTAAATAGAGAGTGTTATTTCATGTGTTTTACTTCATATGCTTTAATGGTTTGCTGTTAGCTTGCCATTGGAACTGTTGTGGTTTAAATATTTCTCCTGCACGCTAGTTATTCTGGCTATTGATTAAAACGAGCTCCGTGACGGGACTTGTTTTGTGCCAATCGTGATATCGAGCGCTCGACCGGAGGTTTATTCGCCCGATGACGCGTGCATCGAAAAGGCGCTCGAATCCGGAGACTTGTTTTGGCCAATCGTGATATCACGGGGCGCCCGACGGAGGCTTATTCGCCCGATGACGCATCGAAAAGGCGCTCGAATCCGGAGACTTGTTTTGGCCAATCGTGATATCCACGGCGGGCGCCCGACGGAGGCTTATTCGCCCGAATGACGTGCATCGAAGGCGCTCGAATCCGGAGACTTGTTTTGGCCAATCGTGATATCCACGGGGCGCCCACGGAGGCTTATTCGCCCCAGATGGCGTATCGAAAGCGCTCGAATCCGGAGACTTGTTTTGGCCAATCGTGATATCCACGGCGGGCGCCCGGTCGGAGGCTTATTCGCCCCGATGACGCGGTATCGAAGGGCGCTCGAATCCGGAGACTTGTTTTGGCCAATCGTGATATCCACGAAGGCGCTCGACCGGAGGCTTATTCGCCCCGAATGGCGTATCGAAGGGCGCTCGAATCCGGAGACTTGTTTTGGCCAATCGTGATATCACGAAGGCGCCCTCGGAGGCTTATTCGCCCCGATGGCGATGCATCGAAGGGCGCTCGAATCCGGAGACTTGTTTTGGCCAATCGTGATATCCACGGGCGCCCACCGGAGGCTTATTCGCCCCGTATGACGTGCATCGAAAGGGCGCTCCGAATCCGGAGACTTGTTTTGGCCAATCGTGATATCCACGAAGGGCGCTCCGAATTCGGAGGCTTATTCGGCCCCAGATGACGTGCATCGAAAGGGCGCTCCGAATCCGGAGACTTGTTTTGGCCAATCGTGATATCCACGAAGGGCGCTCCGAATTCGGAGGCTTATTCGGCCCCAGATGACGTGCATCGAAAGGGCGCTCCGAATCCGGAGACTTGTTTTGGCCAATCGTGATATCCACGAAGGGCGCTCCGAATTCGGAGGCTTATTCGGCCCCAGATGACGTGCATCGAAAGGGCGCTCCGAATCCGGAGACTTGTTTTGGCCAATCGTGATATCCACGAAGGCGCTCGACCGGAGGCTTATTCGACGGATGGCGGTATCGAAGGGCGCCCGAATCCGGAGACTTGTTTTGGCCAATCGTGATATCCACGGCGGGCGCTCGAATCGGAGGCTTATTCGCCCCGGATGACGCGTGCATCGAAGGGCGCCCGAATCCGGAGACTTGTTTTGGCCAATCGTGATATCCACGCGGGCGCCCGACCCGGAGGCTTATTCGCCCCGATGACGTGCATCGAAAGGGCGCTCCAAATCCGGAGACTTGTTTTGGCCAATCGTGATATCCACGAAGGGCGCTCGGTCGAGGCTTATTCGCCCCGAATGGCGACGGCATCGAAGGGCGCTCCGAATCCGGATACTTGTTTTGGCCAATCGTGATATCCACGAAGGGCGCTCCGAATTCGGAGGCTTATTCGGCCCCAGATGACGTGCATCGAAAGGGCGCTCCGAATCCGGAGACTTGTTTTGGCCAATCGTGATATCCACGAAGGGCGCTCCGAATTCGGAGGCTTATTCGGCCCCAGATGACGTGCATCGAAAGGGCGCTCCGGTTTCTGGCGCGTGGCCCCTGTTCACGAGGTATACACGATGGCATACACGATGTTCGCCCGTCCATGGAGGTTTCTGGCGGGTGCATCGTGTATGCCATGTTACCTCGTGCCTCTGTTCGCCCGTCCTTGGAAATGGCTCCGGTTTCTGGCGCGTGGCTTCCTTAGATTTTGCTACCTCCAGGGCCAAGTCTTGACGGAGTCGTTCGTTCTCAGCGATCATGTTCTCGAGCCTTTGTTCGTTCTGCTTTGCCTGTTCGATGACAGCCTGCATTGTTTCTTGTCTTTGAAGTCGTTATGGCGAGTCGAAGCGCAAAGGTGCGTCGTCGCAATGGTTTCTTTCCGAGCATGTTCGGGGTGAGTCGTCGCTCCTGCGATCGCGTCGGTGGCTATCGGAGGATCTTGGTCACGCCTTCCATGGATGTATTTGAGTATTCCTGAGACGGTGCCAGTTGTGGTGATTGTGGTTTGGAAATACCCTTCAAATCCTGGAACACGCCAATGATCCTCTGATAGTCACCTGCAAAAATACAAACTCCGGTCGGGGGTGCCGGAATTAGCACTCCGACGGACAAGTCAGTTCCCCTCCAGAAAGCTTGCTCACTAAGTTTATAGAAGTGTTTCTTACATACCTTTATTAGTCTGAAGCTCTTGTATTTATAGTCATTTTTCAGCCTCGGGATCCGGGTCTACTTCTCCAATCATTACCTTTCCTTGCACTCGGCTGCAGGGGCTTTATCCTATTCGGCCTAGTCATCGTATTCGGCCGATCTCCCCTTCGAGATTTTTACCCGTTTGGCGCCTAGAGGCCGAGATGTTACTCCTCTTCCTCTACTGATTATTCGGCTACCACAGTAAGCATGCTATTCATGGTAGTCACTCACACGCATGCAAGGATGCTAAAGCATAAAACTCACCGAGTACTCCAAGCCAAAACAGAAACCGATTAGAAATCCATGCATGATCCTAACTATACAGGAATGCCTAATGCAACACATGCAAAGATGCAAACTATAGCAGGCTCGGCTATTCTAAACATGGCATATGAGATACAACAGCTAATACGTATTCAATTTGGAATTGAAATACAAATGCAGTTAGTATGATGCGCCGAGCCCGGTGCATGCAAGACAGATGAATGAATGCAAACATGCTATCATACTGTATGCTAATTGAAACATGCCCTAATCTAACCATCATAAGCAGGTAAATAAAAGGGAAGAAAGACGTGGGGTTGGAAGACATACATCACACTCACCCACACTTATTACAATTATGCCCTCGCACAGAGGGTCCAAATAAATATACAGTCCAAATAATACAGTCCAAATATGTACAAAAATCCTAATTAATTATCAAATTAACTAAGAAAATAATAAACTGGCATGCAAGCCAGGGACTGCCTTGATTCTTCTTCAGATGATGAATGATGAATGTTCGAGTTGCCTTCGCGCGGAAATCCACTGTGATGCCCCAATTAGCCTCTGTTTTGCAATAGTTTTTTGGAAAGCACGCCAAGCCCTAGAAGACTGCTGATTCTTGATTTGCTGCAACAGAGAGCAGGAAAGGGGCATGGCAATGTATTTTCACAAATGTATGCATGCCTCGATCCTTGTGCCATCAATCACGCATCTCGATGTATGATGGCCGAGGAGTTGAATTGTACAATTCAATATGGGATGAATGCACATGAAAACACAACAAAACCTAACTCCATCATGGATGATCCAGAGTGTCGGTGACTGGGGAATTGAGATACGTTTCGTCACTCGGAGTACGAAACGCACCTCGTTTCCCGTGCTCGGGCTAACTCCTATCCCGAACACAATGCAATATGCATGAAATGTATGAAATGCAACTAATATATAACCTAACATGCAACATGCTATGAAATGGTATACACGATGCACGAGGTAACATGGCATACACAATGCGCTAATATACAACATAACATACACAATGCTATGGAATGAAATGGCATACACAATGCATAATGGACTTACACCAACAAAAGTGGACCTCAGCCACACTCACGTAAGAGGCCATTAGATGAAAATGAGACACTCAAAATGTGTGCACACGTGCACGCAAACCGAGGACCGACCCTAAGGCATTAAATGCCATTTTAGCAAGGCATGGAGTATGGCATACAAGCATGCAAATTTCAGTACCAAAATGTGGTGCAAAACAGCCCCGAAACATGGCAAAATGGTACCCGATGCATGGAACGAGTTCCGAAACATAAAATTAGGCATACGGAATGACCTATAGCTATGCAATGCATGCATTATTTGAACATGAAGTGTAAAGACAGAAGCAAGGCAGCCCAAAAAAAAGCATATTTACAGTTTAAAGCAAGGCCAAAAAGTGGGCACAAATAGGGCTAAACTAGCATACAAAAATGGCCCCGAAAGCAAGATAATGAAGCAACTAACAGATTCTGGCCATAAACAGAGAAGGGACCTTCTACAATGTTGAAGAGAGGCCCAAAATATGATGTTTTACAGTTTATGTCAAGCCACAAAAACAGACACAAGTATGGAAAAATTCCTATGCAAGAAATGGGCCAAAACGGAGACAAAGAAGCAACTGATACATGCTGGCCTCAAACAGATGAAGGTCCTTCAAAAAAGTTGAAGAGGGACCTAAAAAATGACTTTTTACATTTTATGATCAGACCCAAAACAGTGTACAAATATGCTCAACATACAATGCAAGATATGGCCTAAAAGAGAGACTACAACACAAAGTATACAAAAGATGCTCCAAACAGAAATAGACCCTTAATGAAACATGGAGAGAGGGTCAAAATAGTACCATTTTCAGTTCGGACCAAAGTCCAAAAATAGAAGCACAATAGGCTAATAAATCATGCAAAAATGGGACCAAAAGATGGATATCAAAGCAAGTGGCACATGGAAGATTCAAACAGTGATGAGACCTTCTACAATGTTGAAGAAGGGCTCAAAATAAGCCTATTTATAGTTTACATCATGCTTCAAAACAGATTATACACAGGCTTAAAATGCTACACAAGAAATAGGCATACAAGAGGGATAATGAAGCAAGTGCAAAATGGGGGCCTCAAACAGTGAGAGGCCCTTAAGAAAACATGAAATAGAGCTCAAAAGAATGTGATTTTCAGTTATGGCCGGAGCTCAAATATACAAGCAAGAGGGGCTAAGAAATGATGCAAGAATAAGACCAAAAAGAGGAGAGAAGGACTTACCCTTGAAGACTCAACTTTGACAGCCTCTTGGTCCGAAATGTAGCGCTCCTAGCCTCTGAAAAACCAACTCTAGCTGCTGGAATGGAAGATGGAATGGTGGGGCTATGGGTTGGTGAAGAACCAAGGGTTTTTTTTAAGGCTTAGAGTAGAGAGAGAGAGAGATTTAATGTGAGAGCTCCAAACCAAAATGTTCTAACCCTTTAAAACTGAAGGGGAGGGGCTGGTTTTATAGGCAAATGGGTGGAAAAGAGGGGGAAAAATGGGGGGGGGAAGATTTAAATTCAATTTTTCCCCCAAAAGGCCAAACCCTCGAACATAAGGCCTAGAGGAAAACAAAATTCACTTCTAGGACACACTTGGGGAGGGGGTTATGTCCGGCTAGTTAAAAAGGACAAAAAAGTCATTTCATCAGCTAGGTGGCCGGCCGGCTAGGTTTTCTGGCCGGCCAGCTACTTTTAGGACAAAAAAATGGGCTTCCGGAAAGAAATGTGGCCGGTGGGTGATTGGGAAGTCCAATGGTGGCCATTCAAGTGTCCAAATTGAAGCCCCGGAAGTTAGCTTTCTAGTGGCACAAATCTTGCATCAAAATTCCTCCTGTGGAAAAAGTTATGCCCTTTTTGGTGAAGCCGCGCAGATTTCGGTCCAACCAAAGTGATGCCCCACTTCAATCAACCATATCTCCTCTGTCCGGAATTGAATTTAGGAGATTATTGAGTGCAAAATGAAGCCCTGGGAGTAAGCTTTCCAATGGTAGTGGCCTCATAGCTTGATTCCAAGTATCCAAATGAATAGGCCCGATTCGGCGAGGGCTGCTCGACTCTCTCTTAACGGTTCATGCCCATTTTCTCCCCCGACTGGATTTCTTCCCTCTTCTTTTCTTTTCTTCAACTTCAAACCCCTAAGTAAGGTATTTTGAAAGATTTTTCAAAGATTTCATCTCTCTTTCATTCATTCCCACTTTGTCCTTGCTCGGTTTACCGAAAAACGCAACATTTGACAAAATGCGAGCCTCAGAACATCGTAAAAACTTTATTTCAAAAACGTTTTGAAAGAGAGGGCTTTAAGACTAAAATCTTTTGATCAAGATCGTTTTGGCCTAGAATAGGGGTATAAAGTTGAGATTTGACTCTCTCCTTGCCGAAGAAACTGAACGTTTCCCCTGCACACCTTTCTCCACCATGTAAACCATCAGTCGCGTCCAAGTCTTATGGACGGTCAAAAATGGGGTGTCTACATAAACCCAAACTCAAACTCATAAATTGTAAAATATGAATTAAAATTCCAAAACCTTGAAATTCCATGATGCATGTGAGGATGAGCTTCAAAATTTTGAAGAATATGAAAAATTAAACTCAAACGATGAATTTCTAAATCAATTCCTAAGTTCTTGAACTAAACTTAATTTTCTTCATTTTTTTTAATCTTTCTATATTTTATTAAATTGATCCTAATTTCTTCTTAACTCCAAGTGTTAAGAGAATTATTTACAAGAATTAAGTTAGAAATTTACCTCAACTTGTTGAATTCTTGATTTCTCTCACAACTTCTTACTCTCCATAAACTTCCCTTTAGTTCTTCCCTTGAGTTTTCTTCAAAATGTTCCAGCAAAGTTCCTCTTTATCATAAGAATTGAACTCTCTCTCTCTCTCTCTCTCTTAAAATTTCCCAGCACACATATGAGTTCTCTTTTTCTCTCTTTGTTATTACCAGCAAAATAAAACAATGGCTCCTTTTCTCTAGAAGTTTCTCGAACTCTCTTCATCACTCTAATTAAGTTGATTTAATTAGATTAATTTGCTAATTACACATCATCTTAATTAATCTTTTTGGATTTACATAAATAGGATTAATCCTTGATCATAATTAGTTTAATTAATCTCAATTTAATTAATTTGCTTAATCTCAATTAAGCCTCAATTAAATCATTCCAAATTTATACTGATGTCACTTGATTTTAATTTATTAAATTGACGTGACTACATTTTCACTTATGGGTGTTTCAAATCATTTAGTTCTTTTTATCAGCAAAAAAAAAAAAAACCTTTATTGATGAAAGACAAAATACAATGTACAAGAATGATTATTGTAAGATTTCTGAATGAATCTCTATATTCAATTGTGTTTCAATACAATGTGTACATCTGATATATATATATATATATAGCAATTCTAGACCTAATCCTAAATAAGAAACAAGAATAAACCTAAACCAATCCTAAATAAAAAAGAATAAACCTAAACCAATCCTAAATAGGAAACAATAATCACATAATATATACTATACTAATATTATTCTCACACCCCTGCTCAAACTCAAGGTGTTTAGGCAGAAAACACTGAGAGTGAGACAAGAAGAAACTGAAACCGAGCAGTAGTGTGAGTCTAGGTAAAGAAGTCAGCAAACTGCAAAGCTGAAGAGACGAAAGGAAGCGAGATAGAGCCAGACTGCAAATGCTGACAAATAAAGTGATAATCAATCTCAATGTGTTTGGTCCGCTCATGGAAGATAGTGTTATGTGCAATCTGAATAGCATTGCGGTTATCACAATAGAGAGAGGTCGGAGAAGATTGAGGGATGCCTAAGTCAAAGAGAAGACAACAAAGTTAGAAAACTTCAGTAGTAGCATGAGCCATAGCACGATACTCAGCTTCGGCAGTAGAGCGAGTAACAACAGTTTGTTTCTTGCTTTTCTAAGAGATCAAGGAATCGCAAAGAAACATACAGAAACCAGACATAGATTTGCGATCAGTAACATCACCAGCCCAATCAGAATCAGCATAGGCCACCAAATCCAAAGAAAAAGTAAAGGACAATAGTAAACTCTGAAAGATTGTACCTCAGAGATAGCGAACCAATGTAGCCTAATGTGTGGAGCGAGGAGTAGAGACAAACTAGCTAACGACATGAACAACATAGGCAAGATCAGGACAAGTAACCGTCAGATAGACTAAGCAATCCACGAGCTCTCTATATAAAGTATGATCATCTAGAAGAACACCATCAGTAGTGTTGAGCTTTACATGAAGCTCAATAGGAGTATTAAAAATCTTAGTGTCATTAAGATCGACACAATGAATAACCTCATTGGCATACTTGGCTTGGGAGAGAAAGTAGTCATTCGAAAAAGAAGCTACTTCAATACCAAGAAAATACTATAAGGGGCCCAGACCCTTCATCTCAAATGTATGGAAAACATGCTACTTGACCTCAGATATATCAGAAGAGTCAGAATCAGTGATGATCATATCATCCACATCTAGTAATAACGCAATAAATCGAGTAGAGGTGTGGAGAAGAAATAAAGCAAAGTCTTAGGCACAGGGATGAAACCCAACCTCAGTAACAACAGTCTGAAAGCAATCATACCAAGCACGAGAAGACTGCTAACAAACCAGTCTAGAGGAATGGTGAAGGCTAGAGGGAGGACGCATGTAAACCTCATAAGTGAGATGGCCATTAAGAAAAGCATTCTTAACATCCATCTGATAAGAGGCCAAGAACAAACTGCAGCGACAGAAATCAAAGTACGGACAGTAGTCACTTTGGCAACAGGAGCAAAGGTCTTCTCATAATCAATACCATATTCTTATGAGAAACCTTTGGCAACCAGATGAGCTTTATAGTGCTCAAGAGAACCATCAGAATAAGTCTTGACTTTGTAGACCCATTTGTAACCAACCAGATTCTTATCAACAGGCAAAGGAACCAACTCTCAAGTACTAGTTTTCTGTAAAGCAGACAACTCATCCTCCATAGTTTGAACCCATTGAAGATCCTAACAGGCCTCCTTCTAAGATTGAGGTTCTGAAAAAGAGTGAATAGCAGACACAAAAGTACAATAGGAAGCAGAAAAACATATATTAGACCAACCCAATCTATTTGGAAGATGATGCGCTCGAGTAGGATATCAGTGTGTAGTAAGATCAGAGTTGTCAGAAGCAGAATGATCAGCAGCAGGGGCAGAGACAAGCAGTGGAGAAGGAGGAGCCTTGTGACGAGAATAAACTAACAGTAGAGGAGTAGAAGAAACCAAAGGAGAAGAAGCAGCCAGAGGTGAAGCAGGAAGAGAAGATGAGACAAGCTTAAGAGGAACTGTGGAGATGTACTCATCAAATGAGACCTCAAAAAGAAATGGATCAATATGAACCAAATCCTCTTTGGAAATTGGGGCAGTGAAAGGAGGAAGTTGAAAGTAAGGTAGTTTGAAAGAGGCAACATGGCGGGAGACATAAAGACGATAGGAAATAGGGCCATAATAGCGATAACCTTTCTGAGTGAGACTATAACCCAAAAAAGACACATACGATAGACTGTGCACTAAGTTTGGTCCTATCTTTATGGGGTAAAAGGACAAAACAAGCAGACCTAAACACATGAAGGAGGGAGTAATTAGGAAGTTGAGAACACAAAGTCTCATAAAGAGACCGACCAAAAAGAAATGGGGTAGGCATACAGTTGAAAAGAAAAGTAGCAGTAAGAACTGTCTCACCCCAAAACGGAGCTGGAACGGAGACAGAGAGAATGAGAGACCTAGCTGTGTCAAGGAGATAACGGTGTTTACACTCAGCTCGACCATTTTGGGTAAGTGTATCAGTACAAGACGTTTGGTGAATAGTACCCAATTTGGCCAAATATTTACAGAATTCAGTTTTAAAGTGTTCCCCGCCCAAGTCAAACCGTAACAATTTAATAGTAAACCCAAACTGTGTAGTGACCATAAATTAGAAAGTACGGTATATCTGGTAGAAGTCAGACTTATGAGTCATAAGATAAACCTAAGTGTAATGGGTGCAGTCATCAACAAATGACACGTAGTATGCAGAACCCCATTTGGTGAGAACAGGAGAAGGGCCCTAAACATCAGCATGAACTAAAGAAAATGGTGTATCAGATATAGAAGTACTTTTATGAAAAGGTAAGGCTATCATTTTGGCAAGTTTACACCCCCGACATTCAGTAAGTTCACTAAGAGAAACTTTATCCAATATACCAGACTGAGCTAAAGACCATAAGCGATCAGCAGACAAATGTCCTAATCTAGAATGCCACAAGTAGAAAGGACTAGATAGAGAATCTAACTGAAAAAAGGAAAAGGTAGTCAAAGAAGTTATCATAGGCAGATGCAAGCTCTCCACTACATAGAGGTCTCCAATTCTACGGCTGGTCCCAATTTGCTACTTAGACATCCAATCCTGCATAGAACAAATAGAAAAATAAAAGATAATATCAAAATCAGAGGCATCAAGCTGACTAATTGATAATAAGCTGACAGATAACTAAGGAACATATAAGACTGATGGAATAAAGACAGCAGACATAGCAGACAATAGAATAGACTCAACAGATATAATAGACATACCAGACCCATTAAAAGCATTAACAATAGTAGGAATGAGAGATGGAGTACAATTATGAAGTAATGATAGATGAGGAGTCATATGATGAGAGACACCATAATCAAAAATCCAGATACACGAAGAAATACCTGAAGAAGACCCAATCAAACCTGAATGAAGAGAGCAAATAATGAAGGCAGACTACGATGGTTGGGAGGCATACAGTATATTCTGAAGCTGACTAATCTGAGTACTCAAGGAAGCCAAGTTAGGATCAGGAGCCGGAGCAGATGCAATAGAACCAGCGGGAGGTTGAAAAATATTCGAAAAAGGGGCACAAAACTGGATTGGAAACTGCTGAGAGGACGAGACAGACATACATCCCTTCTTGGGACAATGATACTTCCAATGACCCCTCTGATGGCAAAAGGTACATTCATTAGAAGCCAAAGACATCGTAATAACTAGAAATCTGAGTATTTGAATTGTAGTAAACCCCAAACAGAATAGAATGGCCAACCAAGGATTGAAGAGAAATAACTTGAGAATTGGTGGGTGAAAACAAAATAACTAGAATATCAGACCACTGAGTGGAAGAACACCAGTGGTACTCTCGATCAACAATTAGTGCGAGAAAACCGAGCTTCACACAGAGACCTTGTGACAATCAAAAGACCTTCGCAACTTCAGACCAAAAAACCAAAAAGAGATAGAGAGAGAGAGAGAGAGAGAGAGAGAGAGAGAGAGAGAGAGATGTCGTAAGTATGAACCAGATGGGTTGCGAACTCAGATAAGTCGTATGAGCCAAACGAATTAGAGGATTGAAGCAGATGACCCAATGGTGAATCAAATGAACCAGATGAGAGGGAGTAGATGATCGATCGAACGAAGCAGATGACCCAAATAAACCAGACCCAATGATGAACCAGACGAGAGGGAGAAGAAGAACCAGATGGGTCGACTTCAAGTTAATTTCGAATCAGACGAATGAACCAAGCGAAGAAAAGAACAAAGAACTCGATTCAATCGGAGATCAAAACCAGAGAGAGATTCGTGTTGGTTGTTAGGGTTTCGAATCCTTCAGATTAAGGTTTCGAACCAAGCTCTGATACCCTGTAAGATTTCTGAATGAATCTCTATATTCAACTGCGTTTCAATACAATGTGTACATTTGATATATATAGCAATTCTAGACCTAATCCTAAATAGGAAACAAGAATAAACCTAAACTAATCCTAAATAGAAAAGAATAAACCTAAACCAATCCTAAATAGGAAACAATAGTCATATAATATATACTATACTAATATTATTCTCATCAATAAAGAAGGCGAGTGCACAAAGTATCACGATGAACAAGAACATCTCAACTAGGTTGGCATGAAACTACACACCAAATACTCTACACATCAAATTAATGTTGTTAGGCTTCTCAATTAATACTTCTAAGATATATAAATGTTTCAATTTCAAGTTCGTAGTTATTCCTTGGCTTAATTTTAATTCATCAAAATTTATGCAAAGACTTTTCTTGAAATTAATCTAATTTTTTTGAGTCTTAAATTTTTTTTGACATATGTAATTCCTTAAGATTCCTAACTAATTGTATTCATTTCCAATTAATTTCTATTCACTAATTTACATTTCTATTCTTTGATAATATGAGATACTTAAATTCAATTAAATATTTTTATATATGTTACTGATTATTTTGACAAATGAATTCATGTGTACGCAACTTATTCACTATATTCTCTTTCAAGTATTAATTTAATTATTCTATATAATCAAATAGCTTAATTTTGGTTTAAGACATTTAAAGATGCTTAATATTAATTATCGTAAGTAATATTATTATATGCTTTGACTCTTTACACCTCTTCTCTCCCACCCTTGTCTCACCCAATTTATTTCTATATTTTACATTTTCATTATTGAATATGAAGTTTTATATCCCAATGAAAAGTGATTTAATAGGGCCAAAGTATACAAACTTGAAAGTTGATCAACGTTGATCTGCAGTGGAATTACAAAGTAAAAAGAGAGAGAAGAGATGCAGTGTACATTGAATGTAAACAAAATAATCAAACTCTAAAAATTATTTTATAGGATTAGACATTAATAAAAAAATATATAAATATTATAAATAACTTTATAATATTGGACCCCAACCCATGACCTAAGCCTACCTTATTATGAAACCCCAAACTCGTTCCTTTAGGTTAATGGACCCGATGAATCACAAGTTTCTTTTGGCTTTATTCACTCTGTTTGATTCATTTTCGTAATTTGTTTTCAGAAAAATATTAAAAATTAATTTGGTGAAAAAATAATAAAAACTAAAAAAATATTATTACTACTATGCTATGCAACTTTCAACCAAATGGGGACTTAAGTTTAACTTGAGCGACTGTTCCTTTTAATTTGTAAGGGAAATATTCATGTGCAAACTTATGAAAAAGTATCACACACATATTAGTAGTCATCTCATTTACTAGCCCGTTCGCATTATAAATAAATAAATAAAAATCAAGCAAATGAAAAGAAAAAAAAAAGAGGAGAAAGAGCTTAAAATTTCTAAAACATTACTTCTAAATTTACTTCCAATGATGATAACTATTGCATATCAGTTATTGATTCGTTTGAAAATTAACCTACTGAATCTTAAATGCAGACCTCATGCAATTATTTAAGTGGTTATGGAGAAGGCACTTAGGTGCCAATACGGTGAGTGAGATTTTAAGTTCAAATCTATAAAGAGACGTTAACTTGCGTAATAATTTAACCACTAACATACTAACCGTTATCTTGTGAAATTTTTTTTAAAAAAATAAATTTAAATGTGATATTTTAAAAATCTCTACCATCAGTTGGAAAACAATCAAGCTTTCACAACTATAACCAAGCATGTCTAATAAAGGCATTCATTAGTGTGAGGCTCAATTTGTTGGTGTGACAAACCCGTTAAGAAAAGCCTGTGTGTGCACCTTCTTAGGGTGCATATTATAATTGACATTATTTTATTATAAAATTTTGTAATATCAATTATAAAATGTGTAATTTTAACATAAATTATCGTAATAAAATGTCTAAAAATTTATGATCCATGTAACAAAAGTTTGTGACTTAGTTATGATATTTTTTTTACGTCAATTTATAATAAAATTACACATTTTATTATTGATATTACAAAATTTTATAATAAAATTATACCAATTTAAGGTGGAATACATATAATATACCCTTAAAAGGTGCAAACCATGGGTTTCCCACCTATTATGAGTAGTTTAGATGTCATCTATGACAATAACCATCATAAATGTCCATAATATTGAAAGTCACTTTATGCAATAACAATATGGAAAATGCTTCATCCCCCAGTTGAGGCAGCCCAAATGCTCTCCTCAATGACGTGACTGACTCACATGAAATTTACTGCTCCTTCCAAACTCCAAACTCCTCTTCCACTTTCTCTTTCACTCTCGAGAAAATTTTTGGATGCAAGGAGGGTAGGTGTCATGTGATATCTTCCTTTTCTTTTATTGGTACCTTCTTCATAATACCCAAGAATTTTTCTTCATTCTCTCTCATCTCTTCTATTTTTCTTCTCTAGCTCTAGGCCCAGCCCTGAGATTTTCGGAGCCCAAAGCTAATAATCAACTAATAAATTTTTGGGACCCTTTATAATTTTTTTTTCATTAAATGAAAAAAAACTAAAAAAATAAAAATAAAGATAAAAGACTTGTGTCGAAAATACTTAATATTACATTATAACAATTAATAATTATCGTTTGATTCTCGTTCTTCTTGCATTTTTAGAAGCAAATAAATTAATTATACTTGCATAATCTAATTTTTTGCAAAATCATTTTTAATGAATAGCAATGCTAATTATTTTAAATGGGCCTTTCACTTTTTTAATAGGTCAATTTATTTTAAGTTAGTTTGGGTCTTCTTTAATTTTTTTTAAGATTTAAAATATACATAATATATTACAATAAACTATAATAGGAGGACCATTTTTTGGGTCTATTTTCAATAGATTACAATGTTAATTATTTGAATGGGCCTTTTAATTTTTTAATGGGTCAATTTATTTTAAGTTAATTTGGGCCTTCTTTAAATTTTTTTTTAAACTTAAAACATATTTAATATATTACACTACACCATAATAAAAGGGACCCCTTTTTTAGATCTATTTTGAAGGGCCCTAGGCCATGGTTTTGTTGGCCAACGCCCAGGGCTGGCACTGTCTAGCTCTTGTCTCTTCTGCACATAATCTCTCCGGCCACCATCATTATAACTGTCATTGGCTACCCCTCTTCCCATCTCGATGAGCCCTTTTGACAATTCTGTCATTGGCGACCTCTCACTCCTCGATTGCCCCTCGCCGTGCCCTTTCTCTTTCATCTCTTTTCCCGTTGCCTCTTGTGCGTCACCCCCTTCTCTATTGTGATCCAGCTATGCCACCATTGCCCATCGTTCGCCTATCGCTCTCTACTCTCTGTTGCCCACCACAATAGATTGCAAAAATTTGGAAAAATGTAAAAGAAAGAGGAGGAGGTAAGGGAGATAAGGGTTATTAATAATGACTCATTCATCTCTTCTCTTGCGACAATGAGTTCCGACCACAATGATGAGGAGGTTCGTGGAAACTAGGGGTAGACATTCGTCGAGCCGGGCCGGACTGGACCGATACTATATAATAAGGGATTTTGTGTTTGTCTAAATTCGACCTAACCCTAACATTGGGGCTCTACATTTCCCTAAGCCTGGTCAAAAAAATAATTATAAATTCCAAGTCCAACTATCGAGTTATATGTTAAAAAAAATAAAAATAAAATATTCTATAATTAAATTTAATCATATATTATATTTCTTAAATAAATATACTGACATGATTATAAATTGAAAGATTTTGTATATAAATTGAAGGATTTCTTAAATAAATCCAATTACACATCACTATAAATGTGAGTTTCAATAAAATCAATAAAGATAAAGTCTATATAAAATATACATATATATATATATATTAATATATTATAATTAATTAATTAATTTATTTAACAGTGGGCCGGACTGGTTTAAAGGTATTAATTCCAAGCTCAACCCATTAATATATGCTAAAAATGTTGGCTTAGCTCAGTCCTATGTGCTAGAACAATCTTCCCAAACACTTAAAAAATAGGATAAATTACACTAACATCCCCTAAGTTTTCTGTTTAATACAGATCCCGCCATCATATTTGAAAAATTATATTCCCCCTCTCTGAGGTTTGTAATCTTATTACAAATTGCCCACTAGATTGCTGATGTCATGTCTTAAATTTTTTTAAATGACCATCTTGCCTTTTTCCCTACCATTTCTTCTTCTGATTATCATAACTACATTCTACAACTTTTTATCATTAAATTCTACCTGAACATATTCTTATTGAGTGATAATATACAAACATAAATTTTATATAGAATTTCCAAACGCAATGAAATAGCTTAATGGTGACCTTTCACTTTAAAACAAAACACACATAAACATTATTTATATTTATAACAATATCACTATCACAATATTTTTATGATATTTTTTCTATAAATTTTTATATATGAATATAATTTTTCATTTTTATTTCCACTATTATATCTAGATTAGATCAATTTAATCTAGATATATTTAAAAAATATAAAATTTGCACAAAATTTTTTTTTAAAAAAAAAATCTATTGAATACAACAAAATAAGATAATGTATTGAATTTTTATATTTTTACATTTTTACATTTTTTTTATATTTAGTGAATTAAAAAAATTACAAAATATTATACTTCTTAAGTATATCTAGATTAGGTGTATCTAAAAAATAAAAAATACTTAAAATATTAAAAAAATTCAATAAAAAAAAAGCAAAAATAAAAAATAAAAAACTTAATTTTTTTGTGTGAATTAAACTAAAGAAGATAATTGTTATTTCCTTTGATATGACATCAACAAAATATCTGTATTATGTTATCATTTTATATGTATAAAGGTTAAGGTGCAAATATGTTATTTTAATCTGATAGGGGAGTAAGTGTAATTTTTTAAATTTGAGAAAGAATCTGTATTAAACTGAAACCTTAGAGGTGTCAGTGTAATTTATCCTAAAAAATAATTTGGCTAGGCCGACTGGACTAACGGGCCGATGTCTACCCGTAATAAAAACCTCTTGCCGCAACAACAATGATTGCCAGTCTCTCTCTGCAAATACAAACGTATTTAGAGTGTTTTGAAAAGTAGGTTAAAAATTAATTTTTTTGACAATAATTCAGAAAAAAAAAATCAAAAAGTTAAAAAAAATTAATTTTTAACTCAATTGCCAAATAGGCCTCAATATCTGTTCAGTTCTCTTTTCCCTCTCTATAAATAAAACCCATCCATGGATTTTATTTTATGATTCATGAACAAGTTTTCCACAGTTGCAATTGGGTATTAGCTTTGAAAGATGGAACATTTGTTGTGTGTATTTATGTTTCTTTATTGCAATCTGTTATCAGCTTCAAAAGAGGGGAAAGAAACGAGATTGAAAGGTCACCAAAAAAAAGTGTAGAGATTGGGTTCGGTTTTCTGATTCCATAAAATAAAATAAAAATAAAAAATTCACAAATTTGTTGCAAAAAAAATAAATTAAAAAAAAAGAGATCGGGCAAAGACAGAGATAGAGTTGTTGGGTACGGGTCGGTTGTGACCACGAAACCTCAATCCGTTATCCGTTTGTCAGATTGGCGGATTGGAGAAAATCAATCCGCATCCGTCTGCCAATCCGGCGGATGTAGATTGAGCGGATTTGCGGTTTGGCGGATGGATGCGAATCGGTTTGGATGTTTAAAGTTTTATAAATTTTCAACATAATTCAACTTGTGTACTTCCTCAAAAAAGAAAAGAAAAGAAGAAAGTATTACAGTCAATGACTTAAAAAAATATTACAATCACTGCATGCTTCATCCAAAGTAAGAAAGTTTGAAACTTTAGAATATTACAATAATTGCATGTTTCATGCACATACTACAATCATAGCATGCCTCATCTATATAAAATATTACAATATGTGGTTTTTAAAATATAAAAACAATTCAAACCACCAAAATTATGAACAGAGCAGTAGTAGAGATTGTATGTTTTTTTATTGTTACATCTATATCTGTTTTTGAAAATAAAAATCAACCAGTATATATCATATTTTCTATTTATTATTTTTAGAGATAAATTTAAAAACCAAAAAATATAGATAAATAATACGTTTATTTTTTTCAATTCAAAAAAAATATCTAAGTTGAAAACTTTTTTTCAACAGAATATTTAAACTCTTTTTTAATTGAAAACACAAATAGAATATTTAAACAAACTGAAAATACAAAATCTTATAAATTATTGGGGGTGCTCACGGTTTGGCGGTTCGGTTGCGGCCAAAGGAATCTCAAGTCCGTCATTCGTCCGTTAGATTGGCAGATTGGAGAAAATTAATTTGCAACCGTCCGCTCGCCATCACATATCTGTCCAAAATACGACGGATCGGTTTGGTTCGATCGGTTTTGATGGATCAATATATCCGCTGCTCACCTCTGAGAGAGAGAGAGACGCTGGATCATTGCTTCGTGAAAAGTGAAGTTATTTAAGACCTAGTTGGTTTGTATTTCAAGATATATTGTTTAAAATTTTGTTTAAGCCTTGTTTGGCATCTACTATATAATCCATCTTTTTATCTTTTTATCTTTTTTCCATCACATCACCTCTCTACTTTTCTGCACATCTTTTCGTAAAAAGACAAAAAGTGCACTTTTTTAGGACACCCCAAACCAGCCCAGTCTAAATTTTAAAAAAAAAAAAAAATTAAAATTACTTTCTCTTTTACACATTAATGAATTACTTTTTGTCTCTCAACTTTCTTTTCTAATCATTTTTTCTCAGACACATATTTACTTAACTATAATAAAATATTAAATTATCCCAAACTCCTAAACTCTAAAATTATTTTCAAAATATATATCTAAACAAGGCTCCGTTTGGTAGAGTTTTGGAACTCTAGTTCCAGTCATTGGTTCTCATGTAATGTTTGTTTACAACTTTTAAAAATTAAGGCCTTATTTGGGAAGATTAAATAAGTATACTTTTTGTCTTTTTTGACTAAAAAAGTGAGGTTGAAAATATGAATGTTTGTGTTAACTTTTTGATTTTTTATGAAAAAATGTGTAATAAAAAATTGTAAAAATTAGTTTTTAGAGGAAAATTTGAATTGGGAATTGTACAGCCGTAATTGTTGACTTTTGGTGAATAGTGTTAACTTTTTAACTTTTTGAGTAACTTTTTGACTTTTTAGATTATTCTCCACATCCCAAACTTTTACTCTCACTTTTAAAAACTCGGTCGAATGCGAGAAAATTTAGGCTAGCCGGTTGACTGAAACAGCATAATTTTTTTTTATACAATTGACACATGTTAATTTTTATATAATTAAAATAAAATATTTTTCAAAATTTTTTAAAAAATTTATGAGCTTTAATAAAATTTTGAGTTATGTGTTGGTTATGAGTTGTAAGTTTTTGTATTAAATATCATATGTCATATCAAAAATTCTCCATTCAATTCAAAATTCTTTTCAAAATTCATTCACCAAACAAATTTCCTACACTCAAATAATAATTTTAAAACTCACAAACTAAAAGTATAATTCCTATTCTCAAATTATATTTAGAAAATTCTACCAAACTCTACCTAAATTTTTTTCTGAACTCTCTCTTAATTATTATTATTATTATTATTATTATTTTTTTTTTAAAAAAAAAAAATTTATCTCAAAAGACAAAGCATTGCTTTGCTTTACAGTGTATTTCACGCTCTTTTTGGCAACTGAAATAGCAACCTTGCTTTTTTGCATGAGTAATGCTACATACCACTAATTTCCCATCACTAATCCCACCACTAGTGAGGTGGCAATTGAAAAAAAAAAGAAAAATAAATAAAATAAGGCACAAAACACATGTGGCAGTGGGTGGGGCCTACTGCCACATCATTAGAGCCACCACTAATTAGTGGTCTAAAGCATTTTTGTTTTTGCATTATCAACAAAACACATCACGTGGGTGGTTTCGGAGTCTTCAATTTGGAAACAAGGGGCTCGAAAGCCCCGAAAATCCAAAAAAGGCAAAAAGAAAAAAAAACATAAGGCAACAAAAAAAAAAAAAAAAAAATAGAATTGCCAAAAATGGAAATTTAGGGGCATTAGTGTTCAAAATTTTAGTGCTAAAAAACATTTCTGTTATAAATAAAATATATTTATATTTTATTTAATCTTATAAATTTTTTTAAAAAAATTTCTTTTTACAACTCTTAACCAAATGCCAATAAATATGTATGATTGTGAATAAAAAAATATTTCGTAGCTCAAATTTTGTGGCTTAAAAGTGGTTCAAATGGTCAAAACGATGTCGTTTTGACCATTTTTATGTTTTTCTGTGCTCAAAACGACATCGTTTTGACTATTTAAACCACTTTTAAATTACAAAATTTAAACTACGTAACATTGTCGTTATGAATATTGTTAGAATCCTGATATATTCCCAAACAGAAATGTTTTTTAGCACTAAAATTTTGAACACTAATGCCCCTAAATTTCCATTTTTGGCAATTCTATTTTTTTTTTTTTTTTTGTTGCCTTATGTTTTTTTTTCTTTTTGCCTTTTTTGGATTTTCGGGGCTTTCGAGCCCCTTGTTTCGAGCTGCACATCATTTCCGTATTTATAAATATATTTTTTCTTTCTAAACTTTTTTATAAATTCCTTGACCAAACACGATTAGATCATTTCGAGATGTTCAATTTGGAGGATGTAGAAGGGTTCTAACAATATTGACAATTACATGCATTTATCGCAATAAGTGATACTAGTCTATCATCCGTGCTATGCACGGAATAATTATAGATATTTATATTTGTTTTAGATTTTTTTTAATATATAAATTATGTTTTTTAAGATTTTTTTCTTATCATTAATCATAGTGTATGGGAGAAGTTGAAAAGGATACTGTAGTAACTATACACGAATTGTATCTATAATTATTTGTATAAGGGGATTTTAAATGTTGATCAGGAGATTTTGACCAAATCAATAATTCCAGGCATGCGGAAAGATATGTGGATTGAAAAAAAATTAATAAATGCTGATCAGGGGGTTTTGACCAAATCAATAAATGCTGAGTTTTTTTTTTTAAATAAAAAATTTTAAAAATTCAAATTGGGATATTAAAGTTCCATAGGCCTTGGGGGTTAAAAACTCACTTTTGCTTAATATATAGTATAAATATAGATAGATAGATAGATATATCTTTTTATTTTTACTTTTATTTTTGTGTGGTTTCTATTCGGTTATTTTTTTTTTAATTTATTTAAGATGGAGTTGTGGGTATCTTTTTTTTTTTTTTTTTTAAATTTAATTTATTTGTGGTTTCCATTTTTTTTTAATTATTATTATTTAGGTAAGTTATGATGTGAGTTAGATATGTGATAGACATGTGAGTTTTATTGATTTAAAGTTTATTTAGATAAATTTTAAAGATTTTTTTTTAGTTTTTTTTTATATTATAATATAATATATAAAATATAGGTAGATATCTATAGTTTTAATAGAAAATATTATCTGATTTTTTAGGGAAGAGAAAATGAATACAAGTTTTAATATTTTTTTTTGAAAATTTGTAAGAGAGATTAGGAGAGAGAGATTATGAAATATTTTTATTATTAAATAAATAAATCAGTCGATAGTTTTTTTCTAATCTATTTTGTAAATTAAAAATCAATAATTTTGAAAAATTGATTAATTTGTCCCATTAAGTAATTTAAAATTTTGATAGATATACATAAAAAAAAAATACATAATTATATTATTAAATTACAATTCAAATTTAGATGTTATATCTTTTTGAGATCTATAACTAAATTCTTATCTTTTTTTTTTTTTAAATTTTTGTGTGTAACCATAGTGTATAGGAGAAATTGAAAAAGGTGTTGCAATAATTATGAAAGAAGTCAAAAAAGATTGTGAGTTTGGAGAAGTCAATTAATGCTGAGGTTTTTTTTTTAAATAAAAAAATTAGAAAATTAGGATTAGGAGATTAGAGCTCCTATCTGATTTTTTGGGGAAGAGAAAATGAATGCAAGTTTTAATATTTTTTTTTGAAAATTTGTGAGAGAGATTAGGAGAGAGAGGTTATAAAATATTTTTGTTATTAAATAAATAAATCAGTCAATAATTTTTTTTAATCTATTTTGTAAATTAAAAATCAATAATTTTGGAAATTTGATTAATTTATCCCATTAAGTGATTTCAAATTTTGATAGATATACATAAAAAAAAAATACATAATTATATTATCAAATCATAATTCAAAGTTAGATGTTATATCTTTTTGAGATCTATAGCTAAATTCTTATCTTTTTTATTATTATATTATTAAATCATAATTCAAATTTAGATGTTATATCTTTTTCAGATCTATAACTAAATTCTTATCTTTTTTATTTTTATTTTTGTGTGTAACCATAGTGTATGAGAGAAATTGAAAAGGTGTTGTAATAATTATGAGAGAAGTCAAAAGGAATTGTGGGTTGGGAAAAGTCAATCAATGCTGAGGTTGGGTTGGGAGAAGTCAATAAATACTGAAGTTTTTTTTTTCAATCAAAAAATTAAAAAATTAGGATTAGGAGATTGGAGCCCCTATTTGATTTTTTGGGGAAGAGAAAATGAATGCAAGTTTTAATATTTTTTTTTGAAAATTTGTGAGAGAGATTATGAAATATTTTTGTTATTAAATAAATAAATCAGTCAATAGTTTTTTAAAATCTATTTTGTAAATTAGAAATCAATAATTTTAGAAAATTGATTAATTTATTCCGTTAAGTGATTTAAAATTTTGATAGATATACATAAAAAAAAATACATAATTATATTATCAAATCATAATTCAAAGTTAGATGTTATATCTTTTTGAGATCTATAGCTAAATTCTTATCTTTTTTATTTTTTATTTTTGTGTGTAACCATAGTTTATGGGAGAAATTGAAAATGGTGTTGCAATAATTATGAGAGAAATCAAAAGAGATTGTGTGTTGGAAAAAGTTAATAAATGCTGAGGTTGGTTGGAAGAAGTCAATAAATGCTGAGGTTTTTTTTTTTTTAAATCAAAAAATTAGAAAATTAGGATTAGGAGATTGGAGCTCCTGATTTTTTGAGGAAGAGAAAATGAATGCAAGTTTTATTTTTTTTTTTGAAAAATTTGTGAGAGAGATTAGGAGAGAGAGATTAAGAAATATTTTTGTTATTAAATAAATAAATCAGTCAATAATTTTTTTTAATCTCTTTTGTAAATTAAAAATCAATAATTTTGGAAAATTGATTAATTTGTCTCATTAAGTGATTTAAAATTTTGATAGATATACATAAAAAAAATACATAATTATATTATTAAATCATAATTCAAATTTAGATGTTATATTTTTTTGAGATCTATAGCTACATTTTTATCTTTTTTATTTTTTATTTTTGTGTGTAATCATAGTTTATGGGATAAATTGAAAAGGGTGTTGTAATAATTATGAGAGAAATCAAAAGGGATTGTGTGTTGGGAAAAGTAAATAAATGCTGAGGTTGGATTGGGAGAAGTCAATAAATGCTGAGGTTTTTTTTTTTTTTGTTAAATCAAAAAATTAGAAAATTAGGATTAGGAGATTGAAGCTCTCACAGGTTTTGGGGTTAAAAAACCCCTTTTGCTTAATATATAGTATAGATTAACTCTTTTAACATCATTACAAACTCATCCTTACGGATTTAGAATTTATTCACAAAATAAATTAATAATTTAAATTCATTTTACTCAATAACTTTATATTTTATCAATTTAATATACATCACAAAAACTTAAATTCCTATGGATGGTTCATAGTATTTTTCTAACTCGTCCCCATGAGACTAATTTAATTCTGACTTTCGCACTATTTGCAGCAACACAAAACTATGCTTGGTTTTCAAATGATTAAGACACACTACTTTTAAGGTGACATCTTAACTAAAAGTTTTTGACTCTCTCATGACTATTGCTAAATTAAATTGTTTTATTGTATTATTTGAAACCAGCATTTTTTTAAAAATTTTTTTATTTAGTTTAAATTTTTTTTTATAGCTTTTGATTAAAAAAATAAAAAGTAAAAAACCACCCTAAACACTAGTAAAAAGCCAAAAAAAATAGAAAAAAGAAAATGAGACATTAGTGTAACAAATATTATAATTTTGGCAATACGTACAGTGATTGATATTGAACAAACCACCAAACATGCGTATGCATACATATGTGTTTAGAAGTTCAACTGTTTGCTTCGTGTTTATAACAATAAATGTAATTTTGAAATTAAAAAAATTAGGAATATGAGCTTTACTTAGTGAACAAACCACAATCCTCTCATATACATACATGTTGGGCCATGCAAGAGGATTGTAATTTGTTATGATTGCCTAAAAAGGAATGCCAATTTACATTTGGCTCAACCAATCCCAACCCCATTCCCATCGGATCGGTTTTCATTAAATTTTGTTCTCATGTGGCTATAACGATACTAAATGTTTAATTACTAACTGATTTTGGTAGGGAAATGGTATGAGCCTCCCCCAAAAATTGTGTTTGTTAAACAAAACAATACAGTTTCATATTGGTATTAAGGTCTCGTTTGGCAAGTGATTTTTTTAGTTAAAAAGTCAAAAAGTTACTAAAAAAAATCAAAAAGCCAACAATTTATACCAAAAAGTTAAAGATTCTTTTTTCTCTCTACTTTTTGCACATTTTTTCTTAAAAAGTTAAAAAGTTATCCCAAACATACTAGTCTTTTTTACATTATATTTTAGCTAAAAAACCAAAAAATTACTAAAAAAAACCTGGTCTCAAATGACGCCTAAGTCACTCTCTTTGGTACATGTAAAAAATGACTCTAAGCTTTATGCTTTGTTATAGAGTAAATTTTTTAGTAACTTGCATTTCTATATGCTCAAACATTTTATGGAAGATAGATATCTACGAGAAAATCATTTGAACTAGATCTAATGAGAGTAAGAGAGAGTTGTTTCAATGCATCAGAATGCGACGAGGTTTTGGTTTGAGAATTTTGTTGATGAAGCAATGAGTGTAGTGCAGGAGCTTAGAGGAGTAAACCAATTGTTAAAGTCCAAAATACATGGAACATGAAGCTAGTATCTAAAGTTTTAAAACCTGAAGGACTTCAGGTTTGAATACATTTTTGAGACCCAATTAGCTCCCAATATGGAGGCTTTCATATTTTAAAAAATGTGATCAAGAGATTATGTACTTTTTCTTTTGGGTTTGTATTTGACATAAATTTTACTAAATATATAACAAAGTTTACAATATAAAAAGGATCAAAATAATCCAAATTAAAGTATTAAATAAAAAGTGAATAAATTGTAACAAAATACCACTTAAACATTATCCTTCTCGTATTTTTAGCTGCAAAATTGTTAATTAAACTTACATAATCCAACTTGTCAACTAAATCATTTTTAATGGATAAAATTTGTAACGCCCCCAAAATATTGAAACCCGGTCTAAGAAATATGACTCATATTTATAGTCCAATTCTCATTATTCATGCGGAAGTTATAATCAATATTAACAATTTAACGATCAATTCATACTAAAATCCCTATGTTATATTCATGAGTTTCAATTAGAGATGTACAAAATAGAATCACATGCACTAATACATTCATCATCCCTATAATATGAATCTATAACACGTAATTACAAGAGTTAAAGCGAAATGAATACAAGTCTACAATTTTCCAAGGCCTTACCATGTCACATCAAAAGTGGGTCTTAAGTCTAATACAAAAAAGCCTGTTGCAATACAAAATAAAGTTGGCAAAACAAACTGTACATTGCAAAATTCTTTGAAGTCATCACATTGGTGGAGGTACATTGTCAACACTTGAAAATGATTTTTCACATCGGGATGAGCATAAAACCTAACAGAGATAATCTTACTGAAATGCATGAAGTTTAACAATATCATAAAATAAATGCAATGGGATGCCATGTCAAATATAAGTTTTCATTGTCGAAACCTCATGCCATGTACTTTTCTAGAACCATAAACCAATCATTCTATCATTTTGATAAAATACGGGCAGTAAATACATCTTTGATAATCCTTAGGTACGTGTCTATTGGTAGTCTCATAGAGCACTGCCTAATCCACTTTACTAGCTCTTAATCGGAAGAAAATTGCAACCTACATCGCGCATATTTTAGGACTTTCACCATCGACCTCAAGCCAACTTAATTTTCAACAACTACATCCTCTAACCAGATTCACCAATATATTTACCTATTTTTCTCAACACATATCCACTGTTCTCAATAATTTCAAAAGTTCACAATGTATCAAATGTGATGCTTAATGATATGTATGTCTTTGTAAAAGTTTTGATTTACCTAATTTATATACAATTTCTACAACATGTCAATACAACCCTCCATTGGTTGCCAAAACAATAATCGCTATTCAATATATTCTAATTTCACAATCTTATCTCTTCCCAACACAATCAATACTTATAATTTTTCAAGAATTCGATAATTTCTCAATACAAAATTGGTTTTCTCAAATCTCAACATTTCTAGGGTTTTGAAAAAAATTGGGGATTTTTCATTTTAAAGATAAATTTCTTAAATCTGTGTATTTCATAACCACATTAAGTAAACAATTGAAAGTTTAGAAAAATATTCAAGAACTTCCCCTTTTCTGTGTATTAATATAAATTTACAAAATCCTAATCTTTCAAATTGCTCCAACTATCAAAATAGCAAATAATAGAGCTATAATATGTACACAACGTTACGAAAATCCCTACATCAAGCTTAGAAGAGGAAAAGAAGAAAAACTCCAAAATTTGATGACGTCGAAAATTGATCTCCATGGGTCAAAACATAGCCCTTGGAGTGCTCGTCGATTTGGCCTTAAGATCTACTATCTAAAACTCAATAGATATTGCTGGATTAGAGAAAATGTGAGAGTTTGGGTGTGTTGGTAGAGAGAAAAGAGAGAAAAAGAGTTTAGAGAGAGAAAGAATTGAGAAAAGTGAGGGAATCAAATTTTGAGTGTTGGGGGTCCAAAAATCGATACAAAAATACGAAAGGTTGCACATGCGGTTTGTTGCAAAAATAAATTCAAAAGATGCCTCAATTTGCCGCACATGCGGCCTAACTCCCCTCATGTGTGGGCTCTATTCCTAGAAAGCCCATTTCCCCTTGCATCAATCTACACGTGTGGGCCCTTTTGAATGCATAAGCGGGAAAAACTTGACAATGTCCAATTTTTTGTAAGGTGATCCCACACTTCTCCAAACCATCCTTACATCCGGAACTTGAAAATTTCTAACTCAGAAACGTTAAGAAGAGTTAAACAAGGTTGTAAAAAGAATCTCAATGATATTGCACGACACTCAAGGCTCCAAAAACAAAACAATTCATCTGAATAAACACATTCAAGTCAAGTCCAAGACCCGGGACATTACAAAATTGCTAATCTATTCAATGCGACATAGTTGATCAAAGGTAAAATTTAATCAATTTTAAATTTAATTTTTTCCCCCCAATAACCAACCGTAACATATATAATTAACCATAATTAATACACAATCCATACATTTGGAAAACAACTATCCATTAATTTCAAATAAATCACTGTATCATTTTTTTTCTTCGATAAAACAATAATCTATTTGTAAAAGTTTTGGACAATTCAAAGCGTTCTTTTGAGGCATTCAGTATTTTTTTGCAGGCCTGAGATTCTAGGAACTTGTGTTTTTCGCTCGAGCGCTAGAGTTACTGCTCGAGAGGTCTTTGCTTTCACAGCGTTTGAGCGTAGGTATGAGCGCTTGAGCAGTCTGTTCAAGATCAACAACTTAAAATACACTTTTTAGCCTCAAATCTATCACTTTTCTTACTCTTTGCTCTCTCATTCTTCTTCTTTTGGGAAAACCCTAGCCTCAAACTCTTGATTTCATCTTCTTATATAAAAAAATCCACCCTAGCCCATAATTAAAAGTGAAGGACACGTAGAGATCAACACTTTGACTGATTGGTTTGCAATTTGTTCGAAGTTTCTCATTAGGTCTTCATCTTTTGCTGTCACCCTTGAGGTAAGGGTACTTTTAACTCATTTGGGGACTTAAAATTTTAGCCAAAAAGCTAAAAAGTCATTATAAGTTGTTACATCACTCTCTCTACTTTTCTGCACATTTTTTTTTTTTGTAAAAAGCCAAAAAGTTATTAAAATAGCCTATTAAAAAATGAGGCTTGGTATATCCATGATTTGAAGTATATATGTAACTGTCACGCCCCAAACCCGCCCCTAAAAGTTTGGGTATGACCCATTCGAAAACAGACACTAAACCTGTTATATATATATATATCATACGGGGCCTGAACGGAAGCCTTTAATAATATAAAATACATAAAACATCATCCATTGAGCTACTACTACCATGCCAGGACCGCACACATTGCACTAAATAATTATTACACAGATAGTTTACACACATAAGACTCGACTCAGCCCCATAAATAGGCACATAACAAAAATATAAATGAAGAAGAAATTATACAATCAACCCAAAAATATACATCTAATGCATAAGTCGGAACTCGGCAGAACTTTACAAAATGACGACCTCGGTGGTGCTGGACGCCTCAAGGTTAACAAGAGAAATACAAGCCTTAAAGGTTGGGGGAACTCCCGATTGGTTACCTCTGAAAGCAGCAGACAAAATATAGAATGAGCGAACTCGGTGAATAATAGTACATAAACAATATAATGTTTAACTTGAATAATCACACATAGAAGCTGAGATATATCGATTAATTACATTCCATAATTATTTCCAAAAGTCATGGGTCCTACTTCCGTATGAGAATAGCGTTAAACTCGGTCTATCTGGATGTCACAAGCCTCTGATCTTGATGCGACCAAAGGTCGGATATATCGAAACGGCCACGCCCATAAATAACGAGGTAGTAAGGATAACGGAAATAACGATGCAGCGATGAATAATGTAAATAATGCATGTAATAAGAATATCGAAATAACAGACCGCATAAAGCGTAAAGTAGACGCATATAAGCGTGGTAACAGAATAATATGTATGGACTCAAGAGGTGGCTCAGACGGATTCCAGAGGTGGCTCCACCAAAGTGTAACGCCGTTCCGTCTGACACTTTGCTCCATACGAACATTACGAGAATGACCTAACGGTCGAATATCGAAATATAATCTTGTCGAAGCGAGTCTTATGCATTTCAGTTCCAAACCATTTTCATAATCATTTCCATAATCATTTCCATATTCAGATTTTGCATAAGCTTATATGTGGTACACCCATAGTCCATCAGAACAGGTAGGTCCGAAGACCACAACAGGTAGGTCCGAAGACCACAACAGGTAGGTCCGGAGACCACATCAGGTAGGTCTGAAGACCACAACAGGTAGGTCCGAACTCGACGTCAGGTAGGTCCCAAGACCACAACAGTAGGTCAAGACCACACCACGGTATTGTTACCCGAGGCCATCCGGACTATGGGTGCCACACATACTTGTTAGACAACTGAACATTCGTTCGTTTATTCCCAACATATCATAGCTTTACATAATCAATCATTTCGTTCCATAGTATACTGAAAATTCCTAACATAAGTTTAATAGAACGTTGATGATATTTATTAGCAAATGTTGAACATATGTCACGATTGAACACTTTCGTAAATAATGAAGGTACCATGGTTCTATACTTTAAATCAATAGATCTCGGGATACATAAGCATCATTGTTCTATTTACTCACCAATCTCGGATAACGAATGTTAATAATGTTTCTTAATGGTAAATCAAACACAATACTATATAAACTATAGTACAATACCGATAACCATTAATCGTGGGACGGATCTGAGAATAGTTTGAGCCATCTCAATAGTTGCCAAATCCTTCTATGTTCGCACCAATTCTCAAATACAACCATGTTAGCGTAATTGCCATGGAAAGCGAATATGCATAATCATAATAAGATTGATGTATATATGTAGTACTATTACTCACAGAGTTACAATGGAGCGCTTGTCCTCCCGGAGTGCATTCTCAGACACAAACATAACTTACAAATTAACTCCTTTTCCTTTTAAATCATTAAGGAATTCTTTCTGAGCTATTACATTTGCATGAATTTATATTCATCTTAAGGTCATCGAATATTATTCTAAAAATACCAGAGGACTGAGCATTCAAATCTGAGCAACCAATAATTTTGCCTGAAAATGGGTTCCTTTCGAGCGCCACTTTGGCCACTCGAGCGATCGCATAAAAATACAAAACTCTGGAGGTCGATTTTCGCCGAAGGGACTTCTCCGCCGAGCGTCTTGCAAAATTCTGAAAAAACTGGATTTCCAATTGAGTTCCAACTCTACATTCAAACCTTCAGTCTTACTTTTTCAAAACAACATAATTCAACATAAATCTACATGCAATCTACATCCCTTCAACACTTCAATCATCAATTTCATACTTAAAACAACCATAATCTTTCAAAATCCCCATTGTTCAAACCCTTAATCCCAAAATCCACAATTTCTTCTATACACTCCAAATAAATGGAATTTACACAAATAAGCAATGGAAGCAACTCAAATCTATTTATGGATGCAAATATTAAAGAGTTTACAAACCCTTACCTCGAAATCAAGCAAAGAGGTGGGTTTGAGAAGGAGCCTTCACACTTCCAAGTTCTAATCGGGTAAAGATGTTGATCCTCCCTTATTCTCCCTCCTTGATGCCAAAAATCATGGTGGAGCATGATCAAAGTAAAGGAATTCAAGAGTTTAGGGCTAGGGTTTCGGACTAGGAAGAAGAGGAAAGAAGAAGGGGAAAGAAAATATCAAGAAATGGGCCAAAATCACGATTATAAAAGCTGCCCCGAAATCTCCGCTCGAGCGCACCTTTTCTGCTCGAGCGCACCTACTCACAAAGACAGATTCCAAAACTTCAAACAGGTGTAACTTTCCCATCCGGACTCCGTTTTAGGTCGTTCTTGTGTCCAAATTGAAGCCCCGGAAATAAGCTTTCCAATGGTTCTAACCTCATATCCAAATTCAAAATGTGGACAAAGAAAAGGGCAAGAGAGTGGCAGCTGTTCGTAAAATAACTATCCGATTCAAATTCTTTGGTTCAATCTTACCTTACTATCATATTACCACCTCAATCAAAATCCCCAAATCCAAAAATAAAACATGAGATTCCCCACAAACATTCACCAAACCTTTAATAACTTTACGTACACCTAGCTTCAATTCCTATGCGTATTGGGGTCGTTACAGTAACACTTTCTTAGTTATATTGATGTATGAGATGAATAACTTTGATATATATGAGTGTAGACACCTCATTTTTGATGGCCCTTATGACTTGGACGTCATTGCTTGCACACCCGATGATGAGTGTATATGCTTGTCAAGTGCTTGAAGTCCTCAGCGGAATGCCACAGCTTTGAGTCCTTTAAACTGTACACACTTGTTGCCTCATTTTTGGACAAAACCTAGAGATTTTCAAGCCTGTTACCTCTGGTGGCCTGCCGGTCACCTCTTTGGGCTGTCGGCCATCACTCTTGGTTGTCGGCCACTGATGTGGCCTGCCAGCCGCCAATGTCTTTTGCAGATATTTTGTAACAACTGTGCCAACTGTTTGCACAGATGCTTGCATCTGCTCCTACGTGTATGGCTGGATGTTTTTGAGGGAATTGCTTGGTTCTCTATATATAGAGGGCCTTCCTCTCATGTTTTAAGGTTAGAAAAATTTTGGAGCAAATTTTTTTTTCTCTCTTTGCAATTCTCTCTCGCTCTCTCTCTCTTACAAATTTCTCAACCTTTGCCTATACACTCTTCACCTTTGCTTATACACTCTTAACCAAACCTTCTCATCTTTGAACTGAGATACTTTTGAGCTTGGTTTGAGCATTAGAAGGGTGTGTTTGTCTTGATTTGTTGCCTAGAATTGGTTTTTTCTTCAAGAGGTATAAGGCTTTGCTTGTTGCTTTGTTTTATTTGCTATTATTTTTCCACTATTTTTGGGTTGTAAAAACTCTGTATTTTTGGGCCGAAACTTGGGTTTTAAGGCCAATAAAGGTTGAGGGGTGGTTCATCATTCTTTACACCTTGTCTTCAAGGCTTTTAACCTTGTGTTTCCCAGCTTTGCACTATCTTTTTTTGAGTTTTTAAACACTATTTTTCAGACTTATTTCAATGGCTAAAATCATGATTTGAAGTCTAAAATTGGAGGGGTTAGCCTCCCCTCATTGTGTTTTGCTTACTAGTCTAGTATGCTCCATATTTTAGCTTATTAATCGAGCTATTTTTGTCTTAATTTTAGCATGTTTTAGGACTGTTTTTAGACTATTTTAGGACTGTTTCTAAGTGTTTGTTGCTGTTAGGTCCTTTGTTCTTGTCAATCCCGCGAACAACTTTGTTAATTGAGTTGTAAAATTTCCTTATTGTTTTGTCTTCCTCGCTCGAGCGAAGGACTGCGTCTGGCAAAAACCTGAAAGAGATGAATGTGCGCTCGAGCGAAGACTGCGTCTGCATAAAAACCTGAAAGAGTTGTTTGTTCGCTCGAGCGAAGGATGCATGGCTCGAGCAAAGCCACTTACGGAAATCACGCGAGTTAAGTTCCTCGCTCGAGCGAGAGAAGCTTCGCTCAAGCGAGCTTCAAAATCCTGGATTTCTATAAGTAGTTGTTTTTCTCCAAAACTAGGATTAACTTTTTAGATCTACTTTGAGGTTTTCTAAGGTTTTTTTCTAGAGGTTTTTTGTGAGTTTTTCTTGATATATTGAGTGAGTATTAAACTCATGAATTGACAAGCACATATCAAGTAGGTTGATCGATTACATACAAGAGTGTTATTCTTCGGTAGATTTCGAAGATTCAAAATGTAGAGTTTCAAAGGCGTTTGATTCTGTACGTAGTCGTTGATTCGACAAGTGAAGTTGTGGATTCAACTTCAGGTTAATTAGTTCCGAGATGAAGGCTTGGTGAAAGAGTTACAGAAGGTTTGAAGACAAATTGACTGAGTTGGGTAATTTGTGTGTTATCTTTGTAATCTTTCTTTCTTCAGCAGTGGATTGATTAATGGCGTTTCGCCCGTGATTTTTGATTACAATTGAAGGTTCTTCAATTGTGATTTTTTCCACGTTAAAATCGTTTGTGTCGATTTATTGTTTATTCTGAAAACAACCATCTAAATCACTTTCGTAAGTGCTTGATGATTTAGATTGTGTGTTTTGAATAATTGGGAATTGGAATATTTTAATCTTGATCTAATCACGAATCACTTAGGATTTTCAATTGTTATCAGAGCGGGACACTTTGTGTTTTTATCAAAACTATAGAAGTGTGATTTTGTGTGACTAGTGATATGAATTCTATTCGTGAAGGTAACTCGACCCATAGACCTCCTTTATTCGATGGTACAAACTATTCTTATTGGAAAGCTCGTATGAGAGCGTTTTTAAAATCCATCGATGAGAAAGTTTGGCACTGTGTGATCTATGGGTGGAGTGAACCTATTGTCACCATTGATGGTGTTGATATTCCTAAACCCCTTGATAAATGGTACACAACTGATTATCAAAACTCGAGTTGGAACAGTAAGGCTCTCAATTCCCTGTTTTGCTCCGTCACACCTGAAGAGTTTTGTCGTATCTGCACGTGTGAGGTAGCAAAAGAGGCTTGGGACATTCTTGAAACGATTCACGAAGGTACTTCTTCTGTCAAAAGGTCAAAACTTCAACATCTCACCTCCGCCTTTGAAACCCTTTTTATGCGCGATGATGAGACGTTTGATGATTTCTATGCAAAACTTAGTGATATCGTGAATTCCTGTTTCACACTCGGTGAAAAAATCCTGAAGCTAAAGTTGTTGGAAAAATTTTGAGGTCTTTACCAGAGAGGTTCCAATCAAAAGTGACAGCCATTGAGGAGGGTCAGAATGTTGATACTCTCAAGCTTGATCAGTTGGTTGGAAACTTGCAGACTTATGAAGCCCATTAGATTTCAAAGAAAAAACAAAAAGATAGTGTGGCTTTCACTAGTGCTTATGAGACTGCAAAAACTTCGGAGACTGAATTTGATTTAGAGTCTGAGATGACAGCTATGTTTACCAAACAGTTTAAATTTTTTTTAAAGAAAAAGCAGCCTAATTTCAGAGACCCTATTTCAAAAGACAAGAGTAATGAAAAACCCAAAACTTTTCCACCAAAACTTGCTCCAAAAACTGAAAAGAAGATTGTAAAGAGGCAAGGGGTCAAGTGTTATGAATGTCAAGGGTTTGATCATATTGCCCTTGAATGCCCTTCGAAAAAGAATCGAAAGAAAGTCTACACTGTGACTTGGGATGATGAAAGTGGGTCGGAGCAAGAACCCGAAGAACCTGAATCCGGAGAAGACGGGATAGTGCTTTCGTGGCATTTTGGTCCACTTTCACTCAACCTCTTCCAAAGCCAGCAGAATTAGCTCGTGGTCAGAACCTGCATCATGTTCCCACATTTGATGGAAGTAACTACCTGTATTGGAAGATCAGAGTGAGGGCTTTTCTGAGAGCTTTTGACCCAGAAGGCTGGCAAGCCATTGAAGAAGATACAGAAAGTGCTGACAATCCGAGCAATCCGAGAGCCCTGATTACTATTCGTGGAGCAATTTTGGATGAAGAACAGCAACGGGTTGCTCACTGCACAAAGGCTAAAGATGCATGGGAAATTCTGAGCCAATTTCATGAAAGAAGAGATTCACCTTCACCACCATCCAGCAGCTTTCTTGCCCTAGTTGCTAGACTGGATGAGGTCAAGGAGAATGAAGAGCAAAAAGAGGATGATAAAACATCAGAAGACAATGATGAGATTAACGGTGATGAACTACAACAAGGTTACGAAAAGCTTTACGAGGAATCTCTGAATTTGTCCAAATCAATGACAAACTCTCTCTCAAGCTTAAAGCATGTGAAAGTGAGAATGTCAAGTTAAAACGAGAACTTGTAGCAGCAAAACAGAATGTCATCAAAATCTCAAGTGACAGGCAAGACTTATGTGGAAAACTTCTATCCTGTGAAACTGAAAGGAATGAACTTCTAAAAGTGTATTCCACATATGAAGAGCAGCTTGAAAGCCTTGAGATGTCACAAGCTACACTGGAAGAGATAGTCTGTCAGAAAGATGACGAACTCCGTATTGCTAGAGCCACAATGGCCATGTAGAACAAATGTTCCAAATCTCTAGAAGACATCATCGGATCTCAACAAATGGGTTATGACAAAAGTGCGCTAGGCTATGGCGCGACAGCTCACAAGGAACAGGCCTTTACTTCACTTAACCTGAAGACTCAAGCAAAGGGAAAGTTGAAGGTAGACCAGGGTGATCCCTCTTTTCATCTACCTAAAGTTGGTAAGATCAACAAAAAGGAGGTAAAACCTGTTTTTATTTGTCATCACTGTGGTAGGTATGACCATATTCGTCCTTATTACTTTGAATTGTTTGGTAAGGTGTCTCAAAAGGGTAGAACTTTGAATACTTTTTGGGTTAGGAGACAACCTTACATGTCTAGGCGGAATACCAAGATTCATGAGGGTGTTCACAACGCCAAGACATTTACCAAGACCACTAGACCTGATTTTGTTAAGACCAAAAAGATTTGGGTGAGAAAAAATGATTTGACTTGTTTAGTTATTCACACTGCTCTCAAAGCATGTGACTCACACATGTGGTATCTTGATAGTGGGTGCTCTCGTTACATGTCTGGTAACAAATCCTACTTCACCTCCCTTGAAAAATATGAAGGAAGAATTGTTACCTTTGGAGATGGCGGCGCTTCTAGAGTCATTGGTAAGGGCTCTATAAGTGTTGCTAGTCTTCCCAAGCTTTAAAATGCCTTACTTGTTGATGGTCTTAAAGCAAATCTTTTGAGCATTAGTCAAATGTATGATTCCCATCATGAAGTATTGTTTTCAAAAAATAAATGTGAAATTTTGGATAAAAAGGGAAATACTGTCTTGCATGGAGTTCGCACATCTGATAACTGCTATGGGATTGTTACTACTAATGATCTCCCTTGTCACTCAGCCATCATAAGTAACATTGATTTGTGGCATCAAAGATTAGGTCACATGAATTTTAAAGATTTAACTAAGATAGCCAACAAAGAGCTTGTGAGAGGAGTACTTAAATTGGGTAAGAATCTGAATCATGTGTGTGGACCATGTCAACTTGGGAAACAAACCCGTGCCCCTCATAAAAAGGTGAACAACTTTACAACCAAACGTCCTCTTGAATTGGTTCACATGGACTTAATGGGACCTACTCGCGTTGAAAGCATCGGAGGTAAAAGATACATTTTTTTAACTGTTGATGATTTTACTCGATTTTCGTGGGTAAATTTTTTTAGGAAAAAATTTGATATGTTTGATGCTTTCTAGGCCTTAGTCCTTAAAATCCAAAATGAACAGAGTGTTTCCATTAGGCGTATCATAAGAATCTGAACTGATCATGGTCGTGAGTTTGAAAATAGTTCGTTTTCGGATTTTTGTGATATGCATGGAATTGAGCATGAATTTTTTGCACCTATTACTCCACAACAAAATGCAGTTGTTGAGAGAAAGAACAGGGTTGTTCAAGAGATGGCTAGGGTCATGCTCCTTAGTAAGAAACTTCCTCCAAAGTTTTGGGCTGAAGCCCTAAATACTGCTGTTTATGTCATAAATCGCGTGTATTTAAGGCCCGACACTTTACAAACTCCATATGAATTGTGGAAGGGATTGAAACCTAATGTAAAATACTTCAAAACTTTTGGGAGTAAGTGTTACATTTACAAAGATAGAGAGCCTTTGGGTAAATTTGACTCCCGAAGTGATGAAGGTATTTTTCTAGGGTATTCAACCACTAGTTGGGCTTTTCGAGTCTATAACTTGCAAACTTCTTCGTTAATGGAATCTATCAATGTGGTTATAGATGACACAGGTTCACCTACTCCAGCAACAAATGAGGATGACAATGGTGAGTCTCCAATCTTGGATACTGAACCACAAAGTCAAAGAGAAGCTGAGGTCCAATCACAAGAAGTTTTGATAGCACCATCCTCACAGGTAAGTTCAAGTCCAAAGAGTGCACAAAGAAATATCACTCCTGATGCTTCTGTCACTGCAAGTCCTGAGTTCAAACCATCAGCAAGGGTGAAACTGAATCATCCAGCTCAACAGGTGATTGGAAGTGTATCAGATAGAATGAAAACCTGAAGACAGATTCGGGATGAGGTATCACATATGTGTTATGTTTCATTAATTGAACCTAAGAATTTTAAAGAGGCCTTGCTAGATGATAGTTGGGTCAATGCTATGCATGAAGAATTAGGTCAATTTGAACGTAACAATGTTTGGACTCTAGTTCCCAGACCTAGAGACATGAATGTGATAGGTACCAAGTGGATCATTAAAAATAAATATGATAAGAATGGTACTGTGGTTAGGAATAAAGCCAGGTTGGTTGCTCAAGGCTACACACAAGTAGAGGGTGTTGACTATGATGAGACATTTGCCCCAGTTGCATGTCTCGAATCTATTCGTATTTTACTTGGTGTTGCATGTTTTCTTGGTTTCAAATTGTTTCAAATGGATGTGAAAAGTGCTTTTCTAAATGGGTACTTGAAAGAAGAGGCATATGTTGAGCAACCAAAAGGGTTTGAGGACCCTAAATGTCCTAATCATGTCTACAAGTTAGACAAGGCTTTGTATGGATTGAAACAAGCCCCTTGGGCTTGGTATGATAGACTTACTACCTTTCTTCTTGCTAATGATTTTCAAAGGGGTAGTGTGGATAAGACTTTATTTGTGAAACATACTTAGTCACATATTCTTGTTGCTCAGATTTATGCTGATGATATTGTGTTTGGATCCACTGCTGAGTATCTTGTGAAATATTTTTCAGATTGCATGACACATGAGTTTGAGATGAGCATGATGGGAGAGTTGGCTTATTTCTTAGGTTTTCAAATTAAACAGTCTCCTTCGGGTATGTTTGTTTCTTAGACTAAGTATGCTAAAAATCTTGTGTCTAAGTTTGGTCTTGAGTATGCCAAACATGCACACACTCTCATGAGCACCAGTCTTCACCTGTCCAAAGATTCCTCTGGTACTGATGTTGATCCTATCCTGTATAGGAGTATGATAGGGAGTCTTCTTTACCTCACAGCCAGTCGTCCTGATATTACCTTCAGTGTAGGTATTTGTGTCCGTTACCAAGCCAGTCCTAAAGAGTCACATCTTCTTGCGGTCAAACGCATCATCAAATATGTGAATGGGACATTGGGGTATGGGGTTTGGTTTTCTACTGATACTACAGCTGAAATTACTGGTTTTTCTGATGCCGACTGGGCAGGGTGTGCTAATGATAGGAAGAGTACATTCGGGGGTTGTTTTTACCTTAGGAATAATTTGGTCTCCTGGCATAGTAAAAAACAAAATGCCATCTCTCTTTTGACTGCTGAGGCTGAGTACATTGCTGCAGGGAGCTGATGTGCACAAATGCTATGGATGAAGCAAATGCTTCATGATTATGGGATAGAACAGAACACTCTCACTCTTTTTTGTGATAACACAAGTGCCATAAACATTTCAAAAAATCCTGTCCAACACTCTCGCACCAAACACATTGACATTTGTCATCATTTTATTCGAGAGTTAGTGGAAGAGGGCCTTGTTGTTCTTGAGCATGTACCCACTAAGCATCAAAAAGCTGATATTTTTACAAAACCCCTTGATCTTCTTCGGTTTGAGTTCCTTAGAAAGACCTTGGGTGTCATGCTCGATCACTAGAGTGTTACTTGTTCCTTGAGTAGGTGTGAGTGTTTGGCTTTATGTGTGTTTGGATGCTATAATCTCATTGTCATTGATATCTGCTTGTCTTGCATCCAACTTTATATGTACACTACTCATGCTGCTTACAAGATCACATTGTTCTTTGTTCATAACTCATCTTGAATGCCCATGCTCATTAACCTCATGATCTCATTCTATACACATCCTTGAGATAAATTGTTGCAAGGGTTTCCGCACAAGTGATCAAAGTTCTCTATGGACCACTAACAGTGTTTCTTGTACTGTTACAGTGGAATTGACCTATACTAGTATATCATGGGTGATGTTGAGTCTCTTAACCATCTATCATCATTTTTCACTTCCACGATTTCTTCCTCAGTTCCTTCAAGTTCGGGCATTAGGAAAAGGCTACCTCAGAGGCACCAACCAGGCCATCCTTTTTGATTTCATTCTTCTCTGGTTTGGTTTCCATACTCTTGAGCGTGAATGCCACTAGTGAGTGCCCACAAGAAAGAAAAAGTCTGAAAAAAATAATAAAACAAAAAGACTAATTGATTGAGGGGGAGCCTTCACATTTACTCAACAAATACCCCGTGATTCCTAGTGGTTTAACTTTTCTCTGTGATGTTAAGTTACTCGTGGTGGAGGTCCAGCCATCCGATCACTACGAGGATTAACTCTAGCTTAGTGGCCTCTCAAGGACTGCACACACACACCTTCATTTTGTGAGCTCTCATGTTGGATTTTGAGTTGTACATTCTCATGTAGCTTATGATTACTGATTATATTTTATCTGCTTTGCTAATGATTTCAAGTGTCATTTTTTCAAAATTGCAAGTTTACAAGTTTCATGATGTGCGGATTATTTCATCTTAGTATCAATTTTGGCTAAATGTGATTATCTACTTGTGTTCCAGGTCTCGCTTCATGATATTGAGTATTTTTTATATTTATAAAAAATAAAAATAAAAATAAATTTTGGGTTTTGTTTTTTCTCTTCTTTGCTCGAGCGACGGAGTCCTCGCTCGAGCGTGCTTCTGCTTCTGAGTTAGAACTGAGAGTGTGTATTTTTGGCTCGAGCAATATGTTCTTGGCTCGAGCGAACCCTTGTGCATTATTGTCCTCGCTTGAGCGAGAGAGTCTTCGCTCGAGCGACCTATCGTGGTTCAAATTCTGAAACTGTGTCTCTTCAGTTCATTTTTTCCCACCTCTTTGTGTTTCTCTTCTCTCCCCTAGGGTTTTCGTGGTCGTCATTGCTGCCCTCTTCTGGTGTTTATCTCTTGGTTTTGGGGCATTTTCTTTTCCATCTTGTGTATTCTCTGTCATTGGTAAGTGTTTTTTTCATTTTGTTTTTTTTTTTCCTTCATTGTTTGTCATGCGATTGTGAATATACTCTGTAATAATCTAGGTTTCTTCATTTTTGCTTTTGGTTATTTCCTCTTGTTTTCGAGTCTCACTCTTGCATCTAGGGTTCCTAATTTGTAGCATTTTGTTAGGGTTTTAGTTGGGGTTTTTCTTTATTTCATTTATTTTTTTTATATTGCCCTGTGTTTCAATTCGAATATCTGTAAGTTGTTTCATTTGTTTAATTAATGTTTTAACATTTTAGTGTTTCATCTATGGTCTTAGTCTATTCTGCTATCATTTTCTGCTTATTGGACTAATGGTGTTCTAATGGTTTCTTTGTTTTGGGTATTGGGTTTTTCTGTTACTATTATTGGGTGTTCTTTGTTTGTCTAGGTTCTGTGTTTGTTTTGTTCTGTTTGGGTTGTCTAGTCATGGTCGAGCCTTCCAAGTGTCGTAAAACTACCGTGTCTCGCCCCAGTTTCAATACCGAAAAGTTTGAGTCCAAAGAAAAATCCAAACAGTTTAAGGAGTTTTATGTTTCCAGAAAAGTCCATCTTGAGCGAAATGTCCTGTCTAGTGCCTTTGAGTCACTTCCTATCCGCTCTTTGTTTGACTCTTTAGGAGGTGATCAGGTTTTGGTCTTTTTCGGGCCTCAAAATTTGAGTTTAGTTCGTGAATTCTATTGCAACATTCATTCGATTCGCAAAGAAATTTGTTCTTTTCGCACTTGGGTTAGGAGGAAACCTATAGACATCACTTGTGAGGTTTTTAGGTTATTTCTTGATCTTCCCGAAGTCCCGGATTTTAGGTATCCTCTCCTTACTCGTTCTGGGATTGACTTTGATCAAGTAGCATATGAACTTTGTGGTTGTGACTAGACTTGGATCGCCGGGGCACTCATTCAGCAGAATGAGCTTATTCCTCGATTTCGTCTCCTTAATCTTATTGTATGTGCTAATCTTCATGTCACCTCCCATTCTTCACACATTACCCAAGATCAGGGTTATGTGTTGTACTGTATTGATCACAGGCTACCCATCGATCTTCCGGCCATGATTGTTTCCAAAATGATCATTGTTTATGAGGGTCGTAAATCTTTGGGTCTTCCCTATGGGTGTTTACTCGCTCGCTTTCTCTCATCTCTTGGAGTTCCTACTCTTGAGGATGATGAGTTTGCCCATTCTGTTAAACCCATCACAAAGCTCACAGTTTCTCAGAGTCAAGCACATGTGAGGGGAGGTGTATCAGGGGTTGGGAGTTCTGGTGCAGGTGATGATCCCCTCTTCGAGGAGGAGGAGGTTGATGCAGCCCATGCAGCTCCAGCAGGTGCCCATGATGTTCCTGAGCTGCGTCCTTGCTCATTTTGTGGTCAGCTACAACACTTTGAGCAGACCGTTACTCGTCGCCTTGATCTTTTAGATGCCCGCCTTGATGCCCTTGATGGCTGCCTTGATGAGCAGAGTACCATGCTTGCTCAGATCCTTTCTCTTCTTCAGTTGCAGCAACTATCTTCTTCTCATTCTTAGCTTTTGGCATATGATTCTCTTGGCATATGTTCTTGCTTTGGATAGTTTTGCTTATGCTGTATATGACTGTTTTTGAGTCACTCCCGGACAAAAAGGGGGAGTATGATGAGATGTTGATGTTTGGGGGGTACATATTTTTGGGATACTCATGGTATATTTGTTTATTTGGGATTATTTGGGATACTCATATTTTGCAGGCAGGATTGTGTATTTTTTTTTGCATACTCATGATGTTTCTTTGCAGATCAATGGCTTAGTTTTTGTTTATGAGTTATATGATGTCTTGATGGTTATTATGATGTATAACATATCTCTCCAAGTTTATTTTGTGCAGGTTGATTTTCCATCAAGATTGGTTTGCTAGTCGTTCATTTTTTGATTTTATAGTTGGTTTGTTTTTTTTTTTTTGGTTTTTAGTTGGGTTGTTTGTTTAAGAAATGTTGTTAGAAAGTTTTGTTTGGGTATTGACAAAGGGGGAGATTGTTAGGTCCTTTGTTCTTGTCAATCCCGCGAACAACTTTGTTAATTGAGTTGTAAAATTTCCTTATTATTTTGTTTTCCTCGCTCGAGCGAAGGAGTCCTTGCTCGAGCAAAGGACTGCATCTGGCAAAAACCTGAAAGAGATGAATGTGCACTCGAGTGAAGACTGCGTCTGCATAAAAACCTGAAAGAGTTGTTTGTTCGCTCAAGCGAAGGATGCATGGCTCGAGCGAAGCCACTTATGGAAATCACGCGAGTTAAGTTCCTCGCTCGAGCGAGCTTCAAAATCCTGGATTTTTTATAAGTAGTTGTTTCTCTCCAAAACTAGGATTAACTTTTCAGATCTACTTTGAGGTTTTCTAAGGTTTTTTTCTGAAGGTTTTTTGTGAGTTTTCCTTGATATATTGAGTGAGTATTAAACTCATGAATTGACAAGCACATATCAAGGAGGTTGATCGATTACATACAAGAGTGTTATTCTTCGGTGGATTTCAAAGATTGAAAATGTAGAGTTTCAAAGGCGTTTGATTTTGTACGTAGTCGTTGATTCGACAAGTGAAGTTGTGGATTCAACTTCAGGTTAATTAGTTCTGAGATGAAGGCTTGGTGAAAGAGTTATAGAAGGTTTGAAGACAAATTGACTGAGTTGGGTAATTTGTGTGTTATCTTTGTAATATTTCTTTCTCCAGTAGTGGATTGATTAGTGGTGTTTCGCCCGTGGTTTTTGATTACAATTGAAGGTTCTTCAATTGTGGTTTTTTCCACGTTAAAATCGTTTGTGTCGATTTATTGTTTATTCCAAAAACAACAATCTAAATCACTTTCGTAAGTGCTTGATGATTTAGATTGTGTGTTTTGAATAATTGGGAATTGGAATATTTTAATCTTGATCTAATCACGAATCACTTAGAATTTTCAATTGCATTTAAGTTTTGTGTTACGTGCTTGTAGTGTAATTGTCCTCACGAGTTTGGTGTTTTAGGCCTTAGACACCATCTTATTTGAGTTGATTGCATTTATTTATAACTTTCTATACATGTGATCACTCTTAATCATCTCTGCAACCTCCCTGCTTTCTTGGATTTTGTTTGATTTGAAAGTGGTTTCAAATCCTTTGTTTGTTTAGGCATGAGATTGAGATGTCATGCTTAATGGTTTAATCACTTAGGGGGCTCATTACCAATGGTATGAGGTCTCTTTCATGCCCAAAGCAACTCTTGGTTTGAGCCCTCTTTCCATTAGAGGACTTAAATTCACCCTTTGGACTTAATTGATTAAGGAATGGTTTGTAAAAATGAAGTAATAAAATTGAGGCTAAAAAAGGTGCAAGATAATAACTTGTTTTGGGTTCAATCGGACGTTAATTGAACTCTTGAGTCTTGAGTCGTTTCATACTCATTAGTGATGAAAATGATTCAAGATTCATAATCAGTTACTTCCCTTGATCTTTCATGATAGGGAGGTGGTTTTTAGAGTCTTGTTTTATTACATTTATTGAACTTGCACACTTTGGTCCATAAGCCATCATGCGATGAAATTGCATAGATTGATGGTTTGTGAACCAAGTTTACTACTTTTTTGATTCGTTCATGATAAGGAGAGGTAAATTGGGCAAACAAACCCTTAAGAATATACTGTCTCTACTCTATTTACTCTCTATTGCAGCAGGGAAGACCAATCAGCAGTGGCTGGTAGGCCATCATTAGTGGGCCGGCCACCAGTGCAAAATTCAGTAGTGTTCTCCTGAAGCATAACAGAGTTGGTCTGGAGGTGGAAACCAGTGCATATGATCTATTGTGTAACAGAGGCATTCAACAACAGAAACATTGACCTTTTCGGGTCAAAACCGCATTCATGCATGAGCCTTTTATCGAGCATCGGGATCTATATTATTAATACATTAGTATAGTGGATTTGTAAATTAATTAGTTAGAATAGCTAATTCGTCTCATGTTGTAATTATTCTAATTAGTTAGCTAGAATAGTTAATTCATTCGGTTTGTAATAATTAGTTAAGTAGTTTAGCTAATTATTCATTTTGTTTTGTAATAGTTAATTAATTAGCTTAGCTTTAATTAGTTAGTTAGCTAGTTAGTTCATTCGGACTCTTCTTCGTGAGAGCACAATGTTGTAATAATGTGTATGTCTTCCAACCCTACGTTTTTCTTCCTTTTATTTAACTGCTTACGATAGTTAGATTAGGGACATCATGTTTTGTTTAGCATTCTTCATGTTTGTATCCGTTTGTATTGCATGCACTGAGGCTCGGTGCATCATTTTAACTTGCATTGTTAGACAAATACTTCTTTGAATACGTACTTAGACTGCATGCTATCAAATTGATTCATATGCGCATTAATAGTTGAACCTAGTAATTGCATGTTGTATGCGTTGCATTAGTCATATTGTATAGTTAGGATCATACATTTTTCTAACTCCTTTATCTTTTTGGCTTGGAGTACTAGGTAAGCCTTTACTCGCTTTAGCATATCGCATGTGTGTGATTGTTGCCATGTTTAGCATGCTTACCATGAGGCTAATTGCTTAATTGATAAATTTCTTGAATGCTCGTGGATGAATGTTAGTTACTTGAATTATAATAATTTGAGTAATGTTCATATGCAATCACTTTTTCAAGTGATACATATAATTTGCAAAAAAAACATGAAATCAAGTGTTCCAATTCTTGCAAATTAGTCTATACTTGTGTGTGTGTGTGCATCACATAATAATGCTAGCCTAATAAACCGGAACAAGAGCATATAATGTAGATAAGATTCATATCATGATTAGTAGAGGCCGATCTTTGATCGGACGAGCGGGGGTGCTTAATTCATAACCTTCCCCTCTCGTACCTAAATTCTCGAGCCAAGACAATCTTGGTGATGATAAACACGTGGCCTTTGGCATGAGTCATGGGTTTCCTAAATTTTTCAAAAATATTTAGGTGGTGACTCCGTATCTGGCAAAGCAGTCCATTTTTGGCAATTTGATTCAAAATTGATTTTCCAAAAGATTTGCTGGATTGGGACTCTTTAGTGTCTATCTATTTCACATTGCAATTGTGAAATCATATTTAGAACCGCAAGAGTTCGACACTGTAGGGCTGATTCGCCTTCCGAAAAGGGGTGCGAAAAAGTCAAGCTACAGTTTCTGGTGACTCTGCTGGGGAAATTAGAAAACTTGACTTGAACTTTATGATATGAAATTTTATCTACACTTATATGTTTCTTTGTATTACATTTGCGTTGGTGCGTTTAAGTCGCTATGTTTGCCATCTGCTATTCCTGGACGGTTTGCTGGAGGCTTGCCTGAAAAGCTTGCCAAGAGGCTGACTGGTCATGGGCTCTACCATGATGGGAGCTCAACCCTTGGATCTGGACTACCGCTGTACCGTTTGATCCTCCTTTCACTTCTTGGTGTTAGGTGTGAGAGGTATATTAGGTAGTCTTGCTGAGGCACCCTTCTGACCATTTGGCCTAGTTGCATATCGAAAGCCATAGAGATTGCTCCAAACTAGGACATGATGCTCACCCGAATACAGGATTTTGTGAAACCTCTTTGTTTGACTAGTGAAACCTAGTTCTTGACGAAATTAGGACAGGGCAACCCTACCTCCTCATAGGGGTGTTTTGGCTCTCACTTAACTGGTATGTGTTTTACAGTGAAACTGTACAGGAATGTGCATATTAATTGCAAGTTTGGTATCTGTTTTGGGGGGCAGAATTCAGTGTTGAATACAGTCCTATAGCTTTGATTACATCTGTGTTGGTAACATCATTAGCTGAGGTGCTGTACGGTTTTTGATTACTGCTTTCTTTTTGCTAGGTAGTATAACACCATAGCTTTAGAAAGTTCGGATATCCCCCAAGTGCTCTGGACCGGAGTCAGAAGGCTTTGTAAAGCCGGAGATCTTGTCAGGGGACAACCCATGTTTACTTCACTCCCACCGATTACGAGATGGAGGAAAGTCAGGCAAAATTCACCGGTCCAATTTTTACAGCAGTCACCCCTCAATTCACCTACATCTAGTCAGGCTTAGGGACAGTCTTCTATATCTAGTCTAGCACGAGATCACTCGCCCATTCCGATGACACAATATCTACCAGTTAGTATGGAGGAATTGATCTATCATCTTCAACAAACAGTTGAAACCCTGCAGCAAGATGCTGCTTGTCAAGCTAAGGTCATAGCCCGTCAGGCTGAGGTAATAAACAGGCTGCAATGGCAACAACTGCAGCCAGCAGCGCCTTTTGCATCTCATGCAGCTCCTATAGATATTCCAGCACCCGGAGCCACTACTCATACTCCTAATGCCCATGAGAATCAGGGCAATCTAGTAGAGCCGATCCCCACACAAGCCTTCAAAGCACCTGTGTATCCAACTGAAGCTCTGTTTGAATTTGAGGTTGACCCAACTGTGGTTAAGGTCAACCCAACTGTGTTTAAGGTCAACAAGTTGGAGAAGCTATTCAAGAGAGCACAAGGTGTTAATTCCATCCCTGATATAGAAGATGGGTATACCGACTCTGCAATGACATCGCCAGATCGATTCAAAATGCCACACATTGATCGATTCGAAGGCTTTAGAGATCCCATGGTTCATCTAAGGTTGTTCTCAGACATCTTGCGGCCGATAGGCCTAACCAGATTGCAAAAGCTTTCTTTAGAGGGACCATGTCGGGAATAGCAGCCATATGGTATGCAAAGTTAGAGGATTCTATTAAGCAGAATTGAGAGGAAATGGCTAAGGCCTTTATTGCTCAATACTCGTACAACACACAAATCGAGGTCACAACTCATGATCTTGAGGCAATTCACTAAGAGCCAAAGGAGGGCTTCTCAGAACTTGTGACGAGGTGGAGGGCTAAGGCTTCAATGATGACCACCAGGCCTTTCGAGAAAGACCAGATAAGGATGGTAGTCCGTAATCTACACGGGAAATTGTTACAGAAAATGATCATCTTACCTTTGTTCACGTTCACTGAGTTCCATGAGATGGGGGTTTAGATTGAAGACACCATGAAATAAGGGCTGATTACTGATGAGAAAGAGTAGGCAAAGAGGCCTTTTGTGCACAGTTCCAATGTTACCACCAGTGGTAGCACAACTGTGCGGCCAACGGATGTGAACGTTGTCACCACCACAACCAAGACTGCTAATCCCTTTGCCTATATAGCTCCACAAACTTCAGCCAACTCTGTCCGATCCCAGAGGACCTTTACCCAACTCTCCATAGCCCTATCTCAAGCCATGAAGGTGTTGGTCAAAAAGGGGCACCTCAAACCATTAGAGTCTCGCCCATTACCTGATCCCCTTCCACCCAAACACAACCCAGTGAAGTACTATGCATTTCACCAGCAGTACGGTCGCGATACCGACCAATGCTTCAGACTACGTCATGAGATTCAAGACCTCAGCGATAACAAGGTGATCGCACCTCCCCAGAAATCAAATGTAACTACAAACGCTCTCCCGGCCCATAATCAAGTTCCCCTACCTCAAAATCTAAATCTAATCCATACACTGGCCATCCCCTACGACCCCAGTGTATATATTACCTCTTCCCATCTACCCAGACCAACGGTGTTCATTCTTGAAAGCACAAATTTGTGCATGATGGACACGTCCGCATTTTAATCTAAGCCTGTGTTGGTGATAGTTATAGTAACAGGGAGGTTGGTCTTAAGGAAAGCATGAGTCTGTTGCCTGAGTGCTTTGAGGACTTGCCTAAGGGGGTGTATGACCTAAGCTGCTACATTGTGCCGATTGATCAAGCCAAGCCGGAAGTGGTATTGCTAACTGTAGTGAAGGTCAATGTGGTTAGGGAGGATGGCCCGAGCCAAGGTTTGGATGATTTGATGGAACTTGAGGAGGACTTTGACAACCTGCAGTTCTTTGACAAACAAGATCAAGGGGATGTGCAGATTGACTGGTTCGATTTGAATGGATAAACGGACAACTCTGGGTGGTTGAGTGATGAATCGGGTAGGGAGGAAGGAACTGAAATGAAATTGGAGGAAAAGAAAACAGGAATTGCTGTAGTGGCTGGAAGGGCCAATGAAAAGGGAAAACTGCCGGAGAACATCGGCGTGGAAAATTCAGCTCAGGAATTGGCGCTGTAAGCACTGTGAACACAGAATAGGAAGTTACATTGAAGCAGTTTGAACAAGAGAGGGTCGAAGTCAACCAGAAAGTAGTATTGGCCCAACACCTTGAGGGAGATACTTGTGATGTGAGAGTGATTAGAACGGAGCCGGACAACTGTTTGTCGGCTGCCGCAGGTCTATGGTGGGAGGATAACGACCTACATCTAGCCCACATCGACAAGGACTGGGGTAAGTGCCTTCCAGACAACATGTGGTACGCAGAAGCGATAGATCACATGGCAAGAAGTGGGCGGTATTTTAAGCCACCACACTTAGATCAAGCTGAGGCATCTGGGAAAGACAGAGAGGTTGAGAAATAGGAAGAGAAGTAGCTGGAGGAAGAGGCAGTGTTAAAGCAACTGAAGAAAATCCAAGCTGATATCTTGATTTGGGGTCTGCTCATGGCCTCCTGGGTGCATCGACAGGAAGTACTGTCAGCAATGGACAAAGCTAAATTGTCCATTGACACTACCCCTGAATAGCTTATGAGATTGGTCTTCCCAAGTGGCGCCGGGCCAACCCTAACCTTTTCTAATAAAGAACTATCGTGAGAAGGCTCAGCACACAACAAACCTTTGTACATATTTGTTGAGTACAGAGAAAAATGGGTACCGGTGGTGTTAATAGACACCAGTTCGGCTATCAATGTTTGTCTGTCTTGCACAGCTTATGCCATTGGCCTTAGACCGGCAGACTTTGTGTCCACATCCCAAGTAATTCGGGCATATGATAATACCAGCAGAGAGGTTATGGGCACAGTACAAATCAGAGTCTAGGTAGGCCCAGCTCAGTAAGATGTCAAGTTCCATGTCCTAGATGTCTCGGCTACCTTCAGCTTATTGCTAGGGAGGCCCTGGCTGCATCATGTGAAAGCAGTCTCCTCTGCCTTCCACCAAATGTTGAAGTACGCCCATGGGTACGGAGTGGCGATTGTTTTTGGGAATTCATCCATCCATCCCCTGCCAGAGGTAATTACACCAGTGCTAGAAATTACCCATGGCGAAGAGGATGTATTCCTCTCAGGGTTCACTTTGGCCGAGGCCCGGGTAATGCAGACCATTCTAGCTGTCATGTATGTTGGCGCCCAATCTATCTATGTCATGAACGAACTGCAGCATGTGCTAGGAATAGGACTTGGAAGAAGCGGCCAGAAAGGTGTCATAGCATTGACAAACGTACTGCACAATCCACATGCCTTTGGTCTGGGATATATATCCACTAAAGAGGATTAGATCAGGAAAGGAGAAGAAATCAGAGGCAAAGCTAGAGCCAAGCAGGCTGGAAAACACTATGAGCTTATCCACAAGCCAATCTGGGGAATGTTGAATGGCCACTTTGTTCGGGAGGGAGAAGATTTCCTCTTTTGCGGCTTTCCCGAGCCTTGAATGAATTCTACGAAGCAGCGTGTTTCTGGGTTCAAAATCTTCTTCAACCTGTAGTTGCAAGATAGTGATGCTGAGGAAAAAGCTGAACCAAGTACTAAAGCTGAACCAAGTATGGAAAATAACTCAGACAATAGCGAACTTGGAGTAGGGGCAGCACATGTATGTCTCCTTACAGATCTTGCGGCTGACTCAAAGAACTTGGGGGATAACCTTACCATCTCCATGATCGGGGAAGAACCAGGTGTGAACCCATCCAGCAGCATTTTAGATGTATTAGAGGCACTATCTCGTATCTAGCAGCTGGAGAAGGGCTATTTGTCTAGTTCTGAGTCGAGTGATGAGCTAGAATCTGATTCCCCTAAGTCTGTGGAGTCAGAATTAGATTCCGGTTCTTCTGAGTCTAAGTCAGGTATTCCCGGGGGTGATAACCCAGGTGCCAAGCTCTTGTCCAGGTCCTCTTTCTCTTTTGCTTTTGATTCTGTTGTAACCAAAGAGTTGAATCTTATGAATGAGAACGCTGCCGATTTTGAATTTTAATGAAAACGAAGATGAAGGAATTCTTTTGGTTTTGAAAAAATTGATTAATCGAGAAGAGGAGAGGTTTGCAAAACCCTATGTTAATGAAATCATTGCTATTAATGTGGGCACTGAGAAGGATCTGCGTCTGGTCCAGATCGGGTCCATGTTGTCTTCGGAGGAGCGTGAGCACTTTGTCGCTTTATTAAAAGATTTCAAAGATGTTTTCGCATGGTCCTACGAAGACATGCCTAGAATTGATCCTAAGATTATATAGCATCGGATCCCTCTTGACCCCGAGGCCTGACCCGTTAAGTAGAAGTTGTGTAGAATTTTCTCGGATTGGGCGTTGAAGATCAAGGAAGAGGTCACCAAGCAAATCAAGGCAGGTTTCTTGTTAGTATCTAAGTATCCGACTTGGTTGGCCAACATTGTCCCAGTGCCGAAAAAAGATGGTAGAATCCGAGTATGTGTGGACTTCATGGATTTGAACAGAGCCAGTCTGAATGACAACTTTTCCCTACTGCACAGCGATGAACTAGTGGATTTCACTGCAGGCCATGCATTGCTATCCTTTATGGACGGGTTTGCTGGGTATAACCAAATTTTGATGGCGCTCGAGGACAGAGTGAAAACTACATTTACTACACCGTGAGGTACTGACTGCTATCAGGTTATGCCGTTTGGGCTGAAGCATGCCTTGGCTATCTATCAGAGGGCTGCAACCACTATTCTGCATGATATGATCCACAAAGAGGTCGAGGTGTATGTGGACGACATGATTGTCAAGTCTAAAGAAAGAGAGAGCCACTACACCACCTTAGAGAAATTCTTTCAATGGATCAGAGAATACAGATTGAGGTTGAATCCACAGAAATGTACTTTCAGCGTAATAGCAGGGAAAATACTGGGCTTTTTGATCACATAGAGGGGCATCGAAGTAGATTCTTCTAAAATCAATGCCATCCTAGAAATGCCACCACCAAGGACTGAAAATGAGTGCAGGCTTTCTAAATAAAGTGCAATTCATAAGACGGTTTATTTCCAAATTAACCTTGACTTGTGAACCACTATTTGGTCTCCTGAAGAAAGGGAAGAAATTCTGATGGGATGATCGATGTCAATTTGCTTTTGAGTAAGTCAAGCAGTACCTCCAGAATCCGCCTGTGTTGTCATCGCCAGAGCCGGGGAAGCCTTTGATTTTGTACCTGTCAATAACAGGCATAACTATGGGATACATGCTCGCTTAGGAATCTGAAGATAGGGTGAAGAAAGCCATCTACTACTTGAGCATGAAAATGCTGGATTATGAGACCCGCTATACTCCGTTGGAGAAAGCCTGCCTAGCCTTGGTATGGGATACTAAGAAGTTGAGGCACTACTTGTTAGCCCACTCTGTAATCCTGGTTTTGAGATTAGATCCCACCAAATATCTCTTTGAGAAACCAGCGCTTACGGGTAGGCTAGCCCGTTGGTTGCTTCTCCTCTCCGAATTTGATCTCAAGTATGTCACCCACAAGTCGATCAAGGGAAGAGCTATAGCAGAGTTCCTGGCAGACAACCCAGTAGAAGGGGATGAGGCGGTGGAATACCTGTTCCTAGATGAAGCTTGTAGACCGCCCGAGAACTCCTGGCTCCGCGTGCGAGTGCTCGAATTCGTTTGTTATTAGCTACTACAAGTTCGGACTCGTGTCACGGTTCTGAATCTAATCTCACAAAGTGCAATGTGAGACTGATAAATCACCAAAGAGTCCAAATTCGAAAAATCGTTTTGGAAAACTGATTTTATAAAAAAGTGCCAAACATGGACTGCTTTGCCAGATACAGAGTCGCCACCTAAATGTTTTATTTTGGGGAAATTTAGGAAACCCTGACTCGTGCCTAAAGCCACGTGTCTGTCATCACCAAAGTTGCCTCGGCACGGGAACTTGGGTACGAGAGGGGAAGGTCATGCAATGAGCACCCCCGCTCGCCTGATCAAATATCGACCTTTACTAACATGATATTTTGTTTATGGAAACACATGTGTTCTTATTCCGGTTATTAACCTAGAATTACTATGTGATGCGCACATCATACAAGTATAGACTAGATCGCCTAAGTTGGAACAAAACATCTCGTGCTTGTTTGAAAACGGTTTAGAGGTGCTACTCGTAAGTAGGCTAAGTCGTAAATTTTGATGAATTGTTTCAATTCAAGCAATCCAACATTTACCCACAGGCATTCAAGCAGTTAATCACTTAAGCAGTTAGCCTCAAAGCAAGCATGTTGACATGGCAACATGCACATCTCATGCAGTATGCTAAAGCGTAAACACTCACAGTGTACTCGAAGCCAAAACAGAGAACTAGTTAGAAATCATGCAAGACCCTAGTTCATGTTAAGGTGGCTAATGCAACACATGCAAAAATGCAACTAAAATAGGCTCGGCTATTCTAATCATGTCATATGAATGCAATTTGATAACATGCTGTTGAACACGTATTCAAGTAAATGTATTGAAATATAATGTAGTTAGTATGATGCACCGAGCTCGGTGCATGCAATATAGATGAATGGATACACACATGCAAGCATAAGGTATGCTAAACAAAATATGCCCTAGAACTAACCATCGTAAGCGGTTAAGTAAAAGGGAGAAAGAAATGGGGGTTGGAAAACATGCATCACACACACGTACACTTATTACAACAGTTGTGCCCTCTCAACGGAGGGTCCGAATAAGAAGCTAACTAGCTAATCTAAGCTAATTAAACTAATTATTACATCACAAAACTAATTAACTAGCGAGCTAACTAATTAGGAAGCTAATTAACTAACAAGTTAACTAACTAGTTATTACAACGCAAATAAGCAGCTAAATGCATTAACTACTTAAGTACAGAACCAAAGCATAAACTAGCTAAGGAAAGCAGTAAAAAGAGGTCCTCGGGATGAGGAGTGCATGCATGCTCGGTCGTCTCGTTCGGAAATCTGTCGCGATGCCCCAACTTGCCTCTATTTGCAATTGTTCTCAGAACCCTGCACCAAGCTCCAGATAGCTTCAAGTCCACCATGGAAACCTGTAGGAACATGGCTGACCACTTGTTGATAGGGGAGACCACCGGCCGACCACATATCTTTGCTGCAGACCAGAAAAAGTGGTCGGCTAGCTAGTTTTCCTGGTCGGCCGACCAGTTTCTGCTGCACTTCTCTAATTTGCTGCAACAGAGAGCAAGAAAGGGCATGGCAATGTATTTGCAAGATATGTATGCACAACCACCCTCCTTATCATTTCATGATCTCAAGGGAGTGCGGTTCTCGACCCTCGGGCCACCAATCGCGTATCACGATGCATGATGGCCGAGAAGCCAAGATTGCACGAATCAATGTGAAATGAATGCACACATAACACATAAAGCCTTCAACTCTATCATGATTGATCAAGAGCATCGGCGACCGAGAATTGAGGCACGTTTCATCACTTCAAGTATGAAATGTCCCTCGTTTCTCGTGTTTGGACTAACACCTAATCCAAACACAATGCAAGCAACAACATGCATGTTAAACACAATGCGAACAACAAGCATGCAAACAACATGCTATCCTACCAATACTAATGGCAAGCATACACAATGCAATGTAACATGAGATTCTTATCAATGCTAAGGACATGCATACTCAATGCAAGGCAATATAAGCAACCTATCAATGCTAATGGCATGCATACTTAATGCAAGGCAACATAAGCATGCAAGCAACATGTAAACAAACATGCTCAATGGACTTAAACCAAAAATGGACAGACCTCAGTCATGCCCAAATCAGTGGCCATAATGCTAAGAAATGAAGGCCCAAAAGCGTATACAAGCATGCACATGCATTGGCCCACCAACTAGGCCTAAGAGCACAACTCTCAAGAGTGCTCAGGGAATGACAAATGTGGAAGTGTAACAACACTATATGCACTGAAATATAGTAAGAAATGATGCCAAATCACTCAAACAACACAAGTATAGCATACTAGAGTCCTTAAGGCATAAGGCTAGTAAAGAGGACTACAAAGGGGCATGCAATACATGGTATAAATGCATGAACCAATCATGGAAAGAGCTCAAATAGGTCTAAACAAGAACCAAAACATGCTGAGATGAGGGCTCAAAGGCCTAGGCATACATGCATACAAGCTAAGCCATAAACAAGGCAACAATGCACAACCCTTAGAGGCACTGAAAGGGTGAATGAAGTGAGAACATGACAATGCTATATGCTCTGAAACAACATGATAAATGATGCCAAATCATGTACATGTCATAAATGAAGCATGCTATGGTGCTCAAAACTCAATGCTAGCAAGGCCAATTGCACTACAGCTATGCAAAACATGAAGCATATGACCAAGGCAACCCAAAATAGTCCTAGGACATGCCAAAGTGAGTCTAAAATATGCATGGAAGGAAGCCAAAACAAGCTAGCATGAAGGGCATAAAGCATGGACTGTACAAGGCCAAAAGGGAGGGTTACACTACACCTACCAAGACCAAGCATGAGATGGCTTCGCCAACAAAAATCAGAGTTATATCATGGCAAAATAACCCCAAATACACATTGAAATGATAGCTCGCAAGCTTAGGCATGAAGGCATACACAATGACTCATGTTTAGGGCATAAAGGACCAACCCTTCAATGCATTAAAAGAGTGACAAAAGTGAGTGTATGGAAACATAATATGGACTGAAATCACATTTCAAATGATGCCAAATCATGAAAATAGTCCAAGCAACGCATGCTAGTGGACTCAGTACACAAAGTTAGTAAGCTAGCATGCACTATGGCTATACAAAGCAATGCATGCATGACCAAAACAACACAAATTAGAGCTTAAGCATGCTAAAACATGGACAAAAGCTTCTTAGAGTTGAGCCTAAAGCATGATAGAATGATGATCAAAAGCATGATGCACATTAGGCTAGTTCATGGAATTACACTACAAGTGCATGGAGCATGCAAGGGGCCATCAAACCAAATCTTGACATAGGTATATCATGGAAAAAAAACACCAAGAACATGCTGAAATAGAATCAAATCATGTTAGAAAGGCATGCTACTTCATGAAGCATACAAGACTAGTTTGTGAGAAATACACTACAAGTGTATAAGGCATGCAAGGGATGACAAAACCAAATCAAAACAGTGGTATGCCATGTCAAAATAACCCCAAATACATGCTAAGATGGAGCCAACATAAGCTTAACAAACATGCTCAAACATGAGGCAAATGAAGCAAGCATATAAAACACAAGAAGAGGGGACCCTCTCCTATTTGGGACCTCAAAACCACCTTTCCACCATTGAAAATCCTCTGAGTTTCAGTGGTGAGAAGGCCAAAACAAGGTGATCCCAATAGCTTAAAAGGAAAGTTCAAAACAAGGCCTAACAAGGCACAAGAGGGGGTAGACTACCCCCAACACCAACAAGGCCTTAAACAAACATGTTAAGGACTGAAAAACAGAACTTTTTGCAGTAGAAAGTTAGGCCTAAAACAACATGCAAGTAAGACCAAAAGCTTAAGCAAAAATAAGGGTTTAAGAGGTTAGTTTCTCACCTTTGTAGAACAACTCTAGAGCAACAACTCCAGCAACTTTTTCTGACCAAAACCAGTCCAAAAACTTCAAAAACAACTTCAAGCGACCTCAGCTCCAAGAGTATGGTGTTTCACTATATGTTTGTGTGTTAAAGTGTGGTAAAAAGGCACTTTTGAAGCACAAATGTGAAGCAAAGAGAAAGATAGAGACAAATGTGTATCTATACCTCTCAAGCACAAAATTCTGAACCTAAGGCATGAGGGAGGAGGCTCCCTTATATAGAAAAACAAGCAAGAAGCTTGTTGAACACACTTGAGGCTCTAAGCCATCCCTCCATACACGTGTATGGAGGATGACTCTTGTGCCTTCCAACTGTCACAGCTGGCAAGAAAAGATCTCCAAAAAGGTGCTGGAAAGCTGCCGACTACTTGAAGTGGTCAGCCAGCTACTTACACTGGTCGGCCGACTAGTGGAAATGGTTGACCAGGGAAGAAAGTGGTCAGCCATGGAGGGAGATGGTTTGCAGCATGAAAGCAAGGCAGTGGTGTGGTGGCCGACCAGAAAAGGTGGCCCAAAGACCAATAAAACCAGTTAGCCGACCAGAAAACTGGCTGGCAGGAAGGAAAGTGGTCTCCAAGGGGAAGAACTGGTCTCCCACCCTTATACCACCTTCTAAATAAGGAAAACAAGGTTTGTACCAAAAACAAACCAAAAAGGATGCAAGACAAAAGTTCGGGAGGCAAGGTGCGCAGCCGGAAGCCTCGAAAACTAGTCTACGGGCATAAAAAATGGTCTACGACCACAAAAAGTGGTCTCCCGGCCCACAGTGGCCCTCTAGGGCAAGGCAACAAGGCATGGTCCAAAAACCAAGCTAAACAGAGAACGTTAAGCGGTCCCGAGACAAGGCGTGCGGTCGAAAGCTCCAAAAACTGGAAACTAGTCTCCAAGAGCAAAAAGTGGTCTACGACCACAAAAAGGTGGTCTACAGACCCCTTCCTCCCTCTAGGGAAGGGAAAACAAGGTTCGGTTCAAAACCAAACCAAAAGGGAAACAAGACAAGGCATGCAACCAAAGGCTCCGGAAACTGAAAACGAGCACAAACATGCACTATCACCGAGCGCTCAATCGATGACGTCTGAGTCTTAAGGTCGGTCAAAAATTGGTTGTCTACAGTTGTCCCTCTTTGACAGAACTCGGAAGTCAAGAAGTGACGTGAGTGAATGTCAAAGCCCAGAGACGACCCATTTTTGACAAGGCCGAAGACTTAGACAAACAGGCAAGATAACAAAGAGATGCGCCCGCAGGCAGGGGCAAGATGCAAATGACATGCACAATGCCGAACATAACTTATGATCATGCAAAGAAAGCTGTAATGAAGTAATTATACACAATAAATGCAACAGTTTAAGCAGGCGAATACGAACAAAACTACATTTCATGCAGAAAGGATGTAAGAAAAATTCTCACTATGTCAGAACTTCTCTTGAATGAACCGCACATACAATATCGTCTGGTTGCGCCAGCTTCAAATGAACCGTACATACAATATCGTGCCTGCAAAAGAAAGAAACTCAATAGGCACAATATAACAGGAACATATGATCAACGCTATATCAAGATACAATATCAACATAAGATAAACGCGTGCACATATGATGCTGATGGAAACCTGCATAGCAATGCAAGTGAAAAGTGTGTAACAATGCAAGTGAAAAGCGCATAACAATGCACGTGAAACAAGCATAACAATGCAAGTGATGAGTGCATAACAATGCGGATAGAGTGGTGCATGACAATGCAACCTAAGATGTACGTGACAATGCGGGTAGAGGGGTGTATGACAATGCAACCTAAGTGTGCGCGACAACGAGGGTGGAGGGGTGCACGACAATGCAACCTAAGAGTGCGCGACAATACGGGTGGAGGGGTGCATGACAATGCAACCTAAGAGTCCGCAATAATGCGGGTGGAGGGGTGCATGACAATGCAACCTAAGAATGCGCGACAACGCGATGCACTAACAAGTGCAGGTGAGGTGCGCAAGATAGCGTGAATGATAAGCAGCACAAAATAGTGCAATAAAATGCATGTTCTATGCAAGTAAGGTGCACAAAATAGTGCGATGCGCAAAATAGCGCGATAAAATGCATGCTCAATGCAAGTAAGGTGCATAAAATAGTGCAATGCGTAAAATAGTGCGATAAAATGCATGCTCAATGCAAGTAGGGTGCACAAAATAGTGCGATGCGCAAAATAGCGCGATAAAATGCATGCTCAATGCAAGTAGGGTGCACAAAATAGTGCGATGCGCAAAATAGCGCAATAAAATGCATGCTCAATGCAAGTAGGGTGCACAAAATAGTGCGATAAAATAGATAGTACAGTAGATGCAAAGGGTGACATACTCTAACCATGCTAGAATCATGAGAGGAGGATAAACAAATCCCAAACACGCCGAAAATGATGTGAGGAAGGGGACACTGAAACCACGCCGAAAATCATGAGAGGAGGTCCAAAACAACCAATTAGGAGCGTGTTCGACGCAACCTGAGATAAATTCCAAACACGCTGAAATCGTGTGAGGAAGGGGACACTCAAACCACGCTGAAATCGTGAGAGGAGGTCCAAAACAACCAATCAGGAGCGTGCTCGACGCAACCTGAGATAAATTCCAAGCACGCTAAAATCGTGTGAGGAAGGAACAAACTCTAACCACGCTAAAATTGTGAGAAGAGGTAAACAAATTCCAAATACGCTGAAATCGTGTGAGGAAGGAACAAACTCTAACCACGCTGAAATCATGAGAAGAGGTAAACAAATTCCAAAGACGCTGAAATCGTGTGAGGAAGGAACAAACTCTAACCACGCTAAAATCATGAGAAGAGGTAAACAAATTCCAAACACGCTGAAATCGTGTGAGGAAGGAACAAACTTTAACCACGCTGAAATCATGAGAAGAGGAAAACAAATTCCAACTACGCTGAAATCGTGTGAGGAAGGAACAAACTCTAATCACGCTGGAATCATGAGAAGAGGAAAACAAATTCCAAACACACTAAAATCATGTGAGGAAGGAACAACCTGCCCAGGTGCATGCACCACACAACCTGAGATAGCCTCGGAGGACAACGATCCTAAACGCTGCACAGCGTGAACGGATAAACGATAACACAAGATGCAAATAAATGCAATGAGTGCGATGATACGATACATGTTACAGACAATGTAAAGCATGATGCTTAGAAAGAACCTTAGCAAGCACCTCATGGGGTGAGTGGCGATGAACTGCTCTACTCAAATAGGGATCTCCTCTTGTATTCTTCGAACACTTACCTTTAACTCACAGTACAAAGGTTCTGAAATGCTAACGAGGGATATCTTCTGCATGTAGAAACCACAAATGTCGTTTTCCTTCCTAATCATATTCACAACTTTCCTTATTCTTCAACGGGGTGACAGACTAGGTTGGTTCAATATCCAGAACCGAGGTGCATACCCGCTACCTCAATCTATGGGACTTCCATATAGATTTCAAGCTAGGAATGCACCCCTGGGTATTTAAACCAGACTTTAGTCTTGGAAATTCCAAACCTTTGTGTTCTATGCATCAGCTGTTCGAACTCTAGTTTCCACCGTCATAGTTGATCTCCTAGGAACTCATCGCAAACACAACCAAGATGCCCTTGGCATGTAATGATACTCAGGGAGAGCATTTCTGATCGCCATCCTGGCTTGAAACAGTGAAACAGTCAACACAGTATTCTGTTCACTTTGAACACACAACTCGTACATCACACTGCTCATTCTGAACACGCAGCTTATAACACAGTACTTGGTTTATTCGACACACAGCTCATACAGCACATTGTTCACTCTGAACATAGCTCATTCTGAACATACAGGATGCAATGACGAAACTTGCAGAAGTTGAAACAAATTCAGATGCTCCAAATTTTCCCTCTTTTCTTTTGCTTTGCAGTTTGGAATCTATGTAGCTTCAGACAGGTCCTGGTTTTACTGTTCTCACATGACCTGGGTTGAACCCTGCGGTTTTTATGAATGAACAAATCCTGTTTTGCACAAATGTGGAGAATGGCATAGCACTCCGAGCATAAAACGATTTTATTTCTGAATTTGAAATTGAGAAACGAGTTCTTAATAGGGTATTGAGCCTACGGTTGACCACAGTAAAAACGACTCAACAACGGAAAACAAAAGGTAAACAACCTAAACATATCGAGAAACACTCGAAACGACTCAAAACAAGAATTGAGACAAACAAGACACACACACAACACTCAGATGTGCACCACCAGTGGGAGACCTCTCAGTTCACGAGGAGCCAGTTTCTTCGGGTATTGTTTCCCACCCTTTCTTATTTGTGATTCTCACATCACTCTGGCACTCAATCTCTTGTTTTCTGAAAAAGGCATTTTCTCACTTTTTCTCTCAACGCACATCTCTCTATTCTTCAATCTCTCTATTTTTTTTTATCTCTCCCCTGGGTGGTTGATGGATAAACAAGAAGTTGCGGGCTCCTGCCCCTAGTATTCTGCTAGATTCTCTTTTCTTCCGCTCACAACAGTGAACTTCTCCCACAGAGGGGTTGCGCTACAACTGGGTCTATAGCAAATTTGCAGCTGACATGGGTTGATGACGCCCTTGGCCAGTTTGGATATGGCCAGACCTTTCCAGATGAGGGAGTGGAATATCTTGATCCATTTTGGTTTACGCTTCGCACTTAGCTTGATGCCTCACTATTCGGAGGATGAGAGAGCTTTTGGCCCTCTGTTTTTAGCTTTAGCTATGCCCTTTCTGGCGAATACAGTGCCCTTTCTGGAAAATATGTTGACAATGGGGAAAAGACAGAACACCTGACCCAACTGTGCCCCTAGTTCATCATTTTGACCATTTTTTGTTTTGGTTTTCTACTAAAACAATTTTGATCAATATGAGAGTTAGATTAACATACTTGTTCAACTTTTTGATTCAAAATCATGCAAGTCAAGCTATGAGCACTGAAAATTTTCCTTTTTTTAGGTCCAAGAAATGGTCCAGTTTTGGAAAAGATGGAATAATTTTTGAGAGAATTAGTTCACCTCAGTAAAAATCTCAAAACTGTTTTTGCAAATGGCCACTGCTCGACCAACGTAGAATTTACCCTTGAGATGCACAACCTCAGATCCAAAGCAATGGAAAATTGCTCCTTGTTTAAATGGCATTGCATGGCAACGAAAAGTTTCCCCTTGTCTGAATGGCATCACAGCGCACCGTAATCAGTCCTCAAAGTGACGATCACAACCGAATTCTCAGATACAGAGAAGACAAAGATGATCAGAACCATTACATGGACACAATCGATTTGGAAGTGTTTATGGTTGGACTTCAGAATGAAATTGCCTACGTATCCCAAACATGGAAATCAAGCTTGACGTAGTTCCGGGTTAAGGTACACTCGAGTATTTAACCTCTCCTTTTGCGCTCTAACTTTTGCCAAGGCCGCCCTTCTAGGTTTTCAACCTTGCGAGCTACGTTTTTCTTTTCTTTTCATTTCTTTTTATTTCTTTTCATTTATTTTCTTCTTTTTTTCATCTTTTCTTTTCATTTTCTTCATTTTTCTTCTTTTTCTCGCTCTAACTTTTGCCTGGGTTGCCCTTCCGGGTTTTCGGCCCAGCGAGCCTCTCAAGGGTAAAAGTGTAGCTTGGTCCATGTTGAATGGTTTTGAGATCTCGAAGCCATCTGAATCCAGGAGAGTGGCTGATGTTCGTTGATGATGTAAAAGTCCATCCAATAGGGGCTGAATTTGCCCATAGTGTTGCAGATAAGAACTTGGTTGTTCTTCAAGAAAAACTTTATTCTTTCCTCCTTTATGGGATTTGGCATTCTTGCCAATCTTCGTTAGCTTGAGAAATGTCCCGATTTTCGACTCTTCGAGCACATTTTACAATTTTTATTATTATTATTTTATTTATTTATTTATTTTTGCGCCACTAGTTTAAGGGCTGCTTCTTATCCAGCTTTGCAAGCTTCCTTTGACGACGTCTGACCTTCTTGATCTGACTTTCTTGCCCCTAGCTCAAGGGCTTCTTCAAATCTGGCCACACAGGCCTCACATTGTAATTGACCGTTGAACATTCTGAATCCAAGTTCAAGGTTTGAAAGCAAAGGGGTTGAGTCTTGAGGCCAAGAGCGATCCTAGGCTGCACAATCTCAAGAGAGATTCCACACAGGTCTTCGCAGGATCGCACAAAACATTTTTTTGAATTCTTTTAAGAAAGCGACTAGTTGCTCGTGAAAACAGTTTAGAACCAATCTAGATCAAGCCAGGATCCTTCTCAGTACTCACATTAACAAACATGATTTCATTCATTAAGGGCTTAGCACGCCTCTTTTTCTCTTAGTTGATCAAATTTTTGCAAATCCCGAGGAATTCCTTCCTCTTTGTTTTCACTACAGTGTTTAAAAAGTTTTGAAAAAAAAACTTAGGTCAATGCAATGACTTCAAGACACAGAAAAGACACAGTTTTTAGTCAAATACTGCCATCTTATTCAGAACTTCTGGCATAACCGGCACAAGGCAGAAACAAACACAAGAGTGTGAAGATCACTGCTGTTTCATTCAAATCTGTTGGCACAACTGGCCCCATGGCAGAAACAGACTCAAAAGAAAGCGAAAAGACAAACACAAAACAAGCAAGTGATGTCCGAGGTAACACCCCCGAAATCACCTGACTCCTATACAATAGGACTGACTCGAAACAACAAGACAGACCCAACTGACTTAGTACAAAAGACTGACTAAAACACAACAAGACAAACCTAAATACCCAAGTCAGAAAGCACAAAACTAGCATTCACAAATGCTCAAAAAAGTGCATGCCATATGCCACATCTGGAGTAAATTAAGCGTTGCCCGCAGGTGATTCATCCCCCGATCACGTACTTGTATTATCCCCCAAGTTCACTGATCTAGTGACGATAGACTTTGCTGAGCTTGGTGCAATGATGACCTTGTTGTCAATCAAATCTTGTACTTCGTGGCGAAGACGAAAGCAATTGTTGGTGCCATGACCGGTTTGTTGATGGTAGGCACAGTACTGGTAGTATCATGACCGGATGGAAGACGACTAGGGAGAGGCCGAGGTTCAAGGGGTTTGAGATGGCCCTTTTCAGCAAGGATTTGAAAAGCCTTGGACAAAGGCATATAGAGGGCATGGAAGACCCTGCCACCTCGGGGTAGGTACTTCGAGGTTTGTGGATTTTTGCTGGATGCACTAGCAAAGGGGTTGGCAGGTGCTGACTTGGTTGGTTGATCTCTTCTGAGTGTAGGATTAGGGCTGGAAGGAACGTTTCTGGTACGACGGCCCTTGTCCCAGTTTGCCTCTTGATTCCAACTGCTCTCATTCTGAGTGGCAAAAGTGCCATCCACAATCTGTGCAACAACTGCAAGTACTTGCTGTTTGTTCAGTCTTTCGGTTTTCAAAGCCTCCACAGCCCATATAAGGTGTTCATAGGGATCACTGCCTGTCCCTATCTTGTTCTTTCCACTCGCCTCAGCTTGGTCAAAGGTTTGGGTTGCTACATCAGTGCAAAGCCCAGTTGTTGTTGACATGCCATTGTCTAAACTTGGGGTGGCTTCAGGTTGGCCAATTTCAATTACAATTCGCCCTAGGAGTGGGGAGTCTTCTAGTGTGAAATTTTCAGCATGTGATGTGGTTGATGGCGGAGCCGATAGTCCAAAGACTAGATAAGACATAGTTCTCTGAAGATCGCCGATCATTCCCATCAACTCAAAAGTAGTGGGCTCACAGGTAGGTGCCCCAGATGGGCATTGTATTTCAGCATCGGTTTCACTCTGCATGGCGATTCCCTGGTTTAATGCTGCTACCATGACCATAACCTCTTTCGAACTCTGTGCCATCAGGATCTGCTGAGTTTGGCAAAGGTGATGTAACTGGTGATTGACGGATCAAATGAACCGGTGAGCCCTGACTGGCCTTTCTTTACCTTGTCCCAATAGAGGAACACTGGTTGCTATGAACTGAATCTCTGACCTGACAAAGTCTATCAGCACAAGTCCGTTGCACTTGGGGAATATTGGAGCCTTCTGAAGCTACGATTCCAAGGCCACCTAGTAAAAGAGAAAACATCAAAGATCTCACCAATTTCATCGAACAGAATTTGAGCATAATAATGATTGCACTCTCATCAATTCTGCCTAAAAAATTCCATTCAGAACTGGTACCCTCAGGTAAAATTGATTCCTCAAATTCTGATGCCCGCAAGCCTGATACCCAGACTTACAAACTGATACATGCATTCCTGTAGAGGCACACTCTAAAAGCATATAGCAAACAAGTGAGAGCCAAAATAGCCCTATGGAGGGTAAGGTTTCCTTGTCCTATTTCGTCAGGAGCTAGGGTTTTACTACGCACATAGCGGTTTCAAACAACCTAAAATCGGGTAAGTAGCCTGTCCTAGTTTGGAATAGTCACTATGAATACCGATATGCACTAGGTCGAATGGTCAAAAGGATGCCTCGATAACAACCGAGGTTTGTGTTACCATTGTGGTAGAGCCCGTAACTAGTTAACCTTATGGCACGCGGCCTCCGGCAAACCGTTCAGGAATAGTAGATGGCGAACACAGTGTCTTAGGCGCACCAATGCAAATAAAATGCAAAGAAATACATAAGTGTAGCCAAAACAAGATATCATGAGTTTGAGTCAAGTTCTCTAAGTCCCCAGCAGAGTTGCTAGAAACAGTAGACTGCCCGAGAACTCCTGGCTGTGCGTGTGAGGGCGCGAATTCGTTTGTTCTTAGCTACTACAAGTTCGGACTCGTGTCACGGTTCTAAATCTAATCTCACAAAGTGCAATGTGAGACCGATAAATCACCAAAGAGTCCAAATCCGGCAAATCGTTTTGGAAAACTGATTTTTATAAAGAAGTGCGAAACATGGACTGCTTTGCCAGATACAGAGTCGCCACCTAAATGTTTTATTTTGGGGGAATTTAGGAAACCCTGACTCATGCCTAAGGCCATGTGTCTGTCATCACCAAAGTTGCATCGGCTCAGGAACTTGGGTACGAGAGGGGAAGGTCATGCAGTGAGCACCCCCGCTCGCCCGATCAAAGATTAGCCTTTACTAACATGATATTTTGTTTTTGAAAACACATATGTTCTTATTCTGATTATTAACCTAGAATTACTATGTGATGCGCACAATATACAAGTATAGACTAGATCGCCTAAGTTGGAAGAAAACATGTCGTGTTTGTTTGAAAACGGTTTAAAGGTGCTACTCGTAAGTAGGTTAAGTCTTAAATTTTGATGAATTGTTCCAATTCAAGCAATCCAACCTTCACCCACAGGCATTCAGGAAGTTAATCACTTAAGCAGTTAGCCTCATGGCAACATGCACATCTCATGCAGTATGCTAAAGCGTAAACACTCACAGTGTACTCGAAGCCAAAACAGAGAACTAGTTAGAAATCATGCAAGACCCTAGTTCATGTTAAGGTGGCTAATGCAACACATGCAAAAATGCAACTAAAATAGGCTCGGCTATTTTAATCATGTCATGTGAATGCAACTTGATAACATGCTGTTGAACACGTATTCAAGTAAGTGTATTGAAATACAATGCAGTTAGTATGATGCGCCGAGCCCGGTGCATACAATATAGATGAATGGATGCACGCATGCAAGCATAAGGTATGCTAAACAAAATATGCCCTAGAACTAACCATCGTAAGCAGTTAAGTAAAAGGGAAAAAGAAATGGGGGTTAGAAAACATGCATTACACACATGCACGCTTATTACAACAGTTGTGCCCTCTCGACGGAGGGTCCGAATAAGAAGCTAACTAGCTAATCTAAGCTAATTAAACTAATTATTACATCACAAAACTAATTAACTAGCAAGCTAACTAATTAGGAAACTAATTAACTAACAAGTTAACTAACTAGTTATTACAACGCAAATAAGTAGCTAAATGCATTAACTACTTAAGTACAGAACCAAAGCATAAACTAGCTAAGGAAAGCAGGAAAAAGAGGTCCTCGGGATGAGGAGTGCATGCATGCTCGGTCGCCTCGTTCGGAAATCTGTCGCGATGCCCCAACTTGCCTCTGTTTGTAATTGTTCTCAGAACCTTGCACCAAGCTCCAGATAGCTTCAACTCCACCATGGGAACCTGTTGGAACATGGCCGACCACATTCTGCTGACCACATATCTTTGCTATAGACCAGAAAAAATGGTTGGCCAGCTAGTTTTCCTAGTTGGCCGACCAGTTTCTGCTGCACTTCTTCAATTTGCTGCAACAGAGAGCAAGAAAGGGCATGGCAATGTATTTACAAGATATGTATGCACAACCACCCTCCCTATCATTTCATGATTTCAAAGGAGTGTGATTCTCGACCATCGGGCCACCAATCGCGCATCACGATGCATGATGGTCGAGAAGCCAAGATTGCACGAATCAATGTGAAATGAATGCACACATAACATATAAAGCCTTAAACTTTATCATGATTGATCAAGAGCGTCAGCGACCGAGAATTGAGGCACGTTTCATCACTTCAAGTATGAAACGTCCTTCGTTTCTCGTGTTTGGACTAACACCTAATCCAAACACAATGCAAGCAACAACATGGATGTTAAACACAATGCGAACAACAAGCATGCAAACAACATGCTATCTTACCAATACTAATGGCATGCATACACAGTGCAATGTAACATGAGATTCTTATCAATGCTAAGGACATGCATACTCAATGCAAGGCAATATAAGCAACCTATCAATGCTAATGGCATGCATACTTAATGCAAGGCAACATAAGCATGCAAATAACATGTAAACAAACATGCTCAATGGACTTAAACCAAAAATGGACAGACCTCAGTCATGCCCAAATCAGTGGCCATAATGCTAAGAAATGAAGGCATAAAAGCATATACAGGCATGCACATGCATTGGCCCACCAACTAGGCCTAAAAGCACAACTCTCAAGAGTGCTCAAGGAATGACAAATGTGGAAGTGTAACAATACTATATGCACTGAAATATAGTAAGAAATGATGCCAAATCACTCAAACAACACAAGTATAGCATACTAGAGTCCTTAAGGCATAAGGCTAGTAAAGAGGACTACAAAGGCGCATGCAATACATGGTACAAATGCATGAACCAATCATGGACAGAGCTCAAATAGGTCTAAACAAGGACCAAAACATGCTGAGATGAGGGCTCAAAGGCCTAGGCATACATGCATACAAGCTAAGCCATAAACAAGGCAACAATGCACAACCCTTAGAGGCACTGAAAGGGTGAATGAAGTGAGAACATGGCAATGCTATATGCTCTGAAACAACATGATAAATGATACCAAATCATGTACATGTCATAAATGAAGCATGTTATGGTGTTCAAAACTCAAAGCTAGCAAGGCTAATTGCACTACAACTATGCAAAACATGAAGCATATGGCCAAGGCAACCCAAAACAGTGCTAGGACATGCCAAAGTGAGTCTAAAACATGCATGGAAGGAAGCCAAAACAAGCTAGCATGAAGGGCATAAAGCATGGACTATACAAGGCTAAAAGGGAGGGTTACACTACACCTACCAAGACCAAGCATGAGATGGCTTCGCCAACAAAAAGCAGAGTTATATCATGGCAAAATAACCCTGGTTCAAGGTATATCATTGAAGCAGAATACCTTTATTCGACACCTTGAACAAGTTAGCACCCGATGACTCTCATATACCTTTAGTGTTCAAACTCTGGTTCAAGGTGTCCAATAATGAAGCAGAATATGAAGTGTATATCGCTGTTTTAGAAGCTGCCCTGGAACTAGGGGCAAAAAGATTGGATGTCATCTGGGACTCGAACTTGGTTGTTTCTCAAGCAAATAGAGACTGGAAAGTCAAAGAAGAAAAGATGAAGGTTTATCACCAGACCTTGGACGCTCTAATTCCTAGGTTTGAAAAGGTGACTTTTATGCATCTACTGAGAGAGAACAACAGGTTCGCTAATGCTTTAGCAACTCTATCTTCTATGATAGACATCTCGCTTGGAGTCCTGATGCATCCGATTATCACTAAGCAGAAATACACGCCGGCTTATGAAACTATCACCACAATAGATGAAGTGCAAGACAAAAACCCTTGGTACTACGATATTTGGAACTTCTTGGAAATAGAGACTTATCCATCCAGGGCAAATGCCAAGGACAAAAGGGGAATACAGTGCCGTCAAATTTATTATCTGCGGAGGTAAACTGTACAAAAGAGGTCATTTGGGAATGCACAAGTTGTGTGTCGAAGAAGAGGAATCAAAGCGCCTAATGGAGGCCATCCATGGGGAAGAGTGCGGGGCGCACATGAACGGAGTGATGTTAGCCCGGAAGATTCTCAAGCAAGGTTATTACTGATCCATTATGGAGGAGAATTGTATCAGTTTTGTTCGGCGATGCAATAAATGCCAAATTCATGCCAATCGCATAAATATTCCATCGTCAAAACTGTACAACATGACTTCGCTATGGCCTTTCTCAGTCTGGGGAATTGACGTCATCGGTGTTGTCACACCAAAAGGGTCGAATGGGCATGAATACATTTTGATGGCAATTAATTACTTTACAAAGTAGATGGAAGCTTAGTCCTATGCAGTGTTAAAAGCATCGCATGTGGCTAAGTTCATCAGAAACAATATCATTTGCCAATACGGACTCCAAAAAGCGATCATATCAAATAATGGCTCCCACTTCAAGAAAGAGGTGATAGACTTGTTGGAGAAATACAATGTGGCTTTTCATAAGTCATCTACATATAGGCCGCAAACCAATGGAGTTGTTGAAGCCGCCAACAAGAACATCAAGAATATCTTGCAGAAGATGGTTGAGACCTACAGGAACTGGCCAAAGAAATTGCCATTCGCACTTTGGGGCTATAAAACTTCAATCTGGATGTCTATAGGGACAACTCCTTATTCTTTTGTCTATGGGATGGAGGTTGTTTTTCCAATTGAAATAGAAGTCGCGTCGCTGCGAGTTATGGCTGAGTGTCAGATAGCAGAGGCAGACTGGCAACAGAGCATATTTAAGGAGTTGATGTTGTTTGATGAAAGAAGGTTAAAAGCATTGTATCATGTTTAGGGCTACCAGTGCAGAATTACTAGGGCCTTTAACAAGAAAGTTAAGTCCATGAATCTTAAAGAGGGAGATATGATGTTGAAAGACAATCGAGCTCCCATTTATGACCTTAGGGGCAAGTTCTGACCCAATTGGACTGGTCCTCACATTATCAAAACTATCTGGTCGGGTGGAGCCGTTATTCTCATGGACCTGGATGGCCTGGAATTTTCACAACTGATCAACATAGACAAGTTAAAGAAATACTATCCCTGAGAGGCTCGCTAGGCCGAAAACCCGGAAGGGCGACCCAGGCAAAAGTTAGAGCATGAAAAATTAGAAATAAAGAAAAACTGAGCTCGCAAGGTTGAAAACCCTAAAGAGTGACTTTGGCAAAAGTTAGAGCGCAAAAGGAGAGAGTAAATACTTGAGTAAACCTAAACCAAACTACGTAAGGCCTGATTCCCATCTTCGGGATACGCAGGCAACTTCATTCTGAAGTTCAGCCGTAATCACCTCTAACTCAACTGTCCTGTCCATGTGTCTGATCAGGTCATCTTTGTCTGTCCTTTACTTAAGAGTTCGGCTGTGATCTTTACTTTGAGAAAAGAGCTGGTTACAATGTTGAGCAGTGGTGTTCAATCAAGGGGCAATTTCTAATCTTTCGATTTAGGGCTGTACATCTTGAGGATTGATTCTGTGCATGTCAAGTGGTGATCCTTTCGAAAATGGTTTTGAAAAGTTTTGATAAAAGTTGACTTTGCTCAAAATTTTACCTTTTATAACATAGACCATTTTTGGACCAAAAGGAAATTTTTTAGTGCTTACAACTTTAATTTCATTGATTTCAACATAAAAGTTCTCAAACTCTCTGATACAAATCAAAGTTACTTTTATTACATCGAAAAAACTTGAAAAGATAGGTCAAAGCAATAAACTAGGGGCATAGATGAGTCAGGTGCTCCTGCGTCCTCTTCTCATGCTTGTGGAAGCTTCTAAAGCCAAAGTGGGCCCGGTTTATGCCTCATCCTCGAGCCAAGCCAAACACTCGCCAGAAAGGGCCCAACTGAAACTAGGGGCAGGTGCCAGAAGCTCTCTCGTCCTCCAAGCAGTGAGGTACCTAGACAAGTGTGAACCACAAATGGGGAATGAAACCAAGTACTCTACTCCCCCCTCTAGGCGGGTCTGATCATGTCCAAACTGACGTTTGAATCGGAAGGGAAAATAGAACACGCAGTGTGTGAGACTGATCAACTGAATGCCAGGTTGCCGAGCCATGCTGTAACTCATCTCAGTCAAATGAAGCCAAGGGCAACGCCAAGCTATGTCATTAGCAAACTTGTTGCACACCATCCCTCATTTGGGAAGTCTGCTAGTTGGTGGTAGAAGAAATAACCTCGGGCTAAGTACTCAGGGCAAGAGTTCACTACCTTTAGCTTATCTATAAGCCACACTGTGGCTCGACATTTCGCTCTCCTTTCGGAAGGTGAATTGCCCTACAGTTCGGACTCTCGTGGTTCTAAATCTGATTTCACAAGTGCAATTTGAAACAGTGAAAACTTAAAAGAGTCCAAATCGAGCAATTCTTTTGTAAAATCGATTTGAATCAAAAATGTCAAAAATGGACTGCTTTGCCAGATTATAGAGTTGTCACCTAAATATTTTTGAAATATTTAGGAAACCCAAGACTCGTGCCAAAGGCCATTAGTCCGTCATCACCCTAGTGGCTCGGCTCGTGAACTTAGGTACGAGAGGGGAAGGTCATGAATTGAGCACCCCACTCGCCCGATCAAAGATTGGCCTCTACTAATTATGATATGATTCTTATTTATATTATATGCTCTTGTTCCGGTTATTTAGACTAAGTTACTATGTGATGCACACACAAGTATTAGGTAGTTTGCAAAAATTGGAACACTTGATCTCATGCATTGTTTCGAAATTGTTTTGTGAATTTGCCACTTGAAAAAGTGGGCTAAAGTGGACATTTAATCAAACCATCCCAATTCAAGCAACTAGCCTTCATCGACAGGCATTCAAACAATTATATCATTTAAGCACTTAGCTTCATGGAAAACAAGTTAGACATGGCAACACTCACACTAATGCGATATGCTAAAGCGAGTAAAGGCTCACCTAGAACTCCAAGCCAAACACCAACAAGCTAATTAGAAAACATGCATGTCCCTAATCAATGCACCATGACTAATGTAATACATGCGTTATGCAACTAATAGGCTCGACTAGTAATTTATGACACGTGAATCAATTTGCTAACATGCGGTCTAAGCACGTATTCAAAGAATTATTTAAATGACAATGCAAGTTTGAATGATGAACCGAGCCTCGGTGCATGCAGTACAAGTGGATGCAAGGCATGAGGGATGCGAACAAAACGTGATGCCCTAATCTAACCGACATAAGCAGGTAAATAAATGGGAGAAAGAGGTGGGGTTGGAAGACATACACGTTATTACAACATTTGTGCCCTCACGCAGAAGGGTCTGAATCAAAGTCCAAAAGTCCGAATTAGACTAATTATTACAAAGTCAAATGAATGGAATATGCTAAGCTTATTAACTAGCTAATTAGGCTATCTATGTTATTACAACGGATAACCAAGATTATTACAACAAGGATAACCGAGATAAATAAACTAACTCTTTAAGCTAAGTAACTACAACAATTATAAAAAGGACAATAATAATTACAACATGTTAATGATGAGATTAATTACAATAAAAAATATTAAATTAATTAATTACAATAATCATAATATAAGCGAGGATGCATAAGAATTGCATGTATGCACATGCACGATGCTCAAGAATAACTCTGTTTGCCCCAAGCTTGCTCTGTTTCACCTTAGACACTTCCTTCTGTTTTTTGAAAAAATACACTGCTGACCAAACTTTGAGGGCCGACCGGCCCTCAATGAAGCCCAATTGGGCATAGAGAAGGCCGGTCGTGCCTCAGTTTTGTGCAAAACTCTGTTTTGTGTTTTGAAGTGAAAACAATGCGGATAGAGTTGTTCAAGCTCTGTTTGTCCCTTTTTTCCTTCTCTGTCATGGAAAAGCCTCGAGAGAAGGTTAGAATTGTTTCTAAAGCCATCAATGAGCAAATTGATTGCTTGATGATTTTAGAGGCAATTTTGGACAAAAATCAATGAAATGCAATGGATATGACCACCCCTCCCTCTTACCATGGATTGAACTCAAAGAGGGTGGTAGAGACGCTTCAAGAATCATCAAAATGCCATAAATTAGCGCATGATCACTCTTTACTCAATAAACTTGGCATAACGTCAGGCCAAGTCTAAGCAATTTAAGCCATTTTCTTTATGTGCGTTGATCCAATTTTAAACCAATTTGTTTAGTCATTGCCATTCATTAGTCCATTTGTCCATAGTGACGTTAAAGTCTGCTAAACAAGAAGCAATGTCAAACGAGAGGTTCTTCTAAAACATGAGAGAGAGACTATATCGTTGACAATGAATCTCTGAAAACATTAAGCCATTATGTAGAAGTCTCTCTTATATGTTTTGAGCAACCTCAATTGGTTGAAATCATTCTCAAGAATGAAAGAGATAGATGGTTAGATGATTTGTTAGAGTGAGACTCTTAACATGAAAAATAAGTAAAGGAAAGTTTGGAACAACATGCAACAAGTTGTGTATGACAATTCATGAGACAACAAAGGAACTAACCAAAAGCTTGAACTAATTTAAAAGGCTAGGACAGCCCTAAAACAACCCTTAATAAATGAAAAACAGAGGCTTAAAGCTCACCAAAAAAAAAAAAAAAGGTTTAAAGCCCACAAAAAGAGCCTAAAAGAAGCTAACCAACAAAAGAGGAAACAAGGCTAGTAAACAAGAACAAGGAGGGGTGGTTAACCCCACCATTTTTGAAACCCCAAAAACATGATTTTAGCCCTTTTTTAACTCTGAAAATCAATGTAGAGAAAAAACGAAAAGAGTGGAAAAGTAAGGGTTTGAGCTATAGGTAAAGATGTAGAAAGAGAAAACTCTCTGTACTCTTTTGGTAGCTCTCCAAACCCAAACTTAAACACTTAAAATAGGAAGACAACACAAAATGATAAGAACTAGATATCAAATGAAAGAGTTGAAAGCAAGAGGGAAGAACAAGCTTATACCTCTTAAAGAGTTAGCTCTTGCTTGTGATCCAAACTAAGTATCAACACACCCTCAAGCTTGAATTAGGCTTCTCAAAGATCAACCATGGCTCTAAGATGGTGAGACAAGGTTGTGTATGGTGTATGGAGATGACACAGGGGAGGTAGGTTAACTCAAAGGTTGCTTGCCATGGCAGAAGGCGGAAGGAGGAGCTCTCAAGGTGTATATAAGCTGTCTGGAATCTTTTTTCAACTTTCAAAACCGAGGTTGTACCTCATTTTTATAGAATTTGAGCTCAAAAGGTGATAAATATCTTAAAAAATGGATAGCTAGCAGGCTCCTGCCCAGCACAGTGTTTCTCGCCACCAAGGCTCGGTCGGCCATTCATAGCCATGGCTGGCCTTCACTGAGGCACGGTCGGGCATACATGCCTCCCTTGTTTTTTTAGGTTCAAACTCAGCTCAGGGTGGTGAAAGGTCCAAAAATGAGACTCAGAGATTCAAACAAGGTAAATATTGACGATTTGAGGTTATTTCGAGAGCCTGACTGAATCTGAATCCTTGTGAATTCAAAGCACACAATTCAACTTTCATCATCGAGTGTATCGAACTAAGTGCCTAAGTCTTGCGAGCGGTTAAAATGGGGTGTCTATAGTTGTCCCTCTTCAACTGAGCTCGAGCAGTCATGAAATGATGTGAGTAAATGTCAAAGCCCAGAGACGACTCAATTGACGAGGCCGCAAGACTTGGGCAAGAATGCAAGACATAAATTAGATTGGTTGCGCTCCTAAGTTGCATACGTGTCCTTTTGCAAGGAATCAAATCAGTGTAGTTTAGGGGCAAAATGCAAACATAAGGTGCAAGAACATAACTTATGATCATGCAATGAGGCCATGCAATGAAACACTTGAATGCAAATGCAATGCAAAGAAAATCCCACATTTAAACAAACTAAAACAAAGTACTGCAATTCCAACCATGAAAAGAAGTAAGTAAATAAACACGCCTCTCGTGGGAAACATGAGCCAAACTACATTTCATGTAGAAAAGATGTAAGAAAATTATGCAAGCCTAACTACGCGTCGCACAGGAAAGGCAAAGGGCAACGTAACCATCGAGCGCACCCGAGGTCTCAACCGAGATCCTAACATGTTGCACACAAGAGGAGAAAAGGTGGTGTGAACATCGGGCGCACTCGATGTTTTCAACCGAAGGTACAAGCCTAATGCGTCACACGCGAGAGGAGGAAAAGTGGTGTGAACATCGGGCGCACCCGATGTTTTTAACTGAAGGTACAAGCCTAATGCGTCACACACGAGAGGAGAAAATGTGGTGTGAACATCGGGCGCACCAGATGTTTTTAACCGAAGGTACAAGCCTAACGTGCCACACGTGAGAGGAGGAAAGGAGGTGTGAATATCGGGTGTACCCAATGTTTTTAACAGAAGGTACAATTCTAATGCGTCACACGCGAGAGGAGGAAGGTGGTGTGAACATCGGGCGCACCCGATGTTTTTAACCGATTTGCAATCCTAACGTGTCATACGCAAGAGGAGGAAAGGTGGTGTGAACATCAGGTGCACCCTATGTTTTTAACCGAAGGTACAATCCTAACGTGTCATGCGCAAGAGGAGGAAAGAGCAACAAAAGAGCAAGTAAGACTTAGAACTCAATACGAAGAGAAATCCAATTACAACGTGTAAACATGAGTTAACGTAAATCAAAATGATGCACAAAAAGTGATATCCAAATAGTAATTTGAAAATCAAGTTGTTTGATTTGATTTTTGATTTTTGATTTTTGATTTTTGATTTTTGTTTTTTTTTGCTTTTGTTTTTTGTTTTTTTTTTTTTTTAAATCCGAAAAGCAACATGCTACAACTTTACAGAACAAATTACAATTTACTGAAACAACTAACGAAATATATATAAACTAATGACATGATTCACACAACACAAGTTGTGAGTTTAACCGAAACAATTGAGTTATGAGTTTAACCAAAACGATCCAAACAAATCACATTAATTAACAAAACAAACAAAAACAAACCAAACCTTTTGTTGTTGTTTTTTTTTTCTTTCTCTTTTCCTTCAACTCTTTTTTTTTTTTTTTTGTGGTTTTTTTTTAGATCAAGGCCCCAGAATACTAAACAAAAAATAGAGTAAAAAAAAAAAAAAACTAAGTAACACCAAGAACTGGTCGGGCCTCGGTGAAGCACAGCCGGGCATCAACACAACTGTTCGAGCTTCGATAGCGGGGCAGGGGCAGATCGGGAAAAACATACACCATGATTTATAAAACACAAACTCACCTCTATTTTTCACACACCCAAACCCGAAAACCCTCACTCTCTCTCTCTCTCTAGGACTCCTTTCTCTCTAGTTTTCTCCTCTCTTCACAAAAACCCAACAAACCTCACAAAATTTTCTTAAAAAAAACTTTGTTCTCCTCTACATTTTGAACCATTAAAAGTCGATTTGGTGAAGCTTTGAGTTTTCTCTTGGTTTTTCTTAGATTCTCACACATTTTTCCTTTCCCTCTTTGAGTTTTCTCTCTCCTCTCTCTTGGTTTTCTCTCTCCTAGGGTTTGAGATTTTGACGTTTCCACTCCAAAATCACTCATCCATTCACTTTTTCATCTCCTCTCTATGGCTAGTGGTGAAGTACCCATTCCTGACCCTGCCCTAGGTATTGGTGTTGCCCTTGGTGCGGATATGGAGGCGGAAGAGGCTGCTGTATTATTTCACCTTGTCGAAAGGCCCTTTGATGCGGCTACTTACTTGCCATGTACACACGTGCCACCCCCGGGTAGTATTTTGAGATTTGAGGGCTTCATCCCAGGGATAGATGAGGACACCCTACTACGAGAGCCCACAGAGCACGTATCTGCCGACGCCTCTACGGTACGCAACTTTTTCCCTTATTTTACTTTGCACACATGTTGAAACTAATGAACAAACCACTCGTCCCTGTTATACATATACTAATAAAACTTCTAATTGATAGGTGATAGCTAGGAGAATAGGCGGCTATGGCTCCATATCTGGCCCCCAGTGTTAGTACGAGCAGCTTCTTGCAAAGGTCCATACTTGAGTTGATGCTGTTGGCTTTGGGCCCTTTTGCTCCAGGATCATACAAATGAGGGCCGAGTCACGGCTCTATGGGGCCCTAGTAGAGAGATGGTGGGCTACCACCGACTCATTCCACTTCTCATTGATCGAAGAGATAACGCTGACCCTATACGACTTCTCGATGCTGGCTGGTTTGTGGGTTGGGGTCAGCGGCCCGGTCCTCTTCGATCCGGATATGACCCAGTGGAGAGCTACATAACTCCAGCTTCTCGGGGCAATCCCAAACACCACCAGCCACGGGATAGTGCGCTACAGCTGGTTCTCGGAGCAGTTTTCCAGCACTCAGCCAACTACTACAGATGAGGTTTCCCAGTACACCCGTGGCTTCCTCATATATCTTCTCGGTACTACCCTATTTGCGAATAAGGAAAATACTGCGGGGTTATACCTTCTAGGGGCACTGGTACGCCTTCCTTAGGTGGTGGAGTACGATTGGGGTGGTGCCAGCTTGGCTACCTTATACTGTTACATGAGCTCTTTCTCCCACCACAAGGTGGATTCACTCTGCGACTACTGGAGGGTTTGGGAAGTATACCATACACTCACTTTTCTGATATGCTTTACATTCTGTTCATCGTTGTATTTCTTATTCATTTGATCTATTTTTCCTATGTATTTTGTTTGCATGTTTGGGTCTACACATATTTCACTTCTCTGGCTTCAGTCCTAGTGAGGCCGATCGAGTTGTCAGCACCCCACTCCCGGTACTACAACTCGCGGTTCGAGCAACTCCGCTTTGTAGACCGAACCTTCCTATACTTTCGCCGCTTCTTTGACACGATCACGGCGGACCAGGTAGCAAAATACTAGCCTTTAACTATTACCTACTATAAGCATATTGCACTGTTTTCCACATTACACGGTCACTCTCATGTTGTTGCATCTGTACCATATTGCCATTCGCATACTGTACTGACTTTTGACATTGCACTGATTTCTGACACTGCACTACTATTCTCATACTGCACTGATTTCACACTACACTGATTTCTGACATTGCACTGCCATTCTCATACTGCACTGATTTCTGACACTGCACTGATCTCATAGGTTGACTGGTATCCTTGGGCGGGCATTCCATAGGTGTCAAGGACGACCTACGCCGTTGCATGGCACGCCTCTACGATGAAGATTCTATTTGAGGGCCCTTTTGGCCGGGCGTACTACCTAGGGGAGAGGTTCATCCGCCAGACGCAGGGCATTGCTGCTCCCGACATTTCACACCCGCCTCCCCTGGCTATGAGGGAAGTGGATGAGCTGCATGACGGTCCACAGATCGGTGTCCTAATGTTGGGCGAGGATGGTGATCATCATCATGAGCCTGGCGACTTCACTACCTTCACTCATGGGATCCAAGTGAATTCTATCTATGGTTTTACTGTTGTTGGCATACTATACACTCTGTTAATTCATACTGATATCTGTCCTCTTTTCAGCTTGAGTTAGCGCCAGCAGTGCCTGTAGGACCTTCCACAGCCAGTAGATAGAGACGGGCCGATGGAGGGGCCGATCAGGAGAGAGGTCGAGTGAGGCAGCGCTAACCTTCTGAGGAGTCTTTTGACGAGGTCTATGACCCCCGAGGACGAGGGAGAGGAGGCTGACTTGCAGTCTAGTAACCCTAGCGACGACAGTGATGCACCTCCTCCGCAGTCGAGGAGGAATAAAGCTAGGATGGGCTACTGATGATGATGATGATTTGCTATTTTGTTTGTTTTTTTGCTTGTTATTGTTTCATATCATTTTGCTTTATAGTTAAAGACTAGCTTCAGATAGACTTTTTATTTTTATTTTTGAAGACTTTTCTTTTGTTTTTTGCTTTGTTTTGTAAAACAATGATCAAGGCTAGACCAGCAAGTTTATAAAAGTCAAGTTTTTGTTGAATGATTTCCTTGCACAATGTGATGATGGCTATTCGCACGTGATGAATGGCATAACCCCTGCACAGTAACTTTACATAGGACTCGAAACAACAACTATCGGCTCTTATATTTATTCTCGAATCGAATAACAACCCATAACCTGATAAAATGTAAAACACAACTCGATAATAGAAAAACGAAATGAAAACAACTCAAAAATACTAAAAAAAACACTCGGTAGAAACAAAACAAGACTCAAAAGTACAGTTGTGGTCCACCTGAACAAAGGCTAGCTTTTTCTTTGCGACCTTGAACTAGACCCGGCACTAAGACCAGTCGTTTCCATCGATGCAATAGGCCATCAATGTGATGTCAGTCAGTGTTGTCCAGCTGTCATGCACAACTCCTTCTCAAACTCTATAAATAGTGCTCCCATGCTGTTTTTCAACAGAATCACAAGTCTTTGGTATTTTGCTGTCAAGATGGAGATATTACTTGTCAACAGGCTTCGAGACTGGATAGCCACTTTGGATGGCTCAAAAAAGGTGAATTTCCGCAGTTTCGGCCTAAACGCCCTTTTTTCTTTGAGTTACACTTCTCTTTGCTTTCCATTCCTTCATGTCTCTGTTCGATGTTGGAACCCGGTCATACATGTATTTCAATTTGGATCTCAAGAAATGTGTCTAACACTCGAAGAATTTCAAGCACTGATGGAATCCCGACGCAATAAAGAAATCATGTCTCAGCCCCGTTTTAGCCATGCTCAGGCTTTGAGATGGATGTGTGGATTATCATTGCACAAGGCTCAGTCTTTGGCTCATGATGGGGAGCTGGACATCCCCGGTTTAATTCATCGATTTTCTGCTATTGGAGATAGGAACGACCTTCTCTAGCATAACCACCGACAACATGCTCTCTGTTTAGGCCGCTTGCGCAACTCCTAATTACCCTTAGTTTTGGGGGAGCCAACATCTGGTTGATTGAAGTGACCCAAGGCTTGAAAAAGGGCAAGAGCTGCATAGGTTTAGCACTAGCCGAAACTTTGATGGGTTTGGATACTTTCTGTCGGGAAGAGACTACCCGTTTTGCTAGGAGCCCACTACTTCTCTAGGTATTATTTTCCACTCTTCTAATTTATAATTCTTACATCACTCATCACTCATTCTTTGTTTTTCTCTTAAAATCGTTTTCTTACTTTTCACTAACGCACACCTCTCTATTCTTTAATCTCTCTTATTTTTCATCTCTCCCTAGGTATGGTTGATGGATAAACTACAGGTAGTGGGCCCTTGCCCCAAATAATCGGCCAGGGCTTACTTCTTTCACCAACGGCTAATAGATTTCCCCTTAGAGGGTTTATGGTGTGATTGGATGTGCAGCCGATCCGTGGTTGATATATCTTGGCATTGCCCCTAGTTTAATTTAGCCGAGATGAGCTATAGCATGTCCCGAAAGTCGGGTGTAGAGTTAATTGGCCTTACACATTGCATGTTCTATTTTCCTCTCCGGTTCCGACGCTAGTTTAGGCATGATCAGATACGTCCAGATGAGGGAGTGAAATACACAACTTCATTTCTGGCTAAAGCCTCGCATCTGCCTCGGTATCTCACGACTTGGAGGACGAGAGAGATTCTGGCCCCTGCTATTAGTTTCAGTTACACCCTGTCTGAGGAGTGTTTGGCTTGGCTTGAAGAGGAGGTAGAGGTTGGACCATCTTTGGCATAGAGCCACCTGACTCAACTGTGCTCCTAGTTTTATTGCTTTGATCTTTTTTTTTCTTTTTTCTTTTTTTCAAGTTTAAGATATAAAAAGTAGCTTTGATTTGAATCAAAGAGTTTGAAGAATGTACTTGTGTTGAAATCAATAAAATTAAAGTTGTGAGTACTGAAAATTTCCTTTTGGTCCCAAAAATGGTCCAAGTTGTAAAAGGGTAAAATGTTGAACAAAATCAACTTTTATTAAAACTTTCCAAAACAATTTTCAGAAACGATTACCACCTGATATGTACAGAATCGATCCTCAAGTTGTACAATCCCAAATCAGAAGAAATCATAACTGCCCCTGGTTGCGTATCATTACTACTATTCTGTACTCAACTTTTCTGCTTGAAATACAGAGCACAACCGAACCAATAGATGATGAACAAGGATGACTTGATTAAGAAAACGACTAGGATAGTTAAACTGGAGATAGTTACGGCCGAACTTCAGGATGAAGTTGCCTATGTATTCCAAAAATGGGAATCAGGCCTTACGTAGTTCGGTTCAGGTTCACTCGAGTATTTACTTTCTCTTTTTACACTAACTTTTGCCAAAGCCGCCCTTTAGGGTTTCAACCTAGCGAGCTCAGTTTTACTTTATTTCTAATTTTTCATGCTCTAAATTTTGCCTAGGTCGCCCTTTCGGGTTTTCGGCCTAGTGAGCCTTTCAAGATAATATTTCTTCAATTAGTCCATGTTGGAATAACTGCCCCTCCTAACCAGATTGACTTGATGATGTAAGGACCAATCCATTTAGGTTTGAACTTGCCGCTAGGGTCATGAGTGGGAGCTCGGTTGTCTTTCAGCACCATGTCCCCTTCCTTGAGATTTCGGGACTTAACCTTCTTGTTAAAAGCCTAGCAATTCAGAAATGGTAGCCCTGGACATGATACAATGCCCTTAGTTTTCTCTCATCAAACAGCATCAATTCCTCGAATCTGCTTTTTTCTGCCAATTTGCCTCTGCTATTTGACACTCTGCCCTTAGTTTTCTCTCATCAAACAGCATCAATTTCAATTTCAATTTCCTAGATGTTCAAATTGAGATTCTGTAGCCCCAGAGCGCCAATGGCAATTTATCTGGCTAGTCTATATAGGTTTCCAACATCTTCTGCATAATTCTCTTGATATTCTTGTTAGCAGCTTCAACAGCCCCATTAGTCTATGGCCTATACGTTGATGACTTATGGAAAGCCATGTTATATTTTTCGAGCAAATCTATCACCTCTTTCTTGAAGTGTGTTCCATTATTGGAGATAATTTCATTGGGCACTCCATACTGGCAGATGATGTTGTTCTTGATGAACTTAGCCACATGCGCTGCTTTCAATACAGAGTAAGACTGGGCCTTTACCCATTTCATGAAGTAGTTGATTGCTACCAAAATGAACTCATGCCCGTTTTACCCATTTGGCGTAACTACACCGATAACATCTATCCCCCAAACAGAGAATGGCCATGGTGAAGTCATGTCATAGAGTTTTGACGGCGGAATGTTCATGTGATTGGCATGAATCTGGCATTTGTGACATTGCCAAACAAAACCAATACAATCTTTTTTCATGGTTGACCAGTAGTAACCTTGTTTAAGGATTTTTCAAGCGAGCATCACACCATTCATGTGGGCTCCACACTCTCCTCTGTGGATGGCCTCCATAAGGTGCTTTGATTCTTCTTCCTCGACGCATAGCTTATGTATTCCCAGATGGCCTATTTTGTTCAATTTGCCTCCACATATGATAAATTAGGTGGCTAGATGCTATATTCCCCATTTGTCCTTGTCATTTGCTCATGGTGGATACACCTCCGTTTCCAAAAAACTCCCGATATCGTAGTACCAAGGGTTCTTGTCCGAAGCCTTATATATTGCGGCAATGGTTTCGTAGGCTAGCGTGTACCTCTGTTCAACAATGATTGGACGCATCCTAACTCCCAATGGAATGTCTACCATAGAAGATAGAGTTGCTAGTGCATCAGCGAATCGGTTGTTCTCTCTTAGCAAGTGGGTAAATGTTAACTTCTCAAACCTCGGAATCAGCATATCCAAGACCTGATGGTAAACTTTCATTTTCTCTTTATTAACCCGCCAATCTCTATTGGCTTGAGACATAACCAAATTCGAATCCCCGATGACGTCCAACCTTTTTACCCCTAGTTCCAGGGTGACTTCTAAACCAGCGATACACGCCTCATGTTCTGCTTCGTTGTTAGATACTTTGAATCGGAGTTTGAAGGCTAAGGGTATATGAGAATCATTAGGTGCTATTAGCAACACACCGATCCCATAACCATATTGATTGGCTGCTCTGTTAAAGTACATCGTCTACATTCTCTCTTCTATTTGCAGAATATCTTCATCTGGAAAAAAGGTAGTCCACCACTTCATCCCCCTCTATTGGGTGATATGCCAGAAATTCTGCTACAGCTCTCCCTTTAATAGACTTGCGTGTAACATATGTAAGATCAAATTCGAAGAGAAAACGCAACCAACGGGCTAGCCTACCTGTAAACGCTGGTTTCTCAAAGAGATATTTGATAGGATCTAATCTCGAAACCAAGATTACAAAGTGAGCTTTTAGGTAGTGCCTCAACTTCCGAGTAGCCCATACCAAGGCTAGACAAGATTTCTCGAAGGGAGTGTAACGAGTCTCGTAATGCAACATTTTCTTGCTCAAGTAGTAACGACTTTCTCCACCTTGGTCTCTAACTCCTGAGCTAACATACACCCCATGGTTGAGTTTGTCATTGACAGGTACAAGATCAACAGTTTTCCCGATTCTAGCGGTGATAACACAGGTAGATTCTGCAGCCACTGATTAACTTGTTCAAAAGCGAATTGACAGCGATCGTCCTGCTAGAACTTCTTTCTTTTCTTCAGGAGACCAAATAGTGGTTCACAAGTCAAGGTTAGTTTTGAAATAAACCGCCTTATGAATTGTACTTTACCCAGAAAGCCGCTCACCTCTTTTTCAGTCCTTGGTGGTGACATTTCTAAGATGGCATTGATTTTGGAAGGATCTACCTCAATTCCTCTTTGTGTGATCAAGAATCCTTGCATTTTTCTCGTGTTACGCCGAAAGTGCATTTTTGCGGGTTCAACCTCAATCTATATTCTCTGACTCACTGAAAGAATTTTTCTGGCGCGGTGTAGTGGCCCTCTCGATCTTTGGACTTGACAATTATATCGTCCACGTACACCTCAACCTCTTTGTGGATTATGTCAAGCAGAATGGTAGTTGCAGCCCTCTGATAAGTGGCCCCAGCATTCTTTAACCCAAATGGCATGACTCGGTAACAATAGGTGCCCCATGGAGTGGTGAAAGCGGTCTTCTCCCTATCCTCGGGTGCCATCAAAATCTTGTTGTACCCGAAAAATCCGTCTGTAAACGAGAGCAATGCATGGCTTGCGGTAAAGTCTACCAACTCATCAATATGCGATAATGGAAAATCATCCTTCGGACTAGCCTTATTCAGATCTCTGAAGTCAACACAGACTCTAATTTTGCCATCCTTCTTCGGAACTGGAACAATATTGGCCAACCATGTTGGATACTAAAATACAAGCAAAAACCTTGCCTTAATCTGTTTGGTAACTTCTTCCTTAATCTTCAAAGCCCAATTTGGGCGAACTCTGCGCAGTTTTTGCTTAACTGGCCGGGCCTCAGGATTGAGAGGGATCTGGTGATGTACAATCTCAGGATCGATTCCAGGCATGTCTTCGTAGGACCACGTGAAAACATCTTTGAAATTTTTTAATAAAGTGATTAAACGCTCGCGTTCCTCCGAAGATAGCGTGGACCCGATTTGGACCAAGCGAGGATCTTCCTCAGTGCCCACATTAATTGATTCGATTTCATCTGTACAGTGCTTAACACGCCTCTCCTCCTCATGATCAACCAAAATTTTCAAAACCCGAGGAATTTCTTCCTCTTCGTTTATGTCAAACTTTTGAAAATCAAGATCATTACAACAAACTAAAGGCACAGAGAAGCAAGCAAAGTCCACAACATTCCCATTCAAAAAGTATGGATCTTCGGTTACAGTGGACTCAAAAGAAAAACTAAAAGACAACCTAGACAGGACTTTGGTATCCCGGTTACAACTCCCAGAAGTACCAAACTCAGAGGAGCTTGAATCTGACTCCGACTCCACAGACTCAGTGGAATCAGATCTAGACTCATTATCCGATTCAGAATTGTTGATGACACCTTGCTCGAACTTCCAGACCAAGCGTGGAGCCTCAGATGCATCCATGATAAGATTGGAGAAATCTACTACTGGGGTATCCCCGATCATTGAGATAGTAAAACTATCCCCCAAGTTGGTGGTCTTAGCTCCCATAGTGGAACTCATCAGTAAGTCAGCCAATGCTTTTCCCAACAACCCCTCTTCTTCAATGCCTAGGTTTGCAGTCTTTCCTTGATTCGTATCAGTGCTTAGGTTTGCCTGTTCATCCTCCTCTTCCGGTAATTAGTGCCTGAAAAAGATCTCGAACCCCGGATACCTAGTCTTTGTTTCCCAGTCATACTAAGGTTTCGAGAATCCACAGAATGTGAAATCTTCCCATTAGCGGACAAAGCGTCCATTCAGGGTTCCCCGTATAGGTTTGTGGACTAACTCATACTGCTTCCCAGTCCTCTTTGCTTTTAGCCTTTCTCTTAACTCCTGCCCTTTCCTCTGCCAATTTGCAGCGGTAGGTTTGTATCCCAGCCTGAAAGGATGGGGGTTATGACTTAGCTTCTTAGCAACAGTACCTCCCTGTCTGCCACTTCAGCCTAGTCCTGACCCGGGCATATGCCCCTGTTTGTTCATATGTATATGAATTGCGTAATCACATAATCTCTATTGCCTTCTGCCATGATGGTTTGGACCAACAAGGCTTCTGCTAAAGAGAAGCCGGAAAGGAACACGTCCTCTTCCCCATGTATGATTTCCAATAATGGTGTAGTGGTTCCTTGGGAATGATGGATTGTAGAGTTACCGTACACAGTGGCGATCCCGCCTTTGAAGGGGTACTTTACTAGCTGATGTACCATTGATGATACCGCCTTCATTTGATGTAGCCAGGGCCTTCCCACTAGTAGGTTGAATGTGGCCCAAACATCCATGACATGGATTTCCACCTCATGTTCGGACAGGCCGATTAGGATATTGCTCTTGAATGTTCCCATGACATCCCAACTTGTATTATCATAAGCTCAGACAGCTTGAGTCATGGGTGTAAAGTCAATCGGCCTCAAATTGATGGCATACGCAATTCTCACTGGGCACACATTGATCGCCGACTCGATATCTACTAATACCACTAGAATCCACTTTTTTCGACTTTCTAAGGTCACATACAAAGGCTTGTTGTTGTTGGCACCCTCAGGAGGAAATTCTTTATCCGTGAAGGATATTACTGGCATAACGTCCCTAGAGGTGACCAACGACACCAATTGGTCAGCGCTGGTGTCAATGGGCAGTTTGGTTCGGTTTATTACTTCGATCAGGGCTTGTCTATGCTCCCGAGACTCCATTATCAGTCCCCAAATGGATATGTCAGCTAGAATTTTCTTGAACTGTGTAGACACCCCATTTTTGACCGTCCTCAAGACTTGGACATCATCGCTTGTACACTTGATGATTATGATTGCATGTGCTCATTTTATTGCCCGAAGTCCTCGGTGGAATGCCTTATCTTTGAGCCTTTAAACCCTGTCTATTCTATGCCTTGTTTTGGACCAAAACCTTGGTGTTTCAAGCCTGAACTTTCTGGTGACCTGTCGGCCAATACCATAGATTATTGGCCATGTATCCTGGTTGTCGGCCATTGGTGTGGCCAATCGGCCACCAGTGTGTTTTGCAGATATTTTATGCCAGCTATGCCAGCAGTTTGCACAAATGCATGTATCTGCACCCACATGTAGGGCTGGATCTCCTTGCATGGAATTCATGTTTTTTTATATATAGGGGGTCTCCTCCCCATTTTTGAGGGTTAGAATTTTTGGAACAAAAATATCTCACACTCTCTACATTTCTCTCCATCTCTCTTGCAAATTTGAGCATATTAGCCTACATACATCACACTTTTGGCTATACCTCTTTAACTAAAGTTGGTCATCTTTGAGCTGAGATTCCTTGAGGCCTTCTTGGAGCTCTTGACGGTGGTTATGGCTTGAACTGTTGCCTAAAGTTGAGCTGTGCTTCAAGAGGTATAATACTCCTTTTTTTTTTTTTTTTTTAACTTGTTTTACATACTTTTTTTTTTCCTATCTTCTCCCACTATTTTTGGACTATTTTTGAGCTGTAAAAAACTTTGTTTTGTGGGCTGAAATTAACGGTTTTAGGCAATTTAAGGTTAGGGGGTGGTTCACACTTCTTTATTCCTTGTTTATAAGGCCTTTCTACCTTTGTTTCCCACTTTCAAACTATCTTTTTTTGGGCCTTTAAACACTGAATTTCACAGTATTTTCAGTGGTGAAAATCATATTTTGAAGTCCAAATTTGGAGGGGTTAGCCTCCACTCCGTGTATCTTGCTTGCTAGCCTAGTTAGCTCTATATGTTAGCTTATTTTTCTAGCCATTTATAGCTTACTTCCAGCATGTTTTGGGCACTATTTTAGACTATTTTGCCTCTATTTTTGGTTGTTTAGTGCACTTAAGTCTTGTTTTGCATGCTTGTAGTGTAAGTGTCCTCACAAGCTTGGTGTTTTAAGGGTTTAGACACCACTTGTTTGAGTTGATTGCCATGTTTAAGTGCTTTTCTCACTTAATATTAACACTATTAATCTCTGCAACCTCCCTTACTTCTTGACTTTTTCATTTGCTTTGAGGGTTGTTTAAACCTTAGGATAGTTTAAGCTTGAGATTGAGGTTCATGCTTAATGGTTTAATCCTCTTTTTAGGGTTCATTACCAACGGCATGATACATCTCTCTTGCCTTAAACTACTCCTTGTTTGACACTTGTTTCCCTTTTAGAGGACTTACTCACCAATGGACTTAATTGGTTAAGGAATGGCTAGTAATCTAAAATGAGTAAATAAAAGTTGAAATTAAAATTGTGCAAGATAACAACTTGTTGTGTTCAAGCGGACGTTAATTGAACACAAGAAAAATTGGGCCATTTTATACTCAAAGTGATTAAATGTGCTGAGTTTCCTAGGTCACAATTGCCCTTGATCATGCATGATAGGGTGAAGGTTTTCAGTCTTGTTTGTGCATTTATTGAACTTGTACATCTTGGTTCTTTGGCCATCATGCAATGAAATTGCTTGATTGATGGTTTAAGAGCTAAGTGTATCACTCATTTGAGATGTTTTGATGATAAGGAGAGATACACAGCACAAACAACTTGTGAGAATACCCTCTCTTTCCTCTATTTGTTCTTTTTTGCAGCAGGGAGGAACAAGCCAGTAGTGGTCGACCGACCATCAGTAGTAACCAACCGGCCCCCTGTTGGCCGCCAGTGAAAATTCAGCAGCGTCCTTCTGAGACAGAACATAGTTGGTCCAAAGGTGGAAAACCAATACAAAGGTTGTGCAACAGAGGCTTTCATAGGAAGACAGTGGACATTCTTTGGGTGGAAAGCGAGCATGCAGGGGCCTCCCTCGCTTCCCAGACTAGTTAATTAGTTTAAATTAGTCGTTTTTCATTTAGTTAACTAGTTTAATTAGTGACTTTGTTGTAATTAATTAGTTGTAGCTAATTAGTTTGTCTTGTACTTATTTAATTAGTTTAGATTGATTAATTAAATTAGTTTGTGTTGTAAGTATTTAATGAGCTTGGCATAGTTAATTATTTAATGGTTGTAATATTTAATTAGCTTAGAATAGCTAGTTTATTTATTCGGTTTGTAATAATTAGCTTAAATAGCTTATCTTAGTTAGCTAGTTAGCTTAATTCATTCGGACTCTCCTTCATGAGAGCCTAATGTAATAATGTGTATGTCTTCCAGACCCACGTCTTTTTCTCTTTTATTTATCCGCTTTTGATGGTTAGATTAGGGACATCATGTTTTGTTTAGCATACTTTATGTTTGCATTCACTTGTATTGCATGCACAGAGGCTCAGTGTATCATTCTAACTACATTGTTGTTTAAATACATTATTTGAATTTGTGCTTAGACCGCATGCTATTTAAATCGATTCATATGCCATGTTTAGTAGCCAAGCCTATTAGTTGCATTATTGCATGCGTTGCATTAGATATTTGGCATAGTTAGGAACATGCATTTTTCTAACTCTTTTTTTTTAATCTTTGCTTGGAGTACTAGGTGAGTTTTTAGTGCTTTAGCATACTTGCATGAGTGTAAGTGACTGCCATGACTAGCATGCTTGCCATGAGGCTAAGTGCTTACTTGTTAAACTGTTTGAATGCTTGTGGATGAAGGCTTGTTGCTTGAATTAGAATGATTCAATGAATGTACGTTTTAAGCCCACTTTGTTAAGTGGCAAAATCAAACCCTTTTTCCAAGACAAACATGAATTGAATTATTCCAATTCGGGCAAACTAGTCTATACTTGCTTGTGCGCGCATCACATAGCAAATTTTAGCCTAATAAATCGGAACAAGAGCATATAATGTTGATAAAAATCATATCATGATTAGTAGAGGCCGATCTTTCATCGAGCAGGTAGAGGTGCTCAAATGTATTCATGACTTTCCCCTCTCGTACCCAAGTTCCCGAGCCGAGGCAACTTTGGTGATGACAGACATGCGGCCTTTGGCACGAGTCATGGGTTTCCTAGATTTCTCAAAAATATTTAGGTGGCGACTCTGTATTTGGCAAAGTAGTCTATTTTTGGCAATTTGATTCAAAAGCGATTTTCCAAAAGATTTGCTAGATTTGGACTCTTTGGTGTTTATCAATTTCACATTGCACTTGTGTGATTAGATTTAGAACCGCGGGAGTCCGAACTATAGGGCTTTTTCCGAGCTTCCAAACGGGGGCGTGAAAAAAGTCGAGCTACAGTTTCTGGCGACTCTACTGGGGATTTAGAGAACTTGACTCAAACTCATGATATGACATTTTATCTACACTTATATGTTTCTTTGCATTACATTTGCATTGGTGCGTTTAAGTCACTGTGTTTGCCATCCGCTATTCTTGGACAGTTTGTCGAAGGCTTGCTTGAAAAGCTTGCCAAAAGGCTGGCCGGTCGTGAGCTCTACCATGTTGGGAACACAACCCTTGGATCTAGACTACCGTTGTACTGTTTGATCCTCCTTTCACTTCTCGGTGTTAGGTGTGAGAGGTATATTAGGTAGTCTTGCTGAGGTATCCTTTTTAACCATTAGGCCTAGTTGCATATCAAAACCCATAGAGACTGTTCCAAACTAGGACATGATGCTCACCCAAATATAGGATTATGTGAAACCACTTTGTCTGAATAGTGAACCCTAGTTCTTGACGAAACTAGGACATGGTAACCTTACCCCCTCATAGGGCTGTTTTGGCTCTCACTTAACTAGTATGTCCTTTGTAGTGAAATTGTACAAGAATGTGCATATCAATTGTAAAGTTCGTATCTATTTTGGGGCAGAATTCAATGTGGAGTACAGTCACTTAGCTGTGATCATATATGCTCTTGTGAAATTGGGCTGAGGTGCTATCTACTTTCTCTTTTGCTAGGTAGTCCTGGAACCATAGTTTCAGAAGGCTCCGATATCCACTGGGTACTCTGGACTCGTGTTAATAAACTTTGTCAAGTCAGAGATCTAGTTCAGGGGCAACCTGTGTTTGTTCAGTTCAGGAATAGTTATCTACTTCTAGTTTAGCACCAGTGCACTCACATATTCCAAAGGCACAGTATCCCCAGGCCAATACGGAGGGACTAATACTCCATCTGCAATAAATAGTTGAGACACTGCCGCATGATGCCGCTCGTCAGGACGAGGTTACAGTGCATCAGGCTGAGGTTATAACTAACCTACAACAATAGCAACCACAGCCAGCAGCGGCCTCTGCATCACATGTACCCACCACGGCTATCCCTGTGCCCCGTACCACAGCTAATGTTGCGGCTGCTCAAGATCCACAAACCGAGGGTGTTTCGCTTCTCCCAATCCAAGCAGAATCCATCCCAGCACAAACTTCCAAAGCCTTGGTGTATCAAATTGAGGCACCGTTCGAACTCGAAGTTGATCCAACCGCGCTCAAGGTCAAGAAGCTAGAAAAGCTATTCAAAAAGGCACAGGGGGTCTACTCTATTCCAGACATAGAGGATGGGCACACCGAATTGACAGTTACCTTACCGGAGCGATTTAAGATGCCGTATATTGACCATTTCGATGGCACTGGAGATTTGATGGTGCATTTGCATATGTTTTCTGATATCCTACGACCAATGGGTTTAACCTGAATATAGAAGTTGTCACTATTCATCCAAACAATGTCCAAAGTAGTTGCCATTTGGTATGCTAAATTGGAGGACTCTGTGAAACAGAGTTGGCAGGAGTTGGCTGAATCCTTCGTTGCCCAATATTCCTACAACACGCATATTAAGGTCACAACTCGTAATCTTAAGGCAACGCGTCAAGAACTGAAGGAGGACTTTTCAGAGTTTGTCACTCAATGGAGGGCAAAGGCGGCTATGATGACAAACAAGCCTCCAGAGAAAGAGCAACTTCGTATCTGTCATGACCCGAACTCGCTCCGAAGGGTTAAGGACATAACCGGCCAGTAATCATGAGATTACCTACGGCCTCAAACCAAACCAGACATAACTCGTCAGAGTAAAGAGGGCCAAACGGAAGCAAAATTTAAAATTTTGTCCATAGAGCTGTGCTTACATGGCACGTCATAACAAACCATACACATACATGTTAATAACTCACTTCAGAAAACAAAGTAGCATAAGGTTCTGTACAAACAGGATCATTTAAGTCTAAGTCAACCCATGAAAACTATATACAACAGATTCAAAGTCTTCGCCAACATGACAAAATATAAATACACAACAAAAAGGCGAAGACGAGTCTCGTGTGTGAGACGTTAGGGCTGACTCTTCAAAACCTTGGTTGTTCCACATAGACTTCACTGAGGCTGGGTCTGGACCTCTCTTAGCTCACCTACAAACACATGAATAAGCGTGAGCGAAAGCCCAATGAATAATATCGATTGAAGAAAATGCATTGGAACAATATACAACGGATGGCCTTTGGCCCAACTCATATTTCTATCTAGTATATAAATAGCTATAGATCAAGTGACTTCAGTTCCAAACACTTCGGACGGCCTCGGGCCCAATCCATTCATGTCAAACTGGCCTTTGGCCCATTTGTCTTTCATTTATGTCAGACTAGCCTCTGGCCCATTCATTCTTTCATTCAGATCATATGGCCTCTAGCCCATTCATTCTATCTTTCAGGTCATACTGGCCTCTAGCCCATTCATTTTATCTTTCAGATCATACTGGCCTCTGGCCCATTCATCCATTTATGTCAAATTGGCCTTCGGCCCATTCATTCATTCATTTGTGTCAAACTGGCCTTTGGCCCATTCGTACTTTCATGTCAAACTAGCCTTCGGCCCATTCATACTTTCATGTCAAACTGGCCTTTGGCCCATTCATACTTTCATGTCAAACTGGCCTTCGGCCCATTCATTTAGCATAGCAAACATTGTCCACCAATCAGATTAACAAACTTATAAACTTACATAGAAGTAAGCAATTGGACAACAACATATTTCAGATATCTTTGTCAAAATATTATTCACAGTGATCGGTTGGTTGGTTTGCCCTGGAGCTTGACCCTACATATCACATAACACATATGGGTCACAAATAATTCAATCCGTTCTTTAATTCACATATTCCCCTTTAGGCTTCATTCTTATCTCTTTAATTCAATTACAATGCTCAATGTATGCCTAAGAGTACTTAGAAGCGAAAGAGAACAGAAAATGAAACACAGTATGCCTTTTTAAAATTTTCAGAAACAGGGTCCGCGCTCGAGCGTATTTTCCCGCTCGAGCGAACCCATGAGGTCTGCAAAAGTACTAGATGCATCAAATTTATGCTCGATCGCGAATTCTGGCGCTCGAGCAGAAGGCCTTACTACATGGCTCCCCGTTCGAGCGTGGACCTCCCCGCTCGAGCGGATGTCATGTCTGCAAAAAATATTGGGAGCTCGTATTTTACGCTCGAGCGGACATCATGAATTATGGTTTTCCAGAATGTGTTCTTGAGCTTGAATTCAACATTCAAACCAACATTTCTTACATATTATAGCTCAAACTTCAAATATACTTGTGCTAACATGATACAAACACCAAATTACATCATTATGAAGCTCAATCTCATGAATCAAACACATGCATGCCCCAAATTATTTCAAGCTCATTACCAACATACCGAATTCAAACATTCAAAACTTCTACTCCCATCAATTGTACATGCATGTGGGACATACTCATTATTCTCAACTTAATTGGTGAAGAGAAGATCAAATACATGGACTTTAATCAAGAATCCAATATGGATCATACACATTATGCTCAAACATGGAAATTCATAGCAATTTCCTACATGTATGCATCTATTGACCTTCAATTCAACATGATCAACTCAATTTCATGTCAAACTTACTCTTGATTACCCAACTAGCTTGAATACACAAAATTACAACTAGAATCCATGAAATACTCACCTAGGAGCTTTAATTCTCACAATCTATAGCAAATTCTTGAGAAATCTTCAAGGTTTCCAAGCTTTGAGCCAAAATTGCACAATTTCTTTCCCTTTCTCTCTCTATGGCCGACCCTTTCTCTTTCTAAGGCACAAAATCTGATTTTGAACTCAAGTGTATGAATTGAGTGTATAGTTCCTCTCTTTACAAGTCCCACTAATCAAAATTATAATATTAAAATAATTGGGCACTATATCCTTAATTTAATCTATTTAATTGATCCGAATCGATTTTCAATTAAATCTCACCGTAGGCTCTAAAAATTACGCTAATCACAATGGCGTAATCAATTTCGGATTTCGTGGCCGACAAGGCCTTTAATTTAATTCCAAAGCAGATAATCAAACAGATATTTCTACGGTGAACAGATAGAAATTCAAAACCACATATTTTCACATAATGGCACACAAAATCATATCAAACACATAATCACATTTATATTAAGGACCAATTAACATAAAACGGAACAAGGTTATCACAGACTTCCCCCATTTAGGAAGTTTGGTCCTCCAAACTTATTTTACCCTTGTTGGGAAACAAATGTGGATAGCATAGTTGCATTTCCTCATCTTTTTCCTATGTAGCATCCGTCCCATAGTGTTCCTTCCATTCCGCTTTCACCATCGGGATGGACTTGCTTCTCAATTGTTTCACTTGCCGGTCAACAATTCGTTCCGGCCATTCGGCGTATTCCATATTTTCATCAATGGCTACCTGGTGATAATCAATCACATGAAACGGGTCTCGGAGGTAACCCCTCAACATCGACATGTGAAACACATTATGGATTTGTTCAAATCCCGGTGGCAAAGCAACTCTATAGGCAACTACGCCAAGTCTTTCCAGAATCTGAAACGACCCGATGTAACGGGGCGACAACTTGCCCTTCTTTCCAAATCTGACTTGGCCTTTCATTGGGGACACATGAATAAACACATGGTCACCGACCTCATACTCAAGAGGTCTTCTTCGAACATCTGCATAATTCTTTTGTTGGTCCTGAGCCGTTTTGAGCCTTTGCCGAATAGTTTTGATTTTCTCAGAAGTGTCTTGCACAATTTCAGGCCCAAGTAAAGCTCTATCCCCAACTTCTGTCCAACAAATCGGTGATCTACACCTTCTACCATACAAAGCCTCGTATGGTGCCATACCAATGCTAGAGTGGAAGCTATTATTGTATGCAAATTCTACAAGTGACAGATAGTTTTCCCAACTCCCCTGAAAATCCAAAGCACACATCCGAAGCATATCTTCCAAAGTCTATATTGTTCGTTCTGACTGCCCATCTGCCTGTGGGTGGAATGCAGTACTGAACCTTAGTTCTGTCCCCATAGCTTCCTGCAAACTCTTCCACAATCTTGAAACAAATTTCGGATCTCTATCCGACACAATAGATACCGGGACTCCATGTAAACGGACAATCTCATCAACATATATGGTATCCAATCTATAAGCATTAAATGTAGTTCTAACTGGTAGAAAATGTGCAGATTTAGTCATTCTATCAACTACAACCCAAATAAAATCCATACCTCGAGGAGTCCGAGGTAGGCCGACAACGAAATCCATAGTCACGTGCTCCCACTTCTATTCAGGAATAGGGAGAGGTTGAAGTAGACCGCTTGGTTTCTGATGTTCAGCTTTAACTTGTTGACACTAAAGGCATTTGGACACATATTCTGCAATTTCTTTCTTCATTTTAGGCCACCAATAGGTCTGTTTTAGATCCCGATACATTTTATTGTTACTCGGATGCATGGAAAACACTGATTTATGGGCTTCATCTAAAACCCTTCTCTTTAGTTCTGGAATATCCAGGACGCACATTCGGTTTCGAAACTTCAACACTAAACTCTGCTTTTGGACTTGTCTCAAATTCATCAATCACTTTCTTGAGGAATTCATCATCTTTTTGTTTCTATTTAATTTCCTCAATGATTGTCGGCTCGACTGTAATAGTGGCTATCAATCCACCCTGTTCACACATTACCACTTCAATTTTAGACTTCTCAAAATCTTGCAAGATCTCTTTCTATTCAGTAAGCAAACAGACCATACTCCCCGTTGACTTTCTGCTCAAGGCATCAACAACTGTGTTAGCTTTCCCGGGGTGATACTGAATTTCAAGATCGTAGTCTTTTATCAGTTCCAGCCATCTCCTCTGTCGCATATTCAACTCCTTCTGTGTAAAGAAGTATTTCAGACTTTTGTGATCCGTGTAGACTTCACACTTTGCCCCATACAAATAATGCCGCCAAATTTTCAAAGCAAAAACAACTGCGGCCAATTCTAAATCATGTGTTGGGTAGTTCTTCTCGTGTGGTTTCAACTGTCGGGAGGCATAAGCAATAACCTTTCCGTTCTGTATTAATACACAACCCAAACCTTTATAAGACGCATCACTGAAAATTACAAAATTTTTCGTACCTGTGGGCAATGTCAATACTGGTGCAGTGGTCAGCCTCGTTTTCAGTTCATGAAAAGTAGATTCTCTTTCGTCATTCCATTCAAATGGTTGCCCCTTGCGTGTCAACTGGGTAAGAGGTACAGCTATCTTGGAAAGTTCTTTCATAAATCTTCTGTAATAACCCGCTAAGCCCATGAAGCTGCGGACTTCTATCACATTAGTCGGTGTAGGCCAATTCACAATTGTCTCTATTTTCTGTGGGTCCATTGAAATTCCTTCTTTGTTGATCACATGCCCTAAGAAAACAACTTCATCCAACCAAAACTCACATTTCTTTAGTTTAGCAAACAATTTCCTCTCCCTAAGTATTTGCAGGACAGTTCTCAAGTGATGTTCATGTTCAAGTCTATTCTTGGAGTATATCAAAATGTCATCAATAAAAACCACAATAAATTCGTCAAGGTAGGTTTTAAAAATTCGGTTCATTAAGTCCATAAATGCTGCCGGAGCATTAGTCACCCCAAATGGCATAACAAGAAATTCAAAATGTCCATACCTCGTTCTAAATGCGGTTTTCTCAACATCTTCTGCCTTTACTTTTAGCTGGTGATACCCAGATCTCAAATCAATCTTGGAAAACAATTGCGAGCCCTGCAACTGGTCAAACAGGTCATCAATACGGGGCAAGGGATAGTTATTCTTTATTGTTACCTTGTTCAATTCTCAGTAGTCAATACACAAACGTAGGGTTCCATCCTTCTTTTTCACAAACAGTACAGATGCACCCCATGGCGAAGTGCTAGGTCAGATAAACCCTTTGTCAAGCAGGTCTTTTAGCTGTTCTTTCAATTCTTTCATTTCAGCAGTAGCCATCCTGTAGGGAGTTTTAGAAATAGGCTGGGTGCCTGATACAGTTTTAATAGTGAACTCTATCTCCCTGTCTATCAATTCCCCTGGTAATTCATTTGGAAACACATCTGGAAATTCTCTAACAATAGGGATACTGTTCAATTCAACATTCACAGATTGTTCAGACAACACATAGCACAAATAACCATGACACCCGTTCCTGATCAGTTTGCATGCTTTCATTGCAGATATCAAATAAGGTAGAGGTACTACCCCATTACCCATAAACACAATTTCTGTATGTTCTGGTGGTTTAAATACAACTTGTTTGGTCACACAATCAATGGTGGCACAATATTTAGTTAACCAATCCATGCCCAAAATTACATCAAAATGTCTAAAGTTCAAGGGCAACAAATCTACATATATGATAGCATCCTCAATGCGCATGTCACAAAACTGGTATAAGGATTCACACAATACAGATTCCCCAGATGGAGCAGACACACATAGCAGATATGGCAGTAATTCTAGAGGTCTACTCAGTCTAGATGCAAATGCACATGTCACAAAAGAGTGTGTGGATCCGGAGTCAACACAAAATCATCTTGATTACATATAGAAATAGTACTTAAGACAACTGTGTTGGCATTCCGTGTATCGCCCGGAACAAGCGGAAAAACTCTCCCTTGTCTCACGATATCCCCGGTGATAGCAGGTCTCATAGTATTTCCCGGCTTTAGAATTGATGCAGTTGAGCTAGCAGCTAGTTTCCCATTGTTCTGATTACAATCTCGGGCCATGTGCCCTTGTTTACCACACTTGAAATAGGCTCCTGATACACGGTAACAAACTCCATGGTGCCTTTTGCTACAAATGTTGCACATAGGAGGTGTGTTTTGGGAAGAATTCGAAGTATTTGAGGAGCTCGTGTTTTGCTTTTTTAAAAATTTCTTCTTTGAGAAGAAGCCTTGTCTTTTGTTGCCTTTCCAGTCAGTTGATAGTTTAGTTTGTCTGGCTATGTTAGCCTCTGATATTATGGCCCTGTCTAGTACCCCAATGTAGGTTTCTAGCTTCAAGACATTCACCCTTTCTAATATGTCGCTTCGAAGCCCACCTTCAAAATGCCTCGCCTTCTTATAATCAGTATCAATCACATGTGGTGCAAACCTGGCCAATTCAGTGAATTTGGCCTCATACTCGGCTACAGTCATACTGTCTGGCCTAAGCTCCATGAACTCTAACACTTTCCTATCCCGAAGACACTGTGGGAAGTACTTGTCATAGAAGATCTCTAAAAATTTCACCCAGTCAACATCTTTGTGATTCTCACGCATCAACATCCACCATCTTCTTGCTTCGTCTTCTAGCATGAAAGTGACTAGAAGTACTTTTTGTGTCTCCGAACACGGGAACACTTCAAATAATTTCTCAATGCAAGGACCCACGCTTCGGCTTTCAACAGATCTAATCCACCATGGAACTGTGGTGGTTTCATTTTCTTGAACTCTTTGGTGAGAGCTATTATCCGATCATCATTCTGATTATCTGGCACAGGAGGTGTCGGACATGGAGGTGGAGGATGTGGTTGTTGCCACTGTTGTTGCGATTCCTGTTGTTGCCTTAATGTTTCTGCCATTTCCCGAATCAGTCTCTCCATTCTATCTATTCTGGCAGTAGAAGACTCTTCTATCTCATCACCTCTTGTTCTCACCATCTGATTAAACTTACATTATACTTTGCACAAAATATTCACATGTATGCATATATTAAAAAGCATATTGTAACAGGCCCGGGGGGTACCCGTACACGTTAAACAGTTTGAACTCCCGAGATTTCTTTGATCTAGTCTCACGAGTGCAATGTGAAACGTAGAAGAAAATCCAGATTTGGAAACTTTTATTGAAAATCCATTTTATTGCAATTTTGTCAAAAATGGACCGTGTCATCAGATTTCAGAGTCGCCACCTAATATTTTGGGAAATTAGGAAACCCATGACTCGTGCCAAGGCCACTGTTCGTTGTAACCAAGGATGCTTGGCTCAGAACCTTAGGTATGAGAGGAGAAGATCAATAATGAGCACTCCCGCTCACCCGATCAAAAGATCGGCCTCTACTAAACCATGATATGACTTTTTATTTTCTTTATATGTTCATGTTCTGATTATTGAATAAATCCTAAAATTTACTATGTGAAGCATACAAGTATAGACTAGTTTGCTCAAATTGGAACAATTCAACTTCATGTTTGTTTTTCAGAAAGGGTTTGAATTTGCCACTTGACAAAGTGGGTTTAAAGTTTGTGAATTTGCCACTGCAAAGTGGGATTAAAACGTACATTTATTAAATTATTTCAATTCAAACAACAAGCCTTCATCCACATGCATTCATACAGTTATATCAAATAAGGAAGTGGCCTCATGGTAGAATACTAACACATAGTAAGAAAAACACACACAAATGGGATGCTAAAACATAAAAACTCACAGATTGACCGACGTCCCTCGAATAACTACAAAACAAAGTTAGTAAAATATGCATGATCTTATATATAGAATCCTAATGCAATTCACTCATGAGATGCACTAAAGATTCGGCTTTTAAAATATGGCATGTGAATCATCTCAATAACATGAGGTAGCGCATAGAATCACAGAAGAATTGATTAAATCCACACATGTAAATGTAGTCGAATCTTAATGCATGAGACATGAATGTTAAAGCATGGATATACATGGCATGTCAGATATATACATATGTACAGTTAGGGAAAGCGAGTAAAGAATGGGATAGAAAGAAGCGGGGTGGAGGAATTATTACAATACTTTGAATATTATAGATCTCAGGGAGATGAATAAAATAAAATCCCCACAAACACTCAAAAGAAAAAAACAAAATAAAGAGCTTCATCACTGGCACATTCCACTTCTTTTCTCCACTGAAAACTGGGCCCAACATTTTAAACCCCCGGCCATTCAATCAACCAGCAAAGATCCATGACTTCACTCCAATCCAGCCCATGAAACTAAAACAAAATGTGGGCCTAAGACACATCCAAAAACACACAAATAGTCCATATGTAACCATGGGCCCATTTCTTAAATATCTCTATTGTAACCATGAACCCCACCACACAGAATCTTATCTCAGCTTACCACCAATTCAAATTTTCAAATCATTACACATCTGAAATACGTGTGTAGACACCACTCCATTACCTACAATAATAGATACACGCACTGAGCCTTGACACCATGCACCCACCCGCGCCATGCACCTACCAAACCAGGGTCACACCATCAGCTGGACACGTCGGCGACCTCTGAAAGCCCACCAGCAGCCAGTATGCACGGCAGTAAATAGCCTGTTGCTGGAAATGAGTCCAACGTGCAATAATTATCATCGGAAGTATGAATGGAGAAGTGACTCCCGTGGCTGCTGCTGCTGTGATGTGGTGCCTCCCGTGGTTGCTGCTACTGCGGCGTGGTGATGGCAGCGGTGGTGTCTGTGGCAGTGTGCATGTGTATGCATATGTCATGTGTATGAGTGTCTCCGTGTGTGTGTTTTGCCCTGTGATGGGTGGTGTGTTTCATGCAAGAGAAAGAGAGAGATCCATCTTGTGTGTGTATGTGTTCAGCCCCTATCCCTGTGTGCTGGGTGTGTGAATCTGTATCAATCTGTCTGCATGTGTGTGAATGCGTATCGACTGTATGTGTGTGTGGTGTGTAGCAATGTGTCGTGTGTGTGGGAGAGAGAGAGAGAGGTGGCTGTGTGTGTGTAGTAGTGTGTGTGTGGTAGGAGAGTGAGTTGTGTATCAGTGTTGTGTGTGAATGGTGTGTGTGTATGGTGAAGCTCAGCGTGTGTGTGTGTGCTGTGTGTTTGCAGATGAAACTTCCCTCTCTCTCAATCTCTCTCTAGAAAATTCTCTCTCAGAAAATATCACTCCTCTCCTCTTTTTTTTTTATGAACACCACTCTCCTCCATTGGAACACCCAGAGAGAGCCTCTTTCCTCTTCATTTTCAGCCTCAACTCTTCCTTATTTCTCGAACCCCGAGAGAGAGAGAAAATAGTCCATTCATCAGTGTCTCCCCCTCCAACCTTGAAGAGAGTGAGGTGTTTGTTGTGTGTCTCCTCCCCACCCACTCTCACATGCTCTCCTATTTTTTTTAATCTTCTCCCCCTACTTTGAACCCCACCCACCGAATTAACATACATAAAGCAAACCAACTCATTTTCTTTCTACAAAAATATTCCCTATGTCCCTCTTTTGAAAATCATTGTCCACCACCACCCTTTTTTTTTTCTTTTTTTTTTTTTTAGCTGTCTACTCTCTCCACCATAATAATTCTCCACCCACTCTTCTACCCAAAACACAACCCATCATTCTGACCATTTTTTTATTTTTATTTTTCATTTTCTATTTTTTTATTTTTCATTTTATTTTTTAATTTTTTATTATTTTCTATTTTTCAAAATTAGGTAAAATGTACCACTTTATATAACATCACCTAAAAATATGTACACACATAAAATTATAAAACACTACAAATTAATAATTTGGCTAAAATGGGTGAGGTTTGGGATTAAAACTTCAATTTGATTTTTTTAGCTAAGAAATTCATAAAATGACATATTCCAATTTACATCATGGGGTATTCAAAAGAAAGTGCCCCAAGTCTTAGGGCCAGTCAAAATGGGGTGTCTACAGTTGCCCCTATTTGACAGAGCTCAAAGTCATTTCATGACGTAAGTGAATGTCAAAGCCCGAAGACGACCCTTTTGACAAGGCCATAAGACTTGGGCAAACAAATAAGATGCAATACAAGTGGTTGAACCCGAAGGTTACCTACGTATCCCTTGTAAGGAATTAAACCAGCGTAGTTCATGGGCAAAATGCAAATGATATGCAGGAACATTTTGATAATTGGACTTATACGCTACACGAAGCCGATTTGGGTGGTGTGAACAGACAGGCGCACCTGCTGTTGTTAACTGATTGGGTTTTGATAATTGGTCTTATACACTACGCGAAGCCGATTTAGGTGGTGTGAACAGACAGGTGCACCTGCTGTTGTTAACCGATTGGGTTTTGATAATTGGACTTATACGCTACGCGAAGCTGATTTGGGTGGTGTGAATAAATAGGCACACCTGTTGTTGTTAACCGATTTTGATAATTGGACTTATATGCTACGCGAAGCCGGTTTGATAATTGGACTTATACGTTACGCAAAGCCAGTTTGATAATTGGACTTATACGTTACGCGAAGCCAGTTTGATAATTGGACTTATACGCTACGCGAAGCCGGTTTGATAATTGGACTTATACGCTATGCGGAGCCGGTTTGATAATTGGACTTACACGCGACGCGAAGCCGATTTGGGTGGTGTGAACAGACAGGCGCACCATCTGTTGTTAACCGATTAGGTTTTGATAATTGGACTTATACGCTACGCGAAACTGGTTTGATAATTGGACTTATACGCTATGCGAAGCCGGCTTGATAATTGGATTTATACGCTATGCGAAGCCGGTTTGATAATTAGACTTGCACGCTACGCGAAGCCGATTTGGGTGGTATGAACAGACAAGCGCACCTGCTGTTGTTAACCGATTTTGATAATTGGACTTATACGTTACGCGAAGCCGGTTTGATAATTGGACTTATACGCTACGCGAAGCCGGTTTGATAATTGGACTTATACGTTACGCAAAGCCGGTTTGATAATTGGACTTACACGCTACGCGAAGCCGATTTGGGTGGTGTGAACAGACAGGTGCACTTGCCGTTGTTAACCGATTGAGTTTTGATAATTGGACTTATACGCTACGCGAAGCCGATTTGGGTGGTGTGAACAAACAGACACACCTGCTATTGTTAACTGATTTTGATAATTGGACTTATACGCTATGCGAAGTCTGTTTGATAATTGGACTTATACGCTACGGGAAGCCGGTTTGATAATTGGACTTGTACACTACGCGAAGCCGGTTTGATAATCGGACTTATATGCTACGCAAAGCCGGTTTGATAATTGGACTTACACGCTACGCGAAGCCGATTTGGGTGGTGTGAACAGACAAGCGCATCTGCTATTTATAACCGATTGGGTTTTGATAATTGGACTTATACGCTACGCGAAGCCGATTTGGGTGGTGTGAACAGACAGGCACACCTGCTGTTGTTAACTGATTTTGATAATTGGACTTATACGCTACGCGAAGCCGGTTTGATAATTGGACTTATACGCTGTGCAAAGCCGGTTTGATAATTGGACTTACACGCTACGCGAAGCCGATTTGGGTGGTGTGAACAGACATGCGCACCTGCTGTTGTTAACCGATTGAGTTTTGATAATTGGACTTATACGCTATGCGAAGCCGATTTGGGTGGTGTAAACAGACAGGCACACTTGCTGTTGTTAACGGATTTTGATAATTGGACTTATACGCTATGCGAAGTCTGTTTGATAATTGGACTTATACGCTACGCGAAGCTGGTTTGATAATTGGACTTGTACGCTACGCGAAGCCAGTTTGATAATTGGACTTATACGCTACGCAAAGCCGGTTTGATAATTGGACTTACACGCTACGCGAAGCCGATTTGGGTGGTGTGAATAGACAGGCGCATCTGCTATTTATAACCAATTGGGTTTTGATAATTGGACTTATACGCTACACAAAGCCGATTTGGGTGGTGTGAACAGACAAGCACACCTGCTGTTGTTAACTGATTTTGATAATTGGACTTATACGCTACGCGAAGCCGGTTTGATAATTGGACTTATACGCTGCGCAGTGCCGGTTTGATAATTGGACTTACACGCTACGCGAAGCCGGTTTGATAACTGGACTTATATGCTACGTGAAGCCGGTATGATAATTGGACTTATACGCTATGCGAAGCCGGGTTGGATAATTGGATTTATACGCTACTCCCATCAATTGTACATGCATGTGGGAGATACTCATTAGTCTCAACTTAATTGGTGAAGAGAAGATCAAATACATGGACTTTAATCAAGAATCCAACATGGAAATTCATAGCAATTTCTTACATGCATGCATCTATTGACCTTTAATTCAACATGATCAACTCAATTTCATGTCAAACTTACTCTTGATTACCCGACTAGCTTGAATACACAAAATTACAACTAGAATCCATGAAATACTCACCTAGGAGCTTTAATTCTCACAATCTATAGCAAATTCTTGAGAAATCTTTAAGGTTTCCAAGCTTTGAGCCAAAATTACACAATTTCTCTCCCTTTCTCTCTCTATGGCCGGCCTTCTCTCTTTCTAAGGCACAAAATCTGATTTTGAGCTCAAGTGTATGAATTGAGTGTATAGTGCCCCTCTTTACAAGTCCCACTAATCAAAATTATAATATTAAAATAATTGGGCACTATATCCTTAATTTAATCTATTTAATTGATCCGAATCGATTTTCAATTAAATCTCACCGTAGGCTTTAAAAATTACGCTAATTACAATGGCGTAATCAATTTCGGATTTCGTGGCCAATAAGGCCTTCAATTTAATTCCAAAGCAGATAATCAAACAGATATTTCTACGGTGAACAGATATAAATTTAAAACCACATATTTTCACATAATGGCACACAAAATCATATCAAACACATAATCACATTTATATTAAGGACCAATTAACATAAAACGGAACTGGGTTATGACAGTATCATTGTCAGAAATCTGAATGAAACGTTATTATAGAAAATGATAGTCCTCTTGCTATTCAACTTTAAGGACCTCTATGAAATTGGAGTTCAAATCGAGGATGCCATCAGGTACGGGATCATTGTGGAGGGTAATGAACCTATAAGGAGGAATGTTTTTCGCAGTTCCAATGGTAGCACAGTTGCGAAATGCTCAGAAGTAAACACTGTCACCACTCCCATCAATAGCCAAAAACCAACCACTTCAACTTGGTCCCAAGCCCGAAATTGCCATCCTCTTTACATGAGTCTCTCTCAAACTTTGAAAATGCTGCTAGAAAAAGGGTACCTAGAGCTCCTAGAACCCCGACCCCTCCCAAATCCTCTTCCACCAAGATATGAGCCTCCTAAATATTGTGCCTATCATTAACATCACGGTCATGAAACAAACCATCTCCATCATAAGATTCAGGATCTTATTGATGAAGAGATCATAGCTCCACCAAAAGGACCTCAGGCCACCCTTAACCCATTATCTTCACGCCTCAACCTAATCCATACACTACCATCCACTTATAACCCCAGCATATACATCTCAAGCCCATTTACCCAAGCCTGAGGTGTTCATTCCAGAAAGCATGGACTTGTGTATGATGGATGCACTTGAACACCAATCATCTCAAACCCATAAACCCACTACTTCTGAGCTAATAAGCATGATTGAAGATCTTCAGAGGACAAGTGGAAGATTTAGCCTTTGGAATTTTGGTTCCATCATTGACTACATCACATGCTGGAAATTTCACACGAAAAGGCTCCCCAATCTTAGGGCGAGCTGCAATTGAAAATGGCCAACCTGAAGCTAGCTTAAGTCTGGGTGATGACATGTCAACAACTGGGCTTTGCTCCGATATAGTGACCCAATCCCTTGGCAAAGTGGAGGCAAGGGCAAGAACAAGGTCGGGGTAAGTATTGATCCTTATGAACATCTTCAATGGACTATTGAGGCTTTCGAGGTCAAAAGGCTGAACAAACAGCAAGTGCTTGCAGTTGTTGTAAAAACTGTGGGTGACGCTTTTGTCACTCAGGTTGGGAGCATTTTGAATCACCGGGTAAGTCAGGAAAAAGGATGTCATACCAGAAACATCCATTTCAGCTCCAATCCTACACCCATAAGAGGTCATCAAACCTAGTCAATACCTGCCAACCCCTCTGTCAACCCTGGCGGGACAGGAAACTGCACCTTCAATCCCCTTTACATGACCTTGTCCAAAGCTCTCAAAATCCTCATAGAACAAGGCCATCTCAGACCCCTTGACCCTCGGCCTCTCCTTGATCCCCTTCCAGCCAAGCATAATGCTTCTAAGTACTATGCCTTTCATCAACAAACCGGCCATGACACTAACGGTTGTTTTCGTCTTCGCCATGAAGTTCAAGATCTGATTAACAATATGATCATCACTCCACCAGGTCCCACAAAGTCTATCGGCACTGGATTGATGAACTGGGGGAGATAATGTGACTATGTGATCGGGGATGAACCACCTACTGATGGCGCTCATTTTACTCTAGATGTGGTAGATGGCACACACTTTTTAGCACTTTGAAAATGCTGTTTATTTTACTTTAGGACTTGGGTATTGAGTCAGTCTTGTTGTATTGAGTCAGTCTTGTTGTGCCAAAGTTTAGTGATTTAAGGGGTGTTAACTCGAACATCACTTTCTTGATTTTTTTGTTTGTCTTTTCACTCTTTCTTTTGCATCTGTTTCTACCATTGAGCCAGTTGTGCCACAAGATCTGAATGAAATGGCAGTACTTTTCCACTTACTTCTCTGTGCCTTTAAATCATTGTATTGACCAAAAATTTTCAAAACTGTTTCCAAAACTATAATGAAAACAAAGAGGAATGAATTCCTTGGGATTTGCAAAAATTTGATCAACTGAGAGGAAGAGAGGCCTGCTAAGCCCTTAATCAATGAGATCATGTTTGTTAATGTGAGTACTGAGAAGGATCCTGGCTTGATCCAGATTGGTTCTACATTGTCTTCAGAAGAGCACGAGTGACTAGTCGCTTTCTTAAAAGATTTCAAAAAATGTTTTGCATGGTCCTATGAAGACATGCCTAGAATTGATCTTGAGATTGTACAGCATTGGATCACTCTCAACCACAAGACTCAACCCCTTTGCTTTCAAACTTTGAACCTTGATTCAGAATGTTCAACGATAAACCAAAATATGAGGCTTGCATGGCCGGATTTGAAGCAGCCCTTGAACTAAGGGCAATAAGGTCAGATATGATCAAAGGAAGCTTACAAAGCTGGATGAGAAGCATCCCTTGAACTAGGGGCAAAAAAGGTCAGATATGCTCAAAGATTCAAAATTGGGTCATTTTTCAAGCCAATGAAGATCGGCAAGAAAGCCAAATCCCAGAATCTAAGAGAAGAAAATTTATGTTGAAGGGTAATCAAGCTCCTATCCACAACACTAGGGGCAAATTCAGCCCCAATTGAATAGGCCCTTATATCATCAAGACTATTTCATCAGTGAACAACAGCCATTCTCCTGGATTCAGATGGCTTGGAGATCGTACAAACGATCAATATGGACAAGTTAACTTTTCTATCCTTGAGAGGCTCGCCGGGCCGAAAACCCGGAAGGGCGACCTAAGCAAAAGTTAGAGCAAGAAAAAAAGAAAAAGAAAAAAGAATGAATAAAAACAAAGCAAAAAAGAAGAAGAAAGAGAAAAATATAAAAGAAAAAAAAAAAAAGCTCGCAAGGTTGAAAACCCGAAAGGGCGGCCTTGGCAAAAGTTAGAGCATAAAAAGAGAGTGTCAACACCCGAGTGAACCTTATACCCGGAACTACATACGGCTTGATTCCTATCTTTGGGATACGTAGGCAACATCATCCCGAAGTTTGGCCCCAATCATTTTCAGCCTGCTTGGCTTATCTGTGTTGATTGGCTTATCCTTGTTCAAACTCGGCTACCCTATCCATGTGCAAATTGGCTCATCTTCATGCTCATCTTCATTCAAAATCGATTGTCTATTCTGTTAGAAGGATTGAGCTACAAGACAATTCAAGTTTAGATCTGGGGTTGCACATCTCAAGAGTTAATTCCTCGTTGGTCGGGTAGTGGCCATTTGCAAACAGTTTTGAGGATTTTGTAATGAAGTTGACTAATTTTCTCGAAAATTATTCCATTTTTCCAAAACTAGGCCATTTCTTAGACCTAAAAAAGGAAAATTTTCAATGCTCACAACTTGGCTAGCATGATTTCAAAGCAGAAAGTCGAATAAGCATGTTAATCTAACTCTTATGTTGGTCAAAATTGTTTTAGCAGAAAGCCAAAAACAAAAAATGGTCAAAGTGATGAACTAGGGGCACAGTTGAGTCCGGTTTTCTGTCTTTTCCTCATTATTAACGTATTTTCTAGAAAGGGCACAACTAAAGCTAACAGCAGAGGGCCAAAATCTCTCTCATCCTCCAAGTAGCGAGATATCAAGCCAAGTGTGAAGCATGAACTAGAAATGGAGCTGGATATTCGACCCCGTCATCTAGACAGGTTTTATCACACCCAAATTGGCATCTGACCTGGAATGGGGACGCAGAAAACATAATGTGTGAGACCAATCAATTGTGTACCTAGCCGATGGGACATGCTATAACTCATCTCGATCAAGTTAAGCCAACGGCATCGCCAACTGATGTGAGTTGCAGATCTGCTGTACGTCCAGTCGCACCATAACCCCTCTGTGGGAAAGCTCACTAGTTGTGAGCGAAAGAAGGAGAATCTAGCAAAAGACCAAGGACAAGAGCCTACAAACTTCCTGCTTATCCATCAACCATCTAGGGGAGGGATAAAAAATAAGAGAGATTAAATAAAAAAGAGATGTGCGCTGAGAGAAAAAGTGAGGAAAAGGCTTGTTAGAGAAATAGAGATTGAGTGCCAGAGTAATGTGAGAACCACAAATGAGAAAGGGTGGAAAACAATACCCGGATAAACAGGGTCCTCGTGAACTGAGAAGTTTCCCGCCGATGAAAAGCAAATGTCCAAGTGTTGTGTTTGTGGTTTTGTTTTGAGTCGTTTTGTGTTTAGGTTATTTTTACTTTCCCTTTGTTGAGTCGTTTTGACTGTGGTCAGTCGTAGGCTTAGTACTCGGTCAAGAAATCATTCTCAATTCCAATTGCAAAAATTAATCGTTTTGTGCTCAGAGTGCCGTGCCATTCCTACCATGATGTGCAAAACAAGATTCGTTCTTTCGTAAAACTACAGGATTTAACCCAGGTCAAGAGTGAGAGCAACCAAACAAGGACCTATCTGAAGCTACATAGGTTCCAAACTGCAAAAAGCAAAAGAGAAAAGAGGGAAAATTGGAGCATCTGAGTTTGTTTCAACTTCAGCATTTCCAAGATTGCATTCCGAATACACCTTTTCAGGCCTTGTCATTTCTTTGAAGGATGAGTATACCTCGACCTCAAGCTCAAGCCTGCTTCAAGTCAGAATAGTGATCAAGCCTGCTTTAAGCCAAAATGGCGATCAGAAGTGCTCTCCCTAAACACCATTCCTTGTCAGAGGCATCTTGTCTATGTTTATAATGAGTTCCTAGGAGACCAACTACGACGGTGGAAACTAGAGTTCGAATGGCGATGACTAGAACACAAAGGTTTGGAATTTCCGAGACTAAAGTCTAATTTAAATACTTAGGGGTGTATCCTCGACTTGAAATCTGTATGGCAGCCCTATAGATTAAGATAGCATGTGTGCGCCTCAATTCTGGATACTAAACCAACCTAGTCTATCACCCCTATTGGAGAATAGGGAAAGTTGTGAATATGATCAGGATGAAAGGCAGCATCCATGGCTTTTACATGCAAAGGTTACCCCTTGTTAGCATTTGAGGACCTTTGAACTGTGAGTTGAAGGTAAGAGTTCGAAGAACACAAGGAGGAGATCCCCCTCAGAATAGAGCAATTCATCGTCACTCACCATATGAGGTACTCTCTAAAGTGCCGCTTTGTTTGTTGACTGCATTTCCTGTGCATCTATCGCTCAATCTTATCATACTCTTTGCATCCATCGCATCATCTTAGGACCTCTTCTCACGATTTCAGCATGGTTAGAGTGTTCTATTTCCTCACACGATTTCAGCGTGTTTTGGAATTTTTCTTAGGACCTCTTCTCATGATTTCAGCGTGGTTAAAGTGTTCCTTTCTTCACACGATTTCAGTGTGGTTAGAGTGTTCCTTTCGTTACATGATTTTAGTGTGTTTGGAATTTATCTCAGGACGCGTGAAAAGCGACCCTGAGTGGTTTTCTTAGGAGCTCTTCTCATGATTTCAGTGTGGTTGGAGTGTTCTTTTCCTCACACAATTTCAGCGTGTTTGAAATTTCTCTCAAGACGCGTGGAACGCATCCTTGAGTGGTTTGTTGGACCTCTTCTCACGATTTCAGCGTGGTTGGAGTGTTCCCTTCCTCACACGATTTCAGCGTGTTTGGAATTTGTTCTTCCTCCTCTCACGATTCTAGAGTGGTTAGAGTATGTCACCCTTATTTATCTACTACCCTATCTATTGCATTCATTACATCATACTGTTTTATTACCTGCATCCTTTCCATGTTAAGCTTAGTTTGGCATGTGCTCATACATTTCCCTTGTTGAAACATGGTTCTGTCATGTGTAAGTACCAATGCTGCGCTGAGGCCAGTATTGAGGGTGTCGACACCTTTTCTGTGTTAGACATGGTCTGTTTTGTGTCCATGCCTTTTCTATGTAAGACGTAGTTTGGCTTCCGCTCCTTATTCACTACATCCATTACATCCATTGCATTGTACTTTGCTTTGTTGAATTTAGCATTTAGGATCACGATCTTTCCCAACCAAATCATTCCTCACTTATATCATCCCACCCTTGTACTCTTTCTCTTTCTACGAAAAACATAGTTTTGCATGTGCTCGCACCCTTTTCATGTTAAAACATGGTTCTGTTATGTGTAAGCATCCATGCTGCGTTGAGGCCAGTATTGAGGATGTAGGCACTTAGCCTGTGTTAGGTGTTGTTTGGTTGTGCTCACTTCTTTTCTATATAAAACGTGGTTTGATTTAGCATCTCCATCCCTTTATGGTATTTGTGTGGTTTTACACTACTTGTGGTTTGATTGTTTCGTTACATTATATATCATTTACATTGTTTTTTTGCATTGTGCCTATCATTTGCATTTTGCCTCAGAACTACAGTGGTTTGATTCCTTGCAAAGGGATACGTAGATAGCCTGCAGGTGCAACCATTCTTTGTGTTGTTTGTTTGTTTGTCCAAGTCTTATAGCATTGTCAAAATGGGTCGTCTTCGTGTTTTAACATTCACTCACGTCATTTCATGACTTCTGAGTTCTGTCAAAGAGAGGCAACTATAGACACTCCATTTTTGACCGTCCTCAAGACTTGGATGTCATCGCTTGTGCACTCGATGATTATGATTGCATGTGTTCGTTTTAGTGCCCGAAGTCCAGAATGCCTTGTCTTTGAGCCTTTAAACCCTATCTATTCTATGCCTTGTTTTGGACCAAAACCTTAGTGTTTCAAGCTTGAACTTTCTGGTGACCTGTCGGCCACCACCATAGGTTGTCGGCCATTGGTGTGGCGATCGGCCACCGATGGTTGTCGATCGGCCAAATGAGGGCGGCGACCACCAATGTTTTCTGAATATTTTATGTCACCTGTTAATCTGCTGTTTTTACCAGATGCATGCATCTGCACCAACGTGTAGCGCTGGATCTCCTTGTAAGGAATTCATGTTTTTTTTTTTTTATATATAGAGGGTCTCCTCCCCCATTTTTGAGGGATAGAATTTTTGGAACAAAAATATCTCTCTCTCTCTCTCTCTCTTGCAAATTTGAGCATATTAGCCTACATACATCACACTTTTGCCTACACCTCCTTAACCAAAGTTGATCATCTTTGAGTTGAGATTCCTTGATGCCTTCTTGGAGCTCTTGAAGGTGGTTTTGGCTTGAATTGTTGCCTAAAGTTGCGCTTTACTTCAAGAGGTATAATACTCCCCCTTTTTTAACCTATATTACGTACTTGTTTTTTTTTTTTTTCTATCTTCTCCCACTACTTTTGGGCTATTTTTGAGCAGTAAAAAACTCTGCTTTGTGGACTGAAATTGGTGGTTTTAGGCCATTTAAGGTTAGAGGGTGGTTCACCCTTCTTTATTCCTTGTCTATAAGGCCTTTCTACCTTTGTTTTCCACTTTCAAACTATCTTTTTTTGGGCCTTTAAGCACTGAATTTCAAAGTATTTTTAGTGGTGAAAATCATATTTTGAAGTCCAAATTTGGAGGGGTTAGCCTTCTCTCCTTGTGTCTTGTTTGCAAGCCTAGTTAGCTCTATATGTTAGCTTATTTTTCTAACCATTTATAGCTTACTTCTAGCATGTTTTGGGCACTATTTTAGACTGTTTTGCCTCTGTTTTTGGCTGTTTAGTACATTTGAGTCTTGTTTTGCATGCTTATTGTCACGACTCGAACTCGTCCCCATGGGTTAAGGATGTAACCGGCCAATAATCATGAGATTACCTATGGCCTCAAACCAAACCAAACGTATTTTAACAGAGTTAATGGGGGCCAAATGGAAGCAATTTAAAACTTTGTCCATAGAGCTGTGCTTACATGGCACATCATAACAATCATACAGATACATGTTAATAACTCACATCAAAATATGTACTAACACAACCTCTGTCATACAGGATCATTCGAATCTAAGTCAGCCAAGCAAAACTATATACAGACGTAAACCAAAGTCCTTGCCAACATGACAAAATGACACAAGATAGCAAAAGGGCGATGACGTGTCTCGTTCGTGAGACGCGAGGGCTGACTCTTCCAAACTTGATTGTTCCACACAAACTTCACTGAGGCTGGGTTTGGACCTCTCTTGGCTCACCTACAAACACATGAATGAGCGTGAGCGATAGCCCAGTGAATAATATCAAATTAGAAGATACAACAATATGTAGAACAGCATATTCCGAACAGCCTTGGGCCTAATTCATATTTCTATTTAACATATATATACAATTTAAGTCAAGTGACTGTGGTTCCAAACATACGGGTCTTTGGCCCATTTATCTTTCCATAACAAATTGGCCCTTGGCCCATTCAGACTTTCGTTCATGTCAAAACGACCTCTGGCCCATTCATTCACGTCAAAACAGCCTCTGGCCCATTCATTCTATTGTTCAGATCGAACTATTATTCGTGTCAAACTATTACTTATATCAAACTATCATTCGTGTCAAACTATTATTTGTGTCAAACTGTTATTCGTGTCAAACTATTATTCGTGTCAAATTGGCCTTTGGACCATTCAGACTTTCGTTCATGTCAAAACGGCCTCTAGCCCATTCATTTACGTCAAAACGGCCTTTGGCCAATTCATTTGTGTCAAAACGGCCTTCGGCCCACTCATTCAGCTCGAAACGACCTTCAGTCCATTTATTCATGTCAAAACGACCTTCGGTCCATTCGTTTATGTCAAAATGACCTTCGGTCCATTCATTTATGCCAAAACGACCTTCGGTCCATTCATTTATTTCAAAGCGACCTTCGGTCCATTCATTTAGGTCAAAACGACCTTCGGTCTATTCATTTATGCCAAAACGACCTTCTGTCCATTCATTTATGCCAAAAGGACCTTCAGTCGATTCATTTGTATCAAACTGGCTCATAAGTCTTTCATATCAAACTGTGTCCACCATTCAAATTAATGAACTTTACAAAACTTACATAGAAGTAGCCATTGGACAATAACATATGTCAGATATTACTCACAGTGATCGGTTGGTTGAATTGCCCTGGAGCTTGACCCTACATATCATGTAACACATATGGGTCACCAATAATTCAATCCATTCTTTAATTCACATATTCTTCTTTAGGCCTCATTCTTATTTCCTTAACTCAATTACAATGCTCAATGTATGTCTAAGAGTGCTTAGAAGTGAAAGGGAACGGAAAAACAGAACACAGAATGCATTTTCAAAATTTCAGAAAACAGGGTCCCCGCTCAAGCGTGAAATACCCCGCTCGAGCGGACCCTTAAGGCCTACAAAAGTACTGGTTGCATGAAAAATACACTCGGGCATTAAATATAGTGCTCGAGCAGAAGGCTTGCCAACAAAGCTCCCCCGCTCGAGCGTGAAATATCCTGCTCGAGCGAACACCAAGTCTGCAAAAAGTACTGGGAGCACGTATTTCCCGCTCGAGCGGCACTTCCCCCGCTCGAGCGGACATCAAAATTCTGGGTTTCCCAGATTGAGTTCTTGAGCTCCAAATCGACTTTCAACCAATTCTTCTTGCATACAATGGCTCCAATCTCTCATATATTTGTACTAACATGGTACTAACACTAGAATACATCAACATGGAGCTTAATCTCATGAATCAAACACATGCATGGCTCATTTTCCACCAAACTCATTACCAACATAACAATGTCATGCATTCAACCTTATAATTTGTACATGCATGTGATGATTCTCAACTTAGATAGTACAATTGGTGATTACATCATGAACTTTAACCAAAACTCTACATGAATCATGTATTTCAAGCTCAAACATGCAAATTTAAGACAATTTCTTACATGCATGCACAATTCAGCCTTCAATTCAACAAAACCAATTCAATTTCATCATAGTCAATTAAATTCATGTTCTTTATTCTTATTCAACTCTGAATTTACAAATAGCAAACAAAAACCCATGATTCAAAGGTTAATTACTCACCTAGGAGCCTTAAACACTCAAGTACTAGCCAAATCTTAAGCTTAATCTTCAAATTCCCAAGCTTAAGCCAAAAATCACACAATTCTCTCATTCTCTCTCTCTATAGCCGGTTCTCTCTATTTTGAGTCCCAAATTCAGCCAAAATGAAGTGAAAAAGAGAGGATAGAGAGTGTAGTGACTTCACAACAAAACCCACTAAGGCCAATATAATATTAATAAGATAATTGGGCTCTAATTCACCGATTTAATCGATTTAATCTGACGCGAATCAATTTTCACCATAGGTTCCAAAAATTATGCCAATCACAATGGCGTAATCAATTTCGGGTTTTGTGGCCGATAACGCCTCCAATTAAATTTCCAAAGCAGATAAATCAACAAGATATTCCTACGGTGACCAGATAGAAATCCAAGACCACATAATGGCACACAAAATCATATTAAACACATAATCATACTCATATTAAGGACCAATCAACATATTACGGAACAGGGGTATTACACTTATAGTGTAAGTGTCCTCACAAGCTTGGTGTTTTAAGGGTTTAGACACTACTTGTTTGAGTTGATTGCCATGTTTTAGTACTTTTCTCACTTAATTTCAGCACTATTAATCTCTGCAACCTCCCTCATTTCTTGACTTTTTCATTTGCTTTAAGGGTTGTTTCAACCTTGGGATAGTTTAAGCTTGAGATTGAGGTTCGTGCTTAATGGTTTAATTCTCTTTTGGGGGTTCATTACCAGCGGAATGATGCCTCTCTCTTGCCTTAAACTACCCCTTGATTGACACTTCCTTCCCTTTTAAAGGACTTACTCACCAATGGACTTAATTGGTTAAGGAATGATTAGTAATCTAAAATGAGTAAATAAAAGTTGAAACTAAAATTATGCAAGATAATAACTTGTTGTATTCAATCAGACGTTAATTGAATACAAGGAAAATTGGGGCATTTCATACTCAAAGTGATGAAACGTGCTAAGTTTCCTAGGTCACCATTGCCCTTGATCATGCATGATAGGGTGAAGGTTTTGAGTCTTGTTTGTGCATTTATTGAACTTGTACATCTTGGTTCTTTGGCCATCATGCAATGAAATTGCTTGATTGATGGTTTAAGAGCTAAGTGTGTCACTCCTTTGAGATGTTTTGATGATAAGGAGAGATACACAGTACAAACAACCTGTGAGAATACCATGTCTTTCCACTGTTTGTCCTCTATTGCAGTAGGGAGGAACAAGCTAGCAGTGGCCGGCCGACTGACCATCAACAGTAGCCGATTGGCCCCCTGTCGACCACTAGTGAAAGTTCAATAGCGTCCTTCTGAGACCAACCAAAGTTGGTCCAAAGGTGGAAAACCAATGCAAAGGTTGTGCAACAGAGGCTTTCAAAGGTAGATAGTGGACATTCTTCGGGTGGAAACCGAGCATGCATGGGCCTCTCGCTTCCCGGACTAGTGAATTAGTTTAAATTAGTTGTTTGTCATTTAGTTAACTAGTTTAATTAATGACTGTGTTGTAATTAATTAGTTGTAGCTAATTAGTTTGTTTTGTACTTATTTAATTAGTTTAGATTGATTAATTAAATTAGTTTGTGTTGTAAGCATTTAATTAGCTTGGCATAGTTAATTATTTAATTGTTGTAATATTTAATTAGCTTAGAATAGTTAGTTTATTTATTCGGTTTGTAATAATTAGCTTAAATAGTTTTATTAGTTAGCCAGTTAGCTTAATTCATTCGGACTCTCCTTCGTGAGAGCGTAATGTAATAATGTATATTTCTTCCAACCCTATGTCTTTCTCCCTTTTATTTATTCGCTTTTGATGGTTAGATTAGGAACATCATATTTTGTTTAGCATACTTCGCGTTTGTATTCACTTGTATTGCATGCACCGATGCTCGGCGCATCATTCTAACTGCACTGTTGTTTAAATACATTCTTTGAATACGTTCTTAGATCGCATGCTATTTAAATCGATTCATATGCCATGTTTAGTAACCGAGCCTATTAGTTGCATTATTGCATGTGTTGCATTAGACATTTGGCATAGTTAGGAACATGCATTTTTTTTAACTCTTTTGTTTATCTTAGCTTGGAGTACTAGGTAAGTTTTTAGTGCTTTAGCATACTTGCATGAGTGTGAGTGACTGCCATGACTCGCATGCTTGCCATGAGACTAAGTGCATACTTGTTAAACTGTTTGAATGCCTGTAAATGAAGGCTTGTTGCTTGAATTGGAATGATTCAATAAATGTACGTTTTAAGCCCACTTTGTCAAGTGGCAAATTCACGAGCTTTAAGCCCACTTTGTTAGGTGGCAAAATCAAACCCTTTTTACAAAACAAGCATGAATTGAATTGTTTCAATTCGGGCAAACTAGTCTATACTTGCTTGTGCCCGCATCACATAGTAAATGCTAGCTTAATAAACTAGAACAAGAGCATATAATGTTGATAAAAATCATATCATGATTAGTAGAGGCTGATCTTTGATTGGGTGAGCGGGGGTGCTCAAATGTATTCATGACCTTCCCCTCTCGTACCTAAGTTCCCAAGTCGAGGCAACTTTGGTGATGACAAACACGTGGCCTTTGGCACGAGTCATGGGTTTCTTAGATTTCCCAAAAATATTTAGGTGGCGACTCTGTATCTGGCAAAGCAGTCCATTTTTGGTAATTTGATTCAAAATTGATTTTCCAAAAGATTTTTCGGATTTAGACTCTTTGGTGTTTATCAATTTCACATTGCACTTGTGAGATTAGATTCAGAATCGCGGGAGTCCGAACTGTAGGGCTTCTTCCGAGCTTCCGAAAGGGGGCGCGAAAAAAGTCAAGCTACAAGCTGTTTCAAGACCATGTTCTCCTCCACATCCCTCTCTTTTGCTTTCTCGGCCTTTTTTCTAGAGGTCTCTAGCTGGTCTAATGCTGCAAGTTTGAAGTACCAACCGCTCTGGGTCATATGATTGATCTCATCAATATACCAGGTGTCATATGGGGTATTAGCTTTCCAACCTTCGTCAGTGTATGCGTGACTTAGGTCGCTGTCTTCCAACCACTCTTCTGAAGTCATGACTGGACAGGCATCAGGTTCTATTCAGTGCATATTACCATTATGCGCCCCGTCATCATCCCATTCTTCTTCCACCACAGCTCGAGTTTCAACATCCCAGTACTTTCTGAGTTTCCTCAACATCCTCTTTCGGTCTTTGGGATCCCATTCTATTTTGTTAGTGTTTTGAACGCTGCCAGTTGTGGACTTAGATTCTTTTTTCCCTTGTCCTTTGCCTTGTTCCAGAGCTATCTTCGCTTGGACTTCCTCTATCCTTTCATTTTGAAATTGTTCCAATGCCTGTTCCTTCACAGTAAGAGATGCAGCCTCAACCTTCTCCTTAGCAGCAATTTCCTCTTCTCCCCCGGTCTCTCCTGTCTGTTCCTCCACATCAGACTCTTCCTCACTCAACCAACCATTGCTAGTTTCTGGCTGGCTCAGGTCTCACTATCCCATCTGTACACAGCTTGTATCTTTTTCCTCGAAGAAGTAAAGATCCTCCAAATCCCCTTCTAATTCTATCAGATCCTCCTCTAGGTTTGCTAAGTCATGCAGGCCTTGCTCGGGCCACTCATTCTGATTCTGTGTCATTTGGTCTTCCTCGATAGCATTAATGCTGAGAAAATCTAGTAGTATGAACACTGGCTTTGGCTGATCGATTGCCACAATGTATAAGCTGGGATCATACTCCTTTGCAAGCGAGACCCCCTTGTCTATGACACGGGTATTAGGCGACCCTGTCTTTAGTGTATTCTTCTCTTCCTCCATTTCTACTGCCACGGGCCTAGGTGGGGTTTGTATTTCTACTGCTACAAGCTTGGGTAAGGTTTGTGGTGTTAGATCCATCATGCACGTGTCTGTGCCTTCTGGAATGACTACCTCCGATTTTGGTAGGTGGGATGAGGTAATGTATGTGCTAGAGTTAAAGGTGGGCGGTAGTGTATGGATGTGGTTAATGTTTCTGGGTAAGGGGACTTGGTTGTGTGTAGGAAGTGGATTGATTGTTACGTTTGGTTTTGCGGGTGGGGCAATGACTTTGTTGTCGATGAGATCCTGAATCTCATGACGTAGGCAGTAGCACATGTCTGTGGGATGGCCATGTTATTGGTGAAAGATACAGTACTGAGTAGGGTCATGTTTGGGTGGCAATAGGTTTGGAAGTGGACGAGGATCGAGAGGCTTGAGATGGCCCTTTCGCATCAAGAACTTGAGGGCTTGAGTTGGACTCATATGGAGGGGAGTAAAAAATCTTCGAATTCAGGGTAGACCGGTATTTTGTTAAGGTTATGAGGTTGTGGCTGTAGCAAAAGGATCAGCCATCTTGGCCGTCGAAACCACAGTATTGACATCCGCAGACCACAGAATAGTGCTATGACTAGCATTAGTACTCTGTGAGAACGGCTTTCTTGCGGGTTCACTTGTTCTATGGATGATACCCTTTTTGAAGGCACTCTCAATCTGGACCCCCAACTCATGTAAGGAATCAAACGTGGACAACGGTGCCACTATCATTCTTTGCAACATGTCTGGCCCGAGGTTTTGGACCACTAGTCGGACTTGTTCTCTTTTAGCAAGCCTATTTGTCATCCGGGCTGCTTTGGCTCTCTACCGGGCGACAAAATCGATAAATGATTCTTTGGGGTTCTGGGTAGTAGCCTCCAGCTCACTAATGGTTACTTCTATCTGAGTGTTATATGAGTACTGATTGACAAATGCCTCAGATAGCTCCTCCCAATTCCGTTTTGTAGAATTCTCCAATTTAGCATACCAGATGGCCGCCACATCAACCGGGGTCCTTCCAAACAAGGAAAGCTTCTGCGCCCAAGACAAACCCATAGGCCTCAATACATCTGAAAACAATCGGACATACACGATTGGATCCCCACTCCCATCGAATCTGTCAATGTGGGGCATCTTAAATTTCTTCGGTAATCTAACCGAAGCCTCAGTGTACCCATCTTCAATATCTAAAATAGAGTTGAAGCCTTGGGATTTCTTCAATGCTTTCTCTAATATGGCAAATTTGACCAAGGCTGGATTAATTTCATTGATATCAAAAGGAAAAATCCCCGGAGGAGGTTGAATCGGAGGACGGTAAGCTGGAGCGGGGGGAAACATGTCCTGAGGATTTGCGACTAATAGATATTCTGCTAGCGGGTGTAGATTCAGGTTTGGCTGAGCAGTAGGGTTGGGTGTACAGTTGACGGTGATGCCCCAGATGTACGCTGTTGATCGACAATGACTTCATCTTGAGCAGCCATCATTTGGTTTACAGTGTCCATAGTCTTTTGGATGACAATCATTATGGTAGCGAATTCCACTGTGCTTAGTGTTGTGTTATGTGCCATTGCTAATCCGGGTGAACTAGATGCTGGTGAATTGATTGACTGAGAACAGGTAGGTGTTTGTGGAGTACTTTGTACTGACACTACTGATTGTCTGTTCCTTTTCCGTCGAGTGATTGGAGGAAGCGAGACTAGCACGGGCTGACCACCAACAAGGTCTCGAGCTTTGCACAACCTGCCGAAACGAGTTCACACAACTTGGGGAATATCAGGTCTTTCTGAAGTTATGATGGTAAACTACCTAGCAAAAAGAAAAAAAGAAAAAAAAAATCAAAAATCAGACAGCACTCCAGCCCTAATTCACAACAATCAAGACACATAGCTGAACTGGAATCCCCACTGGACTCTGTTCTCAAACTCATCCTAGTATGAACCATCTTGTACAGCTTCACGAAAAAAACACATATTAAGTAAAACAACCAAAACACCCCTACATGGGGGGTAGGGTTACCCTGTCCTAGATTTTTGGCATGATCTAGGCTGCAATATTTCAAACAACAAGTTTCACAACATCCCACGAATGGGTGGCATCCTGCCCTAATTTGGAATAGTCACTATAGTTTTACTATATGCAACTAGGTCGAATGGTCAAAAGGGTACCTTGGCAAGATTATCCAATATACCTCTCACACCTAACACCGAGAAGTGAAAGGAGGATCAAATGGTACAACGATAGTCCAGATCCAAGAGTTGTGTTCCCAACATGGTAGAGCCCATGACCGATCAGCCTTTTGGCAAGCCTTTCAGGCGAGCCTCCAGTAAACTGTCTAGGAAAAACAGTCGACAAACACAGTGACTTAAGCGCACTAATGCAATGCAAATGCAAAGAAACATATAAGTGTAAATAAAAAGCCACATCATGAGTTTCAAGTCAAGTTCTCTAAATCTCCAGCAGAGTCGCCAGAAACTGTAGCTCAACTTTTCGAGCTCCGTTCGGAAGGCGAATAGCCCTACAGTTCAAACTCCCATGGTTTTGAATCTGATTTCACAAGTGTAATGTGAAATAGTAAAAACTCAAAAGAGTCCAAATCCGACAATTCTTTTGGAAAATCAATTTGAATCAAAAATGCCAAAAATGGACTGCTTTGCTAGATTACAGAGTCGCCACGTAAATATTTTTGGGAAATTTAGGAAACCCAAGACTCGTGCCAAAGGCCATTAGTCCGTCATCATCAAAGTGTCTCGGCTCGAGAACTTAGGTACGAGAGGGGAAGGTTATGAATTGAGCACCCCACTCGCTCGATCAAAGATCGGCCTCTATTAATTATGATGTAATTCTTATTTACATTATATGCTCTTGTTCCGGTTATTTAGACTAACTTACTATGTAAGTATAGACTAGTTTGCAAAAATTGGAACACTTGATCTCGTGCTTTGTTTCGAAATTGTTTTGTGAATTTGCCACTTGAAAAAGTGGGCTAAAATGGACATTTAATCAAACCATCTCAATTCAAGCAACTAGCCTTCATCCACAGGCATTCAAACAATTATATCATTTAAGCACTTAACCTCATGGCAAGCATGTTAGACATGGCAACACTCACACTCATGTGATATGCTAAAGTGAGTAAAGGCTCACCTAGTACTCCAAGCTAAACAACAACAAGCTAACTAGAAAACATGCATGTCCATAATCAATGCACCATGACTAATGTAATACATGTGATATGCAACTAATAGGCTTGGCTACTAATTTATAACATGTGAATCAATTTGGTAACATGTGGTCTAAGCACATATTCAAAGAATTATTTAAACGACAATACAAGTGGATGCAAGGCATGAGGGATGCGAACAAAATGCGATGCCCTAATCTAACCAACATAAGCAGGTAAATAAAAGGGAGAAAGATGTGGGGTTGGAAGACATACACATTATTACAACATTTGTGCCCTCACACAAGAGGGTCTGAATCAAAGTCCGAAAGTTTGAATTCGACTAATTATTACAAAGCCAAATGAATGGAATAGGCTAAGCTTATTAACTAGATAATTAACCAAAATTATTACAACAAGGATAACTGAGATAAATAAACTAACTCTCTAAGCTAAGTAACTACAACAATTATAAAAGGGACAATAATAATTACAACACGTTAATGATGAGATTAATTACAATAAACAATATTAAATAAATTAATTACAATAATCATAATATAAGCGAGGATGCGCAAGAATTGCATGCATGCACATACACAGTACTCAAGAACAGCTCTGTTTGCCCCAAGCTTGCTTTATTTCACCTCAGCCACTTCCCTATGTTTTCTACAAAAATACACTGCTGACCAAACTTTGAGGGCCAGCCGGCCCTCAATGAAGCCCTGCCAGGCATAGAGAAGGCCGGTCGTGCCTCAAGTTTGAACAAAACTCTATTTTGTGTTTTAAAGTGAAAATAGTGCAGACAAAGTTGTTCAAGCTCTATTTGTCCCTTTCTTCCTTCTCTGTCATAAGAAAGCCTCGAGAGAAGGTTAGAATTGCTTCCAAAGCTAGCAATGAGCAAATTGATTGCTTGATGATTTCAGATACAATTTTGGACAAAAATCAATGAAATGAAATGGATATGACCACCCCTCCCTCTTATCATGGAATGAACTCAAAGAGGGTGGTAGAGACGATTCAAGAATCATCAAAACGGCATGAATTAGCACATGACCACTCTTTACTTGATAAACTTGGCATAACGTCTGGCCAAGTCTAAGCAATTTAAGCCATTTTCTTTATGTGCGTTGATCCAATTTGTTTAGTCATTGCCATTCATTAGTCCATTTGTCCATGGTGATGTTAAAGTCTACTAAACAAGAAGTAATGTCAAACTAGAGGTTCTTCTAAAACATGAGAGAGAGACTATACCGTTGACAATGAATTTCCGAAAAGATTAAGCTATTAAGTAGAAGTCTCTTTTACATGTTTTGAGTAACCTCAATCGGTTGAAATCATTCTCAAGCATGAAAGAGATAGATGGTTAGATGATTTGTTAGAGTGAGACTCTTAACATGAAAAGTAAGTAAGGGAAAGTTTGGAACAACATGCAACAAGTTATGTATGACAATTCATGAGACAACAAAGGAACTAACCAAAGCTTGAACCAATTTAAAAGGTTAGAACAACCCTAAAACAGCCCTTAATAAATGAAGAACAGAGGATTAAAGCTCACCCAAAAAAAAAAAAATAGCTTAAAGCCCACAAAAAGAGCCTAAAAGAAGCTAATCAACAAAAGAGGAAACAAGGCTAGTAAACAAGAACAAGGAGGGGGGTGGCTAACCCCTCCATTTTTGAAACCCCAAAAACATGATTTAAGCCCTTTTGTAACTTTGAAAATCAGTGTAGAGAGCAAAGGAAAAGAGTGAAAAAGTAAGGGTTTGAGCTACAGGTAAAGATGTAGAAAGAGCAAACTCTCTCTACTCTTTTGATAGCTCTCCAAACCCAAACTTAAACACTTAAAATAGGAAAAACAATACAAAATGATAAGAACTAGATAACAAATGAAATAGTTGAAAGCAAGAGGGAAGAACAAGCTTATACCTCTCAAAGAAGTTAGCTCTTGCTTGTGATCCAAACCAAGTATCAACACACCCTCAAGCTTGAATTAGTCTTCTCAAAGATCAACCATGGCTCTAAGATGGTAAGACAAGCTTGAGTATGGTGTATGGAGATGACATAAGGGAGGTAGGTTAACTCAAAGATTGCTTGCCATGGAAGAATGAGGAAAGAGAAGCTCTCAAGGTGTATATAAGCTCTCTAGAATCTTTTTTTCAACCTTCAAAACAGAGGCTAGGCCTCATTTTTATAGAATTTGAGCTCAAAAGGTAATAAATATCTTCAAAAATGGACAGTTGGTGGCTCCCGTCCAGTATAGTGTTTCTTGCTACCAAGGCACAGCTGGCTATTTAAAGCCACGGTCAGCCTTCACTGAGGCATGGCCGGGCATGCATGCCCTCCCTTGTTTTTTTTGGTTCAAACTCACCTCAGGGTGGTGAAAGGTCCAAAAATGAGACTCAGAGATTCAAACAAGGTAAATGTTGATGATTTGAGGTTATTTCGAGAGCCTGACTGAATACGAATCGCTGTGAATTCAAAGTACACAATTCAACTTTCATCATCGAGTGTATCGAACCAAGCGCCTAAGTCTTGCGGGCAGTCAAAATAGGGTGTCTACACACACCCGGGGAGAGATGAAAGAAAAGAGAGATTAAAGAATAGAGAAATGTATGTTGAGAGAAAAATGAGAAAAGAGCTATGAGAGAAAAATAGAGCATGAGTGACGAGTGATGTGAGAAACACATATGAGGGTGGGAAATAATACCTAAAGAAGTAGTGGGCTCCCCACGAATCTAGTAGTCTCTTACTAATAAAAGGCATCTAAGCCCATCAAGGTCTCGGCCAACACTAAGCCAATGCAACTCTTCCCTTCTTTCAAACCTTGGGCCACTTCGATCAACCGAATGTTGGACCCGCCAATGCTAGGGGCAAGAAGGAAGTGAACAAGCATACATAAGTAGAGGACATGTGTAGCTCAGCTTTTTCGCGCTCTGCAGTTCTGAATCTAATCTCACAAGTGCAATGTGAAATTGATAACCACCAAAGAGTCAAAATCCAGCAAATCTTTTGGAAAATCAATTTTTGAATCAAAAATGCCAAAATTTGACTGCTTTGCCAGATACAGAGTCGCCACCTAAATATTTTATTTTGGGGAAATTTAGGAAACCCATGACTCATGCCAAACGCCACGTGTCTGTCATCACCAAGATTGTCTCGGCTAGGAACTTAGGTACGAGAAAGGAAGGTCATGAATTGAGCACTCCCACTCGCCCGATCAAAGATCGGCCTCTACTAATCATGATATGATTTTTGTCAACATTATATGCTCCTATTCCGGTTTATTAGGTTAGAATTTACTGTATGATGCTCACACACACAAGATATAGACTAGTTTGCAAGAATTGGAACATTTCAATTTCATGTTTGTCTTTCGAAAAGGGTTTGAATTTGCCACTTGACAAAGTGGGCTGAAAGTTTGTGAATTTGCCACTTGATAAAGTGGGCTTAAACGTACATTCATTGAATCATTCCAAATGAAAGTATGCTAAAGCACACTCATGTTAATCATGGCAGTCACTCACACTCATGCAAGTATGCTAAAGCACTAAATACTCACCTAGTACTCCAAGCTAAGATAAAACATAAGAGTTAGAAAGAATATACATGATTCCTAACTATCGAAAATGGCTAATGCAACACATGCAATATGCAACTAAAGTAGGCTCGGCTACTTAACATGTTATTTGTAACAATTTGATAGCATGCGTTTAAACACGTATTCAAAGAAGTATTTAAACAACAATGCAGTTAGAATGATGAGCCGAGCCACGGTGCATGCGAGACAAATAAATGGATGGAAGCATGAAGGTATGCTAAACAAAACGTGATGCTCCTAATCTAACAATCAAAAGTGGATAAATAAAAGGGAGAAAGACGCGGGGTTGGAAGACATACACATTATTACAACATTGATACCCTCGCGTAGGAGGGTCTGAATGAATAAATTAAGCTAATTAACTAACTAATTAAACAAAAACTAATTAAGCTAACTATTACAAAACAAAATGAATAACTAGCTAAACTACTTAATTAATTATTACAACACTTGAATTAACGAGCTAGTTAACTAACTAATTAAATAATTACAACACATGAATCAACTAACTATTCTAGTTAACTAATTGTTACAACAATTGAATTAACTAACTATTCTAGTAAACTAATTATTACAACACAACTATTTAATTACTTTAATTAATTAAAGAATTACAACACAATTGCAATTAATAATTAAGCTAAGCGATCAACTACTCCGCTTCGGGAAACGAGGGATGTGCATGTGCATGCTCAAATTCCACCCGAAAATACCACTGTTTTGCTCCAGAATGCCACTGTTGCACAGTTGAACATTTCCAAAACAACTTTGCTCCACCTTACCAACACTCTACTGAAATTTGCATCAGTGGCCTGCCGGGCAAAGATGAAGGTTGCCGACCATCAGCCAACCATGGTAAAAGGTTGCCGGCCATAGGAAGTGGCCAACCGGCCACTGATGCACAGGTTCATCTTGCTGTAACAGAGGACAAACAGAGCACATACAAGGTATTTTAAGGGTTTGTTTGCACAACCTACCCCTCCTTTTTATAGGAAAATTAAAGGAGTAGCAAGTTGTGGTTCACAAACCATCAATGGATGCAATTTCATTGCATGATGACTTGTGAAACCAAGTGTGCAAGTTCAATAAATGCAAAACAAGACACAAGCCTCCTCCCTTTCATGAATGATCAAGGGAGGAAGTTGACCTTGGAGACTTGAATCATTTCATCACTAGCAAGTATGAAATGGTTCAAGCTTCCATGTGTTCAATTAACGTTTGATTGAACACAACCAAATTATTACCTTGCTCACTTTTAGTCCCAAGTTTTAGTTACTCATTTTAATTTACCAACAATTATTTAATCCAATTAAGTCCAAAAGGTGAATTAAAGTCCTCTAATGGAAAGAGGTACCAAACCAAGAGTTAACTTAAGACATAAAAGAGATGTCATGCCGTTGATAATGACCCTCTCAAGGGATTAAACCATTAAGCATGACAAGCTCAATCTCATGCTTAAAAGAACAAGAGGCTTGAAACAACTTTCAAAGAAAAGCAAAAGTCAAGAAAGGAGGGAGGTTGTAGAGATTATTAGTGTTGAAAATGAGTGAGAAAAGCATAAATAAATGCTATCAACTCAAAGGAGATGGTGTCTAAGGCCTAAAACACCAAATTCATAAGGACTATTACACTACAAGCATGCAAAACAAAGCTAAAATGCGACTATCAGCTAAAAACAATCCTAAAATAGGTCCAAAACAATCCTAAAACATGCTAGACTTGAGCTAAAAAAATGGCTAGATTAACATGCTAAAACATGGCACAAACTAGGCAGTAAACAAGATCCAAGGAGGGGAGGCTAACCCCTCTAATTTTGGACTTCAAAAAGTGTTTTTAGCCACTAAAATGACTCTGAAATTCAGTGTTTAAAAGCTAAAAAATAGATAGTAAAAGGGTGGGAAACACAAGGGTAAAGGCCTCCAAAACAAGGTACAAAGAAGGGTGAACCACCCCTCAACCTTTAATGGCCTTAAAACCCAATTTTCAGCCCAAAAATGCAGAGTTTTTACAGTCCAGAAACAGCCCAAAACAACATAAAAATGTGCTAGAATGAAGATAAAAACATGGAGCAATTCAAGCAAGTAAACAAGCTAAAGGAGGGGTGGCTAACCCCTCTATTTTTGGGACTTCAAAACCACTTTTTTTAGCCTCTAAAAACCTATGAAAATGAGTGGTAAAATGCTCAAAAAAAGTTGATGAAGAGATGGGAAACACAAGTGGAAATGCTTACATAACAAGGTTCAAAGAAGGGTGGTTAACCCCTCTACCTTTAATAGCCTTAAACCACAAGCTTCAGCCCACAGCAATAGGTTTTAAAGAGCTTAAAAATAGTATGAAAAGATGGAAAACAAGTGGTGTAAAGATGACACAAAGGCAAAAGAAAGTATACCTCTTGAAGAGGAATGAACCCTTAAGTAAAAAAACAGCAATTTCACACTCTCAAGTGCTTCAAGAGCTCAAATTCAAACTCAAATCATTTCAGCAAAAAGTTCTCTAGTTTTGGTTTAGAGTATTTGGGCATAAGCTATGCAAGTTACGAGAGAGAGAGAGAGAGAGAGAGAGAGAGAGAGAGAGAGAGAGAGAATATTGTAGAGAGTGAGGATTTTTCCAAAATTATTTCTTCACTCCTAATGTTTTCTAGCCATGAAAGCAAGAAGAGAAGTCCTTGTAGACACTCCATTTTTGACCGTCCTCAAGACTTGGACATCATCGTTTGAACACCCGGTGATCATCCATGTTCATGTTCGTTTTGAGTTCTTGGAGGTCTCGGCCGCGCGCCTTGCCTCAGGATCTCTTAACTGGACTGTTTTGTGTTGATTTTTGCACCAAACACTTGTGGCTTTTGCTTTTGAGGGTAGGGAATGGCTTGTCAGCCACCCCTGGATCCCACCGGCCCAGGCATGATGTCACCGGCCATGTTATCTTGCCACCGGCCATTTGTGATGGCCGGTCGGCACCTTTGGTGGTCGGCCGGCCTTTAATTTGGTCAATCAGCCATATTTTCTGGCCAAGACTTCTTTTTTGCCTTTTTCAGGCATGGTGCATGCCAGCTGTGCCAGCTGGAGTGCACGGACTTGTCCTCTATATACGTATGGAGGATTTGCCCCTTTTGCACCCTTTTGCTCTAAGCTTCTTGGAGAAGCTTGCACCCTTTGCTCAAGCTTCTTAAGGAAGCTTGATCCTTTGTCTTAGCTTCCTTAAGAAGCTTGCACCCTTTGCCTTAGCTTCCTTGAGAAGCTTGACCCCCTTGCCTCTTTTGTATTAGGTTCCCTTAGAAGCTTAACACTTTGTAACACTTTGTCTTCCTCTATATAAGGAAGCCTTACTTCTCCTTTGAAGGGGTTGAACAAATCAGACATATACATCTGATATATGATATATACAACTTTCTCTCTCTCTCTATATATATATATCTCTTCATTTGTGTGTGTTTGAGGGTTCAAAAGGGTGTTTTGTTCTTAGTTTTGCACTAAGGCACCTAGAATTACACCATGCTTGAGCCATTGAGGTGTTGGGAGGTTGTTCTTAGAGTTTTGAGCTGGTTTTGATCAGAAGAAAGGGGCTGGACTTGCTGTTCTTCAAATGTTCTTCAAGGGTGAGCTAGTTACTTTATATTCTCCATTCTTGCACTAGCTTTTAACCCACTTTGCATACTGTTTTGAGCTTTGTGTATAACTGATAAAAACTCTGATTTTTCATGCTTAAGATGTTTCATTAGGTCTCATTTGTGTTTGGGGTCGACCTCCCCCTCTTAGGCCTTGTTTGGCCCCTTTTGTGCTTTCTTTGGTTAAGCTTTGAATACTTTTGTGCATTGGCCTTCTCACCACTGAAAATTCTCTGTGGTGAAGAAGAGGTTTTGATGTCTTGCATAGGGGAGGGACACCCCTCTCCCTTTATGTCATATTTGTTCATGTTTTTGGCTCATAAGGGTAGCATGCATGCCTAGTTGTTCTTAGCTTCATTTCAGAGGTTTTTGGGTGTTATTTGGTCATATTATACCTCTCTTTTAAGTCGGATTTATTGTCCATTACATGCATCACATACTTGCTTAGTAATCCCCTTTATTGTCATAACATGTGTCATGCATTTGCCCCTCCATGCTTGCATGTTCTAGCTTAACTTCATGAAGCTTTTGGTCATATTTTTCCATGCTTAAGGTCTGTTGGGTACTATTTTGATCATGTTTGCCATGTTTGGTATAGCCTCTTTACATTTTTGCTTGTGAGCCTTGAGTGTGTGAGTCATTAGCATGCTTTAGTTGGGTTGTTTCAATGATTTGGAATCACTTCTCATGCTATTTCAGTCCATAATCCATGCTTGCATGCTTGCATTCATCATCCCTTTCATGCCTTGAAGAGTTGTTCTTTTACGCCTTGAAATGGGCCTTGGTGTATGCCTTTTTGTTTAAGACCTTGAGCTGCCATATCAGTGGGTTTTGGGGTGTATTTTGATGCATTGAAACTCTGTTTTTGGTTGCATAATCCATGCCATGTGTGGTCATGATAGTTGTAGTGGAATACCCCCTTGTTGGCCTCAAGTTTTGGGCCCTATTGCGCGTCTTGTTTGCATGTTTTGTTTGACTTGGCATCATCCCCTTTACATGTATTTCAGAGCTTAATATGGTCGTTGAAATGCTCATGTTTGCCTCTTTTAAGCATGCTTAGAGTTTCCTCTTTTATGCCTTAAGTGGTGGGCCTTGGTGCATACATGCGTGCATATGTGATTTGTGCTCTTGTTATGCCACTTTGGCCACTGTTTTGGGGTGTGGCTGAGGCTCCTCCACCTTAGTGCAAGTCCATAGATCATGCATTTGTGTATTGGTACATGTCTAGCACTTTGTATAGTTGCTTATCTAGGTTGCATCATTGTATATCTATTGTATTACCATGTTTGCATTACATGTTAGGTTGCATTGCATTGCATCTAGCATGCTTAGCACATTGTACGTTTGCATGTTTAGCTTGCATTACATTTGGCATGTTTTGTTAATTTAGCCATTTTACATACACCATTTTGCATACTTGAGTCACTTTGCATACATGCATTGCATTTTGCTTGCTTTAGGGTGTCAAACCAAGCATGAGGGGTGAGGTGTGTTCGTACTCAAAGTGACGAAACACGCCTCAACCCTCTGTCGCCGATGCCCTTGATCTCAACATGATAGGGCGTGTAGCACTCATGAGTTTTGTTGCATGCATTTACATTGATTTGCAAACTTGGTGCCTTTGGCCATCATGCATCAAAATGAGTGATTGATGGCCCGAGGACCGAGGGCCATACTCCCTTGAGTCCATAGCATGATAGGGAGAGTGGCCATGCACACATTGCTTTGAAAATTACATGTCATGCACTGTTTGTCCTCTGCTGCTGTCAAAACAGGCTCTGCAGGAGGAAATGACCGGTCGACCACTTTTGATGCCAACTGACCATTAGTGTCCAACCGATGGTTCAATATTTGGCCGATAAGCCTATTCTCATGGCCAGTGGATTTGAATTGTGGCCGGTGGCACTCCACAACAATTAGAGAATGATTTAGAAGGATTCTGGAAACTTTCATAAATTTCAGAGGGACAAGGCAGTGTAAACAGAGGCAGTTTTTGACATGGCAGTGAGTTTCTGAGCAAGACGAGTCAAGCATGCATCATCCACGCATTCCGAGGCAGGGCTGCGGCCATTTTCTTTTTGTAATTAATTTGTTAATTAATTAGAAGTTTTGTAATATTTAATTAGCTAGAGTAGTTAATCATTTATTCGGACTGTATAATTTATTCGAACCCTCCGAGCGAAGGCAATTGTGTAATAAGTGTGTGTGAATGTGTATGTCTTCCAACCCCCACTTCTTTCTCTCTTTTATTTACCTGCTTTCGATGGTTAGATTAGGGCATGTTTCAATTAGCATACTTATGCTCGCATGTTTGCATCCATTCATTTGTCTCGTATGCACCGGGCTCGGCGCATCATACTAACTACATCGTATTCCAATTCCAAGTTGCATACGTGTTAGCTGTAGCATCATCACATACCATCTCAGAATAGCCGAGCCTAGCTTAGTTGCATCTTGCATGTGTTGCATTAGCCATCTTAACATGAACTAGGATCATGCATACGATTACTAACTAGTTTCTGTTTTGGCTCGAAGTACTCGGTAAGCGTTTATGCTTTAGCATCCTTGCATGTGTGTGAGTAATTGCCATGATAGCATGCTTACCATGAGGCTATGTGCTTATGTGATATAACTGCCTGGTTGCCTGTGGGTGAAGGTCGGGTTGCTTGAATTGGAATAATTCGTCGAAACCCTTGTTTTAGCCTACTTGCGAGTAGCAAACTTCAATCCATTTTCAAAACAAATGGATATGCGATGCGTTGTTCCAACTTAGGCAATCTAGTCTATACTTGTATGATGTGCGCATCACATAGTAATTCTAGGTTAATAATCGGAATAAGAATGCATAATGTTTTCAAAACTTGATATCATGGTTAGTAGAGACCGATCTTTGATCGAGCGAGCGGGGGTGCTCATAACTGACCTTCCCCAATCGTACTCAAGTTCCCGAGCCGAGGCAACTTTGGTGATGATGGACACGTGGCCTTAGGAAAATGAGTCAGGGTTTCCTAAATTCCCCCAAAATAAATATTTAGGTGGCGACTCTGTATCTGGTAAAGCAATCCATGTTTGGCACTTCTTTCAAAAATTTGTTTTCAAAAACGATTTGCCAAATTTGGACTCTTTGATAATTCATCGGTCTTGCATTGCACTCTACGAGATTAGATACAAGACCGTGACACTGAGTCCTAAACTGTAGTGAGCCCAATGAACAAAACGGGATCTCCTCCCTGGACGTTCGGGGACGTCTACAGTCCTCTATATATAGAAAAAATGAGCCTTAGGTCGAAAATGTCTAAAAAGGGACAGCTGGAACTTTGTGGAAACATCTGGAGAAAATATCTGGTTTTTACACTTGTGGCCAGCAGGTTAGTAGTGGTGGCCAGTCGGCCATCACTAGTGGCCAACAGGCAAAAAATAGTGGCTTGCCGTCCACAAATGGTGGCTATCGGCCACCTGCTGGCCATGCGTCGAGACCTGACTTCAAATGGGCATATCTTCCTCATCTAAACTAGGTTTTAGGTCATTCTTGAGTCTAAATTAAAGACCCGGAAGTCTACTTTCCAATGGTGTATCCTCACATCTAAATTCTAAGTGTACAAAGAGATATGCCTATTTAGTGAAGGTTGCTCAGTTTTGGCTTAATCGGATTGATGCCAAACTTCAAACAACCATATCTCCCCCATCCGGACTCGGCTTTAGGAGATTCTTGAGTCTAAAATGAAGCCCCAGAAGTCCAATTTCCAATGGTGGTGGCTTTACAACTAAAGTCAAAGTGTACAAAAAGATAGACCTGATTTAGTGTAGGCTGCTCAGCTATCTCTTAACGGTTTGATGCTCAACCATTTTCCCAACTTGTTTTCTTCCCTCCTCACCTATTTTCTTTAACTCCAAACCTATAAATAAGAGGTTTAAAAAGATTTTTCAAAGAGTTCACCTCTCTTCCATTTATTTTCACTTTGTCCTTACTCGGTTTACTGAAAAGTGCAATTTTTTACGAAATATGAGCTTCGGAACATCGTAGAAACTTTTAAGAAAAAATATTTTTAAAAAAAGGGTTTTAAGGTCTAAAAAAAAGTTTTAGTCGAAATAGTTTTGGTCCAAAATGAGGTGTAAAGTTGGGATTTAGAGCTCTTTTTGCTGAAGAAATCGAACATTTGCATAGCATAACTTTCATCATCGAGTGATCAATCGGTGGTGCCCAAGTCTTAAGGGCAGTCAAAAATGAATTGTCTATAGTTGCCCCCCTTTGACAGAGCTCGAAGTCATGAAATGACGTGAGTGAATGTCAAAGCCCGAAAATGACCCATTTTGACAAGGCCGTAAGACTTGGGCAAACAAACAAAATGTAGATGTAGTTGGTTGAACCCAAAGGTTGCCTACGTATCCCTTTGCAAGGAATCAAACCAGCGTAGTTCAGGGGCAGGATACAAATGATACACAATATAACGAAACAATGTAGTGATATATATAATGAAAGCAATCTAAACCATGAGCAACGCTTACCATACAAATACCATAAAGGGATGGGGATGCAAAACAAACTGCGTTTAACACAAAAAAGAAGTGGGCATAGCCAAACAACGCCTAACACAGGCTAAGTGCCTACATCCTCAATACTGGCCTCAGCACAGCATGGATGCTTACACATAACAAAACCATGTTTTAACGTGAAAAGCGTGCAAGCACATGCAAAACTATGTGTTTCGTAGAAAGAGAAAGAGTATAAGTAATTGGGTGATATGATATAAGTGAGGAATGATTTGCTGGGGAAAGATAGTGAACCTAAATACTGAATACAATGGATGAAGTGAATAAGTCGTAAGCTGAACCACATCTTACCTAGAAAAGGCATGGACACAAAATAGACTACATCTAACACAGAAAAGGTGTCGACATCCTCAATACTGGCCTTAGCGCAACATGGGTACTTACACATGACAGAACTATGTTTCAATAATGGAAAGGTATGAGCACATGTCGAACTAAGCTTAACATGGGAAGAATGCCGGTAATAAACCAGTATGATGTAATGAATGAGATGGGAAATGTAGTAGATATATGCGATAGATGTATTAGGTAATAAACGCGATGCACTGGAAGTAATAGATTATAATGGATATAATGATGCAGCTAGGAAGTGATGCTTTAGAAAGTACCTTATAGGGGCAATCAGCGATGACTCACCTTATGCTGCTGGGGATCTTCATCTTCTGCATCTTGCACTTCCAAACCACATGTACTACTTTTCTCCTTGGCTATGCTCACAACTGTTCCTATTCTTCAATAGGGTGATAGACTAAGTTGGTTCAGTATCCAGAATTGAGACGTATACAAGCTACCTCAACCTATGGGGCTGCCATACAGATTTCAAGCCGAGGATACACCCCTGGGTATTTAAACCAGACTTTACTGTCGAAAATTTCAAACCTTTTCATTCTAGGCAACGGCCATCAAACTGTAGTTTCCACCGTCTTAGTTGATTTCCTAGGAACTCATCGCAAATACAGTCAGGTGGTTATACCAGACCACCGGAAGTCGTTCGGGCATGAAAAACACCAAAAGAATTGCACCTTTAGAGGATTTACGGTCTCCTAGACCTAGTGAGTGCATAAGACAGTGCGAATTGGGTTAAAATGCACTAGACAGTGTGATGTACGTTGAAATACACTAGACAGTGCGATGTAATTTGAAATGCACTAGACAGTGCGATTGAGTTGAAATACACTAGACAATGTGATTGAGTTGAAATGCACTAGACAATGCGATATAAGTGAAATGCACCAGACAATACAATATAAGTGAAATGCACTAGACAATGTGATTGAGTTGAAATGCACTAGACAGTGCGACGCGAGTTGAAATGCGCTAGACAGCACGATGCGAGTTGAATTGTGCTAGACAACGCGATGTGAGTTGAAATGCCCTAAACGGCGGGATGTGAATTGAAATGCACTAGACGGTGCAACATGAATTGAAATGCGCTAAATAGCGCAACATGAATTGAAATGCGCTAGACAGCGTGACGTGAATTGAAATACACTAGACAGGGCAATGTACGTGGAAATGCGCTAGATAGCGTGACGTAAATTGAAATACGCTAGAAAACGTGATGTACGTTGAAACGCGCTAGATAGCGCGATGTAAGTTGAAATGCGCTAGACAGCGCGATGTAAGTTGAAATGCACTAAACAGCGAGATATACATTGAAATGCACAAGACAGTGCGATGTAAGTTGAAATGTGCTAGACAGCGCGAGTGCTCGAAGTAATTGTACGATAGATGCACAGAATGATCAAGTGAACAATAGTACTAATCAATACAGCGACAACGCATGTTCCATGCAAGATAGACAACCGATGCATGAGGTTAATTAAAAGGATGTTCTATGCAAGAGACGAGAGCATATTCTTTGCAAAATTGAAAGCATGTTCTATGCAAGAAACAAGAGTATATTCTATGCAAAATTGAAATCATGTTCTATGCGAAAGACAAGAATGATGCAGGACATGTGTGCAACATAAGTGTATGTGAAAATGCAAATTCTATACAACAGAAGACAACAAATATGTAATCTGACAGAACATCAGAACAAATAAAAAGTGTTGTTCAATGACAACCTCCGACTTACCCCTTGGAGACTTCGCAACATGTTCAAAAAGGTGACACTTCATTTATATTGGCAAATGGGGCATGCTCACGCGTCGGCATGCCGTCTCAGAATTTGCTGAAGTTGAAGCACACAGTCTCGGAACTTGCTGAAGTTGAAACAAACTAAGATGCTCCAAATTTTTCATCTTTTCTTTTGCTTCACAGTCTGGAACCCATGTAGCTTCAGATAGGTCCTTGTTCTATTACTCTCTCTTGATTGGGGTGGGACACTGCAGTTTATGAAAGAAAGAATCCTGTTTTGCAGATCGTGTTGAGAATTGTACGGCACTCTGAGCACAAAACGATTTATTTTTGAAATTGAAACCAAGAATGAATTCCTAACCGGGTATTGAGCCTACGACTGACCATAGTCAAAAAAGGAAAAGCAAAAACAACCTAAACACAAAACTACTCAAAACAATTCAAAACAAGAATCGAGACAAACAAAAACAACAAACAAAACACTCGGACATGTTCCAATGGCGAGAGACCTTTCGGTTTATGGGGAGTCTACTTCTCCAGGTATTGTTTCCCACCCTTTCTTATTTGTGATTCTCACATCACTTTGGCACTTAATCTCTTTTTCTCTAAAAAGCCATTTCCTCACTTTTCTCTCAGCGCACATCTCTCTATTATTTAATCTCTCTTATTTTTTTATCCCTCCTTTGGGTGGTTGATGGATAAGCAGGAAGTTGTGGGCTCTTGCTCCTGGTATTCTGCTAGATTCTCCTTCTTTCGCTTACAACTAGTGAGCTTTCTTGCAAAGGGGTTATGGTGTGACTGGATGTGTAACAAATCTGCAACTGACATTGGTTGATGATGCCCTTGGCTTAACTTGATCAAGATGAGTTACATGTCCCACCAGCTAGGTATACAATTGATTGGTCTCACACATTGCGTTTTCTACGTCCCCATTCCAGGTCAGATGCCAATTTGGGTGCGATCGTCTAGATAAGGGAATCGAATATCCAACTCCATTTCCAGTTTGCGTTTCACACTTGGCTTGATACCTCATTGCTTTGAGGATGAGAGATTTTTGGCCTCCCAACTACTAACTTCAGTTGTGCCTTTTCTGGCAAGTATAGTGCCCTTTCTGGTGAGTATGGTGCCCTTTCCAGCAAGTATGGTGCCCTTTCTAGCAAGTATGTTGACAATGGGGAAAAAAATAGAAAACTTGACTCAACTATGCCCCTAGTTCTTCATTTTGACCTTTTTTTTTTTTTTTTGGCTTTCTGCTAAAACAATTTTAACCAACATGAGAGTTAGATTAGCATACTTATTCGACTTTCTGCTTTGAAATCATGGAAGTCAGGTTGTGAGCACTGAAAATTTTCCTTTTTTGGGTCCAAGAAATGGTCTGATTTTGGAAAAATGGAATAATTTTCAAGAAAACTAGTCAACCTCACTAAAAATCTTCAAAACTGTTTTTGCAAATGGCCATTGTTCAACCAACACAGAATCTACTCTTGAGATGCACAATCTCATATTTGAACTTGATTTGTCTTGCAGCTGAATCTTGTAACGGAATAGGACAACTGAATTTGAATGAAGATGAGCCAATTTGCACATAGATAAGATAGCCGAGTTTGAACAAGGATAAGCCAATCAACATGGATAAGCCAAGCAGGCCAAAAATGATTAGGGCCAAACTTCAGGATGAAGTTGCCTATGTATCCCAAAGATGGGAATCAGGCCGTACGTAGTTACGGGAGTTAAGGTACACTCGAGTATTGACACCCTCCTTTTGCGCTCCAACTTTTGCTAAAGCCACCCTTTCGGGTTTTCAACCTTGTAAGCTCTATTTTTCTTTTCTTTTCATTTCTTTTCCTTTTCTTTTTCCTTTTCTTTTTTCTTTGCTTTTTTGTGCTTTTTCTTTTCTCTGCTCTAACTTTTGCCTGGGTCGCCCTTCCGGGTTTTTGGCCCAGTGAGCCTCTAAAGGATAGAAAAGTTTAACTTGTCCATGTTGAATGGTCGTAGGATCTCTAGCCATCTAAATCTATGAGAATGGCTGCTACTGCTAACTAAATAGTCTTGATGATATAAGGGCCCATACAATTGGGGTTGAATTTGCCCCTAGTGTTGTGGATAGGAACTTGATTGTCCTTCAGCATAAATTTTCTTCTCTCAGATTTTGGGATTTGGCTTTCTTGTTGATCTTCATTGGCTTGAGAAATGACCCAGTTTTGAATCTCTGAGCATATCTGACCTTTTTTGCCCCTAGTTCAGGGGTTGCTTCTCATTTAGCTTTGGAAGCTTTCTTGGATCACATCTGACCTTCTTGCCCCTAGTTCAAGGGTTGCTTCCAATCCAACCATACAAGTCTCATATTTTGGTTGATCATTGAACATTCTGAGTCAAGGTTCAAGGTTTGAAAGCAAAAGGGTCGAGTCTCAAGGCTGAGAGTGATCCTATGCTATACAATCTCGAGAGCGATTCCACGAATGTCTTCGTAGGACCACACAAAACATTTTTTGAACTCTTTTAATAAAGCGACTAGTCGCTCGTGCTCTTCTAAAGACAATGCAGAACCAATTTGGATCAAGATCCTTCTCAGTACTCACATTAACAAACATGATCTCATTCATTAAGGCCTTAGCACGCCTCTCTTCGTCTCAGTTGATCAAGTTTTTGCAAATCTCAAGGAATTCCTCATTCTTTGTTTTCATCACAATATTAGAAAGGTTTTAAAAAAAACTTTGGTCAATGTAATGATTTCAAGGCACAGAAAAGGCACAGTTTTGGTCAATTATTGCCATCCCATTCAAAACTTTTGGCTCAATTGGCTCAATGGTAGAAACAGACTCAAAAGAAAGAGTGGAAAAGACAAACAGAAAACAAGAAAGTGATGTCCGAGGTAACACCCCTAAAATCACCTGACTCGATGTAACAGGACTGACTCGATACAACAAGACAAACTCAATACAACACAACAGAACTAACTCAATACCCAAGTCAGAAAGTACAATAAACAACATTTTCAAATTGCTCAAAATAGTGCGTGCCATCCACTATATCTGGAGTAAAATGAGCGCCATCAGCAGGTGGTTCATCCCCTGATCACATAGTCACATTATCCCCTAAGTTCATCGATCCAGCACTGATAGACTTTGTAGGTACTGGTGTGGCGATGACCTCGTTGTCAATCAGATCTTATATTTTATGGTGAAGATGAAAACAACTGTCAATGTCATAGCCGGTTTGTTGATGGAAGACACAGTACTTGGTAGCTTTATACCTTGATAGAAGGGAATCATGGAGAGGATGAGGGTCAAGGGGTTTGAGATGGCCTTGTCCTACGAGGATTTGGAGAGCTTTGGACAAGATCATGTAAAGAGGACTAACGGTGTGGTTACCAATCCTGACAGGCTTGACAAAGGGGTTGATAGGTGTTGACTGGGTTTTCTAATTTTTGACAGACGTAGGATTGGAGTTGAAAGGGATGTTTCTAGTACGACAACCTTTTTCATGGCTTGCCCCGTGATTCGAAATGCTCCTAACCTTAGTGACAAAAGTGTCATCCATAGTTTTTGTAACAACCGCCAACACTTGCTGCTTGTTCAGCCCTTTGACCTTCAAAGTCTTAATAGCCTATTGATGTTGTGCATAGGGATCAATACTTGTTCCTGCCTTGTTCTTGTCACTTTTTTCTACTTGGCCAAGGGATTAGGTGGCTATATGAAAGCGAGACCCATTTGTTATTGATCTGTCAACACCCAAACTTCAGATAGTTTTAGGTTTGCCCTTTTCAATTGCAGCTTGCCCCAAGATTTGGGAGCCTTTTGATGGGATCGAAACCCCAAATGTTAAATCCACCACCATTCCTTGAAGGTTTTCAATCATGTTCATCAGCTTAGAAGTAGTGGATTCATCGGTTTAAGATGATTGGGATTCGAGTACATCCATCATGCACAAGTCTATGCTTTCTGGAATGAACACCTCAAGCTTCGGTAAATGGGCTGGGGTGATGTATACGCTGGGGTTGTAGGTGGATGGCAGTGTATGGATTAGGTTGAGATGTGAAGGTAATGGGTTAGTGGTGGCTTGAGGCTCTTTTGGTGGAGCTATGATCTCTTTGTCAATAAGATCTTGAATCTTATGACGGAGGCGAATGTAGCGGTTTGTATCATGACCGTGCTGTTGATGATAGGCACAGTATTTAGCGGGTTCATGTCTTGGTGGAAGAGGATTAGGAAGGGGTTAGGGTTCTAGAAGCTCTAGGTGCCCTTTTCCTCACAGCATTTTCAAAGCTTGAGAGAGATTCATGAAAAGAGGATGGAAATTTCGGGCTTGGGGCCGAGTTGAAGTGGTTGGTCTTTGGCTATTATCAGGAAGAGGGTTTTTGATAAGCATGGTGGCAGTGTTTACTTTTGAGCGTTTCGCAGCTATGCTACCACTGGTAGTAGCTTTGGAACTGCAAACAATATTCCTCCTCATAAGCTTATTACTTTCCATAATGAGCCTTTGTCTGATGGCCTCCTCGATATGAACTCCAATTTCATGGAGGTCCTCAAAGTTGAATATCATTTTCTACAATATCCCAGCTTGCCCAACTATATCTTGTTGCAGCGAACCTATAAATTGTTGAAGATGGATTAGTAAATCCTCTAGATTTGTTGGAGGTTGAGCCATGATAAGGGTAGTTGGTCGTGCTCTGAACAGAGATGATCTATTTGGTAAATACCCAAACGGTGGAACTGGTGAGCGCTATCTAGCCCTTCTTTGCCTTACCACTGGTGAAGGAAACATTGGTTGCCCTAGTACTAAATCTCCGACCTGACAAAGTCTATCGACACGAGTCCAGACTACCTGGGGGTTATTGAAGCCTTCTGAAGCTATGGTTCTAGGACTACCTAGCAAAAGAGAAAACAGACAGCACCTCAGCCCAATTTCATTATAACATATATGATCACACCTGACTGAATGTACGCCCTGCTGATTTCTGCCCCACAAACTAATACCAATTGTACCCACTAATATGAAGCACCCCTGCATAGTTTCACTGCAAAGCACATACCAGGTAAAGAGAGCCAAAACACCCCTATGAGGGAGTAGGGTTACCCTGTCCTAGTTTCGTCAGGAACTAGGGTTCACTATTCAAACAAAGCGGTTTCACGCAATCTTGTATTCGGGTAAGCATCCTATCCTAGTTCGAAACGTCTCTATGGCTTTCAATATGCAACTAGGCCAAATAGTCAAAAAATGGTACCTCAGCAAGACTCCTAATATACCTCTCACACCTAACATCGAGAAGTGAAAGAAGGATCAAATGGTACAGTGGTAGTCCAGATCCAAAGGTTGTGTTCCCATCATGGCAAAGCCTGCGACCGGTCAACCTTTTGGTAAGCTTTTAGGCAAGCCTCTGGCGAACCGTCCAGGAATAGCAGATGGAAAACACAGTGACTTAGGCGCACCAATGCAAATACAATGCAAGAAAACATATAACTGTAGATAAAATCTCATATCATGAAGTTCAAGTCCAGTTCTCTAAGTCCCCAGTGGAGTTGCTAGAAACTGTAGCTCGGCTTTTTCGCGCCCCCTTTCGAAAGCTTAAAAGAAGACCTACAATTCGAAGCCCCGCGGTTCTAAATCTAATCTCACAAGTGCAATGTGAAATTAATAAACACCAAAGAGTCCAAATCTGACAAACCTTTAGGAAAATCAATTTTTGAATCAAAAATGCCAAAATTGGACTGCTTTGCCAGATACAGAGTCGCCACCTAAATATTTTATTTTAGAAAAATTTAGGAAACCCATGACTCGTGCCAAAGGCCACGTGTCCATCATCACCCAGATTGTCTCAGCTCGAGAACTTAGGTACGAAAGGGGAAGGTCATGAATTGAGCACCTCCGCTTGCCTGATCAAAGATTAGCCTCTACTAACCACGATATGATTTTTATCAACATTATATGCTCTTATTCTGGTTTATTAAGCTAGCATTTACTATGTGATGCGTACACACACAAGATATAGACTAGTTTGCAAGAATTAGAACATTTCAATTTCATGTTTGTCTTTTGAAAAGGGTTTGAATTTGCCACTTAATAAAGTGAGCGTAAAGTTTGTGAATTTGCCACTAGACAAAGTAGGCATAAATGTAAATTCATTGAATCATTCCAATTCAAGTAACAAGCCTTCATCCACAGGCACTCAAATAGTTTAGCAAGTAAGCACTTAGCTTCATGGCAAGCATGCAGGTCATGGCAGTCACTCACACTCATGCAAGTATGATCAAGCACTAAGAACTCACCTAGTACTCCAAGCTAAAATAAAAAAAAAGAGTTAGAAAGAATATGCATGGTTCCTAACTATGCAAAATGGCTAATGCAACACATGCAATATAAAACTGAAGTAGGCTCGGCTACTTAACATGTTATTTGCAACAATTTGATAGCATGCGTTTAAACACGTATTCAAAGAAGTATTTAAACAACAATGCAGTTAGAATGATGCGCCGAGTCTCGGTGCATGCGAGACAAATGAAAGGATGCAAGCATGAAGGTATTGTAAACAAAACGTGATGCACCAAATCTAACCATCAAAAGCGGATAAATAAAAGGGAGAAAGGCGTAGGGTTGGAAGACATACACATTATTACAACATCGATGCCCTCGCATAAGAGGGTCTGACTGAATAAACTAAGCTAATTAACTAACTAATTAAACTAAAGCTAATTAAACTAACTATTACAAAACCAAATGAATAAATAGCTAAACTACTTAATTAATTATTACAACACTTGAATTAACTAACTAATTAAATAATTACAACACATGAATCAACTATGTATTCTAGTTAACTAATTATTACAACAATGGAATTAACTAACTATTCTAGTTAACTAATTATTACAACAAAACTATTTAATTACTTTAATTAATTAAAAAATTACAACACAATTGCAATTAATAATTAAGCTAAGCAATCAACTACTCCGCCTCGAGAAACGAGGGATGTGCATGCTCATGCTCGGATTCCACCCGAAAATACCACCGTTTTGCTCCCGAATGCCTTTGTTTGCACAGTTGAACATTTCAGAACAACTTTGCTCCACCTTGCCAACACTCTGCTGAAATTTGCATCAGTGGCCAGCCAGCCAAAGTTGAAGGTTGCCGGCCATCAGCCGACCATGGTTGAAGGTTTCCGGCCATAGATGGTGGTTTGCTGGCCATGGAAAGTTTCCTGCTAGCTACTAATGCATAGGTTCATCTTGCTGCAACAGAGGACAAACAGAGCATTTACAAGGTATTTCAAGGGTTTGTTTGCATAACCTACCTCTCCTTTTCATTGGAAAATCAAAGGAGTAGCAAGCTTTGGTTCACAAACCATTAATGGATGCAATTTCATTGCATGATGACTTGTGAAACCAAGTGTGCAAGTTCAATAAATACAAAACAAGACACGAGCCTCCTCCCTTTCATGAATGATCAAGGGAGGAAGTTGACCTTGGAGACTTGAATCATTTCATCACTAGCAAGTATGAAATGGTTCAAGCTTCCATGTGTTCAATTAACGTCTGATTGAATACAACCAAATTATTATCTTTCTCACTTTTAGTCCCAAGTTTTAGTTACTCATTTTAATTTACCAACCATTCTTTAATCCAATTAAGTCCAAAAGGTGAATTAAAGTCCTCTAATGGAAAGAGGTATCGAACCAAGAGTTAACTTAAGATATGAAAGAGATGTCATGCCGTTGATAATGAACCACCTAAGGGATTAAACCATTAAGCATGACAAGCTCAATCTCATGCTTAAAAGAACAAGAGGCTTGAAACAACTCTCAAAGAAAAACAAAAGCCAAGAAAGGAAGGAGACTGCAAAGATTATTAGTGCTAAAAATGAGTGAGAAAAGCATAAATGAATGCTATCAACTCAAAGGAGATGGTGTCTAAGGCCTGGAACTCCAAACTCATGAGGACTATTACACTACAAGCATGCAAGACAAAGCTCAAATGCAACTATCAGCTACGAACAGTCCTAAAATAGGTCTAAAACAGTCCTAAAACATGTTGGACTTCAGCTAAAAAAATAGCTAGATGAACATGCTAAAACATGGCACAAACTAGGCAGTGAGCGAGATACAAGGAGGGGAGGCTAACCTTTCTAATTTTGGACTTCAAAAAGTGTTTTTAGCCACTGAAATAACTCTAAAATTCAGTGTTTAAAAGCTCAAAAACAGATAGTAAAATGGTGGGAAACACAAGGGTAAAGGCCTCCAAAACAAGGTACAAAGAAGGGTGAACCACTCAACCTTTAATGGCCTTAAAACCCAAGTTTCAACCCAAAAATGCAGAGTTTTTACAGTCCAAAAACATCCCAAAACAGTATAAAAATGTGCTAGAATGAAGACAAAAACATGGAGCAATTCAAGCAAGTAAACAAGCCAAATGATGGGTGAAACCACTCCATTTTTGGGACTTCAAAACCACTTTTTTTAGCCTCTAAATACCTCTGAAAATCAGTGGTAAAAGGCTCAAAAAAAGTTGATGAAGAGATAGGAAACACAAGTGGAAAGGCTTAGATAACAAGGTTCAAAGAAAGGTGATTAACTCTCTACCTTTAATAGCTTTAAACCACAAGCTTCAGCCCATAAAAATAGGTTTTAAAGAGCTTAAAAACAACAAGAAAAGATGGAAAACAAGTGGTGTAAAGATGGTACAAAGGCAAGAGAGAGTATACCTCTTGAAGAGAAAAGAACCCTTAAGTCAAAAAACACCAATTTCACACTTTCAAGTGCTTCAAGAGCTCAAATTCAAACTCAAATCATCTCAACAAGAAGTTCTCTAAGTTTGGTTTAGAGTGTTTGGGCATAAACTATGCATGTTGCGAGAGAGAGAGAGAGAGAGAGAGAGAGAGAGAGAGAGAGAGAGAGAATTGTAGAAAGAGAGGATTTTTCCAAAATTATTTCTTCACTCCTAATGTTTTCTAACCTTGAAAGCAAGAAGAGAGGTCCTATATATATAGAAAAAATGAGCCTTAGGTCGAAAATATCTAAAAAGGGACAACTGGAACTTTGTGGAAACAACTTGAGACAATATCTGGTTTGTACACTGGTGGCTGGCAGGCTAGTAGTGGTGGCAGGCCAGCCATCACTGGTGGCCAGCAGACAAAAAATGGTGGCTTGCCATCCACAAATGGTGGCCATCGGCCATGCTTTCAGGCCTGACTTCAAATGGGCATATCTCCCTCATCCAGACTCGGTTTTAGGTCATTCTTGAGTTTAAATTGAAGCCCTAGAAGTCTACTTTTCATTGGTGGAAGCCTCACATCTAAATTCTAAGTGTTCAAAGAGATATGCCTATTTTAGTGAAGGTTGCTTAGTTTTGGCTTAATCGGATTGATGCCTAAGTTCAAACAACCATATCTCCCTCATCCGTACTCGGCTTTAGGAGATTCTTGAGTCTAAAATGAAGCCTCGGAAGTCCAATTTCCATTGGTGGTGGCCTCATAACTAGATTCAAAGTGTACAAAAAGATAGGCCTAATTTAGTGTAGACTGCTCAGCTCTCTCTTAACGGTTTGATGCTCAACCATTTCCCCAACTAGTTTTCATCCCTCCTCTCCTATTTTCTTCAACTCCAAACCTATAAATAAGAGGTTTAAAAATATTTTTCAAAGAGTTCACCTCTCTTCCATTTATTTCCACTTTGTCCTTGCTCGGTTTACCGAAAAGTGTAATTTTTGACGAAATATGAGCCTCGAAACATCATAGTAACTTTTGAGAAAAAAATATTTTGAAAAAGAGGGTTTTTGAGCTCTAAATATAGTTTTGGTCCAAAATGAGGTGTAAGGTTGGGATTTAGAGCTCTTTTTGTGGAAGAAATCAAAATTTGCATAACACAACTTTCATCATTGAGTGATCAATCGGTGACACCCAAGTCTAAAGGGCAGTCAAAAATAGGGTGTCTACAGCATGTTGCCAAAAGACCCACTAGAGAAGTTCACCCCGATTACCAATGTCAGAAATTCGATGAATCAATCTGGGAATGTCTAGTTCTCCGTTGTGGGCTAGAGATCGAGCCTCGTGCAGAGTGAGCCCACACATCCATCCCAAAGCTTGGGTGTGGCCAAAATAGGGCTGAGGCATGATTTCCTCATCGCCCTGGGATTCCATTAGTGCCCTAAAATCTTCAATTGTTGGGCATAATTCTTGTCCCTCGAAGTGAAAGACATGTAATCGGGTCCCAACATCGAGCCGTAACATGAAGGAACGGAAAACAAAGTGGAGTACGGCTTAGTAGAAAAAGTGCATTTATGCTGATACCCCAGAAATTTACCTTTTCTATGCCATCTAAAGTCACTATCCAATCCGAGAGCTTTTCAGCAAAAAATGGCTCTATTTGTAGAAGAAATTGCAGCAGAAATGAGGATCTAAAGAGAAATCACGAAGCTGAACCTTTTGTAAAAGATAAGGCTATTAGTGGAAGCCAGCTGTCAGCAATCTGGCGATTCTCACATTTGTGGTCGGCAGGTGGCTGGCAGGCCACAATGGTGGCCGACAAGTTACAGTGGTGGCCGGCAATCCCTCTTTTGTGGTCGGCAATTCCCCCTTCTGGGCTACTGTCCACTTGTGTGTTGGGCAGTGTTAGTAGCACGGTTTTGTCTTGATCTTTGTGCTTTAAGGTCTTGTTTTGAGTCTTTAAGTTTTAGTGAGTGTATATCTATGTGTTTGAGTTGTTATTGTTTTGTATATCGGGTTGTTTTTTGCTTTGCTTATTGTTGTATTTTGCATTTAGTTATTGGTCAACTCATTACCCAATTAAGAACATTGTTTCAATCAAGTGCTCTATTGGCCAATTCGATCTCATGTCCATTTCATGCAAATATGGTGCTGATGATGCAAAAATGCCAACACTTTTTATAAAAACTGCGAAGTTTTATTCCGATCATGGTTTTTACAAAAGAGGTGTACAAGTTTTTTTTTTTTTTTTTACAAAAAAAACTATCTGACTACTATACAATGTGTTAATGCTACCAAACAAAAAGAAACTAAAGAAAAAGTACAAAAATCAGCACCAATCGCCTCAGGCCTGAGAGGCTCTCTGCGTCCTCTTCCTCAGAGGGGAGGACTCGAGGGCACTATCTCTATCGGCACTGCTGTCAGAATCAGACTCTGAACCTGAGCCGGTATCATCTCTGTTCTCTACCTCAGAGCCCGCCGCATCATTATTTCCGCTCTCGACCCCCAAGCTAGTATCATCGTCTCCACTCTCGAATGACTCAAAATGTTGACTCACTGCCTCCTCATAGTTATTGGTCTCAGCATTGTTATAGCTCAAGATGGGCTCTGAAGGATTGCCATGGCCTTGGGCACTCCTGTCTCTACCCTGACCATGACTCGTATCTTGGCCACGAGCTGGGGCTTGTCTTTCTCTCTTCCTTGTTGCTGGAGGAGGTACTGCTGGTGCCGTTGCTACCACTGGTGCCATCGGTGCAAATGGGATCAGAAAGAAACAGGTGTCAATATATCAGCTATAATGTGTATATCAAATGCAATCATGGGCTACAGAATAAGTGGTATGCAGAAAATTAGATATAGTGTATGAGTATAGTGGGCTAATGCAGTGCATCAGTGCAGTTTGGGAAAGACTACAATTGAAATGCCAGTATATCAGTGGAAAGATGATAGCATGAAGCACAAACTGAAGGAAATTACCGGGATACCATGGAGACTAAATAGCGTCTCTCTCCTCTATACCATGCCCATCAAGGAGGCCACCAACTCGAGACAGCTCCCCGTGTACTCTATGGATGCCTACAAATGCATTTGAATGATTAGTGTTAGTAATAAACATATCTGAAATGAAATGTGAGGTACAAATGATAAAGTGTGTTCTGTACCTAGGATGAGCCTCGAACTCTGACAAGCTTGTGTCCAGCCTATGTTGGCTCAATCGGGATCTAATCAGCAGTCCTTGTATGGCTTCAACATGTGAGCGTACTAGGAAGCTCTGGCTAACGAATAGCATGCTTAACAGGGGGAGACCCTCTAGCACGGGCCCTAGTCGCCCTAGTCGTCTCTCTCGCCGCAGGAGGCCTCGCCCCCTCGCCTCCGTGAATGCCTGTCAGAGGTGGCATAAGATGGGTCTGAATAAAGGTCGCGTTATCACCCTCGTCTCTGAAGTAATCAGCATCTAAGCCCACCATGAACTGGGTGACTGCATCAACAGATAGGTTATCTGCTTACCTCATAGACTCCGGAGGTGCCATCAGAACGACCAGATCTAGCAAGCCCACGGTCTGGTGAACGAATCTCTTACTCAAGAACCAAGCCCGACAGACTGGGCCCTCTAGTAGGATCCAAAAGCGCGATGTGGCCCACGCTTCTGCATAATGGTCCCGTACCCTGGCCGGCATCATGACCCAAGGCCTCATGTGATTTGCAAACAGGGAGTGTACAGATTGTTAGTTGCTGTCAGTTGCGAAAATATGAATCATAACAATTTTAAAGCAAAAATGACTGTGTTTTGGGTTACCTCGTGGGCGGCCACAGTGTCAAAGTAGTGGCGGAAGAAGGTAAAGGACTCGCGACTCCGGAGCTGACATTGGCCATTGTATCGTCTCGAGTAAAGAACCATCGAAGGGAGCTCCTCCATGGGCTCTGGGGTGAGGGCTGGAAAGTATCCATAAACCCACAGCTGCAAGGAAAATGTAGTGATATGTGATCAACAATGTATGAATAGATGCAGAAAGTGCAAAGCAGAAAGCACAATGTATGAACAGATGCAAAAAGTGCAGAGCAGAAAGCACAGGTGTTGAACAGATGCAGAAAGTGCAAAGTAGAAAGCACAATGTATGAACAGATATAGAAAGTGCAAAGCAGAAAGCACAATGTATAAACAGATGTAGAAAGTGCAGAACAGAAAGCACAATGTATGAACAGATGTAGAAAGTGCAAAGCAGAAAACATAATGTATGAATAGATGCAGAAAGTGCAAAGCAGAAAGCACAGGTGATGAATAAATATAAAGCAGAAAATGTAAAGTAGAAAGCGTAAAGTGCAAAGAAGGAACTGTAATGCATACCTCTCATGCTCACCAGTAGCCTCCGATTAGCTCTTCTTTTAGGCGAGAGGTAGAGCTCATATAGCCGTACAGGGTGGCAAGGCCAGCTCCGTCCCAATCGTAGAAGCGTACCCGGGGAAGAGTCACCAAGGCACTCAACAAATATAAACCCACAGAGTTCCACCTATTCGAAAACAAGGTGGTACCAAGGAGAAACATCAGGAAGCCCCAGGCATACTGCTCCATCTCCTCTAACGTCTCGGGCTCGCTCCCTCATAACCGCTCTGCAAACCAACTATATCTGACCATAGTTGGCCGATACAAGGGTGGGTGCACTCCCAGCAGCTCAATCTAGGTAGCCTCCCACTCCTCCATGTCGGTGTCAAAAGGAATCGGATCACCCCCTACTCCTAAGCCTGTGATCATGGCAAAGTCGTAGGGAGTTATCGTCATCTCACCGGCAGTAGAGAAGTGGTAAGAGTTTATGGTGTCCCATCACCTCTCTACAAGCACTCCTAGAAGAGGACGGCTCGCAATGACCCGTGTCAGGCTGGAGCGGAAAAGGCTGGAGCTGGTCTCATCAACAATGTCACAGACTCCAGTAGGGAGCTCGTCATACCAATCTCTTGCTGTCGTGGCTCCGTACCCCCTATAGGCATGGGACTCTCCCTATGGCAAAAAACAGATGAATCAAACCAGGCAGTGATGAAAAAGTACAGTCAGATGAAAGGCAATACAAGAAATGTAGTGAAAAGATAAACAGGAATGCATGAAAACAGAGTTCATACCTCGGTGGCGCTAGATGAAAGGTGGGAGGCCAACTCTTTCAACAGAAGGTCCTCTGGTACACCGCGAGCAAAGTCGCGGAACCGCCTAATGCCTCGGGGTGGCAATATATGGGTGCGGGGATAATATCTCGCCGGATCAAAAGGTCATACTCTCAATGGTAGCGGCTCTGGCTCAAATTCAGGCTCAAACTCTGCCTTAAGGTCGGCATCAATGCCCTTAGCTGCTTTGCCAGCCTCAGCAACTACCGGTCCCTCTACCTTGAGAACGGGTAGGCATGCAGGTGGAACCTCGGGAGGAGCCCCGTCGTGTGGAATGTCATCTGCCGTATGGAAAATGGGTGAAAAGTGAAGGAAAATGGAGAAAATAGGGTAAACTTAGAAAAAGTCAACCCTAGGAGAGAGAAAATGGGAGAAAGAGTCAAAGTCAGGGAAAGTTCACGAAACCTGAGAGAAACTCAAGGGGAACAAGCCTAAAGTGGTAAAAACTCGAGAAAAAACATCGAAATCAAAATCCAATAGGTTCAAAGTGAAGAGAACTAAGAGGGTTTTACGAAAAAAATTTGCGTGGGGCATTGGAAAACGTGTAAAAAATGTAAATCTAGAGAGCAGAAGCACCTAGAGAGAGAAGGAGAGCAATTTCGGACCTAGGGTTGTGAGGAAATGAAGCCTTGAGTCTTATATTTAAAGTCCCGTGAGCAAAAGGACCAAAATGCCCTGAACTGCAATCGGTGGCCGGCAGGCCACATTGGTGGCAGACAAGGATTTTTGATGGTCGGCAGGTGGCTGGCAGCCTCTCCGTGTGGCCGATGACTAGTCGGTGGCCCTCCTTTGTGTTCTGATGCTGTTTGGTGTCTTTGTTTCCCAAGAAGTGTAGGGAAGGTTCACTGTTGGGTTCAGATTGTTTCTAATGGAGCTCCAAACTGTGTTTTGGTGCACGATGTTCCTCACTTGCCAACATGAACAAGGTGTATCCTTTGTGAACATGTTGCAACATCTCTGAGAGGTAAATCGGAGGTTGCCACCGAATATCATTTTATTCGTTTTGTCAAATTACGCTTTTGTTCTTTTCCATTGCATAGAATATGCATTTCTTGTATATGCATGATGTACATACATCATACATCATTTATTATTTGTGCGTAGAATACGCTCTAAATTTTGCATGGAATATGCTCTTATTTCGTACATAGAATATGTTTATATTTCTTGCATAGAACATGCTTTCAATTAATATCATACATTAGTTTTCTATCTTGCATGGAACATGCGTTGTCACTGTATTAAGTTGCAATCTTTGTTCGCTTTGTGCATCTATCGCACACCATCACTGTGACAACCCTATTCCGTATTAAGCATTTAATTCATTAATAATATATGTGTTTATATGCCTAATATGAATTTGAATGCTAATTATGTGTCCTATGTAATTTTTGGATGCCTATCTATTGATTGTAGACATATCTATTACAATTTCTACTATAATCTGAAATTGAGGGTTGTAGAGAAGCCAGAAACCAAAATTAATTAATTTGTTGTGTTCAGCATAATCTTTAGAGCCTATGGTGAAATTTAATTGAAAATTGATTCGGATCAAATTAATTAGATTAAATTGAATTAAATTAAGGTTGATTAGTCTTAATCATGCTTAATTAGCTTAAGCTAATCACCCACTATAAATATGTTGAGTTAGTGCCTAGGCTCATAATTTTGAGCTCATCTTCACCATTTTGTTGAGATTAAACTATATAGAGAGAGAATCATCCTTGTAGAGAGAGAGAAGAACAAAAACTTTGGAGAATTGCTCAAGGATTGAAGAATTGAAGAAGACAACTCATAATCTTGCAAGAATTATTGTTCTTGAGGCCTCTAGGTAGGTTTTTGAACCTTAATTTATGAGCTTAAGTCAATAATTATGTGTATTCTTGAAGATATTGAACCAAAATGCAAGAATTGAGCTTGGAATGAGGAAATTGGTACTAAATCATACATGCATGCATGAATTTGTTATGATCTCTCATGTTTCTTGCATGAACTTTGTAATCTATGTTGAACTGGGAGTTTTCACTTACATGCATTCATGAATCATAAGGTTATGAAGCTTAATTCCATGTTTTGAAAGTCTTGGAAGGGAATTCATGCATGTATAGAAGTTTTGGTCTTAATTTTGGCAAACCATAACACTTTGAGCTCATGGTTTCAAGTTAAGATCATCCATATGTATTTCCATGTAATTTCCAGAGTTTGGTTCAAACATGCAAGCTTATACACTTTAGAGTTGAGTCTTGAGAAAAGAGTTTGAAAATCATGCATACATGAGAGTTTTAAGCTCAATTTTGCCAAATTGATGACATTTTAAAGCAAATGGTTTTTATGGAGTCATGTACATATGTTTTCTAAAGTAATTTTGTGTTTTTGAATGATCCAAATATAACCCAAGGCTTTGAATTTGTGTTTGGAGCTCAAACTTTATGTTTTAAAAACCCAGAAATCCGCCTCTTTGCTCGAGCGAAGGAGTTGCTGCTCGAGCGAAGAATGAAGGCAACCAGAAGTTTTGCAGACCAAAGGGGTCCGCTCAAGCGAGGAACCCTGTTTCAGAAAGTTTTGAAAAGCTATTTCATGTTTTGTTTTACGTTCTTTTCATCTTCTAAGCACTCTTACGCATGCATTATGCATTCTAAATGAATGAAAGAATAAGAAAGAAGCCTAGGAGAATTAAATAAGTTAAGGAACGGATTAAATAACATTGTGATCCAATTTGTGTATGTTTATGAATTGTGTAGGAGCATCCACAAGGACGAATCAACACTCCAAACATTGTGAGTAATATCTTAGTAAAGATATTTTTGTGTATGCATTATTTTCTAAATGTGTAAGTTTCTAAACTTATGAATTTATGCTATAAATGAGTATTCCATCCGTTCGATTCGTAATAGAATCTGTAAAGTGATTGATGTAAAAATATGAAATGGACCTAAGGTCGTTCAGTATATTTGAGAAGGACACAGATTGGGCCCAAGGCCGTTTGGTATATTTGACGAGGATACGGATTAGGCCTAAGGCCGTTTGGAATGTTTAACAAGATAGACTAAAGATCATCTTGTAGATGAATTGGATCGAAGGTCATTTTGTATGATTGTTAAATGGACCAAAGGTCGTTTTGAATACGAATATGGATGTGATCATGATCATGAATGTGACTATGTGTGTAGTTATGAATTATAAGAATGTTGGACCCAAGGTCGTTTGGTATTATGATATGAAAGACCGGTGGTCATTCGTATATGGATTCATTAGACCTAAGGTTGGTCTATGAATGAGTATTGGACCCGGGGTCGTTTTGTATAGATGGACCCAAGGTCATTTTGCATACAATAGACCTGAGGTCGTTTCGTATGGATATGATGTATTAGACCCGAGGTCGTTTTGCTTTGTTATGATCTATAAATCTGATATGAATAAGAATAGTAGTTCAAATGTTTAAATTACAAGTATGATTTATTTATTTACGAATCTCATTCATTAACCTCTTTACTCTGGTATTATTCACTGGGCATTAGCTCACTCTATATTTATATGTATGTAGGTGAGCAAAGGGATGTTCAACCCCAGCTTTAGAGGAGTTTGAGAAAGGAACCCAAGTTTAGTGAAGTCAGCCCAGGCGCCTCAGGCAAGAGGCTTTGTTTATGATCTTTCGTATTTTCTTTTGCTATTTCCATGGGTCATGATAGACCATTTATGTATATAAGCTTTTGATATAGCTGACTATGTGTTTGAATGATCCTGGTTGTACAAGATGTTAACTATTAATATGTGGTGTGAGTTATTATTAAGTATATGGGAAATGTTTTGATATGCCATGTAAGCATAGCTCATTGGACAAAAATTTTAAGTCTGCTTCCGCGTATGGCCCCATATTATTAATTTTTACTTGATTTCTGTTTGAGGCCGCAAGTAATCTCATGATTACTGGCCAGTTATGACCTTAATCTATAGGGGTGGGTTCGGGTCATGAAAATCACTTTGTGCATCTATCACACATGATCACTTTGTGCAACTATCGCATTTGTTCACTTTTGTGTATCTATCGCACACCTCTCTGTTTTATCTTGGGACGCATGAAACACGAGCCCGAGCATTTTTTCTTATATCTCAGGACATGCGACGGGCAGCTCTGGGGGTGTTTTATCTCGGGACGCATGAAGTGCGAGCCCGAGCGGTTTTCTTGTATCTCAGGACGCGTGATGTGCGGCTCTGGGCGTATTTTATCTCGGGACACGTGAAGCATGAGCCCGAGCACTTTTTCTTGTATCTCAGGATGTATAGCGCGTGGCTCTAGGCATGTTTTAACTCAAGACGCGTGAAACGCGAGCCCGAACGGTTTTTCTTATATCTCAGCACCCGTAATGCGCGTCTCTAGGCATGTTTTATCTTGGGACGCGTAAAGCACAAGCCCAAGAGGTTTCTCTTGTTTCTCAGGACGCGTAAGGCATGGCTCTGGCCAGGTTTTATCTCGGGACACATGAAATGCAAGCCCAACCTGTTGTAGACGTCCCTGAACGCCCCGGGAGGGATGACTCCCGTTCTGTTCATTTTGGGCTCACTACAGTTCAGGACTCTAATTGTCACGGTTCTCAATCTGAACCAAAGAGTCCAAATCCGGCAAATCGTTTTGAGAAAACAGATTTTTTCAAAAGAAGTGCCAAACATGGACTGCTTTGCCAGATACAAAGTCGCCAGAAACTGTAAACGTCCCCGAACGCCCCGGGAGGGATGAGTCCCGTTCCGTTCATTTTGGGCTCACTACAGTTCAGGACTTCAATCGTCACGGTTCTTAATCTGAACCAAACAGTCCAAATCCGGCAAATCGTTTTGAGAAAACAGATTTTTGAAAGAAGTGCCAAACATGGACTGCTTTGCCAGATATAGAGTCGCCACCTAAATATTTTATTTTGGGAAATTTAGGAAACCCTGACTCGTGCCTAAGGCCACATGTCCGTCATCACCAAAGTTGCCTCGGCTCGGGAACTTGGGTACGATTGGGGAAGGTCATTTCGTGAGCACCCCCGCTCGCCCGATCAAAGATCAGCCTCTACTAACCATGATATCTAGTTCTTGAAAACATTATGCATTCTTATTCCGGTTATTAGCCTAAGTTTACTATGTGATGCACATAGCATACAAGTATAAACCGAGTCGCGTGAATTGGAACAAAACATTTCATATTTGTTTTTTTTGAAAGATGGTTTGCTACTCGCAAGTAGGCTTAAAATGCAGATTTTGCCACCCTCGGGTGGGCTTAGAAAAGATGGTTTTGCCACAATCTAGTGGGCTTCAAACTCATAGTCAATGCATTGTTCCAATCCAAATAACTCAACCTTCACCCACAGGCATTCAGGCAGTTATATCACATAAGCAAATAGCCTCATGGTAAGCATGCTATCATGGTAGTCACTCACACACATGTAAGGATGCTAAAGCATAAAAACTTACCGAGTACTCCAAGCCAAAAAAGAAGCTAATTAGAAATCCATGCATGATCCTAACTATACGAAAATGCCTAATGAAACACATGCAAGAATGCAACTAAGATAGGCTCAGCTATTCTAAACATGGCATATGGAATGCTACAGCTAACAAGTATTCAACTTGGAATTGAAATACAATGTAGTGAGTTATGATGCTCCGAGCCCGGTGCATGCAAAATAGATGAATGAATGCAAACATGCTATCATACTGTATGCTAATTGAAACATGCCCTAATCTAACCATCATAAGCTGGTAAATAAAAGGGAGAGAAAGACGTGGGGTTAGAAGACATACATCACACGCACGCACACTTATTACAATTGTGCCCTCGTTCGGAGGGTCCAAATAAATAATATACAGCCCCAAATGAATAATTACAGTCCGAATGAATACAAAATCCTAATTAATTAACAAATTAATATAGGAAAGCAGAAAATTGGCATGCAAGCTAGGGACTGCCTCGACTCTGCTCCGGATGATGAATGATGCATGCTTGAGTTGCTTGGCGCGGAAATCCATTACGATGCCCCTATTCACCTCTGTTTGCAATTAATCCCGGAATATTGCGCGAAGCCCCAAAAGATTGTCGGTTTCTGAGTTGCTGCAACAGAGAGCAAGAAAGGGGCATGGCAAAGTATTTTCACATATGTATTCACGACTACTCTTCAGGGAGTGTAGTCCTCGATCCTCGTGCCACCAATCACGCATCTCGATGCATGATGGCGGAGGAGTCAAATTGCACGACTCAATATGGAATGAATGCACATGAAAACATAACAAGGCCTAGACTCCATCATGGATAATCCGGAGTGTCGGCGACAGGGAATTGAGACACGTTCCGTCACTCAGAGTATGAAACATCCCTCGTTTCCCGTGGTCGGGCTAACTCCTACCCCAAACACAATGCAATATGCATGACATGCATGAGTGCGACTAATATACAACCTAGCATACATAATGCTATGAAATGGCATACACAATGCTCGATGTAACACGACATACACAATGCTCTAACATGCAACCTAGCATACGCAATGCTATGAAATGAAATGGCATACGCGATGCATGATGGACTTACACCAACATGATTGGACCTCAGCTACACTCACATCAGTGGCCATAAGATGAAAATAAGGCACTCGAGATGCGTGCACACATGCACGCAAACCGAAGACCAATCCTAAGGCATAAATGCCATTCTAACAAGGCATGGCAAGGCACGAAATATGGCATACAAACATGCAAGTTCTAGCACTGAAATGTGATGCAAAATGATCCTGAAACATGGAAACATGGCACCCGATGCATGGAATGGTCCCAAAACACAAAACTAGGCACATGCATTGACCTATAGCTATACAAAGCATGCATTATTTGATCATGAAGCATAAAGACAGAAGCAAGGTAGTCCCAAAACATGAACATTTCTAGTTCAAAGCATGGCCAAAAGATGCTAGCAAGATGGACTAAAATAGCATGCAACATTGACTAGCAAACATGATTTACATGGCATGTATATGAAGCAAGTGAGAACTCATCAAACTAGCAAAAATCAGTGAATAAAACATGCCAAAACATACCCAAATAACCTCTGAAATGCAAGCAACACATGCACAAATGATGGGTTCTTTTAGAAGGCATACAAAGGGGTTATTAAGCACATGCATCAAGGACACTTAGCATAGCCAAATCAACTTTGAAAATCAAATATGATAGCCCTAAAACTCACCAAATTGGCCCTGAAATCAGTCAACAAGGCATGCAAGATAGGGCCTCTTTGGAAGGCCAAAAAGACCATCAAACAAAACAAGGTGAGGGGGGGTCACCCCCCCCCCCCTCTCTGATTTTGAGGCTCAAAAATGCATCAAAGACACTGAAAATCCACTGGATTTTAGTGGCTAAGAGGCCAAACCATGGCCAACGCAAGTGCTCTAATGTATAGCCCTAATCATGAAAGAATGAAGCATGCATAGGGGAAGATGTCCCCAAACAGAGAATAGGCCTTAATCAAACATGATGATGATGTCAAAAAAAGACTATTTTTAGTTTAGGTTGAGGTCCAAAAGGGCTCACAAATAAGGCTAATGTATCATGCAAAAATAGCCCTAAAAGAGATATTAGAGACAAGGGACAGTAGATGGCCTCAAACAGTAAAGAGCCCTTCAAAAAAGTTGAAGAGGGGATCGAAAAAAGACACTTTACAGTTTATGTCAAGTTACGAAAATAATCACAAGTAGGTCGAAAATACCATGCAAAAATAGGCCTACAAAGAGAGATAGGAGACAAGATGTAGTAGAACCCCTCAAACAGTAAAGAGTTCTGAATCCAACATGCAGAGGAGCTCAAAATATGATCTTTTTCAGTTTATGACAAAGTCCATAAATGCTTGCAAGTATGGCTTATAAATGAAACAAAAAAATGCAAGTTTAAGGGAAATAGGTGTTTACTCTTGAAGAACAGCAAACCAGCAGTTTTTGGACCAAATTTCTGAGCTTCCAACCTCTTCAAATGTCCTCCACGGTGCTAGAATGAGTGATGGAGGTATTGTGCTATGGGTTGGTGTGTAAATGGTGAAGAACCAAGGTGTTTGGAGGCTTGGATGAGAGAGAGAGAGAGGGAAAGTTGTATACAAAAGCTCCAAGAGGATTTTTTCTAACCCCTAAAGATGGAGGAGGGGTGCTGGTTATATAGAGGGAGAGGCCAAGGAAAAGGGGGAGAAAAACCAATTCAAATTTCCCCCCCCAAAAGGGCAGTCCCCCGGGCAAGGGTCTGGTGCAAAATAGTTGGCACAGCTGGCATGCACCAGGAGAGAGAAGAATGGCCAGCCAGGTTCAAGAGGTTCAAGTGGCCAGCCGGCCACCTCCCCTAGTCGGCCGGCCAGGTGCAAAAGGGTCATGAAAATTTAGTGGCCGGCCACCCCAAAAAGGTGGCCTCCCATGTGTGTACAACACAGCTGTATGGTCAAAAACTAGAAAAAGTGAACCAGGATGGAGAAAAGTCAACTTTTTGGAGGGGTTCAAAAGGGTCAAGAAGAGTTGCTGGCCGGCCTATCCATATTGATGGCTTCCCAGGTGTGTACAACACAATGGTGTGGTGGAAAGTCAGAAAAAGTGGCCCGGGAATGGAAAAAGTCAGCTTTCTAGTGAAGAAAACGAGCGATGAAGGAATAAAGCTAGTCTTCAAAACAATTGCTAGCCTCCCACCCTTCTACAACCTTTCTAACAATGAAAATAAGGTCTCCGCCAAAAATGAGCCCAAACCGATGCAAAACGAAGGTTCGGGGGCCAAAACGCTCAGCCCGGGGCCCCGAAAACTGACTGTTAAGTACCGGAGGTGGCGTTCGACCACGAAGTGGGTCTCTCGGGCCACAGTGTCCCTCAAAAGGGAGGAAACAAGGTGTATGACAAAAACTGGAGCAAACAGAGGTGGTTAAGCGGTCCCGAACCGAGGCACACGGCCGACGGCTCCGAAAATCGGGAACCGAGCTCTAAACGGGAAAAATGGCCTACGACCACGAAACATAGCCTACTGCCACTGAGAGATGATCTATGAGACCTCTCCCTCCCTTCGGGAATAGAAAATGGAGAAAATGGGACCTGGTTTGCAAACCGAGGTAAGGCACAAAAGAGTCCGGAAGTCTGGAGGCAAGCCTCGCAACCGTGACTTCGCAACTTCAGAACGAGCACAATATGCAACATCACCGAGCGCTCAATTGGTGACGTCTGAGTCTTAAGGTCGGTCAAAAATAGGGTGTCTACAGTTGCCCCTCTTTGAAAGAACACGAAAGTCATAAGTGACGGGAGTGAATGTCAAAGCCCAGAGACGACCCATTTTTGACAAGGCCAAAGACTCAGACAAACAGGCGAGATAAACAAAAAGATGTGCCCGCAGGCAGGGGGCAAAATGCAAAGCAGTATGCACAAAGTCGGATGTAACTCAATGATCATGCGAAGCAGCAAGCTGTAATGAAGCAAATATTCACAATAGATGCAATAGTTTTAAGTGAGAATGCAAAGCAATACTACATTTCATGCAGTTGAAGAATGCGGAGAATCATTGAATTCTCACCACGTCTCACACGGAGAAGATACAATACTTGTGTGGCACGTCTGATCTCACCAGCCTCAAATGAACCGTACATACAATATCGTGCCTGCAAAAGGAAGAAACTCAACAAGCACAACATAGTTAGCAACATATGTTCAGTGTGATATCGAATGCAGTCAAACGCGGTGTTGATGGGTGAGTGCATCGTAATGCGAGAAGCGACGCGTGTGACAATGCGAGTTAAGTACAAGGGTATGACAACGCTCGCGTAGAACAGTGCAAGTGGTGTGCATGAGAATGCAAGCAACATGCATAACAATGCAGGATAAGTGTAAACTTGAATGCACATTTTGAAACGAAACAACGAGCAAAGCAATGCAAGTTTCGACGAAGGTGGCTCAATCGTGACCTCCAGTTTACCTCCTGGAGGGGTCACAACATATTCAAAAAGGATACACCTTGCTTTTGACGAGTAACGATGAGACACGCATCGAAAGTTGGAGTTGAAGTTCCTGCGGAGGGGTTTCGCGACGAAAAGTGCACTTTCCTTGTACTTTCTCGGGTGCCGGGGACTCCAATCATCACCAAAATTTGCAGGGACCTTGGAGGCCACCTTGGGAAGGCTTCCGGCCATGCTTGGCCCAAGGGGGAGGCTGTCGGCCAAGGGTGAACGAGTGGGATGGCCGGCCTGCTAGAAAAGGTGGCCGGCCGGCCACCTAGCCCAAATCCGAGACAATTTGGTCTTTTTGCTCTCTTTTCTTTAAATGTGCTTATCCAAAGCACTTGTCCTCATAACATCAGCTCCAAAATTTCCTCCTCTTCCTTCCTAGACCACTTTCCCTCTCAGATCTGTGCTCTATACGCGTTTTCCAATGCCCCACACAAGTTGTTTTCGCGAAATCTTTCAGTTTTCATCACTTTGAACTGATTAAATTTTGATTTCAGTGCTTCTTTTCTCATTTTCACCACTTGAGGTAAGTTTGTCTCGACATTTGGAAGATTTTCTCGAGAGTTGACTTTTGTTGACTTTTTCATTTTCCAAGAGTTGACTTTTGTTGACTTTTTCCAATTTTGGCTCATTTTGCTCGTTTTTGCTCCTTTTTGCAGATTTTTCGAGATGGCTGGTCATTTCCCTCATGGTGGAGGTCCTCCGGGTGCCGGAGATGATCCCGATATTATGGCTTTGCCCCCGAGGATCCGGCCATTCATTCCCGAGAGGTACGACCCTCCGGCGCACATCCTCCCGCAGGCAGTTTTCCACCACTTTACTGATTTTGATGATCGAGCGCCTAGGGATCTGCTTTTGCGAGAGCCGGAGTCCCACCTCTCTTACCAGGCACGAGAGGTATTTACTTCACTCTTATATTTTCTGCAATGCATTCTGCATTTTCCATGCATTTTGTGCTTTTGCTATGTTTATCTGCTCACTCAAGCTCACAGCTTGTTTTAAATGTTTAGTTTATAACACCGTATTCCGTTTGCATCGTGAACACACAGTTCAAACAGTCCGACTTTCTGAACACACGACCCGTATATTGATTGTGAACACACAGCACACTCTTGTTGAGAATTGAACACACAGCCCAAACTTTGAGATGAACACACAGCCCACTGATTTTGAAATCTGAACACACAGCTCGTTGTTGAGGTGAACACACAGCACACACTGATTGAGAGTTGAACACACAGCCCACTGATTTTGAATTTTGAACACACAGCTCAAACACTTGACGTTGAACACACAGCTCGAACTGATTGTGAACACGCAGCACACACTTGTTGTCAGTTGAACACGCAGCCCAAACTTTGAATTTCTGAACACACAGCCCCAAATTGAAGGTGAACACGCAGCACACACTGATTGAGAGTTGAACACGCAGCCCAAACACTTGAATTCTGAACACACGGCCCATTGTTGAGGTGAACACACAGCACACACTGATTGAGAGTTGAACACGCAGCCCAAACACTTGAATTCTAAACACACAGCCCATTGTTAAGGTGAACACACAGCACACACTGATTGAGAGTTGAACACACGGCCCACTGATTTTGAATTTTGAAAACACAGCTCAAACACTTGACATTGAACACACAGCTCGAACTGATTGTGAACACTCAGCACACACTTATTGAGAGTTGAACACGCAGCCCAAATTTCATGTCGATTTGATTTTGCAGCTTATACATTTACATTTCATTTGCATGCACCTATTCGTTCATTTACATGCACTTATACATTTCATTACGGCCGAATACATGTGTTCATCTGAATGCGGTGAGTTCTCATGACTGCGCAGGACATGGCTCCATCACGGCGAGAGTGGTCTGTGAGCTCCGGTGTCCGGGATTTGGTTGATGTGGCAGGGTTTGGGCCCTTTTGCACTGGGATCTCCCGTTATCCTGCTAGTAGGACACTGATGGGTGCTTTGGTAGAGAGATGGTGGGACACCACCAACTCCTTCCATTTCTCTGCCACCGGGGACTTGACCATGACCCCATTTGACTTCGCCGTACTGACGGGCCTTAATGTGGGGGTTGGGCCATCCCGTATGACGAGGATATGGGCCAGTGGGAGGCCGCCTGGATATACTTATTGGGGGCTCGCTCACCAGTTGACAGATCTTCGGACAGAGTCCGATACACCTGGTTTTCTTCCCATTTCAGGAGGGCGGAGATGGAGCCTGAGACTCCTAAGGAGGTGGCACAGTATACCCGTGGATTTTTGATGTTCCTTTTCAGGACCACTCTGTTCGCCGATAGGGGGAACACTGTCGGGCTCTATCTATTAAGCGCCCTAGTGGACCTATCACAGGTCAGCCGATATGATTGGGGCAGCGCCAGCCTGGCTACCCTCTATTGCTATATGAGCGCGACCTCCCGCGGGCGGGGGAACATGGTTGGCGGCTATTGGAGGGCCTGGGAGGTACTTTCTAGCCTCTTGATTTACATTTCTGCTTCTCATTACTTGTACATTGCGCACACGACGCACTTTATATTCTGTACCTTGTACTTCGCTCTCAGCATTTCGTGTTCACATTCTGCACTCAGCATTCTGTATTATGATGGCTATTGTTCTGTTTCTCACAGTTATGGGTCTACGCGTACTTCCCGACGCTAACCCCAAAGCTTGAGGTGGAGGTGCCTCTCACGACCCCTTATTCACTCGTATTTGAGGGCCAGTAACGGCCGAGATCTCAGGAGTCTTTCCTCTACCTACGGCAGTACTTTGATATAGTGCGGCCATCAGAGGTATTTCGGAACTCTCAGTTCTTCATGTTTCTGATCTTTGCTTTCTCCTGCATATTCACAATTTCTAATTAGCTTATACATCGGTTATCCGCAGATCTCGTGGCAGCCCTGGGCGCCCTGGGCACCTTTAGGCAGAGACCTCCGATTCTAGTTTGTCGGAGCATGGGGTGCCTCTCGGTATAAAATCCTGTTCGAGGGGCCAGTTGGTAGGGCTTGGTTTTTGGGGGATCGCTTCTTGTGTCAGGTATGGGGCTACCCTACTCAGGAGCTTCCTTCAGTGCCCCGGACGACATGCGGACCGCCGATTGGCTCTCTCCTCAGGGTGTCGTTAGTGCTATGCAGCGTACCGATGCATTCTTACATCTGGAGCAAGGGGAGTATGCGACCTATCGTCATACATACTTGATGCCTCCACTGACGAGAGTCCGTACTCCGACGAGGACGTCTGCTGGTATGCCCTCATCGAGCCGGGCTCGAGCCAGAGACATTCCTTCGACCAATAGGGCTGGTACGTCTAGAGGCGGGGGTGGACTGGTTCCCCCGATTCCTCTGACTTATCATCATCCCGGATGGCCAGATATGCCAACTGAGTTGACGGGATGGCGATATGGGACTTCCTACCTGATTCCGATGGAGCCTCCTATGCCTGACCACCGATATGTCAGTGACCCTGATTCACTACCGGTATGTTCCACTGTTTTCCGTTTATTGCACAGATACTTTGGCATTGATGACTTGAGCTTGTATCTGCAGCCACCCAGGGAGTACATGGATGAGGTGCTCGGGATGGTAGCCTTACTTGAGGGCATGGTCCTACGGAGAGAGGCGCAGTTGTCCCTCATGGGTGTCCAAGTACCCTTTAGTTTTCTTGCATTTATCATACTTCTGATGACATGTTGATCTTGATCATTTTATTGCATTGATAGACTGCCTGTGTTGAGCACATCTGACATACACCACATTTACGCACTGTACCCGTATGCGCCCATTTCATGTAGCTTTTTTTTTGCATCTGTATCTGATATACACATTTGTACCGATGTATTCAAATTGCATTCTTCCTTTTCAGATGCTTCCGATATATACCGGGCCACCTGGGCCTTCCCGAGGAGCTGGGCCATCTGGGCCTTCTCGAGGAGCTAGGAGAGGGGAGTCATCTCGCGGACGAGGCGGACGCAGGGCGCACATCATAGAGGAGGAGCCCAGCGAGGAGGAGGAGGAGGCTGCAGATCCCCAATCAGAGACATCTGCTGACAGAGATGGTGGCTCCGACCTTGGTTCCGGTAGCGGAGACGAGGCTGAGGAGGGTTCTGAGGATGGCAGCCCCGACTCAGATGATGGTGATGATGGTGTAGAGTCTGTTCCGCAGAAGAGGACGAAGAGGGCCTCTCATTCTTGCTCTTGAGAGCATTGATACAGTAGTTCCCTGCTTTATTTACCTTTTTACTAGTAGTTGTAGCACATTGTACGTTGTTAGGCAGTTTTATTTTATGTAAAACTTGTACCCTTGTTATAAAATGTTGTAACAAAGGAAGCATGATGGAATGAAACAGCTTTTGAAAAAGTGTTGTATTTTGTGCTCTTAGCATCGCATCGCATTATTTTGCACCAAAATAAGATTGAATGAAAATATGCATTGTGTATTTGCCAAGTCAAGTAGTGAACCGATGCAACAAACTAAACAACCTAACTTACTAAGAAATAACAAAACCTTAGCAAGTTTACAACTCGATAAGCAAGACACAACAACGTTGATTTAAACAAAGAGTGACAACTCAAAATACAAAGCTCGACAACTATGACAAACAAGACTTGATAAACAAAATAGCTCGACAAACGAAGCAACAACTCGATAAGCAAAACTTAACAACAACTCTATGAACAAAGTGTATTTCGGACAATCTGGGTGACGGATCGCATCCAAAACAGAGGGAAATGGAGGCCTTCGACACTCCCGATGCATGGAAATGCTAGGAACTTCCTTCTGGAGGGTAGAACAGGACCAAAGGCACACTCTGCAAAGATGGCGGCCACCTTTGGGGAGGCGGCCTACGAAAAAGGTAGCGGCCCACCACCTAGCAAACCACCCAATTTTTGACACGTGTCCCCCCGAACAGTGTCTTATCCCCTTTAAAAGTCCCAGCCTCGTAGTTGATTCATTTCATCTCAGTTTTGCACCAAAATGGAGGCGTTTCTCGTCGAAAATCTCACAGCTTGGATCGCTTCTCTAGATGGCTCGGAAAACTTAAACTTCCGGGGCTTCGGCTTGAATGCACTATTCACGCTGAGCCGTACTCCACTTCACTTTCCCTTCCTTCATGCCACGACGAGGTTTTAGAACCCGGTAACGCATGTGTTTAGCTTCGGTGGGCAAGAGGTATGTCCAACTTTGAAAGATTTTCAAGCTTTGATGGAATCTGAACGCTATGAAGAAATTTTGCCTCAGTTTCACTTCAGCCACGCCCAAGCTTTAGGGCGGATGTGTGGGCTCACCATGCATGACGCTTGATCTCTGATCTGTAACGGGGAACTGGACATCCTCGGCTTGATTCATTGCTTTTCTGATGCCGGTGACCGTGGCAACCATCATTGGCAAGGTTTTCGGCAACACGCACTTTTCTTGCCCCAGGCTTTGGTGGATCTAGCATTCGTCTGATTGAGGTTGCTCAAGGCTTGAAAGAAGGAAAGAGCTGCATTGCCATGACATTGGCCGAGACACTGATGGGCTTAGATGCTTTCTATCGCTAGGAGGCGACCAGATTTGCGGGGAGTCCACTACTGCTGCAGGTAATGTTTTCCACCCAATCTCACATATATATTGCTCACGTCACTCGGCCCTCGGGCTCGTTTTTTCCTCACAAAACCCTTTCCTTACTTTTTCTCTCATCGTACATCTCTCTATTCTTTATTCTCTCATTTTTCATCCCTTCCCAGGTATGGTTGATGGATAAATTGCAGGTTGTGGACTCTTGCCCAGCCTATTCAGCTCGCGGCTACTTCTTTCGACAACGCCTAGTCGATGCCCTTGATGAGGGATGGTGGTTTGACTAGATGTGCAATTTGTCCGTAGATCGCATTGCTTGGCCCTGTCCTTGGCTCAATCTCCCGGCAATAAGCTATAGCATGTCCCGGCAGACTAGGATCCAGTTGATTGGTCTGACCCACTGTGTGTTCTACTTTCCATTCCGATTCCAGCACCAGTTCGGTCATGATCAGACTTGCCCGCCAGAGGGGATAGAGTATCCTACCACATTCCCGGTTCGAGGCGCTCAACTTGCCCAGTATGCAACAGCATGGAGGACTAGAGAGCTCCTGGGCCCTGCTCCCACTTTCAGTTGCACTTTGTTTGACGAGTGCTTGGATTGGCTTAATGAAGAGGCACAGATTGGGCCCAGCTTGGCATCAGAGGCTTCGACCAGCTCTGGGGCCAGAACCGGGAACACTGACTTATCTATGCCGGATTTATTGTTTTACCAAGATTTTCAAGTTTTCTTTATGAATGTAATAAAAAGCAACTTCAATTTGTATGCAAGCAGAGAACTCATATTGAAATCAATGAAATTAAAGGTTGTGGGTCTTGAAAATTTTCGCTTTGGTCCAAAAATGGTCTTAGTTGTAAAAAGATTAATTTGAACAAAGTCAACTTTTATTAAAACTTTTCAAAACCATTTTCGATATGGATCGAATGGACACGCTGAGATCATCCTTTGAGATGCACAACCGGATCCTAGCAACGGAAAGTTGCCCTAGTCTGAATAATCTGAAGACCGCAAGCAGCGGAAGAAAGTTGCCCCTAGTCTGAAAAGTACCAAGACCTTTGCCGACAGCGGAAAGTTGCCCCTAGTCTGAATAACACTGCACTGGAGATCACGATGAATACCGATAGACAAAGATGACTAAGATGATCAAATGGACAAAGTTGATCGGGGAAAAGTTTATGGCTGAACTTCAGGATGAAGTTGCCTACGTATCCCAAAGATGGGAATCAAGCCTTACGTAGTTCAGGCTTGGGTTCACTCGGGTATTTTTACTCTCCTTTTATGCTCTAACTTTTGCCAAGGCCGCCCTTTGCGGGTTTTCAACCTTGTGAGCTCAGTTTTTATAATTTCAAATTTTTTGTGCTCTAAGTTTTGCCTAGGTCGCCCTTTCGGGTTTTCGGCCTAGCGAGCCTCTCAAGGGTAATATTTCTTCAACTTGTCCATATTGATCGGTTGTGACAACTCTAGGCCATCTAGATCCATCAGAACCACAGCTCCACCAGACCAGATAGACTTAATGATGTAGGGACCAGTCCAATTGGGTCTGAACTTGCCCCTTGGGTCGTGGATGGGAGCTCGGTTGTCCTTGAGCACTAAATCTCCTTCTTTTAGATTCCTGGACTTAACTTTCTTGTTAAAAGCCCGGGCAATTCTGCGCTGATAACCTTGAACATGGTACAGTGCTTTCAGTCTTCTCTAGTCAAAGAGCATGAGTTCCTTAAACCTGCACTGCTGCCAATCTGCTTCGGCTATTTGACACTCAGTCAGTACTCGCAATGACGGAATCTCAATCTCGATAGGTAGAACGGCCTCCATCCCATAAACCAATGAATACGGAGTCGCCCCAGTAGAAGTTTTGATTGAAGTCTGGTAGCCCCATAGAACAAACGGCAGCTTATCTGGCCAGTCCCGGTAGGTTTCCACCATCTTCTGCAGTATGTGTTTGATGTTCTTGTTGGCGGCCTCAACCGCTCCATTGGTTTGCGGCCGATAGGTAGATGACTTATGAAAAGCCACGTTGTATTTTTCCAACAAATCAATCACTTCCTTCTTGAAGTGGGAACTATTATCTGAAATTATCTTGTTTGGGACTCTGTAGCGACAGATGATGTTGTTTCTGATAAACTTCGCAACATGTGAAGCTTTCAACACCGCATAAGATTGGGCCTTGACCCACTTTGTGAAGTAATCTATTGCGACCAGGATGAACTCATGCCCATTCGACCCCTTCGGAGTGACCGCCCCGATCACATCAATTCCCCAAACTGAAAATGGTCATGGCGAAGTCATGTTGTACAGCTTCGACGGCAGAATGTTCATGCGATTTGCATGAATTTGACATATGTGGCATCGCCAAATAAAACCGATACAATCCTCCTCCATGGTGGACCAGTAGTAACCCTGTCTGAGGATCTTCCATGCTAGCACTACTCCGTTCATATGCGCACCGCATTCCCCTCCATGGATGGCCTCCATTAGGTGCTTCGATTCTTGACATCGACACCTGACTTATGCATTCCCGGATGACCTGTCTTATCTGACTTACCACAGATGATGAACTGAACGGCCATTCTTCTGATTGCCCTTTTATCCTTGGTATTTACCCCTGGCGGGTATGCTTCCTTTTCCAAGAAATTCCAAATGTCGTAATACCAGGGGTTTTCGTCTTGAACCTCATCTATAGTAGCAATCAACTCGTAGGCTAGCATAAATTTTTGGTCAATGATGACTGGACGCATCCGGACTCCGAACGGGATGTCTATCATGGAAGATAGAGTTGCTAAAGAATCCGCGAACCTGTTGTTCTCTCTTAGTAGACGAGCAAAGTTTAGCTTATCAAACCGAGGAATTAACAAATCCAAGGTCTGGTGATACATCATCTTTTCTTCTTTGACTTTAAAGTCTCCTTTTGCTTGAGACACAACAAGGTTCGAGTCCCTGATGACGTCCAACCGTCTTGCCCCTAGTTCCAGGGCTGCTTCTAGACCGGCAATGCATGCCTCATATTCTGCTTCGTTGTTCGAGACTTTGAACCGGAGTTTGAAGGCTAGAGGGATACGGGAATTGTCGGGTGCTATCAGCAACACCCCTATCCCATACCCGTATTGATTTGACACTCCGTCAAAGTACATCGTCCAAGTTTCATCGTCAATGTGCAAAATGGCTTCATCTGGGAAAAAGTACTTGACTGCTTCACCCCCTTCCACTGGATGGTCGGCTAAGAATTCTGCTACTGCTCTTCCCTTGACTGACTTGCGTGCCACATATTTCAGATCGAATTCGGAGAGCAACAGCAACCAACGAGCTAGCCTACCCGTAAGTGCTGGTTTCTCGAAAAGATATTTGATGGGATCGAGTCGTGTAACCAACATTACGGAGTGAGCTAACAGGTAGTGTCGCAGCTTCCTGGTAGCCCATACCAAAGATAAGCAAGCCTTCTCCAACGGTGTGTAACGAGTCTCATACTCTAGCATCTTCTTGCTCAGATAGTAGATGGCTCTCTCCACTTTGTCCTCTGATTCTTGCGCGATCATACAGCCCATTGTAGTCTCAGTCACTAAAAGGTACAATATCAACGGTTTCCCCGGCTCTGGCAGCGACAACACGGGCGGGTTCTGTAAGTATTCCTTGATTTGTTCAAAAGTAGCTTGGCATCGACCATCCCATTGGAATTTCTTTCCTTTCTTCAGGAGGCCAAAAAGTGGTTCACAAGTCAAGGTTAATTTTGAGAAAAATCGCCTTATGAATTGCACTTTACCTAGAAAGCCTCGCACCTCCTTTTCAGTCCTTGGTGGGTGCATTTCTAGGATGGCCTTGATTTTGGAAGGGTCGACTTCGATACCTCTTTGTGTCGAAACCCGGCATTTTTCATTGTAACACCAAACGTACATTTCTGAGGATTCAGCCGCAACCGAAATTCTCTGATCCTTTGAAATAACTTTTGCAAGGCAGTGTAGTGGCCCTCTCTTTCTTTGGACTTGACAATCATGTCGTCCACATACACCTCAACCTCTTTGTGGATCATGTCATGCAATATTGTGGTCGCGGCCCATTGATAAGTAGCTCCAGCATTCTTTAACCCAAACGGCATCACTCTGTTGCAGTATGTCCCCCACGGGGTGGTGAATGCAGTCTTTTCCCGGTCTTCTGGTGCCATCACTATCTGATTGTACCCTGAGAAGCCATCCATGAATGAAAGCAAAGCGTGCTCCACTGTGAAGTCCACTAACTCATCAATATGCGGCAAGGGAAAGTCGTCCTTCGGACTGGCTTTGTTCAAATCCCTGAAATCCACGCGTACCCGGATCCTGCCGTCCTTCTTCGGTACCGGAACAATGTTGGCCAACCAAGTCGGGTATTCGGATACCAGCAGGAAGCCTGCGTTGATTTGCTTGGTGACCTCTTCCTTAATCTTGAGAGCCCAGTCCGGGCGGATCCTCCTGAATTTCTATTTGATAGGTCGAGCCTCGAGGTCAAGGGGGATCCGGTGCTGTACAATCTCAGGATCGATCCCAGGCATGTCTTCGTAGGACCACGCGAAAACATCTTTGAAATCTTTTAATAAAGCGACTAAGCGCTCGCGTTCCTCCGAGGACAACGTGGACCCGATCTGGACCAGCCGCGGGTCCTCCTCAGTACCAATATTCACGGTAGTGATTTCATCCATTAGGGGTTTAACAAATCTCTCCTGCTCTTGTTCAATTAAGCGTTACAAAACCGGAGGAATTTCTTCCTCATCGTTTTCATCAAAATTTTGAAAGTCTGAGTTAATCCAACAAATCAAGGGAACAAAAAAGTACTTAGAAACCACAGTTACTTGATTCTCATTAACCACATCCAAATCGTCCGATTCCTCAGTTACAACAGACTCGAAAGAGAAAGAAAAAGATGACCTGGACAAGATTGTGGCATCCGGGTTATCATCCCCAGGATTACCAGACTCAGACTCAGTCGAGCTAGAACCTGATTCCGACTCACAAGACTCGGTGGAATCAGATTCTGGCTCACTACCTGACTCGGTGCTGCTGGACAAAAATCCCTCTTCATATTGCCAAGTAAGAGAGGGTGCGATAGATGCATCCAAAATAGTTGCTAGTAGGCCCATAGCCGTTTCATTCCCAATCATGGAAACCGAAAAGTTATCCCCCAAGCACTTATGGTCGATCGGAGGATCTGAAAGTAGACAAGCCAATGCTACCCCCATTTCAATTTCAGCGCCCTCGGAGTCCACTACCTTACACTGCTCAACCTCAGCTGATGGGTCTGTCTGCTCTTCGGCAACATCATCCCCGGATAATTGTAGGTCAAAGAAAATCTCGAAACCTGGCATGCGCTTCTTCTCCGCGTTCAGCCATGGCTCTGGGAAGCCACAAAACGGAAAGTCCTCCCCCTCCCGGACGAAACGTCCGTTTAGGGTACCCTGAATGGGCCTATGTATCAGTTCAAAAGGCTTCCCAGCCCGCTTTGCTTTGGCTCTTCTAGCCATTTCCTTCCCCTTTCTTATCTAATCTTCTTTGGTGGGCTGATAACCCAACCCAAAGGTATGAGGGTTATGTGGCACTTCAGCCAGTGCTGCGACGCCCTTCCGGCTGCTCCTTCCCAATCCCATCCCGGGGATGTGTTATAGCTTATTCATGAGGTATACAGATTGAGCACTGACATATACTCCCTTATTAACAGCCATGATGTTTTGCACAACCCGAGCCTCAGCTAAGGTAAACCCTGACATAAGCACGTCCTCCATGCCGTGCTCGATTTCTAGGACTGGTGTAGATACCTCCGGAGGTGGATGGATCGATGAATTCCCGAAAACAATGGCTACTCCCTTTCCATAGTGGTATTTCACCATCTGATACAGAGTGGACGAGACGGCCTTCACCTGGTGCAACCACGGCCGCCCCAAAAGTAGGTTGAAAGTTGCAGGAACCTCCAAGACATGGAAATCTATCTCATGCTGTCCTGGCCCAACTTTGGTCTGGATCTTTACTGTCCCCATAACTTCTCGGCTCGTGTTGTCATATGCCCGAATTACCTGGGCTGTTGGTATAAAGTCCGCGGTCTTCAAACCGATGGCATAGGCTGTCCTTGCCGGGCAGACGTTGATAGCGGATTCGGTATCAACAAGAACCACCGGTGTCCATTTATTTCTACACTCCACAGAGATGTAGAGTGGCTTATTGTGGTTTGCACCCTCAGGTGGTAATTCCTTGTCAGAAAAAGTCAGCATCGGGGTAGCTCCTCCCGGAAAGACTAATCCTACCAGTTGCTCTGGTGTGGTATCTATGGAGAGTTTGGCCTTGTCCATAGCAGATAGAACAGCCTGTCTGTGCACTCGTGACGCCATAAGCAGTCCCCAGATAGAGATGTCTGCTTGTATCTTCTTCAGCTGCTTCAATACAGCTTCTTCTTCGATCTGCTTCTCTTTCTACTTTTCAGTTTCCTTGTCCTTTCCAGACGCTTCTGGTTGGTCTAAGTGCGGGGACTTGAAAAACCACCCACTTCTTGTCATGTCATCAACTTCATCGAGATACCAGGTGTCGTCTGGTTGATTGCTCCCCCAATCTTCGTTTGTGTAGGCAAGACATAAATCATCGTCTTCACACCACATTCCATTGGCATTCAAAAGGCACCTGTCTAGCTCCGGCATGATTGTATTTGCAGCACTTTCAGCCCACATGCTCATAGCATCTTCTGTCCTTGTGCCCACATCATTTTCAGTCCCCTCATGGGATTTGGCTTCCCCGATTCTCTCAGAACCCTGTTGTTCTACCTACGTCAGCGCAGTTTGTTGTTCAGCTTTCCCTGTATTCACAATGCTCCTGTCCTGAGCGAAATTCTTCGTACCAGCGCTCTCTGACAATGTACTCTGACTTCCGACCCTTCCGGCCACAACTGATACCGTCGCCCCTGCCGAGCCCGTTGGAACTCTACAACATCCGGTTGATCATCCAGCCATCCAGTAGCCTCTGCCGATTCCTCATACTCAAACTAGTTGACTGCCGCATCCCCTGATTCTTGGTCATTGAAGAACTGGAGTTTGGCAAAGTCCTCCTCTACGGCCGTTAAATCCTCTGTCCCCTGCTCAAATCCATCCCCCTAGATCACACACAGTTCTGCTCTCTCTGGCAATTCTACACTTGGTTCAGACTGGCCTGCTGATAGAATGTAATCGCTCGGATCGTAGGCTTCCCCAGCAAAATTCCCAGACTGCTCAAACCCTGACTTAACAGTTCCATCCTCCTCTACAACATCCTCTGTACTTTTTCCACAGCCATCACCACTAGCTCAGGTTGGGTTGTGGAGATGTCCATCACGCACAAAAGGTCAATGCAATCAGAAAGGAGCACCTTCGGCTTAGGTAGATGGAAAGGAGTGATATAGATGCTAGGATCGTAAGACACGACCCCAGTCTAGATAAAGTTAATTCTTTTGGGAGGTGGAGCTTGGTTGTGTGTAGGGAGTGGGTTGGTTGTGACATTGGGTCTTTCTGGTGGCAAAATCACCTGTTTGTCAACGAGATCTTGAATCTCATGACGCAACCTGAAACATTGGTCGGTGTCATGACCGTGTTGCTGGTGATATGCACAATATTTGGTTGGGTTGTGAGTGGGGGGTAGTGGATTTGGTAACAACCTCGGCTCCAGGGGTTTTAGATGCCCTTTTCTGATTAAGACCTCTAGAGCCTTGGACAGGGGCATGTACAATGGGGTGAAGGTTCTTTGGCCTCTAGGTTGGTATTTAGTGGTCTGTGTATTGCTTCCGGATGCACCGGAGAAGGGTGTGGCTGCCATGGGCCTTGGAAGGGGAGGGGGAATGGTGGCGACCATGCTTACCTCCGAAGTTCTTGCAGTTGCAGCGCCACTCGGGCCTGCATTGTTGTTGCGGTTAAAGGTTTTTCGAGGTTGCTCTCTGTCTTGGTCAATCAGACCCTATTTCATTGCATCTTCAATTTGTACCCCCATCTCGTGCAGATCTGAAAGGGTGGAGAAGGGGAGCACAATCATTTTTTGCATCAGTTTTGGCTGGAGATTGCGCACAATCATCCTGATCTGGTCCTTATCGGTGGGCCTTAAAGTCATCATCGAGGCCTTCGCCCTCCACCGGGTCACAAAATCCGAGAAACTCTCTTTGGGCTCCTACCTTGTTGTTTCGAGATCACGAGTTGTAATCTCAATTTGGGTGTTGTAAGAGTATTGCGCAACAAAGGCCTCGGCCATTTCATCCCAACTCCGCTTGACATCATCCTCCAACTTCACATACCAGATAGCGGCCACTCCTGACAGGGTCCGGCCGAATAGCGAAAGCTTCTGGGGTTTGGTGAGGCCCATTGGCCGTAATATATCTGAGAATAGCTGGAGGTGGACCATGGGATCACCAAATCCGTTGAAGCGATCAATCTGCGACATTTTGAATTTATCCGGCAGCGTCACAGCTACATCGGTATATCCGTCCTCAATATCCGGGATAGCTTTTACCCCCTGGGATTTTTTGAATAGCTTCTCGAGCTTGCTCAATTTCAGTGCTGTAGGGTCTACTTCGAACTTGAAGGAAGAGTCCGAGTGGTTGACGGATGTATGTAATTTGGATAATTGAGGTGGAAGCGGGGGCGGAGCCGGCCCCGTTGGGATGTTTGTGTCCTCCTGAGCGGCATGGACATTTGGCAAAATGTTCTAGGCATTTGGTAGGACATTTTGGGTGGTTGGTGTCTACTCGGGTATTGGGACCCCTGGTGGGGGAGGAATTGGATGTGAGGTTGATGCTCCGGCTTTGTGTCACCATGTAATTAGCTCACTTTCTTGGGCCATGATTGTGGCTTCTTTGTTTAGAGAACTACCTTGGCAGACGGTGTCCTGCATTTTCTTCATACTCTCTTGGAGTTGGCGTATCATTTCTTCCATTCCGGCCATATTCTGCTGATCCTACTAACTGACTGGTATGTGTATCTCTATGGCAGAAACTGAGACCTCAGCCCGACTGTTTACTGCTAGGGTAGGCCACTTGTAGACACCCCATTTTTGACCGTCCTCAAGACTTGGTTGTGCTTGTAGGTACACCGAACAACTGGTTCGATTGCTTGCCCTTGACATTCGTCATGGTCGTGAACGGCACCGGTTCGAGTTTCCCGGACCTTGTATCCTTTCTGTCTCATTTTTGGACCCTGACTAGGTCCTGTTAGAGTGGCCCTCATAGTGCACAGCCGACCATGGCATGGCACTGCCGACCATAGCTTTTTCCTCGCCATCGATAAAGCCTGCCGGCCATCGGTGTATCTCGGCCATTCTTGATGGCCAACACCCCCTATCTCGGTTTTTCAAAGGCAGATCTTTTGAGCCAGTTGGATTTTCATTTGCTCCCCTCCATACACGTGTATGGAGGGATAGAAGCCTTGAAAAGCTTGTTCAAGAAGCTTTGGCTTTGCATTGTTCTATATAAGGAAGAGTCTTCTTCCTTAGGCAGGGGTTCTGAGTTTTGAAGAGAAAAAAATCTGTCTCTCTCTATATTATGTGTATTTTGTGCCCTAGAGTTGGATTTCTTTGCACTTTTGCACTACAACACCTAGATATACACCTCCATCCTCTATTCCAGCACTTTGGAAGCCATTTGAAGAGGTTGGAAGCTCAGAATCTTGGACCAAAACCTGTTGGAAAGCTGCTCTTCTAGGATAAGTGTCTATTTCCCTCAAACTTGCACTTTCTTGCTTCATCTATAAGCCTTACTTGCAAGCATTTTTTGACTTTTTCATGAACTAAAAAAGGTCATATTTTGAGCTCCTCTACATGTTTGATTGGGGACTCTTTACTGTTTGAGGCCTCCTCCTACCACTTGTCTCTTATCCCTCTTTGTAGGCCTTTTTTTGCATGATGTATTAGCCTCATTTGTGAGCACTTCTGGGCTCTGAGCCAAACTACAAAGTGCATTACTTTGAGCCCCTATTCAACTTTGTTGAAGGGCTCTCCTCTGTTTGAGGCCATCTACTATCCCTTGTGCTTTATCTCTCCTTTTAGGGCCATTTTTGCATGATAGATTAGCCCTACTTGTGATTACTTTTGAGTTTTTTTATAAACTAGAAAGAGTCTTGTTTTGAATTCCTCTTTGAGTTTGTTTAAGGTTCCATTTTTTTTTGGAGTCATCTCTTTCTTTGCATGCTTTATTTCTCCATGCTTTGAGCCATACATGTGAGTATTTGCATTGGCCTTGTTTTGGCCTATTAGCCACTGAAATCCAGTGGATTTTCAGTGGCCTTATTGTGTTCTTGAAGGCCAAAATTAGAGAGGGGTGACCCCCTCTCTCCTTGTCTTGTTTGGTGGTCTTTTGGGCCTTCCAAAGAGACTACATTTTGCATGTCTCTAGGCCTTGTTCCAGGCCCTTTTTAGTGGGTTTTGGGGCCCTCTTGAGCCATTTCTAGAATTGGTTTGGCCTTGTTGAATGTCCATCTTGCATATGCCTAATAATCCCTTGTGTGGCCCTCCAAAGAAGCCCCTCATTTTGGCATGCATTGGCTGCATTTCCATGATTATTTGGGCATATTTTGGCCTGTTTAGTTCACTGATTTTTACTGGTTTGATGAGTTCTTACCTGCTTCATATACATGTCATACAACTCATGCCTACTAGCCAATCTTGCATGCTATGTTAGTCCATCATGCTAGCATCTTTTGGCCATGCTTTGAACTAGAAATGTTCATGTGTTGAAATTTGCCTTGCCTCTGTATTTATGCTTCCTAGTCAAATAATGCATGCTTTGTATAGCTGTAGTGTAATTGGCTTTGCAAGCTTTGTGTTTCGGTGATGCATGCATGCTATCTTTGAGATATTTAGATGATTTGGCATCATTTAATGCTTCATTTCAGAGCATGTACCATTGTCACATTCTCACTTCATCCTGCTTCAAGTGTCTTGGAATGTCGTGCATCATTGCCTAGTTTAAGGCTTAGCTTGTGTGCTTGCATGCCTAGGTATTTGAGCCTTCGTTCCAGCATGTTTAAGTCTTTGTTTAGGCCTAATTAAGCTCTGTCCATGCTTAGTTCATGTGGTCATGCCATGTATTGCATGCCTCCTTTGTATTGCTCTTTGCTAGCTTTCATGACTTAGGACCTTCGCATGCTTTACTTGTGTTGTTTAAATGCTTTGGCATCATTTATCATCTCATTTCAGTGCATATAGTGTTGTTACACTTGCACATTTGTCACTTTTTAGGCACTTTTGAGAGTTGCCCTTTTAGGCCCCTTTGATGAATCTTTCGCATTTTGCATGCTTGAGTGTTTTGTGTGGCTTAATTCATCACTTTGGCTACTAATTTGGACCTAGTTGAGAGTTGTCCATCTTTGGTGTAAGCCCATTTTGCTATGTTGTCACATGCTCGTTACATGTAGTATGTTGTTGCATACTTGCTTAGCTTTACATGCCTTGCATGTTCATATGTTCACATTGCATTTTGTCATAGGTTGTTGCCTCACATTATGCTCATATGCTTGTTGCATGTTCGGTTTGATTGCATGTTTGCATACTTAGGTCATGTTGCATGTTTGTCATGCTTATGTGTTGCATTGCTTGGATTAAGTATTAATCCGAGCACGAGGAACGAGGGACGTTTCATACTTCAAGTGATGGAACGCGTCTCAATTCTCGGTCGCTGAAGCTCTTGATGATTCATGATAGAGTTCTAGGCTTTACATGCTTTATCTGTGCATTCATTTTCATATTGATTTGCACAAGTTGGATCTTTGGCCATCATGCATCGGGATGCGTGATTGATGGTCGTGGAACCGACTAGGCCTCTCCCTTGATGTTTTGAGGTGATTTGGAGTGCCATGGTGCGTACATGTCCTTGGGAAATCCTCCATTTCCTCTATTTTGTGCTTCGTTGCAGTTTGTTGTCACAGCACACCAGTGGCCGGCAACCTGCCATTGATGGCCGGCAGTGTGCCACCCTTGGCCGGCAGTGGGCCATCTCTGGCGGCTCTCCTCCTCTGGCGGCGAGCCTGAGCTTCCTGCGATGTTTTGGTAAGTTTGACACCAGGCTGGAGGACACCACAAAGCAGGCCTCAAAGAGCAAATGGAAGGCATTCCAAGGCGAGGAACCGAAGCGAGCATGTGCATCCCTCGTGTCCCGAGGTTTCTAATTATGTAATAACTTAGATTAATTAGCTTCAGTAACTAGCTAGATGCATGCTCAGCTGAAGTTAGTTAATTTTTTAATTGGCTCGTTTGTTTTCTGTAATTATTTAATTAGCTTAGATAGTTGATTAAATTAATTTGTGATGTAATAAGTAATTAGCTTAGATTAGCTAGTTGTTTATTTTGCTTTGGACTGTACCTATTTTTGGACATTCGGACTCTTTTATTCGGACCCTCCCTGTGAGGGCACAATGTTGTAATAAGGGTGCATGTGTGTGTGTGCATGTCCTCCAACCCCCTTTCTTTCTCCCTTTTATTTACCTGCTTATGTTGGTTAGTTTTAGGGACACGTTTGTTTAGCATACCGTATGTTTGCATGAGTTCATCATTCATTTGTCTTGCATGCACCGAAGGCTCAGTTCATCATTCAAACTGCATTGCAATTTTCAATACACTTTCTTGAATACGTGTTTCAAAGCATGTTTTGAAGTAAGTGCCATGCCATGTCATTAGTAGCCGAGCCTACTTAGTTGCATTCTGTATGTGATACATTAGCCACTTAACATGAATTAGGGTCATGCATGTTTTGCTAACTAGTTTCATTGTTTTGGCACGGAGTATGATGTAAGTATTTATGCTTTAGCATCTCGCATGAGTGTGAATGTTAACATGATAGCATGCTTACCATGTGGCTAAATGCTTATGTGATAAACTGCCTGAATGCCTGTGGGTGAAGGTTGGATTGTTTGAGTTGGAACAACTCGTTGAAATCCGTGTTTTAGCCTACTTGCGAGTAGCAAATTTCAAAACGTTTCCAAACAAACGGATATGCAATGCTTTGTTCCAAATTAGGCGATCTAGTCTATACTTGTTTTGCTGTGCGCATCACATAGTAATTGTTGTGCGCATCACATAGTAATTCTAGCTAATAACCGGAATAAGAACACATAACGTTTTCAAAATCAGATATCATGGTTAGTAGAGGCCGATCTTCGGATCGGGCGAGAGAATGCTCATAGTGACCTCCCCCAACCGCACCCAAGTTCCCGAGCCGAGGCAACTTTGGTGATGACGGACACGTGGCCTTTGGCACCGAGTCAGGGTTTCCTAAATTCCCCCATTAAAAAAAAGTATTTAGGTGGCGACTACATGTCCGCAAAGCGCCTATGTTTGGCACTTCTTTTCTAAAAATCTGTTTTTCTCAAAACGATTTGCCGGATTTGGACTCTTTGGTTCAGATTTAGAACCGTGACAAATTGAGTCCGAACTGTAGTAAACCCAAAAGAATACAACGGGATTCATCCTCCCGGGGCGTTCGGGGACGTCTACACCACTACTCCGGTAACCTCTGCTCAGACACACTGCGCTTTGTCGGCCTTCTTCTGACAACCGGGGGTAGAGAATGGAACACTGGCTGTCCGTCAATCAGATCCTCAAATCGATTGAGCCGACGACCTCTTGTCCAAAGGGCTTGGGGAATATCTGCTGGGTCGGAAGCAATTGTGCTAAAACTGCCCTAGCAAAAAGATAAAGAAAGCAATAAAGAAATAAATAACCAGATAAACGAACAGTATAACAGCTTAAAATAAATACACAACACACAGCTGGGCATAACAACACACGGTCGATAAGCTGAATATACACTCTCCTCAAACACTAATCACTATCCCTGAATCATTGTCCCCAAACTAAATCTGGTACTTACAAATAACTGATTCTCAAACACTAACTGATGCCCGCAGGCCTGATGCCCGCAGGCCTGATGCCCAAACTCGTAAACTGATACATGCATTCCTGTAGAGATGCACTCTAAAAGCACATAATAGATAAGTGAGAGTCAAAACACCCCTATGTTGGGGTAGGGTTTCCCTATCCTATTTTTTCAGGAGCTAGGGTTTCACTACGCACGCAGCAGTTTCAAACAACCTATATCGGGTAAGCAACCTGTCCTAGCTTGGAATGGTCACTATGGATTCCGAATATGCACTAGGTCGAATGGTCAAATGGGTGTCCCGGTAAAACCGGGGTTTGTGTTCCCATACTGGCAGAGCCCGTAACCGGTAAGCCTTATGGCACGCAGCCTCTAGCAAACCACTCAGGAATAGCATATGGCAAACACGGTGTCCTAGGCGCACCAATGCAAATGCAATGCAAAGAAACACACAAGTGTAGTCAAAACCAGATATCATGAGTTCAAGTCAAGTTCTCTAAATCCCCAGCAGAGTTGCTAGAAACTATAGACGTCCCCGAACGCCCCGAGAGGGATGAGTCCCGTTCTGTTCATTTTGGGCTCACTACAGTTCAGGACTCTAATTGTCATGGTTCTCAATCTGAACCAAAGAGTCCAAATCCGGCAAATCGTTTTAAGAAAACAGATTTTTTGAAAAGAAGTGCCAAACATGGACTGCTTTGCCAGATACAAAGTCGCCAGAAACTGTAGACGTCCCCGAACGCCCCAGGAGGGATGAGTCCCATTTCGTTCATTTTGGGCTCACTACAGTTCAGGACTTCAATCGTCACGGTTCTTAATCTGAACCAAACAATCTAAATCTGGCAAATCGTTTTGAGAAAACAGATTTTTGAAAGAAGTGCCAAACATGGACTGCTTTGCTAGATACAGAGTCGCCACCTAAATATTTTATTTTGGGAAATTTAGAAACCACGACTGCGCCTCACCCACATGTCCGTCATCACCAAAGTTGCCTCAGCTCGGGAACTTGGGTACGATTGGGGAAGGTCACTTCGTGAGCACCCCCGCTCGCCCGATCAAAGATCGCCCTCTACTAACCATGATATCTAGTTTTTGAAAACATTATGCATTCTTATTCCGGTTATTAGCCTAAGTTTACTATGTGATGCGCACAGCATACAAGTATAGACCGGGTCGCCTGAATTGGAACAAAACATTTCATAGTTGTTTTTTTTTAAAGATGGTTTGCTACTCGCAAGTAGGCTTAAAATGCAAATTTTGCCACCCTCGGGTGGGCTTAGAAAAGATGGTTTTGCTAGTGGGCTTCAAACTCACAGTCAACGCATTGTTCCAATCCAAATAACTCAACTATCACCCACAAGCATTCAGGCAGTTATATCACATAAGCAAATAGCCTCATGGTAAGCATGCTATCATGGCAGTCACTCACACACATGTAAGGATGCTAAAGCGTAAAAACTTACCGAGTACTCCAAGCCAAAACAGAAGCTAATTAGAAATCCATGCATGATCCTAACTATACAGAAATGCCTAATGCAACACATGCAAGAATGCAACTAAGATAGGCTTGGCTATTCTAAACATAGCATATGGAATGCTACAGCTAACAAGTATTCAACTTGGAATTGAAATACAATGTAGTGAGTTATGATGCGCCGAGCCCGGTGCATGCAAAACAGACGAATGAATGCAAACATGCTATCATACTGTATGCTAATTGAAACATGCCCTAATCTAACCATCATAAGCTGGTAAATAAAAGGGAGAGAAAGACGTGGGGTTGGAAGACATACATCACACGCACGCACACTTATTACAATTGTGCCCTCGCTCGGAGGGTCCAAATAAATAATATACAGCCCCAAATGAATAATTACAGTCCGAATGAATACAAAATCCTAATTAATTAACAAATTAATCTAGGAAAGTAGTAAATTGGCATGCAAGCTAGGGACTACCTCGACTCTGCTTTGGATGATGAATGATGCATGCTTGAGTTGCTTGGCGCGGAAATCCATTGCAATGCCCCTATTCGCCTCTATTTGCAATTAATCCCGGAATATTACGCGAAGCCCCAAAAGATTTCCGGTTTCTGATTTGCTGCAACAGAGAGCATGAAAGGGACATGGCAAAGTATTTTCACATATGTATGCACGACTACTCTTCAGGGAGTGTAGTCCTCGATCCTCGTGCCACCAATCACGCATCTCGATGCATGATGGCGGAGGAGTCAAATTGCACGACTCAATATGGAATGAATGCGCATGAAAACATAACAAGGCCTAGACTCCATCATGGATAATCCGGAGTGTCGGCGACAGGGAATTGAGACACGTTCCGTCACTCGGAGTATGAAACATCCCTCGTTTCCCGTGGTCGGGCTAACTCCTACCCCAAACACAATGCAATATGCATGACATGCATGAGTGCGACTAATATACAACCTAGCATACATAATGCTATGAAATGGCATACACAATGCTCGATGTAACACGGCATACACAATGCTCTAACATACAACCTAGCATACGCAATGCTATGAAATGAAATGGCATACGCGATGCATGATGGACTTACACCAACATGATTGGACCTCAGCCACACTCACATCAGTGGCCATAAGATGAAAATAAGGCACTCAAGATGCGTGCACACATGCACGTAAACCGAAGACCAATCCTAAGGCACAAATGCCATTCTAACAAGGCATGGCAAGGAACGAAATATGGCATACAAACATGCAAGTTCTAGCACTGAAATGTGATGCAAAATGATCCTGAAACATGGAAACATGGCACCCGATGCATGGAATGGTCCCAAAACACAAAACTAGGCACATGCATTGACCTATAGCTATACAAAGCATGCATTATTTGATCATGAAGCATAAAGACAGAAGCAAGGCAGTCCCAAAACATGAACATTTCTTGTTCAAAGCATGGCCAAAAGATACTAGCAAGATGGACTAAAATAGCATGCAACATTGACTAGCAAACATGATTTACATGGCATGTATATGAAGCAAGTGAGAACTCATCAAACTAGCAAAAATCAGTGAATAAAAATTCCAAAACATGCCCAAATAACCTCTGAAATGCAAGCAACACATGCACAAATGATGGGTTCTTTTCGAAGGCATACAAAGGGGTTATTAAGTACATGCATCAAGGACACTTAGCATAGCCAAATCAACTCTAAAAATCAAATATGATAGCCCTAAAAATCACCAACTTCGCCCTGAAATCAGTCAACAAGGCATGCAAGATAGGGCCTCTTTGGAAGGCCAAAAAGACCATCAAACAAAACAAGGTGAGAGGGGGTCACCCCCCTCTGATTTTGAGGCTCAAAAATGTGTCAAAGCCACTGAAAATCCACTTAATTTCAGTGTCTAAGAGGCCAAACCATGGCCAACGCAAGTGCTCTAATGTATAGCCCTAATCATGAAAGAATGAAGCATGCATAGGGGAAGATGTCCCCAAAAAGAGAATAGGCCTTAATAAAACATTAAGATTATGTCAAACCAAGACTATTTTCAGTTTAGTTCAAGGTCCAAAAGTGCTCACAAATAAGGCTAATGTATCATGCAAAAATAGCCCTAAAAGAGAGATTAGAGACAAGGGACAGTAGATGGCCTCAAACAGTAAAGAGACCTTCAACAAAGTTGAAGAGGGGCTCAAAAAAAGATACTTTACAGTTTATGGAAAGTCACGAAAATAATCACAAGTAGGTCTAAAATACCATGCAAAAATAGGCCTACAAGGAGAGATAGGAGACAAGAGGTAGTAGAAGACCTCAAACAGCAAAGAGTTCTGAATCAAACATGCAGAGGAGCTCAAAATATGATCTTTTTCAGTTCATGACAACATCCAGAAATGCTTGCAAGTATGGCTTATAAATGAAGCAAAAAAATGCAAGTTTAAGGGAAATAGGTGTTTACCCTTGAAGAGCAGCAAACCAGCAGCTTTTGGACCAAATTTCTGAGCTTCCAACCTCTTCAAATGTCTTCCAAGGTGCTAGAATGAGTGATGGAGGTGTTGTGCTATGGGTTGGTGTGTAAATGGTGAAGAACCAAGGTGTTTGGAGGCTTGGATGAGAGAGAAAGAGAGAGGGAAAGTTGTATACAAAAGCTCCAAGAGGATTTTTTCTAACCCCTAAAGATGGAGGAGGGGTGCTGGTTATATAGAGGGAGAGGCCAAGAAAAAGGCGGGGAAAAACCAATTCAAATTTCCCCCCCAAAAGGGCAGTCCCTCGGGCAGGGGTCTGGTGCAAAATAGCTGGCACAGCTCGCATGCACCAGGAGAGAGAAGAATGGCTGGCCAAGTTCAAGAGGTTCAGGTGGTCGGCCGGCCACCTCCCCTAGCCGGCCGGCCAGGTGCAAAAGGGTCAAGAAAATTTAGTGGCCGGCCACCCCAAAAAGGTGGCCTCCCATGTGTGTACAACACAGTTGTATGGTCAAAAACTGGAAAAAGTGAACCAGGAGAGAGAAAAGCCAACTTTTTGGAGGGGTTCAAAAGGGTCAGGAAGAGTTGCTAGTCGGGCTATCCATATTGGTGGCCTCCCAGGTGTGTACAACACAATGGTGTGGTGGAAAGTCAGAAAAAGTGGCCCGGGAATGGAAAAAGTTAGCTTTCTAGTGAAGAAAACGAGCGATGAAGGAATAAAGCTTGTCTTCAGAACAATTGTTGGCCTCCCACCCTTCAACAACCTTTCTAACAATGAAAATAAGGTCTCTGCCAAAAATGAGCCCAAACCGTTGCAAAACGAAGGTTCGGGGGCCAAAACGCGCAGCCCAAGGCCCCAAAAACTGACTGTTAAGTACCAGAGGTGGCGTTCGACCACGAAGTTGGTCTCTCGGGCCACAGTGTCCCTCAAAAGGGAGGAAACAAGGTGTATGCTACAAACCGGAGCAAACGGAGGTGGTTAAGAAATCCCAAACCGAGACACACGGCCGACGGCTCCGAAAATCGGGAACCGGGCTCCAAATGGAAAAAATGGCCTACGACCACAAAACGTAGCCTGCGGCCACTGAGAGATGATTTACGAGACCTCTCCCTCCCTTCGGGAAGAGAAAACGGAGAAAACAGGACCTAGTTCGCAAACCGAGGTAAAGCACAAAAGAGTCTGGAAGTCCGGAGGCAAGGCTCGCAGCCGTGACTTCGCAACTTCAGAACGAGCACAATATGCAACATCACCGAGCGCTCAGTTGGTGACGTCTGAGTCTTAAGGTCGGTCAAAAATGGGGTGTCTACAGCTGTTTTTCTTCTTTCTCAAGGCATGTGAAACACGAGTCTGTAGACTCGACTTTCTTCGCGCGCCCCCCTTTTGGAGAGGCACGAATTGGTCTCCTACAGTTCGGACTTCTGTCACAATTCTGAATCTAACCTCACAAAGTGCAATGTGAGACTGATAAACACCAAAGAGTCCAATCTGGCAAATCATTTTGAAAAATTAGATTTTGAATCAAATAATGCCAAAACTGGACTACTTTGCCATATTACAGACTCGCCGCCTAAATATTTTATTTTTGGGAAATTTAGGAAACCCTGACTCGTGCCAAAGGCCACGTGTCCGTCATCACCAAAGTTGCCTCAGCTCGAGAACTTGGAAACGAGAGGGGAAGGTCTTGAAATGAGCACCCCCGTTCGCTCGATCAAATGATCAGCCTCTACTAAGCATGATATGTTGTTTTATAAACCTCATGTGTTCTTATCCAATTTTTAGCCAAATTTACTATGTGACGCACACACAAGTATAGACTAAATCGCGAAAATTGGAACAAAATAATTCATGTTTGTTTTCAAAAATGGTTTGAAAGTGCCACCCTTAAGTGGGCTAAAGCGTGGATTTTCCACCCTCAAAGTAGGCTTAAAACATGGTTTTGCCACTTTGCAAAGTGGGCTTAAAACGCATAATCATCGAATTGTCCCAATTCAAGTAACAAAGCCTTCACCCACAGGCATTCATGCAGTTAGGCATTTAAACAAATAGCCTCATGGCAAGCATGCTATCATGGCAACACTCACACTCATGCAAGTATGCTAAAGCGTAACACTCACAGTGTACTCCAAGCCAAAACAAAAGCTAGTTAGAAATATACATGATTCCTAACTATGTTAAGATGCCTAATGCAACACATGCAATATGCAATTAATAGGCTCGGCTGTCTAAGATGGCATATGAATGCAACAATTTGATACACATATTCAAATAAGTATTGAAATACGATGCAGTTTAAATGATGCACTGAACCCGGTGCATGCAATACAAATGAATGATGCAAACATGCAAGCATAAGGTATGCTAATTGAAACGTGCCCTAAAACTAACCATCGAAAGCGGTTAAATAGAAAGGAGAAAGACGTGGGATTGGAAGACGTGCACACACATACGCACGCACCCTTATTACAACGTTGTGCCCTCTCGAAGGAGGGTCCGAATAAATAAGCTAAGCTAATCTAAGCTGAGCTAATTATTACAAACCAACTAATTAACTATTCTAAGCTAATTAATTATTACAACACAATGAATAACTAGCTACACAAGCTAATTAAAATATTACAAAACAGATTAAACTAATTAATTACAACACATGTGTGAATTAGCTACAATTCTAAACAATTAAATGGCCTCTTCGGCGAGGGAGGCATGCATGCTCGGTTGGCTTCCTCCCGAAAATCCATCGCCTTGCCACAAGCTGCCTCTGTTTGCACTTGCCTTAATCTCTGAAAATTGAACCAACTTCCAGACTGCTTCTGCCTTAACTCAGATACACTTTTGCACAAAAGTGGACTGGTGGCCAGTCGGCCACAAAAATTGGCCGCCGGCCACCTTAACTGGCCGGTCGGCTAGTATAAGTGGCCGGTCGACTACTGCAAGTGGCCAGTCGGCCGCCCCTTTTTCCAAGCTCCTGGTTTTGCTGCAACAGAGAACAACAGAGGCACAGCAATGTATTCTTCAAGGAATGTGTGTACTGCCACTCTCCTTATCATTTCTTAAGCTCAAAGGAGTGTAGCACTTGGCTCTCAAGCCACCAATCAAGCATTTTCATGCATGATGGCCAAAGAAACAAGCTTGCACAAGCTTAATGAATGCACAAATAGACTCAAATGGTCACCACCCTATCATGCATGATCAAGGGTGACGGCGACCAAGAAACGTGACACGTTTCATCACTTTGAGTATGAAACGTTCCACATTTCTTGTGTTTGGATTAACGTCTGATCCAAACACATGCAATGCAACACAAATGCTTATCTTGTTCATGTTTTACTTTGCTCATTTTGTTTACACATTTTAGCATTACCGAGCCATTCTTTAACCGATTAAGTCTAATGTGATTGTCCTCTAATGAGAGAGGGGTCAACCAAAGAATGGTTTAAGACATGAAAGAGATCATGCCTTTGGCTAGGAGGAAGCCTCAAAGGAGAGTTAAAGCCATTGGGCACAAGCTCCATCTCAAGCTTTAACACAACCTTAAAGTTAACCAACCTTCAAAACAAATGAGAAAATGAAGAAATAAGGGAGGTTGCAGACTTTTTGATGCTGAAATGGCATGCTAAAGACCTTAAATCATGCAAGTAACACATGCAAGACATGTTCAAAAGCTAAGAGCATTACACTAGAGGCATGCAATATCAAACTTGAATGACCAAACTAGCTCTGGATAGAGCTTAAACATGCCAAAACAGTGGCTAAATCATGCTGGAATTGAAGCACAAAAAACTATAAAAACATGCTCATGTGTTGGCTTGCAAGCTAGGCCCAAAACACAACTCTCAAAAGCAACGAAAGAGTGAAATAAGTGAGAGTGTGATAGAGGTATATGCACTGAAATTACATGCTAAATGATGCTATATCATGCAATCATCCCAAGCAAAGCATGTTAGAGGCCTTAAAACACAAAGCTAGTGAAGTCATTTTACACTATAGCCATGCAGGACAAAGCTCATATGACCAAGAAGGCTAAAAAAAAAAGAGAAAGCATGCTAAATTAGTAGCAAAAACAAGCTAAGATCAAGTCACAAAAGAGTAGAAAAACATGTTCACATGCTAGGCCATCTACATATGCAAACAAGACACAAAGATGGGAGGCCACCCCCTTCTATTTTGGACATCAAAACACACTTTTTACCACTGAAATTCCCCTGGAATTCAGTGGTTAAAGGGCCCAAGAAAGTTACTTTAAAAGGCTTTGAAAGATGGCTCAACACTTAGCAAACAAGCTACAAAAGAAAGTGGACCACCCCTAACTCCAAAACATACCCCAAACCACTATTTTAAACCATAAAAATAGAGTTTTTTAGAGGTTAAAACCAGCCTCAAAATAGCATGCAAAGGTGGTTAAACAAGTAACTAAAGCAAAGTTTAAAAGAGGTAAGCCTTTACCTTTGAAGCACAGCACTAAAATAGGTGCAAGTTTGAGCCAAAACCAAGATTAAGACCTCAAACCAAGCTTTAAGGAACCTCAACTCCAAGGTCAAGGTGTTTGGCTAAGGGTGCTAGTGCAAATATGTAAAGAAAACTCACTTTCAAGCACTAAATAAGAAGAGAGAAAGAGGATTAGAGAGAGAGAGAGTGAAATTTTGCTCACAAATTTTCTGAACCCCCAAAATGGGCGAGAGACCTCCCCTCATATAGAAATGCAAGCATAAAGCTTGCTTCCATCCCTCCATACAGTGTATGGAAGAGGCTTTCACTGATCAACAGCTGGCACATAAAATATCTGAAAAAGGAGAAATTTGGCTGTCGGCCACTTCAGGTGGCCGGCCACCTCCCCTAGCCAACCGACCACTTCAAGTGGCCGACAAGGAGAAAAAGTGGCCAAGCAGTGCCAAAAGTGGCCGACAAGGCCTTTTTCCCCTCCAAGCAAGAGACACTAAGGTTTGGCCCAAAAACAAGGCCAAAACACAGAGAGTTTAGAGGCTCAAAGACAAAGCACTCAGCCGAGAACTTCAAGCACTCAAAATGAGCACAAACATGCACAATCATCGAGTACGCAAACGATGACGTCTGAGTCTTAAGATCGGTCAAAATGGGGTGTCTACAGAGTCTAAGCAGTCTTTTTTGTTTCTCGGGATGTGTGAAACACGACACTGAGCGGTTTTCATTTCTCAATTTCTCAGGATGTGTGAAATGCAATCCTGAGCGGTGTTTTCTTTCCTCATCTTGTGTTTTAGCATGGTCAGAGTGTGTTTTAAATCTTTTGGCATGGAACCTGTAGTGGTTTTAAGCTTAAATTTGTCCATTCAGATGTTGTTATCTCGTTATCTTGCTTATTACATTATCACTTATTGCATCATCTTGTATGATCATAAATTTTCAAAATAGCCAACTTCGTGAAGCTTATGAGTCCAGCTTTCAAAGTTATTGCGCATATCATTTTGCATTTTGCCCCAGAACTACGCTGGTTTGATTCCTTACAAAAGGATACGTAAGCAACCTGCGGGCGCAACCATTTATTTCTATCTTGATTGTTTGTCCAAGTCCTATGACCTTGTCAAAATGAGTAGCCTTCGGGTTTTGACATTCACTCAAGTCATTTCATGACTCCGAATTATGTCAAAAAGGGATAGTCGTAGACGCACCATTTTTTACGGCCCTTACAACTTGGACGTCATCACTTGCACACTTGATGATGAGTGTATATGCTTGTCAAGTGCTTAAAGTCCTCAGCGGAATGCCACAGCTTTAAGTCTTTCAAACTTTACACACCTGTTGCCTCATTTTTGGACCAAACCTAGAGATTTTCAAGCCTGCAACCTCTGGTGGCCTGTCGGTCACCTCTTTGGGCTGCCGACCATCACTCTTGGTTGTCGGCCACTGACGTGGCCTGCTAGCCACCAATGTCTTTTGCAGATATTTTGTGACAGTTGTGCCAGCTATTTGCACAGATGCTTACATCTGCTCCCACATGTATAAATGGATGTTTTTGAGGGAATTGCTTGGTTCTCTATACATAGAGGGCCTCCCTCTCATGTTTTAAGGTTAGAAATATTTTGGAGCAAAATTTTCCTCTCTCTCTCTCTCTCTCTCTCTCTCACAAATTTCTCGACCTTTGCCTATACACTCTAAACCAAACCTTCTCATCTTTGAGCTAAGGTACTTTTGAGCTTGGTTTGAGCTTTAGAAGGGTGTGTTTGTCTTGATTTGTTGCTTAGAATTGGTCTTCCCTTCAAGAGGTATAAGGCTTTTCTTGTTACTTTGTTTTATTTGTTACTATTCCTACTGTTTTCCCACTATTTTTGGGTTGTAAAAACTCTATATTTTTTGGCCAAAACTTGGGTTTTAAGGCCAATAAAAGTTGAGGGGTGGTTCCCCTGCTTTACACATTGTCCTCAAGGCCTTTACCCTTGTATTTCCCACATTTGCACTATATTTTTTTGAGTTTTTAAACATTATTTTTCAGAGTTATTTCAGTGGCTAAAATCATGGTTTGAAGTCCAAAATTGGAGGGGTTAGCCTCCCCTCCTTGTGTTTTGCTTACTAGTCTAGCATGCTCCATATATTAGCTTATTAATCTAGCTATTTTTGTCTTAATTCCAGCATGTTTTAGGACTGTTTTTACATTGTTTTAGGACTGTTTCTAAGTGTATGTTGCATTTGAGTTTTGTTTTTCATGCCCGTAGTGTAATTGTCCTCATGAGTTTGGTGTTTTAGGCCTTAGACACCATCTTATTTAAGTTGATTGCATTTATGTATGGCTTTTCATATTTGTGATCACTCTTAATCATCTCTACAATCTCTCTCCTTTCTTGACTTTTGTTTTGCTTTGAAAATGGTTTCAAAGCCTTTGTTTGTTTAAGCATGATATTGAGATGTCATGTTTAATAGTTTAATCCCTTAAGGAGTTCATTACCAACGGTATGAGGTCTCTTTCATGCCCAAAGCAGCTCTTGACTTGAGCCCTCTTTCTATTAGAGGACTTAAATTCACCCTTTGGATTCAATTGATTAAGGAATGGTTGGTAAACTAAGATGAAGTAATAAAATTGAGGCTAAAAAGGGTGCAAGATAATAACTTGTTTTGGGTTCAATTGGATGTTAATTGAACCCTTGAGTCTTGAGTCGTTTCATACTCGTTAGTGATGAAAACGGTTCAAGATTCATCGTCAACTATTTCCCTTGATCTTTCATGATAGGGAGGTGGTTTTGAGAGTCTTGTTTTATTACATTTATTGAACTTGCACACTTTGGTCCATAAGCCATCATGCAATGAAATTGCATAGATTGATGGTTTGTGAACCAAGTTTACTACTCCTTTGATTCGTTCATGACAAAGAGGGGTAAATTGTGCAAACAAACTCTTGAGAATACACTGTCTCTGCTCTATTTGCTCTCTGCAGTTAAAAGAGAAGACTAATCAGCACAGTGGCCGGTAGGCCATCATCAGTGGACGGTCGGCCCTCTAACGGCCACCAGTGCAAAATTTAATAGTGTTCTCTTGAAGCAGAACAGAGTTGGTCTAGAGGTGGAAACCAGTGCATATGATCTACTGTGTAACAGAGGCATTCAGTAGTAGAAACATTGATTTTTTTAGTCAAAACCACATTCATACATGAGCCTTCTATAGAGCATCGGGATCCGTATTATCAATACATTAGTATAGTAGATTTGTAAATTAATTAGTTAGAATAGCTAATTTGTCTCTTGTTGTAATTATTCTAATTAGTTAGCTAGAATAGTTAATTCATTCGGTTTGTAAAAATTAGTTAAGTAGTTTAGCTAATTATTCATTTTGTTTTGTAATAGTCAATTAATTAGCTTAGCTTTAATTAGTTAGCTAGCTAGTTAGTTCATTCGGACTCTCCTTCATAAGAGCGCAATGTTGTAATAATGTGTATGTCTTCCAGCCCCACGTCTTTCTCCCTTTTATTTAACTACTTACGATGGTTAGATTAGGGACATTATGTTTTGTTTAGCATTCTTCATGTTTGCATCCATTTGTATTGCATGCACCAAGGCTCGGCACATCATTCTAACTTGCATTGTTAGACAAATACTTATTTGAATATGTGCTTAGACCGCATGCTATCAAATTGATTCATATGTCATATTAGTAACCGAGCCTAGTAATTGCACATTGTATGCGTTGCATTAGTCATATTGCATAGTTAGGATCATGCATTTTTCTAACTTCTTTATCTTTTTGGCTTGGAGTACTAAGTGAACCATTACTCGCTTTAGCATATCGCATGTGTGTAATTGTTGCCATGTTTGGCATGCTTACCATGAGGCTAAGTGCTTAACTGATAAATTGCTTAAATGCCCGTGGATGATGGCTAGTTGCTTGAATTGGAATAATTTGAGTAATGTTCATATATGATCACTTTTTCAAGCGATACATATTCGAAACAATTTTCAAAACAAACATGAAATCAAGTGTTCCAATTCCTGCAAATTAGTCTATACTTGTGTGTGTGCGCATCACATAATAATTCTAGCCTAATAAACTAGAACAAGATCATATAATGTAGATAAGATTCGTATTATGATTAGTAGAGGCTAATCTTTGATCGAACGAGTTGGGGTGCTCAATTCATGACATTCCCCTCTCGTACTTAAGTTCCTAAGCCGAGACAATCTTGGTGATGACGGACACGTGACCTTTGGCACGAGTCATGGGTTTCATAAATTTTTCAAAAATATTTAGGTGGCGACTCTGTATCTGTCAAAGCAGTTCATTTTTGGCAATTTGATTCAAAATCGATTTTCTAAAAGATTTGTCGGATTTGAACTCTTTGGTGTTTATATATTTCACATTGCACTTGCATAATCAGATTCAGAACCGCAGAAGTCCGATAATGTAGGGCTTATTCATCTTCCGAAAGGGGGCGCGAACAAGTCGAGCTACAATGAGTTTTTGATGTTCAAATAGGGATTTTTTTTTTTTTTTTTTCCAAATCTTTAAAGGAGTTAATGGAAATAGAGATGTTTGATGGAGATTATTTGGTTTTAAAATGCAAGTGAGGGAAAAGCCCTAAAATGTTACTAAATCCAAATTTTGATTTTACTCTAAAGGAGGATTTTGGTTCAATTGGACAATGAAATATGAAATTAAGAAGTTAATTTATCAAAACATGAATGATGATCGAATTGGTGAACTTGTTGAGATTTGTTTACTTTATTGAGGTGTGGATGTTGTTTAAATTATGGAATTAAGATTCTTTTTGGAATATGAGATGTGCTATTTATTTTCGTAAATTGAATTGAACCTTAGGTAACTTGAAATGTTTGCAAATTCATGCATCTCATGGCATTCATGATTTTATCTTAAGTTGATGCACTTTATTGGAAGTTTGGGAATGTTGAAAGGGGGTAATAGTATATAAATTTGGGTAGTTGAGTCGGGGTTTTGAAAACTGGTTAAGTATTGCATTGGTATCCGTGCGGAGAGTTTAGATGTCCAATTGCCCTGTTTGGTGATTATTGCTTGACAAATGTGGGAAATGCTTTTGAGTGTCTACTAGTCCTGCCGTATCAAGCCGGCAAATGTGGAAAGACAAGTGATTTTGGGTGTCCACTAGCCTTGTCATATTATGAGTAGGCAAATGTGGAAGGGATATGCGTTTTAGGCATCCATCACCCTGCTATATTGTGAGTCGAAAAATGTGAGAGTATTTTCATAATATGTAAGAATCTATATATATATATATATGTTTTGACTCTAACTCGCAATTGCCTTATTTACTTTACACTGTCGATGTTGACATTTTGGCATAACGACCTTGCATTGGTACATTGTTTCTTTAAAAAAGGAGAACAAGGGTTTTGTCATGGCATGTACATAGCATGATCATGTCCATTTCAAACATTTATATACTCTGTTAAATGTATTCCTACTGAGCAATTTCGCTCATCCCTATCATAATAACCTTTCAGGACTTGGTAATGTGCCTCCACCTTAGTGAAGGACGATGGAGATTTTTTGATAGAGCACGGAGGCCCGTTGGATGTTATTTGTATTTATTCAATGGAAAAGAGAAATATTGTTATCTTTTCAACACGTAAACATTATCTTTCACTTGGGTTTTGCATGATGAGATTGGTTAGGTAATTAAGCAACTAAATTGTGATTTGACTCAAATAATCGGGGTGTGACATTATTAGTTTTAAATAATTCATCATATCAACCATTTATTAGTTTTGAATCTTCACCAAACTTTCAAATATAAGTGATTTTTTGAGTAAATTACATTTTACCCCTTTATGATTGTCATTTTTTCCACTTTGGCCCTTGAAGTTTTTTTTTTTTTATTTAATTTTTTAATTTTCTTTTTTTCACTTTGACCCTTCATGTTTAGGCTCTTTATATATATATATATATATTGTTGCTCAAAGTCCCTAAAATGGATTACATCTTGTGAAAAGTTCAAGTCAAAAAATTTTAATGTTTTGCATATTTTTGTTGCGAAATTGACAAATTGAAAATCTTTTGGATAGTTGCCCACAATTTTCATTATTTTTCTACCACCCCCAATTTTCTCTCAAAATCTCTCTCTCTCTCTCTCTCTCTCTCTCTCTCTCTCTCTCTTTAACAACTCTTTTTACCATCTTCATAGCCACTGTTTAATACCTCTCATACAAACTCAAATTCTATATATTTTTTATGCCATGTGACAAATAATGTGGCATTTTTTGTTTAATTTTAAAAAGAAGTTAGTCTTAGGAGTAAATTGAAAAGAAAAAAAAATACCTTGAACTATGAAAGGAAAAAGTGGGGAAGAAATTTTCAAGGACCAAAGTAAAAAAATGATCAAATATAAAGGGTGCACAATGTAATTTTTTTTTTTTTTTTTTTACAATATCTTATACAAAATTGAAATCGGAAGCAAGACATGACTAAAGATTATACAAATCCGACAGATGAGATCTCACCATCCCATTGACCACCTTCACTCTAATCCCGCGCCTTTTTTGAACTTCTTCTTCTTCTTTGCCTAACTTTTCAATGTTCAAACCCAGACGAAGACCTAATTATGAAAACCAGTTCATAGAGCATAAATGACTCAACCTTTAAATGCAAAAAGAGTTGTATCTCCTCCTCACTAACCCACCTCTCTTCCTTCTCCTCCTCATCCTCCTCTTCATGCCTGTAAGTCTCCCTCAACCTATACATACATACATGTATCTATGAAATCACAATATGTCTATCGTGTGGCGTTTTTTGTCTTTTGTTTTTTGTTTTTTTAAACTAGAGATTGTCCTCAAGGTTTATACGAAATGGATATTTAAGATAAAGATTCAAATACCTTAACGCACTGTTTCAATTCATGGATTTGGATAGTGATTTCGAAAAAGAAATTCCTTTTTCAGATTCTAACCAAATTTATGATCCAACCATAGCCAAAGAGTACAGTTTTTTAGTGTGTACGATGTGTAAATTGTTCATGTTATTGTAAATTTTGATCTATATGGGGTACAGAAAAAGAATTATAGGGTTTTTGATACCCATTTCAGCCTCCAATTGTGACCTTTGCTACACCTGAATGTCGACAATGGAGGGTGGATTTGTCTCGACATTCTTAACCTTCCTCCAAAGGTGAGTTTTAGTAATTGCAGATGTTGATGCTCTAATTGTGATTACTAGTTATTTTTGGATTGATTAGTACCCATAGAAGCTTTTAGATTTCATTTCCTTTAGTGGGATTGTGGACAATTTTTTATTTTTTCTCAAATTTATGCAAATTCATGTGTAGTTCATTATCCAATTATACTTATTACACTTTAGTTGATAAAAATCATATTGGCATTTTTCTAACAATACCAAGAGAGAATTAGTGCAATTTGAAGAGGCTAAATTAAAATGCAGTACTAGCTATAACTAAGGTAAAACAACATGGAGAGACCACACTTCATAAGCCATACCAACCCATTCATGGAGAGGCATCCAAAGTCTCTCAATATTCCATCCTCTGAATTCAGGGGCACTATAATGGTGGCCCTTAGATTAACCAAGATAGAAGGCCAAAAACACAAGGAGTAACTCACACACTTATAGTTAAAGGAATACTTCTTGCGCAAAGTAATCCACAAAATGATTTACGTTGCTCGATTACAAGCTCTGCATGTCATGAGCAACACAAACTTGTAAAAGAAAAGCCTACCAGAGTCTCTCAACGTTTCACCCTCTTAATTTTAGGGCTCTATAATGGTGGCCCCTAGAAGATTAACTGAGAGAAAAGCCAAAAACACAAGGAATGTTTATAATATATGCTGCAATCTTCAATCATTATTCATCAAGCACTTTCTCTCATATGCCTTCTATGTATGCTAGCAGATGTGCTCACCATCATAGGTACTCAAGATATTGTCTCCAGCAAGGTGGATAGATTTTAACTTCTTATTTTCTTGGTTACCATCTAGATAAAAAGCTTCATAAACTGGGCTATTTTTATAGCATGTTTCTTTAAAGTGAAAGTGTAATTCATCCTTTAGAAAATGAAGTATATGACTCTTTCAAACAGTCTGGGTAAGGTTCTTTTTTCTTTTCTTTTTTTCAGACACAATTGTGAAGTTAGAATTGTGAAATTCTTAATGATTTTTAAAGATTGTCAGATTAAACTTTAATTTTGGCCACAAACAAAATGAGATAATTTGTGAATATTTGTTAAAATTTTCAATTGACAATTTTTGTATATATTATATCATTTTTTTGGGAAAAGGTTTGTTTGCTTTGTTTTGGTCTTGTTGCATGAAAAACAAGAATTCTCATATGATTTTCCAAAGGCGAAATAGAGCAGTAAACAAGTTTTCAATGGATGATCTCCAAGGCCTATGAAGTTTCTGTTTTTCTTTTAATTTGAGAGATTTATGAGATTTTATTTTATTGTAATATTTTCTTCCTCTCCTCTCTCATTCGGTATGTAATTATTCAGTGTTGTAATAATTCTCCACCCCATTTCTTTCTATCTTGTTCTTTTACTTGCTTTCTTTATTTGTACATAAACATTAGATTTTGTCTTTTCAACATATCCATGCCTTGCATCTATGTTTCATGCATCTTGATTCAGCTAAGTTTGCATTTATAGATTTAATCAATTCTTATGTGATTATGTGTGTTACCTCATGTTCTTGAGATAATTCACATGTCACATATTACAAGCCGAATCTTTAATTGTATCTCATGTGTGAATTGTATTAGGATTTTGCATATAAGATCATTTATATTTTACTAACTTTGTTTTATAGCTGTTCACAGGACATCGGTAAATATGTACGTTTTTATGCTTTAGCATCCCGCTTGTGTGTGTTTTTCTTACTATGTTTAGCATCCTACCATGTGGCTACTTGCTTACTTGATACAATTATATGAATGCCGGTGGATGAAGGTTGTGTCGCTTAATTTGGAATGATGTTGATTTTCGTGTTTGTAAATTTAATTTTTTTGAGTTGTACATCTCCAAAATTCTTTCAAAATACATGAAATCAAATTGTTCCAAAATGAATGACATAGTCTATACCTGATTGCTTCACATAGTAATTTTTAGGATCTATTAAATAAATTGGAATATGAACATATAAAAGATATAAAACTCATATCATGGTTTAGTAGAGGCCGATCTTTGATCGAGTGAATGTGGGTGCTCATTTAAAGACCTTCCCCTCTCATACCTAGGTTCCGAGCCAAGCATCCTTAGTTACGATGAACAGTGCCCTCGGCACAAATCATATGTTTCCTAATTTTTTCAAAATATTAGGCCACGACTTTGAGATCTTGTAATATAGTCCATTTTTGGCAAAGGTTTTTGCAATAAAATGGATTTTCTATGAAGTTACCAAATCTGAACTTTCATCTATGTTTCACATTACACTCGTGAGACTAGATCAAAGAGATTGAGTGTCCAAACTGTTTAACGCATTCGGGTACCCCCAGGGTGATGTTACAGTCATATGAACTCGCTCGGCTAGCTAGTCTCGCTCAGTGCTTATCTCAGCTAGTTGCGTCCTTAGTTCTTTCAACTCGGTGTCCTTAGCATTATTGTCAGCAATGGCCTCTTTGATAGCCTTCCTCAAGTCCAGCATGTGTTGATGTGCCACTTGATTTTTCTATACGGACTGCAAAACAGATTGGACGTCAGGAAGAGCGAGCAAACAGTTGAGAAGAAAATAGAACGATAAAAAATTTATCACTCACTAGAACTAGTGACTTGGTGGCTGACCTGATAGCCTTCAGCTCGGTCAGTTGCTCATGCCTTTCCATGTCGGTAGGAAGGTAGAGGCTCTTGGCCAGATTAAAGGCCAACTGATGGTCCTTATTAGCACAAATCGAATCAAATGTGGTCATAACTCGGTCTTTATAGGTCAAGGCCGGTGCCTACACTGGGGGGGGAGGATGGGTTAGCCTGTTCAATCTAGCTTCTCCCTAATGGTGTTTCCAAGTTGAATTGTTCAGTGGTTCACTACTTGGTGGGTGTAGTTCAAGCCCTTTTGCTTGGCCGAGATGAAGAAGCCCTGGTTATTGGCAGTGCAACGACGGTCGCTCTCCTTTGCTCAACTGGCTACTGCTCAATTTGAGCACCCTCAGGCACTAAAGAAGTTTGCTCACTGATCAAGGCCCTAAATGCCCTTCTCTTGGCCATATCTTCTTCCTCGGTCTATGAAATAAGGCTGATTTCAGGCAAGATAGGATCTGGCTCTGGTGAAGGCTCAAGGAGGAAATCTGTGACCTTACTTTTTTGCATGCCACTATATCAATAGGTCACCTCAAAGTTGAGTAGATTGGTCCAGTTCCTTTGTCTATATCTCAGCACGACGCAGAGAATGTCCTGGTTTGCATATGCATAATTCTTATTCAAAAAGTTCAGATCTGCAAAGAAAACATTGGCAAACTGTCAGCTTGGCATGCAATACGGCTGTTATAATAAATAAAACCATGCTACTCATATCAGCCTCCCTTTATTAGGGTTAATATAATAGCTCGGCACTAGAGCTTCTTGGTCCTCATAGTTGCCAGAGACCCAGAGGAAGTCGTAATTGTGCAAGTCTTTGTCCAACGTCCTTTTGATGATCTTTTCATGGCCTCTTTTCACTTTTAGGTAATAACACCAGCTGTCGTCTGTCTGGTCGATGGAGTATTAATAGAATATGTCGGCCAAGCCTAAATTGAGGCCTAGGCAATGATTTAGCTTGGCTACACCATTTATTATTCTATATGTGTTGGTGGAAAGTTGGGTTAGGCAAAGTCTTGTTTGCCTTCAGAACTCGCATATTAGGGGTTGGACCAGGAAACGTAGTTCACCCTCTATGATGGACAGTACAGTGAAAGGGCAGAATCCGGTTTTACCCCAAGGTATTGTGTCCAACTCGGCTAATGTAAAGTGTACATTGTTTGGAATATTCTAGTCCCTACGGAATTCGACTATGGGGCCTGGAGAGCTCACCATGAAGCGATACTTCCCATTAGAATTGTTTATAAGTATTAATTTATGTGTTTGCTCAGCTTTTCAGCACAATCTCAAGTTGGCATGTATTTGTTCGGCCGAATGGCACTACCAAGGGGCAATCATGCAAGTGTGTCTGACAAATCCTAGTTGAGTCTGCATGATCGAAAATTAATCATGTTATGCTCAAGTGTTGATTACAACAACAGTGTAAATTAAGGATAGAGTAATGAAGCTCTAAAAGGGATTGCTCAGTTAAGAAAGTGCACAAATGTTTTTCTTAACTCGATCATTGAGTTTGCTATGATGAGCTATGCTAGCTTGGTCTTGTGAACATACAAGGTTTTAGTGTGGTTCGAATTAGAGTAATATAGTATCTCAGTGCAACACAGGAGCGAGCAAGGTTTTAGCTATGTTCAAAGTTCGAGAAAGGTCTTAGCTTGACCTTGAAAGTGAACAAGGTTTTTGCTCGGCTAGGCCAAGGAGTAAGGATACAGCCTGGTTCCAATCGTGAGCAAATTTTTAGCTCGGTTCAAGCATTATGCAATGTTTTTAGATCGTTGTGCCATAGTTTAGCTCGGTTAACTATCCAGCGGTACAATGAACTTGAGATTTGCTCGATTCCAATGTGATTTTGGATCAAAGTTATAGTTTTTGACTGGTTTTGGCCCTAGTCGCTTGGTGTTCATCTCAGAATATGGGATTTTAAGAGTTATCAGAGATCTGAGCTTAGTTCCAAAACTTATTTTATCCAAATTTTAATGGTTTTAAGCGCTATAGTGTTATTCATGGACATGGATAGTGATTTAATCGAACAGAAATGCCAAAAACACGAAGAACAATATGAATATCTATGGAGAAATGATGAAGAGTTTGAAGAACTTATAGATTTGAGTTTGAATCAGATTCCAATCGGTGAAAATGCATGAAAGGTAATGACGAGTCTGGCATTGCAATACAGATACTTGGATTTGAGCTTCAAGGCGAGAATGTGATATGTTGGGGCTCTGGTTTTAGCAATTTTTCTTTGAGAAGATGAATAGTAGAGGGATTGGCTATATATATATGGGCTATATATATGAAGAAGGTATAAAGACGGGACGGTTCAAACTTTTGGTACCAATGCGTAACGGCTGTTGTAACAGCGCACAGGCACAATCGAGGCTAGCCACATGTCCTAGAAAGGACATTGTATCATAATGGTTGGTAAACATGCTGTATGAACGAAATAACCTCTTAGGACCGCTCTAGAGTGGTGACCGAGCAGATGTGATTATCTCGGCCGAAGAGGGTATTTTAGCTCGGCTGTCAAGAGTAATCCCAATCATGCGTTACAGATGGAATTAAGGGGCAATTGAGAGTGTAATTTGTGTAGCTAAATTGGACCAAGCTAGTTGGAAGTGTCTTCAGGGCTAGGGCCATGTAGTGGGCCAAAGATAGCATTATCTAGGTCGAGCAGTGGCTAGGTCGGTCAAAGATGTCTGACTGGGCTAGCAACTACCCATGTTCTTGAACCTAGCTACTTAAGAATGGTAGTCAATGCCTTGACCAAGCTACAAGGAAAACGGTCAAACAGACCAATAATAGGGTTTGACCGAGCCAGGAGAAGAGCCACGCAATGTCAGCATGATGGCGCATCGTGCAAACTATGCATGATGCTGCATGTTGCACTTCTAAACCAGTAGTAAACAAAGCAAAAGCTGTCCGGTTTCGCCGTGCAAAGAGTTGTACCATCTCACTTGGCTTGCAGTGAAGAGGGTGTCAAAGGATAAATATTATGCTTTAGGAATGTGATTCCTAGGAGAACTCTAAAAAGTAGAGTTAGAGTCCTATTAGAATTGTGCCATGCGGAATCTACAAAAGCTCATACCAAACCCTAATCTCAGGTATTACAATTCATACTCCTGAATTCACAGAGCTTTTACCTCTTTAGTCTATTTGCTAACTTAGGCATCGAAGGGGTTTCCGGCACACATCTGCCAGCTAGCTCATGTTTGTGGTTTCAGGTGTTACGACGACGTTTAGAAGAGAGCAAGCTCGATTAACAGGATTATACAAGCACAAGCTTGATCAACAAGATTATACGAGTGAAGATTATTTTGTACTTGTACACCATATATGCACAGCTCATTGGACAATTTTATAATTCTGCTTCTGCTTTTGGCCCCATATAATTAACTATGATTTGCATTCTATCTGAGTCCGTAGATAATCTCATGATTACTGGCCGGTTATGAGCCAAACCTCTAGGGGCGGATTTAGGTCATAATAGTTACATTTGAGTGACGAAAATGTGATCCAAAAATTGGATCCAACTTCCCTAAGATGGCATCCCCAAATGAGGAAGGGTAGAAACATCCACCAAATCATACAAAAATTTAAAATATGATCTCACGGTAAGGTTGTCAAAACAAACAGGACCTATCAGTATATTAGAAAATCCATAGGATTGATTGGAGTTACTGATTCTCATATGGAATTTTCTAATAATTTTTCCAATTATTTTGAATGTGATAAACATGAGATCAAATCTAAACCTATACCATATAATTTATTTTTTGAGTACATAATTTTTCCAAGAAAAACATGGGGCATTTCATCAGTTGGAACTGCATCATTCTTTACACATTCAAACCAAACAATTAATGCACTAGTTTATTCGAAACCAAGAAGTTCAAACCACACACACTGCAACCAAATCTACCAAACTACAAAGCAAATATCATTACAAGCAATTATTTCACACAAACAATAAGTGGATCACAGATTGATGAACAGTTTCAAGTTAACAAGAGTCCATTGTCTTCGATGTTGCACCTATGAGACATGAAAAATATAATCAAAATTAAGTATTGTTAGATTGTGTTTGAATTATGAATTTAGATTGAAAAACATTTGGAAAATGAATAGGAAAAGATGAGTGAAATGTGAATAATGTATAAATTAATTTTTTTTCTTCTTCATTTCTCTTTTCCTTTCTAAATTTAAATTTGTGATTCAAATAGAGTGTTAATCTAGTGGAGGGAAAAAAAAAAACGAAAAAAAAATGGAAAGGGAGATGTATTGAGGTTTTCTAGCAGAGCACATGGTAAATGCTTGTACGTGTGGTTCAGAGTGTTTGGGCTAAACATGTGGGAACTACACAATCTATTAGAAGAAACATACAAACACAAGACCATATCATTAGGTTTGTTAACAATTTTTATCTTTTTATTTAAAAAAAAAAAACAAAACAAAACAAAAGAAAAGCAACATCACATTGTAATAGATGGTTGGGTGGACATGGGTTGAATTGGGTTGGTTCTAGTTGGAGCCAAGCCCACAACCAAACGAACCAATCTTGGTTGGTATTAAATTTACGAAAACTAAGGCCGAACCAAATATCCTTTCGAACCAACCCAATCCAACCTGAATGAACTCCAGTTGGGTCAAATTATAGTTCTAGTTCCACATTAATTTAAAAAATTTATAAACTCTCATTATAATTTAAAAAAAAAAAAGTTTCTCTACAATTTTGTAAAGTGAAATTGTTATAGGGCCTATTTGATAGGGCTTATAAGCTGCTTATTTCATCTTTTAGCTTAATTTAAGCTAAAATATTGTGTTTGGTGTAACTTAAATTAACCAGCTTATAGCTTAAATCAAGTTATTTTTCAACTTATCTCAAAAGCTGGTCAGGGGGTACTTAAGATTTCGACTTAAGCGCGCAATTGGTATGGGGGGCTAAAATTACTTAAATGCCCTCGTCAATACCCAACTATTACCAAAAACCCAACTATAGAAATCCCATTTCACAAAACATTGTTCATTTCTCACTTGAGAGAGAGAGAGAGACAGAGGTGATTCCCGGCAAAGATTTTCGACGAGAGTGATTTCCGGCGGAGGCAAACCAGAGTTCTCTCTCTTCGCTATCTCTTTTCACGATCTCTCTCTCTCTCTCTCTCTCTCTCTCTCTCTCTCTCTCTCTCTCACGATCTGAAACTCTCTTTCTTTCACCACCGCCATTGCGATTTGAAACCCTAACCGGAGCATCGCGATCTGGTCGGAGAACCAAAGCTCTTAACGAACTAGAGTGCTCTGTCTGTCTGTCTCTATCTGTCTGTCTATCTCTCTCTCTCTCTCTCTCTCGCGAGCGCGCATCTCCAACGTTGTTTCGATGGTGGCTAGGTCATCGACGGCAACGGCGAGCCATCTTTGGCCTGTACCTAACATTAATATAAATATATATATATATAATAACATTTTTTTATATTAAATCACCCTAAAATAATTTTTATATTAAAAATACCAAATAATATATAATGAAATATATATATAATAACAATTTTTATATTAAATAACAAATAATATGTAAAAAAATCACAACATTAATATAAATTAGAACATGAATATTAATTGGTATTAATTTTAATGAATTAATAAATTAAACAAAATTAACAAAGAAAAAAAAAGAGAGAAAAAAGAAAATAAGGAGAAAAAGAAAAGATTGATATAAATTTATTTCACAATTAATATTGATTGCATAATTTATTTCAATTAATATTGACATAAATTTATTTCAATTAAATAACTTCTATTGAAAGAATTTTATATCGATATAAAATTCTTTGGTATTATAATAAATAAATAAATAAATTGTTGCTAATTGATATTAACAACAAAAATGAAATAATAAAAAAATAAAATAACTTTTATTAAATGAAATAAAAAAATGAAATAACAATTGTTGTAATGAAATGTATCAATTTTTATATTAATTGATATTAATTATATTAACTTTCATTAACAAAATATATATTTTTTTTTTAATCAAAACTGAAGAAAATGAAAAAATTACAATTTTTATGTTTATAAGGATAAAAATGACAATTACATAACAAAAAGTTATTTTACAGCTTATTTACTAAATACTACTCTGTTACTTAAATTTATAATCCCACAGCTATACCAAAAAGATTACTAACTTATATTCATAACTATAACTTATAATCAATTAAATTATAATTTATAATCATTTTCTCACGACGGGCCTACTCCGAACTCCACTACAACAAGGATAACACTCAGAAAGGACAAAAAGAAGTAATTATTGAAAGAAGATATATATAATATATCGGAGTAATATTTGTAGGGTTACTCATTTTTAGGCACAGAATTGCGCCCTTTCAAGAACTGAACCAAACCCAACTCGTAGATGGGTTGGATTGGTTCAATTTGAGGCTTTTTTAGTGACCAATTTTCTTAACAATTTAACTGAAGAAGGTAAAATAGTTAGTTGGGATCTGACCTTCAACATGAAGTAGCTTTGAAATTCCCTCTTCCTCATCTTCAACCCAGCACCCTTCTTCAAGAAATTCTGATGTCTGCATGTGATGTGACAAAATCAACATGTTATAACTACAACCATGTCTGCAGAACAATCATCTAACATATAGTAATAAATATAAACTTGATTGATTGATACTAAAGAACTGAATAAATAAAACATAAAAAAAAAATATTAAATTGACCTTTTAATCGGTAAATCATCAAGATGCTTTTGATTTTATTTGGAATCCTTGTTTTTGGATTGCAATCAATGAAGGAGAAGTCCTTGAGTTTTGGCATTCCTCCTTCTTTAACTATGAACATCCCCAGATTTCTCATGTCTTCAATTCGCAATACTTCAAGTTCAGGGAAGTGACCAGGTTCTCCAGAACAAACCATCTCATTCCCACTGTATGATTTGTAGCACAATTTGAGGATCTTTAATTTCGGGAGTTTCTTCAGAGTGTACATTGGGTCCTCCTTCAAATAAGTGTACTTAAGGGTAAGCATGGTGAGGTTTGGGGGAAATTTGTCATGTTGGAGACACTCCACTCGTACTTTCAGACTCAACTTAGAAAGATTTTCATATCGAGATAGATTGAATGTTGGTATCCACCCCAAAAACCAAGGATCCAATAAGCTCAATTTCTCAAGCCTATGTGATACAGGGGTTGCACCCGATAATACCTCAATGATATTCTCAGTTGAATGAGCAACCACCAATTCTCTCAAATTGCTAAGTTTGCGCAAGTAGTGGGCCTCGAAAAGAGAAGAAGACATCCCTTGTAGGGTTTGGAGATTTGGTAAAGAAACCTCACGAAATGAGGGAGCCTCGCAAATATAATTACAGTAATCGGGCAAGAGGATATGTCGTAATTGTTGCATTTTCCAAATAATATTAGGAACGATGACTACGTCACATCCACTAAGATCCAAGGTCATCAAACTTTTTAAGTTGCTTATGGTGTAAGGAATTTCTGCAACAGCTGCTGCCAATTTAAGGTAACTCAAGTGGTTCAAATTGCTAATTTCATTGGGAAAAGAAGTTGGAAGATAATAATACCTTACACTTAGCACATGAAGAAATTTGAACTGGCTAAGAAAATCCTTATATCGATTCCTTCTTAGATCATACATGCCATCACCGAAATACAACATAGCACGAAGCTTGGGAGCTTGATGATTTAAAGATATGTAGTCAGCAAAATTAATACCATGGATAGTCATTCTGCGTATTCCCAAAGTAGAATTATCGCTGGTTACATGATTGTGAGTGCTAAAGAAATTAATCTCACTGGCCACTCGAATGCAAAGATTGTGCAAAATATCATGAATGCGACAACTTCTAGCCCTTCCATTGAACCTTCTTTGAACAACTTGAATAAGATTCCTACCTATCAAGTGATTTAGGTAATCATACCCGACATCTTCAACCTCTCTCATTTCACTGCCTTGTATAAATCCCTCAGCTGCCCATAAATTAATTAATTCGAATGTGGAAATTTCATGGTCCTCTGGAAAAAGTCCCAAATATAGAAAGCATGGTTTAAACTTTGAAGGTAAATCTTTATAACTGAGTGCAAAGATAGATGAGTATTGGTCTTCATCTTGGCCCATGCTCTCTAATACCTCTTTCCATGCGTGTTGTGTTCTCTCTCTCGATAACAATAGACCCGCTGTCACCACTATTGCAAGTGGCACACCGCGACATCTTTCTAATATTTGCTCACCAATTTTCTTTAATTGTGAGGGACAACTACTTTCACCACTGTTTTGTGAGGCAGCCATAACAATATTGAAGAAGAGGGTTCTACTATTTTCTTGGTCTAAGGGTTGCAACTCATGCAGAAATTTTTGCCCACCTCCTCCTTTATTAACATCTACATTTTTTTTCCTAGAAGTGATTATTATTCTACTACCCTTCTCAGAATTGATTGGAATACCATTCTTTAAAGCATTCCATGGTACAATGTCCCATATATCATCAATTACAATCACGTACCTTTTCTGGCTTAAAAATTCAAACAAATTGGCCTCCACGTTGTGCTTGCACTTGTTCTCCTCCAAGCCAACTTGTCTTCCTATGTCTCGTAAGAGCTCTTTTATGTTTGGTTGCTGAGAAACATAAATCCAAGCCGAACACTGGAAACTTTGTTGAACAGATTTATAAACTTTCTTGGCAAGAGTAGTTTTTCCCAAACCAGCCATGCCAGTAATAGATACCACACGACAGTGTAAATCTTGATCATCAGTCACTTTGGCCACCAAGTTTTGAATGTGTTCATCAAAACCAATAATATTTTCTTCATCAATATGGGGGAAAGACTGTCTTGGATCCCATCCATCTTCTCCGTCACGGCCACCACCTCTTTCTTTGATTCCATAAGTTTGTCTGACTCGATTGATATTCTCAACCCTTTTTTTAATCCCTTCAATCTCCACAGCAAAGTTGTGGATGCACTTGACACTCTTAAACCAACCAAGGTGCCTCTTCCAGTCATTCCTTCCACTTGATGATGTTAGTTTGGGAAAGTATGTGTCAATGATGTTCTCCATATCATAAGCAAGATCCCAAATATCTCCTAAGAAGTTGATTGCGCCACTGCTACCCCATTGTTTGGTATCAACATCTTTCAAGTAGGATCGAATATGGCTCATCTCATTTTCGATCCAAAGGATGTCTGTTTTCAGCCGAGACAAGCGAGAACCTTCTTTAACTATTAGATTACCAGCAATTTCAACAAGTTTCTTGAGGACTGCTGTAAGAACCATGTCTGCCATAATCTTCTCTTAATTGGGCCACAACCACAACTCGCCCAAGAGAAAACAAGCATGTATGAAAACAATCTTCAATAGACAACAAAAAGAAGAAGTGAAAGAGGAGAATTGAGACAATCAGGGGAACAACTTCTCCTTCAAGAGGCCTAACCAGTTAATTACTAGAGAATACTGGGATATGTTTCTTGATGAATGAAGACAAGACTCTGCAATATTGTCAACACGGTAGTTGCTATGGGCTTTTCCATCGGGGCGAAAAATCATACGGTGGTCTTGGGCATTGTCACATGGCGCTCCAATTTGATATTTTTGTTAAGAGATTTTGAGAGATAATTTGACGAGTTTCCAGTGGTGTGAAACATTATTCCAAAACTATCAAATAACTGAGTGATTATTCAGTATTTTTGAAATATAAATACGTAGTGTTTCATAAAATTTTGATTGATAAAGGAGGGTAGGAACTCAAAACTTATGTTGGGGATAAAAGAATAAAACTCGACTAAATAATTAGTTATTGACTTAAAATATGGACACGTAATGTTCGAGATTCTTGAATAATTTTTCCAAACAACCGCTAAGAACGTGTCAATTAGACACACGGTTACCCTCTATTTTATTTTATTTTTAATAAAAGAATAATGTTAAGAATCATAAAAAAAATATTATAAAATGTATCATGAAAATTTTTCATCAATTGATTAGTGTGTGGTGTTTTATTATAAATATAATCTAATGGTAGAGAATCTTTCATAATCATTTTCATATATTTTCTTCACGATTCCTAGCATTACTCTTAATAAAAATGCCTATCGTGATTTGCTTCGTTAATAAAAGAGAAAATTATAAATAAGTGGTGCCTTTAGAAAATGTTTATAAATTTGTAAAAAAAAATTTATAACTTTAATTATTAAAGTTATAAAATTTACCACTTATTTATTTATTTTTCTTTTTTGAAAATATACACTGAATTGTAATTTTTTTTTTTTCTTAATAAAACGTGTTCCTTTTATATTTATAATTAATAATTATTCTTTTCCATAAATTTTTCGGCTCAAATTTAAGATTTAAACATAATTCAAATAGCTAAGAGGAAGCTTCTATGCAAAACTTCACTTGGATAATTGATTTTGTTCAATTCGTCAAACACAATTAGAGGGGGAAAATTCAACACAGAGTAAAATTAAGGTCTCGTTTAGCGTGTGAAACTTTCAACTTAAAAGTTAAAATATTATTAAAAAAATTATAATCTATACCAAAAAGTTAAAAGTTATGTTTGGAACGATTTTTAAACTATGATTCTACCCTCACATTTCAATATGATGTTTGGATAGGATATTCAAATTATATTTCTACAACATTTAGAAAACTCTGTAAAAAAAACTCTATATGAGGCGTGATTTTCAAAAAAAAAAAATTTTGAAATTTGGCCTAACCAATCGTTCCACCGGTCGTCCAACCGATTGACCGGAACAGTGCAATTTTTTTTTTTTTTTTGGCAATTGACACATGTTAATTTTTATATATTCGAAAAAAAATATTTTCCGAATTTTTAAAATTTTTTTATGTACTTTAATAGAATTTTGAGTTATATATTTGGTTATGAGTTGTAAGTTTTTGTATCAAATATCATATGTTACATCAAAAATTCCCCCACTCAATTCAAAATTCTTTTCAAAGCTCTTTTATCAAACAAATTTTTCACACTCAAATCATAATTCTAAAACTTACAAATTTAAAATACAACTCCTATTCTCAAATCATATTTAGAAAGCTCTATCAAACGCAACCAAAAAAATTTTTTTTCTTTACTTTTTACACATCTTTTTATAAAAAACTAAAATATCATTCCAAACATGTTAATTTTTTTATCTTATATTTCAACTAAAAAAATAAAAAATTACTAAAATAATCTGTTCACGAACGATATTCAATGAATTTCCAAAGCTTATCATGACTTGTGAGCTGATACAAGGAAAACATTAGGCATTAAGATAAATAATTGGATAAATTAGATTGATCTCCATTTAGATTTAGAAAAAATATAATAATTTTTAAAAAAATTATATAACTCTTTTGAGTTTTCTTAAAATTTTAATTTACGTAACATTTAGACCAAAATATCTTTGCCCCCGCAAACCCCCCCCCCCCCCCCCCCCAAAAAAATAAAAAAATAAAAAAAAAAATAATCCTACCTATAAGATGTTGGGTTGTGTTTTTACTAGGCGGACGGCATTTTATTACCTTATGTTTCTGATAATATTGATCATTTCTGGGCTCATGTTAGATCTTATTCCATTATTTGGGATGCTTTGAAGGGATAATGGTAAGTTGATATTAAATTTTTAGTGAATATTATGGTTAAAATATTATTTTAAAAAAAATTTATTTATCACTGCATTTATTTTAATTATTTATTTATTTTTATGTATATTTATGCAATAAAATTCATATATATATATAGGGCCTACTATATTTAAAAATAATAGTTACTACCATATCACTCAAAAAGTCACATAGAAGGAAGGGTTTGGTAATTACTCATGGCCATTGCGCTATTACCAGGAAGGTTCATGAACAATCCTTTGGATGCTTCTTGTGTGGGTTACAATTTTTTTTTTTTTTTTTTTAACAAGAAAATTCTCCCTATTTTCCTATGAGTTTAAAGCAGTGCCCCTTCAAAAGATTATCAGGGTGTCTTATTAGTCATTCCGAGTGAGGAAACTATAATTTGGGAACTTGTCCCAATCTCCCAAGACAAGCACCACATAAGTCAGAACTTGTACAGTGAGAAAACATTAAATCTATACCAAGTGTTGATTAGACAACTTGAGATCCAACTTCCTAACCAATTGTGCTTCGTCCAGGAGATTAGCTCGGGAAAAATTGAACCTGTGATTTGGGAGTTTAATCCCTAAGCCTTAACCACAATACCACCTACTCTTGGGTTAGGTTACACTTACAAACCATGTAAGGCCTCATTTATTTGGAGAGTTAGAGGAGGGATTGGGATTGGTAGTGAGATGTGACCCACTAACATTATGTTTGTTTTAAGAAATGGGGAGGGAATTGATAGTGAGTTCCGGATTATGAATCCCTTTTGGGAGGAGATTCGGATGGGCCTCCAAGACTTGGTATTAAAAAAATAGTCCGCCAGATTAGAAATTTTTTATTTTATTTTTACATGTTGGGCATTTTTTTGAACATTAATGTTTAATTTTTTTTTATATTTTTTGTTAAGTAAAAATCATTATTTTATTTGTTTTATTTTTTTTATTTTTTTAAAATGTTTTACATGTTGGACATTTTTTCAAAAATATTAATGTTTAATATTTTTGTTTTTTTTATTTGTTTTATTATTATATATTTATTTTATACAAAAATAATTTAACAATTCTTACATTAACAATTATCATTAAAATAAACATAATTTTATTTTTTCCTTACTATCAATTTTCTTACTAATAATTTCCTCACTATTAATTTTTTTATTATAAATTTTTTCTATTATACCCCTAAAAACAAATGAAACCTAAGAACATTGTGGAAGTTGTTTGGAAAAGTCATAATAATAATAATAATAATAATAATAATAATAATAATAATCAGTGTGTTTGGTTTGAGTTTTTTGGATTAAGGCTAAGTTTGGCATAACCTAAATAATACAAAAAGTCAAAAAGTCGCTATCCTATTTAAGTCACATCATCTTATTTAAATCACATCACATCTCTAACACATCACATCAAACCCAACCCAAACTCAACTCATATAAGCCAATAAGTCAAAAAGTACACTTTTTTAAAACATCTCAAACCAACCCTTAAGTTTTTTGAAAACTGACTTTTTTGGTTTTCGTATTTTTTTTTTATTTTTAGTGAATATTTTTTAAATTTTAAACATTTTTTTTTACTTTTTTAAATGCACCTTACTTAGATGTATCTAAAAAGTAAAAAATTTGTGAAAAATATTTTAAAAAATTAATAAATACATAAAAATATAAAAAAAAAAAATAGGAAAATTTACCCATAAGTCATAGTTTTTGAAACGTTGAACCATTTAGTCCTAAAAGTTTTCTTATGCTCCATTTAGTCCCATTTTTACATCAGCATAATGTAAATGATGTAAATGATCTGATGTTTTATTCTATAATTTCAAAATTATGCTCCATTTAGTCCCATTTTTACATCAGCATGATGTAAATGATGTAAATGATCTGATGTTTCATTCTATAATTTTAAAATTTATTAAAATCTGATGAACATTAGATGTTTTTCATCCTATATTTTCAAACATTATTGAAATTTATGAACATTAGATGTTTGAAATCTAATGTTTGTAACATGACTCTGATGTTATTAACATTGTATCTGATGTTATTAACATTGTAATGGGACCTTTCAGTCTATAAGAAAACTTTTAGGACTAAACAGTGCATAAGTTATTAATTTGGGATTTATTGGTCCATCTCTCAAAAACATATACTGAATTCTTGTATTTTTTTATATTTTTGGTATTTAATAAATTTTTAAAGATTTTTTTATAATTTTTTTACTTTTTAAGTGTATTTATATTAAGTGTGTCTAAAAAGTAAAAAAAATTATTAAAAATATTTAAAAATTTTAATAAAAAAAAAACACGAAAAATAAAAAAATAAAATTTTATGAAAAATATTTTTTAAAAAGTGAAACAAGCAAATAACCTCACTTGCAATTTTGAAGGCGCGCAAGTCAAAAGTAGACGCAATCAAAAGTAGACGCCTCGTGCTTTCCCATCTGAATAATGATGGAGACCCCATTTCTACACGACACTCACAAGACTTTACAAATTTAAATTATTTTAAAAAATAAAGTTATCAAAATAAAAAATTAATGTCATTAGTGTCAGTAATTTTAGAGTCACAAATCATTTTTCTTATTTATAATGTATATTTCATAAATATATATGAGTAGATTTTATACTTATATAAAGAGTTTAGATTATTTTAAAGGTATGGAAGTCATCTCTAAAAGGAATTCTCAAATATTTTTCCTTTTTAAATTGTCACAATTGAAGTTTATCGTAGACAAGCGGAGAGATCGCGGAGCCTACCATATAAATTTGGTTTTGATTGTTTAAATTGTTTATTTTGTAAATAAATTTATGATTATTTATTAAAAATTATATTAATACAATAGTTATAATATTTTTATTTTATTAAGTTTGTTTTTGAAAAAAATAAATAACAATTATATGTTTAAAAATAGATCATTTATTTTTTGAAGACAAATATAATATAATATAATAAAAAGGCTAAGATTAGCGAATCAACCTAATTTTTTTTCACGAATAATATACATAGCGAGCTTTATAAAATAAATAATTCGAATCATTGAAATAAGATTAATAATGAATCCCACAGACCCCTCAAATTCAAAAGATTGATATGTAAATTTGAAAGAAATCTAACTCCACGTATAAAATGAAAATTTAAGCTAAAATCAACTTTTCGCCAATCACTCAGTTTAAATAAAGGATAAATTATATTTTTGGTTTTCAAAGCATGAATCTTGTTTTATTTTGATTCTTAATGTGTAAATTGTGTCATTTATGATACTCAATGTATAAAAAGTGTTTTCAATTGAAATAATTTTTTTTACATTGGAGATCCGATTGATACAATATGCATTGGGTTAGATCATGGGGTACTTACCAATCAGTCCTATTAACTAGACTTATTTACCTACAGGTTCTAACTAATAAATTTAACACTATAAAAATAAGAGACTGATAAATTTATTACTACAAATTTATTCATAAAAACAAAGTAACTGATAAATTTATCACTATAAATTTATTCATGAAAATAAAAGATTGATAAATTTATCTTTATTACTTAATAAATTTATCAATATGACCTAATGAGTAATAAGTCTCAAAAGTAGGACCTATTGGTAATTTACCTTTAGATCAGGAACTAAATTGACCCTAAGAGGTTTGGCTTAGTGGGAGGAGAAGGCAATTAAAGGATATCTAAGAGGTCGTAAGTTCGAATCTCACGAAGGTCTTCTCAAACCTTAGGGCCACGGGATTAGTTGAAATGCGGTAAGCTGGCTCAGACCCAGTTATCAAAATTTAAAAAAAAAAAAAAATTTAAAAAAGAGAGAGAGAGAGAGAACTAAATTGAAATATTTTTTTTAACATTAAGGACCAAATTGATATGATTTAAATATTGAGAAAGAAATTGAAACACTTTTATATATTTGAGAATCAAATTAATATAATTTAAACATTGAAAGTCAAAATAACACAATATTTATACTTTAAAGATAAAAAATGTAATTGATCCTTAATTTAAATTAGCTTAAATTTTTTTGCCACACAAAAAAGACAGGAAGAGACGATTGGTGCTTGAGAACATTACCTGACCCTAATGAATTGTTAAGCACCGGGAGGTGACAGAAGGGGACAAGACTAGGAAATTGACTTCAGTTTCATATCACAAAATTAATTCTTTACACCCTTTTCATAAATTTAAAATTTTAATTCCTTCGCATTATACTTAGGGTGGCTCTATTTACACACCACTTTTTATCTCAAGGCACACTACTTGTACAGTTCACACCATATACAAATTAAAATTTTTAATTTTGTCTCAATACAAACTACTAATTTTTCAATAATACCAAATTACCCTCATCTTCTCCAACTAACCCTAACCCAAACCCTAACCCTAACCCTAACCCAAACTCAAACCCTTACCCATCACCAGCCGTCGGCCACTGACCCCCACCCCTCCCCCTCTGTCACCCTTCTCTGGCCCATCTTCTATCTTCTTCTTCATTGTCTAAATCTGGAAACCTAGAGCTCTCTCTCTCTCTCCCTCCCTCTAAGTAGAACTTCGGCAAAGACAAACAAGAAGAAACGAGCTCGATGTCACGAACTGGAGTTCGGCGAAGAGATGAAGATGAGCACAGAATCGCGAGGGCTTTGAGACGAAGATGTATGCGATTGCAATGAGAGGGAAGGAGAGGAGGAGAACAAGCCATCGGAGGAGACTAACGGCTTCTATGGCGGCGAACATGAAGTAAAGGAAGAGGAGGCTGGCGATGAGAGTGTTCCATTGAGGTCGACGGCGATCGACCGGTGTTTCACGGCGGAGACGTCACATGATGTGATCGCCGGTAAGGATTTCTTTAGGATTTGCAGATGGAGGAGATGGAATAGAGATGAGGGCAATTTGGAAATTTAATTGAAGGATAAAATTATAATTAAAAAATTATAAATAATGGTGTGTTTTGAGATAAAATATGGTGCGTAAATAGAGCCACCCTTATACTTATCATAATATTAAATGTACCCTCACCTTCTCAAATCTAAACTCTAAGACCATTTCCAACCATTCACCAAATCCATTATAAAATTCAAATTTAATGAAAAATGAGTACTTTTTGTGCTCCAACGGTTGCACCAAAGCAAATATCAAATTGAGAAAATATCAAACATTTCACCAAACTGAGGATGGCCAACCCATTTTAGCAATTTACTGTACACAGCCATTTTGTTGGACCCACCAGACGTCCGACCAGATGTCCCCCCAAATGACCGCTTTAAAGCAAAAATTTGTGAAAATTTACATTGACAGGTCGACCACCTCTCACTGATGCTCTAATTTGGACATTCTTCAACAACCTCCATTATGAAGCACCTCTCTCTGTCTCTCTCTGTGATTGAAGAGTATCCATCAAAGAACACAGTATTCCTTCATCTTCGTCTCAAAATCCCATTTTTGTCTCAAAATCCCATAAAAATTCGTCATTTTCTTCGCCCAACAAGCTAAACTCTGCAACCCAATTGAGGGTTTTCCAGATTTATGAGGCAATACTGTGTTGATACAAGCAAAGTGGTCAACGAGATCAACCTCAAGTTCGCAGAAGCAAGGGAAAAGATACAGACGACCTTGGATTCCAAAGAAACTGTGTATTTCAACAAGGGGTTGCTAACAAAGTTGCCAGAGAAGGAAAATGATGCAATACAGAGGTCTATGGGGCTCAAGATTGAGCAATTGAAGGCTGAGCTTGAACAATTGAATGATTAGTGGTGAGGTGTGTTGATTAAACAGAAATGAAGGGAAACAAAATCGGAACATAAATAGAGGGGAAAAAAAAAATTCAATGGCGTAACCGGTCAACCGGCTGGTCATCCCACTGGACGTCCCCAAGCATTTGATGCAAGCAACAGTATTCACCGTTGGAGCAACTCGTATCAGATTGAAGAAAGAGCCTTTTTCTTTCTTTTTTTTTACTCAAATTTGATGAAAAAAATAGTTCACCATTAGAGATACTCTAACACTAACCCTAGCCCCCACTCCCAACTACCACCTCCGACACCACTGCCACTGCTTTTGGCAACCACTCCACAGCTCTTCACTCACTAGCAACAACCCCTAATGCCATGTCCGAACAACGCAACCTCATTTCCTTTTATCTTCTTCTTCTTCTTCATTTTTTCCATATCTGCAGGTTTGGACCAGATCTCTCTCTCTCACTTGCATTCGTGGCGGAGCGCTAGTTCGTGATTGTTATAGATTTGAGAAGCGCAACGGAAGAGGAGGTGAAGGGCATGGCTAGGTTGACAGGAAAGAAGATGGGAGAAAGGGTGGTGAAAGGCGATTGGGGGGTTTGTTGTTGCAGAAAGGGAAATCGTCGGTGGGTTTTAGCACCGGAGGTGACAGAAGTGGCTGAGGGGCTCGCCGGGGATAAGAATGAAGGTCGCCAGAGAGATTGGGTTGAAAAATTAGGATTAGGTCTTAAGGTTTTTTTGGTAATTTTGAAAAATACATTTCATTCCTTTTTAAATTTCTAATCACATGACAAACATAAATATATTTTAATTAACAATTTTAATAATTTTATTGTTAGTTTATACACATTTTTTATCTACAAAATAAAGATAAATAGAAGAACATATATAAATTTATTAATTTAAAATAATGTGAAATTTCTTAACGAAATTTCTAATTTAAAAAAAAATATCTATGATTTTTTTGAAAAAGTGATTCGAGTGCTTGAAATCTAGTTTCTGAATCAAATAGCGAAATCCTCCAACTAGCAAGAAGAATATGATGAATTTGTAAGACTTTGACTTCAGAGCTTGATTGATTTATTCTCAAATCAGGTTTGTAAAATCTTTCATCAATTGAGGAGAAGAAGATAGATACTAAATTTGTAAGGTTTCATGACAAACTTTAATTTGAATATCTAAGCTTCAAGTATGATAAAAATTGAATTGCCTTGAAATAGAATGATTTGGTGAGAAAATTTCTATGGGGTTCTGGAATTTTAATACGATGGAGCTTTCTTTCTTTTTACTTGATTTTTGTATGTACAATAGGTATGCAAAATTGTTTTTGGAGAACACTCCTATTTATATAACCACCAGATTCTAATACGGTGGAGCTTTTTTTTCTTTCTTCCGTAAAATTGTTTTTGGAGAAGAACACTCTTATTTAGGGCATCTCTAACAGTGTATCAATGTTTTCATCAAATTTGAGTAAAAATTTGAGGAAAAACTATCGTTGATATCAAGTGATCCAGTGGAGGATTTTGTGGCATCGTCAAACCACCGGACGACTGAGCGGATGTCCAGCCAGTTGATCAACTAGTGCAAATTTTTTACAATTTTTTGTCTTGAGGTGGTCATTCGGAGGGTCTCACATAACTCACACATACAATTACACATGCCAATGCAATGTCCTTAATTCTTTTCTAGGACATCTTATAGCTCATATGAACCCGTGTGTGCAGTATAACTCGTACTCTAATACTACTTTGTCACGACCCAAACCCGCCCATATAAGTTTAGTATCGTAACCGGCCAATAATCCTAAGATTACCAAAGGCCTCGAAGACAGATTAGCAAAATAAGGAGCTAGTAGAAGTAAATATAAAAAATACAATGTCCATAGAGCTATGCAGACTTATATGAAATAGAAAATTTAAACTTATATTTACATATATTATGATGTCACTCTTGTGTCACCACATCGTCAAAAGTACAAATAGAACAAAAAGGGACTTAGCCCTCTATAAAAAATAAACAAAAGAAATTAAGAGCTTAAAACTTGTTCACAACACATTGATTGCGGAACTCATCCACAAAATACTTTCAGGAACCTCCATATGAGGCATGGCAGTTGGTTTGACATAATAGATCTAGACTCGAAGTCTCAAGCTTGGTCATGCATCTGGTCACCTACATACATAATATAAATAATAAGCTAAAACGTAGTGAATAACAACAGAGTAAAGGGTTTTAATGAATGATGTCCTTAAAAGATTCAGAACTTAGAATTCAGATCAGAAACATATTCTTATGTATAGTCAGATTTTGTAAACAGTCATACGTGGTACATCCATTAGCTAACAGATCAGATTGGTTATAAAGACCCACGTGCAGAGTAGTTGGTCATAAAAACCCATATTCACATGAGATGGTCATTAAGACCCACGTGCAAAGTAGTTAGTCATATAGACCCATATTCAGTCATTAAGACCCACGTGCAAAGTAGTTAGTCATATAGAGCCATATTCACATGAGATGGTCATTAAGACCCATGTGGAATGTAAATAGTTGATTATACATAATTAGTTCCATGAATGGAACCCGCGTAAAACACTGGTACCAGATAATAAATAACACATGATAGATTCACATGATATTAAGGATGCCATGAATACATTTCAGGAAATTGGACATTCATTCATGATTCACAAAATAGTATTTTAGAAAACAGACCATATCATATTAGTCAGAAAATGCTTATAGTCAAACATAGCTTTATTATGTTGTTATTCACTAGGCTCCAGCTTATTATTTATATTATGTATGTAGGTGACCAGGTGTGTAACCAAATTTGAGACTTCGAGTCTAGAAATGTTCTGTCGAGCCTGGAGGTTCCTGAAAGTCTTTTGTGGATGAGTTTCATAATCAATGTGTTGTGGACAAATTTTAAGCTCTTAATTTTTTATTTTTTTTTAAATTTTGTATATAGGGCTAAGTCCCTTTTTTGTTCTATCTATACTTGTGACAATGTGGTGACGCAAGAGTGATGTCATAATATATATAAATATAAGCTTAAATTTTCTCTTCCATATAAGTCTACACAGCTTTATGGACATTGTATTTTTGATATTTGCTTCCGCTAGCCCCTTATTTTTCTAATCAGTCTCAAAGGCCTTTGGTAATCTTAGGATTACTGGCTAGTTACGATACTAAACCTATAGGGGCGGGTTTGGGTCGTGACAATCGCACATTGCTCAAGCAACCAAGAGTTTGCTCAAGCAAACTCAGCTTTCAATGCACTTGGCTTGAGCGACTATCGAGCCTAGATTTCGAGCATCCAGTACTTTTGTAGACCATGTAGACCGCTCGAGCAACCAAAAGTATGCCCAAGCGAACTGCCTTGTTTCAGTAACTTTTGAAAAACACTTTTAAGTGCATATTTTCATTCTCATGATCTTTTAGGCATTCTTGGGCATTGTTTAGGCATCATTAATGAGGGAATAAGCCAAGAAACTTACTTAAGGGATAGAATTGAATCGGAATAGGATTTAATCAGTAAATTGTTGTATGGTATGTTTCATTGTATCTTTGTTATATGTTTTGTGTAGGTTGGTTACCCAAAGCTTACATTAGATCAAGCCCACTGTGAATAGTATTTCTATAAAGATATGTTTGAATTGTTTCAAGAATGATATTTATGAAATTTTATTTTTATATGAATGAATGAATGTCCTATTTGAAAAGTATTCGTAGTATCCTTTAGTGAGGCCCTTGCCTAAGGGAAACAATACCATAGCCCTTTAATTATTGGATTACAGAAATCTTTGATAGCCCGAGTGGTCCCTTCACTAGACCTTTATGGTCCCTTTGTGTAGACCTTCATGGTTCCTTTGCTACACCTTGATGGTCTATTTGATTTAGATCTTCAGGCCCTTTTGTTAATCTATTAGATGCACCACGTATGATGTATGATGTATGATTTTCGATTTGACAAATGTTCGATTTGAATTTGTTGTATGATTCGTTTTGAGAATATAAGTTATGTTTTGTATTGTGCTGGATTTTATTCATTTAACCTCTTTATTTTGATATTACTCACTAGGCTCTGCTCACTCATCTCCATTATATATATATATAAGTGAGCATGTGAATCTTTAAGTCTAGAGTTGCTTTGGGAATCCACCCTTTTTGTTAAAGTCATTTATGAAGTGCCTCCATGATGGGGCGTTACTTGGTCTCAAGCGGAGCCAAGCTTGTCAACCCTTTTTGTTTAATCTTTTGCTTTTGTTATTTAAAAACTTTGTTTGTATGTTGGAGTTGTGTTAAAAGTTTAAGTTTATTGAGAATATTACTATGATCAGTTGAATGGAGTTTAAATCTATTTGGATTTCGGCATATAAGCACCACTCAATGGACTTGTTTAATTACTGTTAATGCTTCTGTTAAGCCCCGTTTTCTATTATACAATTCGTATTTGTCTTTGAGGCCGAAGATAATCGAAGATTACTGGATGGTCATGACCTAGACCTCTAGGGGTGAGTTTGGATTTTGACAATTATGCTTCGGTCTGGCAACCTGACGTTGCCCTGTTTGGACAACAAGGACAGTGCCACGGTACGATCCTAGGTGCTCTACTTAAGCTCAATTTGCTTAAATTTTAAAATAAGAGCATGCAGATCGGTTGCAGTGTTCCCATAGGTAATATTCAATTGATTCCACGTGTCATGAGTAATGAGGTTTGTCTCAAACTCTCCAGTAAGATCATTGTGCATGTTGCTAAGCATAGTATAGTACTTGCACCAATCTCTCTTGACCCAATTCTGATAGGTCTCTATGTCACGATGATGTTGGACAGTGGTCCCTTCTTCAAATCGGATCTCATAAGTAGTCAATTTTTCTTATTTTTTGTTCATTAAGCAAATATTAGATTTCATCTTTGGTGAGATCAATAATAATATTCTTAGAGGCCATTTCACTACATTGATTGCATAGGGTTTGACATTAGCACACTTTAAAAAAATTTATTCCCAAAAACACAATTGGCATACAATATTTCCACTTGCATGGAGAGATTGAAAATTTCGCTAAGCTCATAATCATCTCCCTTTGTGAGCTAAAATATGGCACCCAATTAATTTTGAATAAAATTATGTAAGAGGCAAAACTATCTCTTAATTTCACAATATTAGATCATGCATAATATCTATGAGTCCAAAAATTGCGTATGGGCTCCACTTGAAGCCCTGTCAGTAATATGGTAAATCATGTTAAGCTAACCTTGAAATGTATTGGTGACAATGAAACACATCTCCTTACAACGCTATGGAAAAATACACCCAAAAATAAATAATTACAATCCAAAAGAATCCTAATACATTAATTCTAACAAAATAAATAAATAAATAACTTGTGGATGCCACTTCACCAATACATTTGCGGGGTCTATCTCTTACAACACAAAATATATAAATAAACATATGCACAAAAATTACCAACATTACCTCCATCCATCCAAACATACATCAATAATTAAATGGAGTAATAAATAAATGGCAAAAGGATGGAAATTAAACTACAATTCTTACTATGGAATAGAGTATAGTCATGAAGATTTAGGACTCAAAAATATATATTAGTTTTCAACTAATATATATTAAACAATTAATAAATCAACTCCACAATCAAATAGCACAAAACAAATACTAACAATATTAAAAATAGTTAATTAATTATGTACAATAATTAATAAAACAAAAAAAAAAAATCTCCAAAATTTTCTTAATATTTTGCAATTTTCAGAATTAAAAGCTAAATAAATATTTGAGAATATTCAAAGATAATTCCAAAAATTAATAATTATGAAAACAGTAGGCTAAAATGATTACCATAATAAAAAAAATAAATAAATAAAAAAAAATAAAAAAAAACATAGAATAGGTTGCAAGGAATGCCAATGCACTGCGCATGTAGTACACACACCTTGGGAAGCATGTTCATGTGCCTGCATGCTCTATGGATACCACATTACGCGTGTGGCAATAGCCACATGCGTCTTGTGTGTTGATGACATCAACCACACACAGTACGCTGACATCATCTACGCTAACCCAAGCTGTGTTGCTACGCCATCAAGTCGTTCCATTGACAAGCCTGAGCTGCCATGCTCTGCTGCTGTCACGCTGATGTTAGCCTCCGACTTCCCAAAATCTCGTTTTTCCTAGAATTTCTTAAAATTGTGATTTTAACCCAACAAAACTTCAAAAAAAAAAATGACGTTTTCAATTTAACTCCGATTAAATCCCTTATTATATGGATGGAAAGCTTACGAAGAGCATTTTCAAAATATATAAATTTTAGTTATAGAAAATGAAATTTTTTTGTACTTTTTTTTTAAATAAAAAATCTGCTCTAATAGAGTTTTGCAAAACTAGGGTTTTTAGAATCCTTTTGAATATGCCATGATATTCAACAATATTTAAATAGATAATATTTAGATTAACATGAATAAATCTAATATATGACATGCAAATCATGAGCCGAAAACAAGCAATCAAAGCTCTTATACTAATAAAGGAAAATATACGTGTTAGAAATTAGACACCCATGTGTGACCCTTTTGAACCTTATCCATGTAAGTTTAAATTTCAATTCAAAACTTATTTGGATAACCCACTCATGATATCTATATCTATCATATCAATTGATATGGATAAATGAAATACTTAGCCTATATATCTGATACGATATATGAGATATGGGAGGAATCAAATAACGAATGATTTTTCCCATATTGACTCTCTCCCATTAAAATAACGATCAACTTTTTTGCACTGTGACTTGTGTGAGTGATACTCATATTGTGGTATCGCTCCACTGCTAGGTGTTCGTTGTTCGTACATTTTAAAGTACGTGATTTACCCGCAAGATTCTTCGCTTCAGGTTCTATCACCTAAGGTATGATCTTCATAATTTTACCCACTGCGTTATACTTGCTTTACATTGGTATCAGAGTATTAATGGGTATTTTCGTGCTTATTTTTATGCATTAAAATATGTGTATAATTTATACAAATATATACACGATATATACATGAAAATTAATAATTTTTGAACTATCTCCGATTGACCTAAAATTTATATATGTTGTAGTATATGTAATGTAGAAGATCTCTGCAAAGTTTCATGAAAATTCAACGATTAGATTTCAAGAAAAATGGAGACCGATTTTATATTTTCGAAACTTTACATGTATGATGGTTTTAGATGCTTTAATTCCAGTCTGCAAATCTTACATATTTAAAATCCTTGTTTCTAGACCTTCAAAACCATATATTATTTGTTAAATTTGGATTTATGGTTGATGACATACATCAAACCCTAATTTGGATTCGTTTTTGATTTTTTGATGGTTTAAGGAGGAAGATGAAATGCAGGTTTCTGCACTTCCACTCTCATTAGAGAGAGAGTGTGTAATACACCTCATAATTTATGTTCATTAAATGTCATTTTTGGGACCATAAATGTTTTTTATTTTGGAAAATGAAGTCCGGCAGTACCAAAATTGGACCAAAAAAACACCCCGGAAGGCAACGAGTGAGCCGCACGCGCCAGATGACGCCGTCAATGGTGGCCATGAGTTGCCACGTGTCATTACGCGACAAGTGCGCTTCCCACGCGCTGCCACGCTTCATCATGCGGCAGGCGCGCTTCCCACGAGCTGCCACACATGCGAGGTCCGTGTCTTCCACCCAAGTGTTAAGCCACGCATGCCGTGCGTTGCGCTGAGCCGAGCCACGCCGCGCCGCACCATTTTTCGGTGCGTACATGGCTAGCTTGGCTGTAAGGCCCTGTTTGTTTTTTTTAAATCCATAATTGTTTTAAAATGGTCATAAATAATTTGTTATAGCTTTGTTTTAAGTGTGGTTGGTACTGTTAGACTCAGAATTAAATTTTCTATATTTTGTAAAATTTTAAAAAATTTATGAAAATAAAAAATATTTTTTTCTGAGATAATAATTCATTATTTTTGCTTTAAAATGTTTTTGGTGTTGCATGACTAATTTTCTGGGGTTGAAATTTTTATTGTAGACTACTATAAAGGTTTACTATTTACTAGTATATTTGTTTCAGTTTACCAGACTTTGGAATATTTATTTCTGATTTTATGTGTGTTTATTAGTTATTTAAAATTCTAAAAAATTTTAGAAAAAATTCATAAAATTTTAGAATGATGTACATTCTATTATGACATAATCTGAATATTAAATACAGCATATTATTTTTTTAGGGTTTGTAATATGTTGTGATTAAAGAAGCATGCTTATTTTTTTTTATTTATTTAAATTCCATTATTAAATGACTATAGCATGTGTAAATTTACATTAAGATGTTATTGTATGGAATTTATCATGCTTTGTATATGCCATAAATAGTGGGAGATTTTTTTTTTTTTTTTTTTTGTGTGCATGGAATTAAATTAAATTTTGATAATTGTCACAAAAGGCGCAAAAAATGATTACGAGCATAGCAAATTTTTCAATCTTGAGACATGTGTAATATTATCATTATTTAATTTAGATTTTTTTTTCCTGCAAAATAACTTTTGTGTTGCTATTATTAATATCCCCTGCGCATTTGTTTACTCTGTACGTAGAAATGGCTACTAAGATAGTGGTGGCAGACTTGACTAAGGGAAAGAAATTGGATGACGACAATTATGACATATGGCGCCGTAAGATCCAAGCAAGAAGTGTTGACCACACTTGAACAAGTGATGGTTGAGCCAGAGCAGGGCAATACAGCTCAACATCGTTGTGATCTTGAAGTCTTTCAGACTTAGCGTAACAAAGATCGGTGTGCGCGCTTTACCATATTGAGCAGCATGCATAACGACTTGATTAGTGAGTTTGAGCATTGCCCGACTGTATTTGAGATGTGGGAAGCTCTCAAGCAAAAGTTTGGTATTACCTCTTTGGCAAAGCTATGTGGGCTGACTATGAAGTTTGACTCCTATCAGAAAAGGGCGCATCACTCGATGAAGCAGCATTTAAGGGTCATGTCAGCCATGATACGTGAGCTTGCGGCTGCTGGGCACAATTTGACTTAAGAACAGCAAGTACAAGCTGTGATTCGCTCTTTGCCAAATTCTTGGGAGCAGATGAAGCGGAATGTGATACATAATGAGAGTGTGAAAACATTCAAAGACATATCGCGTCATTTGGAGCTAGAGGCTGAGCGCCTTGAGGCGGCTAAGTCTGATGGTTCTGCTATGGTGGTTAAGTTGAGCTCATGTAGGACTTCTCAGTTCAAGTGTGGAAAAGCAAAAGGTGCCCCTAAGAAGCAAGCAGCAGCTGCGCTAAAGCCCAATGGCGCTAGAAATTTCAAGCATAGGGGTAAGAGAGGTAGCAAGAAGGTAAAGGCTAAATTGACATGCTTTAATGTAACAAAGAAGGACACTTCGCTCAGGATTGCCCTGAGCAGAAGAAGGTACTCCCTTACTTAATTTCTCGCATTCAATGCTTTGTTTCTAGTCAAGCATTAATTGCTCATTCTCCTCATTTTTGGGTTGCAGACTCTGGAATAACAGACCACATCGTAAAGGACAGAGTAAGGTTCGTTGAGTATCACCGAGTACCTGCTTGGAGCAGAAAAGTCTACATGGGGAACGAGTCCAGTGTGGAGGTGCTTGGCATTGGCACATACAAGCTGGAAATGCGACGAGGGCGCACCTTGTATCTTCATGATGTTCTTTATGCTTCGGATATTCGGTGAAACTTAGTTTCAGTTATTAGCATGATGAGCCTTGGTTTTAGTTTTTGTTTTTAGAATAATGGTGTTAGCATTTATTTAGGAAAATTTTTTTATGGTTTTGGTTATCTTTTAGATGGTTAATAAAAATGCCAATGGCTCTGTTTCTAATATTGCATCTTTTTGTGATAATGATTCTATGAGATGGCATGCTAGATTAGGCCACATAGGGCAAGACATGATGACTAGATTGGCTACAGAAGGTCTTTTAGGCCCACTCGCTAGAGTCATTTTGCCTACTTGTGAGCACTGTCTTGTTGGAAAGGTAACAAGGAAACCGTTTGGGAAAGCCAAAAGGGTATCTATCCCATTACAACTTATTCATTCTGATATATGTAGACCAATGAATGTGAGGGCAAGGCATGGAGCCAATTATTTCATTACATTTATAGATGATTGCATACGTTTTGGCCATGTCTATTTGATTTCTCACAAGTCAGAAGCATTGGATTGCTTTAGACGATATGTTAATGAGGTTAAGAATCAATTAGACAAGAGCATTAAGGCTCTAAGGACTGACCGGGGACACGAGTATCTATCTGAGCAATTTAAGGTGCTCTGTGAGGAAAAAAGAGTTATCAGGCAATTTACAATTCTTGGGACTCCGCAGCAAAATGGTGTAGCAAAGAGAAGGAATCGCACATTGCTTGACATGGTTAGATCTATGATGGCACAAGCAAATCTTCCCATTTCTTATTGGGGAGATACTTTGTTGATTGCTGCCTACGTCCTTAACCGTGTGCCCTCCAAATCAGTTCCTTCCACCCCATATGAGATGTGGACTGGCAAAAAGCCTGATTTGGGCAATTTGCAACCTTGGGGTTCGGCAACTTACATACACAATGCTTCTCATAGGTTTGGGAAGTTGGGCCCTAGAGGAAAGAAGTGTATCTTCATTCACTATAGTGAGCATTCTAAGGGCTATGTATTTATTAGGGAGCATCCGGATGGAAGTGTGACTGAAATTGAGTCACGAAATGTGGATTTCCTAGAGGAGGATTTCCCTAGCAGAGGTGAGGTAACTAGAGAAGTAGAACTCTATGAGATGGAGGATCTACTTGAAAGCGCACCTAGTAGCCTAGTAGAGAATGAGGAGATAATCCCTCAAGCTCTTAGCGACAGTGGGAGCGATTTACCTGCCCAAGTACTAGATCCAATGGATGAGGATTCTCAGGATTCTCAACTGCGTAGAAGTAAACGTGGAGCTATACCCCGTCGTTGTTTTGAGATTGAAGGGGAAGTATTCATGATTGCTCTGAATGATGAGATGGAGCCTGTAGACAGCCCATTTTTGACCGTCCTCAAGACTTAGACGTCACCATTTGAACACTCGATGATTATCCATGTTTGTGTTTGTTTTGAGTTCTCGGAGGTCTCGGCTACGCGCCTTGCCTCAGGATCTCTTAACTTGCCCGGTTTGTGCTTGGTTTTGCACCAAGGGCTTGTGTTTTGTGCTCCTGAGGGTAAGAGGTGGCTTGTCAGCCATCCCTTAAACCCACCGGCCATGGCTTAGGGCCACCAGCCTTGTTTTCTTTCCACCGGCCATTGGTGATGGCCGGTCGGCTCTTTGTGTGGTCGGCCGACCATTTAGTTGGCCGATGGTCTCCTTTTCTGGCCGGTACCACCTTTTTGCCTCTTTCAGGCATAGTGCATGCCAACTGTGCCAGCTGGAGTGCACGGACTTGTCCTCTATACAGCTGTATGGAGGAACTTGCCCCTTTTGCACCCTTTTGGTGTAGCTTCTTGAGGAAGCTTGGACCTTTGTCTTAGATTCCTCAAGAAGCTTGCACCCCTGTCCCAGCTTCCTCAGGAAGCCTTGGCCCCTTTGCCTTAGCTTCCCATAGAAGCCTTGACCCTTTTGTTAGCTTCTCTAAGAAGCTTAACACTTTGCCTTGTCTATATAAGGAGACCTCCCTCCTCCTTTGAAGGGGTTCAGTAAAAACAGACCTAATTACATATATCTCTGATATATATCACTCTCTCTCTATATATCTCCCTCTCTCTCTTGATTTGTGTGTGTTTGAGGGCCTAAAAGTGTAGTTTGTTCTTAGTTTTGCACTAGAACACATAGTATTACACCATATTTCGACTTTGGAGGTGTTGAGGGTTTGTTCTTCAAGTTTTGAGGTGGTTTTGATCAGAAGAAGGGGGCTGCACTTGCTGTTCTTGAAGTGTTCTTCAAGGGTAACATTTTTGCTTTATTTTCCCCAACCTTGCACTAGTCTTTAACCTATCTTGCATACTAATTTAAGCTTTGTGTCTAACTGAAAAAAGTCTTGTATTTGCATGCTTAAGATCTTTCATTAAGGTCATTTTGGTGTTGGGGGTCGACCTCCCCCTCTTAGGCCTTGTTTGGCCCTTTTCTGTGCTCTCTTTGTTAAGCTTTGGAACCTTTTGTTCATTGGCCTTCTCACCATTGAAATCTAGTGGATTTTCAATGGTAAAGAAGGGGTTTTGAAGTCTTGCATAGGGGAGGGACACCCCTCTCCCTTTGTGTCTCGTTTGTCCATGTTTTTGGCTCATAAGGATAGCATGCATGCTTAGTTGTTTTTTACTCCATTTCAGAGGTTTTTGGGTGTTATTGGGTCATGTTATGCCTCTATTTTTGGTCGGATTTATGACCCTTTGCATATGTAATACATTTGCTTTGTAATCTTCTATTTTGCTTAGAAATGCATCATGCATTTAGCCTACCATGCTCTCATGTTTTGGCCTAACTTTGTGAAGTTCTTGGTCATATTTTGCCATGCTTGAGGTCTGTTGGGTGCTGATTTGGTCATGCTTGCCATGTTTGGTATAGCCTCTTTGCATTTTGGCTTGTGAGCCTTGAGTGTGTGAGACACTAACATGCTTCTCTTAGCTTATTCTCATGATTTGGCATCATTGGAGATCATATTTCAGTCAATAACCCATGCTTGTATGCTCGCATTCATCATCCTTTCCATGCCTTGAAGAGGTGTTCTTTTGTGCCTTGAAATGAGCATTGTGCATGCTTATGTGTTTGAGTCTTTGAGCTGCCATAACAGTGGGTTTTGGGGTGTATTTTGATGCATTAAAATTCTGTTTTTGGTTGTATAATCCATGCCATGAGTGGTCATGATAGTTGTAGTAGAATGCTCCTCTTTATGCCTTAGTCTTAGGCCCATTGGTATGCATGTTTGCATGAGCATCCGTCCACCATTTGCATCATCATTGGCCACTGTTTTGGGGTGGGCTGAGGTCTGCCCCTTCGAGGTTTAAGTCCGCCATTGCATGATCATGTTGCATTACTTTGGTTTCATGCTTGCATTGTATCATGTTTGCACATTTGCATATTATTTAACTAGTTGCATTTCATGCCATAGCTTGCATGATAGGTTGCATTGTATGGCATCTTGTATGTTTGGCACATTGCATTTGGCATGTTTTGTACCTTAGCTTCATGTTGCATATTTGACCCATGTTGCATAGTTGAGCCACATTGCATACATACATTACATGTTGTTTGGTTTGGGGTGTCAAACCAAGCATAAGGATTGAGATGCGTTCGTACTCAAAGTGACGTAATGTGCCTCAATCCTCGGTCGCCGATGCCCTTGATCTCAACATGATAGGGCGTTAGCATTCATTTGTTTTGTTGCATGCATTCACATTGAGTTGCAAGCTTGGTGCCTTGGGCCATCATGCGTCGAAATGCGTGATTGGTGGCCCGAGGACCAAGGGCCACACTCCCTTGAGTCCATAATATGATTGGGAGAGTGGCCATGCACACATTGCTTTGAATTTCCTTGACATACATACACCAGATGCCCTACCTGATGCCGACCGACCATCAGTGTCCAGTCGATGACACAAGTTTTGGCCGGTAAGCCTATTCCCATGGCCGGTGACCTCTTATTCTGGAGGTGACATCCTAGTGCACTCAGGGGGTGATTCAAAAGGGGCCTGGAGACTTTCATAATTTTCAGAGGGGTAAGACAGTGTAAACAGAGGCAACAGTGGCATGGTACGGGTTTCCGAGCAAGACAGATCGAGCATGCATCATCCCATCATTCTGAGGTGGGGCTGTGGCCACTTTACTTCTGCATTTAATTTGTTAGTTAATTAGAAGTTTTTTTGTAATATCTAATTAGCTAGAATAGTTAATTATTTATTTATTCTGTAATATTTATTCGAACCCTCCGAGCGAGGGCAACTGTGTAATAAGTGTGCGTGAGTGTGTGTATGTCTTCCAACCCCATGTCTTTCTTCCCTTTTATTTACTAGCTTTCAATGGTTAGTTTAGGGCATGTTTCAATTAGCATGATAGCATGTTTGCATGCATTCATTCGTTTTGCATGCACCGGGCTCCGCGCATTATACTAACTGCATTGTATTTCAATTCCAAGATTGAATACGTGCTAGTTGTAGCATCATCATATGCCATCTTAGGATAGCCGAGCCTATTGTAGTTGCATCTCCCATGTGTTGCATTAGCCATCTTAACATGAGCTAGGATCATACATATGATTACTAACTAGTTTCTGTTTTGGCTTGGAGTACTCGGTATGCATTTATATTTTAGCATCCTTGCATGCATATGAGTGTTGCCATGTCAGCATGCTTTACCACGAGGCTATATGCTTAAATGATATAACTGCCTGAATGCCTGTGGGCGAAGGTTGGATTGTTTGAGTGGGAACAACTCGTTAAAATCCGTGTTTTTAGCCTACTTGCAAGTAGTAAATTCCAAACCATTTTTCAAACGAGCGGATATGCAATGCTTTGTTCCAAATTAGGCGATCTAGTCTATACTTTTGCATTGTGCGCATCACATGGTAAATCTAGGCTAATAACCAAAATAAGAGCACATAACGTTTTCAAAACAAGATATCATGGTTAGTAGAGGCCGATCTTCGGATCGGGCGAGAGGGCGTGCTCATAGCTAACCTTCCCCAATCGTACCCAAGTTCCCGAGCTGAGGCAACTTTGATGATGACGGACACGTGGCCTTAGGCAAACGAGTCATGGTTTCCTAAATTATCTAAAATAAAATATTTAGGTGGTAACTCTGTATCTGGCAAAGCAGTCCATGTTTGGCACTTCTTTACATAAAATTTGTTTTTCAAAACGATTTGCCAGATTTGGACTCTTTGGTTCAGATTAAGAACCGTGACAATTTGAGTCCGAGCTGTAGTGAGCCCAATGAACGAAACGGGAGTCATCCTCCCAGGGCGTTCGGGGACGTCTACAGAGCTTAAGAATCTCAAAGAGGCTCTCTCATCCCCTGCTAGTAAAGAATGGAGTGCTGCAATGAATGAAAAAATAGAGTCTATGTAAAAAATCATGTCTGGGACTTGGTTGATTTGCCGCCAAGGCGCAAGACTATTGGGAACAAATGGGTTCTCAAAATCAAGCACAAGGCGGATGGTTCCATAAAAAGGTATAAGGCTCGCCTAGTGGCGAAAGGTTACACCCAACGAGAGGGTGTGGACTATGAGGAAACTTTTTCACCAGTTGTGAGGTTTGCCTCTATTCGCCTAATTTTGGCCATAGTAGCTCAGTTGGACTTAGAGCTATATCAGATGGACGTTAAGACTGCATTTCTCAATAAAGAATTGGATGAAGAGATCCATATGGATCAACCAGAAGGCTTTGTGGTAGTAGGTTAGAAGCGCAAAGTTTGCAAGCTTCAATGATCTATTTATGGCTTAAAGCAATCATCCAAATAGTGGAATCTCAGATTTCATCAAGCCATTGTTTCTAATGGGTTTACGATGATTGATGAAGATCATTGTGTGTACGTTAAGCGGTCTAAGGACATTTTTCTGATATTGTCATTATATGTAGATGACATATGACAAGGAGATGATTGTCGCCACTAAAAGGTGGTTGTTCTCTACATTTGAGATAAAAGACATGGGTGAAGCGAGCTATGTGCTCGGTGTTAAGATCCTTAGGGATCGTTCTAGGAGACTTCTTGGTTTGTCTCAAGAGACTTACATTAAGACTATCCTAGAGTGATTCCAGATGCAAAGCTGCAAACCCATTGACACTCTTGTTGCGAAAAGCGAAAGCCTAAGCCTTGATATGGGTCTTAAGACTCCAAAAAAGAATGAAAAGATGGCCCGTGTTCCCTATGCAAATGCTGTTGGAAGCTTGATGTATGCCATGATGTGTACACGCCCTGACATTTATTATGCAGTCAGATTGGTGAGTCGTTACCAATCCAACCCAGGACCAGCTCATTGGAAAGCAGTTAAGAGGATATTACGATATCTTAGAGGGACTGCAGATTACACACTTTGCTACCACAATTCAAATCTACGTCTAGTTGGCTATTGTGATGCTGACCGGAGAGGAGACTTAGATGAGCGTAAGTTTATTTCAGGATATGCTTTCATGCTTAATGATGGTGTTGTTTCTTGGAGCAGTAAGAAGCAATCTTGTATCGCCTTATCGACTATGGAGGCTGAGTTTGTGGCTCGTTCATCTGCCGTTCAGAAAGCCGTTTGGTTGAGGAGATTCCTTCAGCATTTGGATATTGTCACACACACTTCAGACCCTGTGACTATCCATTGTGACAACATGGCTGCACTTGCTTACATTAAGGATCCTAAATACCATGGGAGAACCAAACACATTGATGTGACGTTCAACTTTATCAGAGACATTGTGGCACAGAAAGAAGTGATCCTGGAGCACATCCCTACGAGTCGCATGGTTGCGGACCCTTTGACTAAACCTATTGCTAGAGATGTTTATCTTACTCATGTTAGGGCTTTAGGACTACGTAGGTGGTGATATATATGTGTATTCAATTGAACTCATATTTTTTTAGGGGATATTTATGCTATTAGTATTCATATTTGTTTCTATTACACATTTATGTTTACTATTTTTTGTAATGGTTTGTGAATTAGCATACACAGAATAAATAAATTGATGTTAGCAGGCAAGATTGGCTCATTCACACAAGTAATCGCCCTTAGTGCTAGGTAGCGAGCAAAGATGAGACTAGTGGCTTACTATATTTGGAGCAAATAGAGAAGCTAAAATTATCCACTAGTTATGTCGCATTGATTTGAGCCAAGATGAGGTCTTGTTAGAGACCAACCATGGATATGAGAGTACCCACTTTTCCATGATGTGCCTGTTATGGATAGCCAGATGTGAGATCTCATTTGATGCCTGAGAGGCGAGCAAATAGAGAATTCGAGTTAAACGCTAGGAAACGACTTATGCGCTTAAGAGCGACTAGACTAAGATTTGTATGGTGTGTGAGTTTAACATCACTCTTTGGAAGAGTTACTCCACTATAACATGCATTTGTACTGCATGTGCTTATCGACCCGTTAGCGAGGTGAAAGAATGAATCCCTGCTTCTTCACCATATGAGTACTAAAAGTCATTTTTTCCCAAATGACTTACTTTGTGCCTTTTGTGACCTTTGATTATATCATAAGATGAGGAGTTGATGTTCAGCTACTTTGGTATGTTGCCTGCAGTCATTTATGATTCGGCTTTAAGGGACATTACTGGGAAAGCGGTCAATTTCAAATTAAATGATATGAGGGTGAAGGGAAGATCATCTAGTTCTACATCTCTGCTCTATATTCACTATCGACAACTCACATCGCTCTCTATGGGATGCTGATTGGGTGTGACTATAATGCAGGACCTAGAAGGGTCAAACATGCTCTTTGAGGGATTAGAGATATTTTTGGACCGATGTAGCTAGATGGGTCTGGGTACATAAGACACTATTTCTGTTCATTTTGCATTGATGTCTCTATGCTGACTCATATTGAGTTTCTAGTATAGAGCTCCCACATGCAGGTGTTCTCAGCGGTCGCACGGTGTATTGGCTAGTATCAAATTGTTCATTTTTTTGGGTAGATTGAGATAAAGATGTGGCAATGTCATGCCAACTCATGTGCGAGTGGGAGATGTTAGAAATTGAGCGCTCATGTGTCATGACCTATGACCGTTTTGAACCTTATCCATGTAAGTTTGAATTTCAATTCAAAACTTATTTGGATAACCCACTCATGATATCTATATCTATCATATCAACTGATATGGATAAATGATATACTTAGCCTATATATCTGATACGATATATGGGATATGGAAGGAATCAAATAACAAATGATTTTTCCCATATTGACTCTCTCCCATTAAAATAACGATCAACTTTTTTGCACTGTGACCTGTGTGGATGATACTCATATTGTGGTATCACTCCACTACTGGGTGTTCGTTGTTCGCACATTTTAAAGCACGTGATTTACCCGCAAGATTCTTCGCTTCAGGTTCTATCACCTAAGGTATGACCTTAATAATTTTACCCCCTGCGTTATACTTACTTTACAATACGGGTAATCATATTACCTCAAGCGGAAACAGTTTAGATCAAAATACTTGAATTACGAGCCTTATTTGGAAAATTCTTCATCAATTGGAAAGTTACCAGAGTTTCTCAATGTTATATCCACACTCCAAATTCCTAGGTTCAATTATGGCAACCTAGGAAGGAAGAACAGAGGGTAAAATTACCATTCTCAATCATACGTATTCTCTACATCAAAGATATATAAAGTATCTATGTAGATAGAAGTGGAGTTGTAAACTCCCACAACAACTCATACACTTCATTAGATAATTTCTTTACTTATCTTATTACTTTAATATGTGAATTATGTACAACTCATGTGGACGTTCCATGGATAATGGGTTGGTTCAAATCTGGCCCAATTTCCAACAATCTCAAAGATATATGAACATTGTATTAATAATCAATCGCAAATTAAAACATAGTAAACAAAGTAACTTGGCTAGGGCTTCATTTGAACCTTACAAAAGAAGATTAGTTGCTCATGGGATGTGGAGAACTCTATCGTTGGAACCTTAGGTTTTCTCTCTTTTACCTCTTGTGTCGTCTGTTGATATGTGAAGAACCCATTTTATGAAGGCAAGATCATCCTTTTATACTCTAATAACCATTAGGGTTGGAATGGGCTCAAAAAGAACATAAAAATTTACTTTTAAACCTGCACAACATGCATTCATTAAAATCCTTAAATAAAAATTGATATGGACTTAACTAGTACAATTTAAGGGGCCTCAGTGTATATATTTCGACACCTATCACACTCCCAATTTAGACTTTGCTAGTACTCAAGCCAAAAACTAAACAAATAAATAATAATAAAAAAAATTCAATAAAATACATCTAAGCCAATTTTGTAAAGATCACGGTGGCATTTAGTGTATGCAACAAGTATTTTAAACCACAAGGTTACCTAAGTAGACGAGTGAAGTCTCATGAGGGTTTGTAGTGAATCTACCCACAAAATTTAGGCACTTTATAGTTACTTCACAAAATATAAGTACCTCACATCAACTTTTGAATTCAAACAGATACCCTGTCAAGCAGTCAACATAGAATATCAAACTGTTAAGACCCACAATTATCAGTCATGGACTACTTTAACCAATCAAACACTCAACTTCAAAGCAATGTTGCTCAAGTCAATTTACTTGTATTTAGGAAAAAAAATCATCACATGCTCCTTGGTGTAAAATGAATATTCACATAGAAATATGAACTCCCAACTTAATCATTAATACGAATGTTACCAATACGTCACAATTTATTAGAAATCTCATAGAACAATGCAACTAATGACTTGACTTTAATGCATTTTTTTTTTTGCAGTGAATCTACGATGTCTAAGTCCCTAAAACTTTCTGATTAATCCATGTACAAAGTATTAGACCAATGACTCCCAAACCAAATGACTTTAAGGTACTAGGTATAGAGACATCCCCAACGAGCTTAATAACTCAGGTTAAAAAGGCCATGTGGGCACGGGGTTTTTTAGGCCGCCATTTCTATAAAAGAGGGACAAACAACGGCATCCCAGAGGAAACTAAAGGTCCAAGAGGGATTGATTGATTTTAGGAGTCGTTATAGGTCCTTGGAAACCAAATGTGTGAGCCTCTAAGTATAGGCATTGGTCCCAGGGACGGATCCAGAATTATGACTTTGGGGGGGGGGGGGGGGCCAAAGTACGTTTAACCTCTAACCAATAAAATTTAAAGTTCAATACCAATTTCTACTAACATGAAAAAAATCAATAATGTTACGATAAAATATTGAACTATATATTCCTTGTTAACATAGTTGAGTATCAAAAGATGATCATACAATTGAGAATATTTTTTTGCCCATATTCACTTACAAAAAGTAGTAACTATTTCTACATGCATTTATTTACTAAAATTAGGCATCTTCAATTGAACTCGACGCTCTTTCATAATATCAAAAGCATGGATGATAGAGTCTACATCAAACGCTTGAGTAATGTCTTTTTCAATGTACGTAATCAAGTAACTAGCCAGAAAACTATCTTCCATCCTATTGCACAATTTAGACTTAACGAGTTTCATAGTTGAAAATGCACGTTCCAATGTAGCAGTTGAAACAGGTAAAGTCAACATAAGACGGATCAATCTATCAATAAGAGGATAACTTGTCGAATTTTTTGTTTTTGCCAACATTTGACACAACTCATAAATGGTTGACAGCTTCTAAAACTCGGGAAGTATGGAAATATCAAGCTTATAGTTTTCCAACTGATACTTCAAATGCAATTTTTCTTGCTCGAAGAAATCCATGGGATAACATTTATTTGCAAGTTTGCAAATATCCTCAATCTTGAATGATCTATAACCATCCATAGGATCCAAAGCTGAGCTAAGAACAAGCAATTCCATTACATCTTGCTTAAACCTATTGTTTAATTCTTGCAACTGGGAATAAACTGTAACCATAAAAATATTAACTCGAAAATGATGTTCCATGGTGAGCTGATCTCTTTCAAAACGAGACCGACCTCGGCCTCCTTTATAAGGATAACTCATATCAGGAATCTGTATACCATGATCATTACAAAATAATTTAATTTTGTCCAACAATGGAACCCATCCATCTTCTCTAAATTTTTTAATAAGTATCTTCGTTGTAGACACCAAATGCATTGCATTTAATATATCTTGAGATTTACTTTGCAAAGCTTGGCAAAGATCATCAATAATCTCCATGATATCCCTCATAAGAACAAAAATTCCAAATAGTTTAAAAAATTGGGAGGGCTACTCTATATAATTTTGAAATTATCTAAAAAAAATTTGGGGGTGCGAACTCTTATAATTTTAAAATTTCTAGTATAATATATGATATTTTTCAAATTTTTGGGTGTCTGCCGCCCCTCCCAGCGAATCCATCCTTGATTGGTCCCTCAACTATAGGTTTAAGTTTGGGTGAGATTTTGTAAATCCTTATTTGAGTCTCGTAATTGTTTGATTTAATAATCTAGTAAATATTGGTGTAATTGTTTGATTTAATAATCTAGTGAATATTGGTGTTGGGATCATGGTTTTCATCTTATGAGATTTTTGTCTCATAAGGTTTTTATGTAAATCATGTGTCTCTCATCTTGCTTAATTGTTTTCAATTGTTCTATCATGTTTGGAATTGGCTAATTGTTGTTGATTGTCGTTGAGCCTATGATCCTCATGAATTGATGTATTCAGCCTCCTAGGATCAATTAGGTGTTGTATTGAGAATTTTTAATTTTATTTTGTACTAAATTTTATATAAAATAATGTGATATATTGTAATATTTTCAATGCAAACTAAATATTCACCATTTTGCCTCATAGTTTTCAAAATGTTGCTTTTCTCTAAATAGGTTTTAATTTTTCATTATTATTATTATTTGTATAAAAGCCCTTTTTGGGATATCAATAGCTATATGATCAAAATGTTGCTTTTCTCTAAATAGAACTCGTCGACTATTATAAACTTGTAAAAAATCACATTGATCGGATATCAATAACTATATGATCAAATTAGTTTTTTGTAAGCCGTTTATTTTTCACCGTGCATTTTTTTTCATAAAAAACTGATTTGATCATATAGCTATCGATATCCGATCAACGTGATTTTTTACAAACATATAATATTCGACGTGTTCTACACATTGAACGGTTTAGATTATCGAAACACGACCCGTAGTGGGCCCCCAAGGGCCAGACAGCACTGTCCAGTCCAGATTTGGACCGGAGAGAAGCTCTTGCCATTTTTAAGTACTCTCTCGATTTCTAAGTTCTATCTCAAGCTCTTCCTTCCCGTCGATTCTTCTCCTAGGGTTTATAATCAGTGTTTTGAAGGAGTTTTTAGAAAAAAAAAAAAAACTGGTAAATCTAGTTGTAGTTACAGACAAATTTGTACTTTATCTGATTTTCCCTTTTGTAGTTTATCTGTGTTGCATCTATAATATATATAAATGTTGACATATATTTGTATCTGTTTGTCTTTACATAACATATATTAGGTTTTTGGATACCGTATTCTGAATCTGAGTAAACAAAATTTGAATCTTACCTACTCTATAGTTGATTCTGTTATGGAAAGAATGCACAGTATGTGGGTTATTTGTTGGGAATTTGAATCCCAAATGAAAGGTCCACAGTTTTGAATCAATTTATACATATATATTGCATGGATGATGGAGCAATCAGATGATGTGTTTTATTTTCCAAACAAGTAAAGTGTGAGACAAGAGTAATAAAAAACAATATGGCTTTGCTTACTTCTCTTTTAGCCTTTTTCTACTTATTCTTCCCCATTACTCTGCTCCTCCATTTCTACTCTTTTCTCCATGCAATAGATGAAATACAAGAATTATACCTATCAATTCTGATTAACAATTCACTAAATTATAAATCAATTAAGTTCCTCGAAGAAAACAAAGATATAAATCCATTGCTTAAAGGTTACAAGTGACAATTAAGTGTACTGTTGAAATGCAATTCTCTTCAATTAAGTGTACTGTATGTTTTTGTTGGTAACTTGGCGATTCAATTTCTCAGTTTTGTTTCAATGAGGTTTGATCGCTTTATGGAGATATAGATGTACTTCTGGTCTATATGTTTCTCTGTTTATGGTCTATAGTGTTTTAATTGGAACATTGACATAATTACACAGGTCTACAAGACTTAGATCCCATTTTTTAAGTGTAATTAAAACCATGAAGTCGTATGACATGGTTTTCTTCTATGTTCATTGGACCGGAATGTCTACAACTACAAGTTTATTGTCTTGAAATTTGTATTTACATGGATATTCTTGGCGGCATATTTTCTTGTATTTGCATGCATCAGTTGAAATCAAGTAGGTTGGTGGCTCTGTTTGGTGCATTTTACTATGACCCCTCTCTTTTCTTTTCTTTTCTTTTTTTCCTTTTTTAAATTTGACTTTCTTTGTGCTTGCTTTCGTTTGAAGGCATAATAGTTTGGTTTTTATTGATTGATTTAAGAGAGCAATGTATTTCTTGAATCTATCATAATCTATCAAGAGCATTGCAAAAACTTTTGGTTTCTTCATTATGTTAGCGGAGCACAAATTAATACTAACATCAAACTTTTGATTTCTATATTGAATGATTTGCAGGAAGAGATAGAGCTTGGACTTTCCAATGTAAGAGTTCAATCATTTCCTATATCATTCTCTTCTCCTTCAACTTTATTAGTGTTTCTAAAGATGCAAGCACAAGAACCTTATTCTTGTTTTGTTGATTTATTAAATATCATGTCATTGCAACAGTCCCTTACACTAAAACTACATACCATAAAATGTAGTCTTAGGAGCATCCGGAGATGTATGCAATAGAGCCAGTGATATATATATATATATATATTTGGGTTGTTTTGCATTATTACATTCATGACAAATTGAAGTAAAAAAATAAGTGGTTTTTCATGACCTGTGAATGAACTTATAGTATCTATGTTATGTTGGGGCGGGGTGCAATGTGAAATGTCGAAAGTAATCATATAAACTTGCTTTAACTCGTTGGATTAATCAGGGCTTGTGGAGTTTGCAAGAAACGCAGTAGTTTGAGAAGGCAGCCACATCTAGTTCAGAAGTTAGATTGTTGCTCATCAGCCAATTTTCTTGTTTTCGTTTACACACTGTCACATGTTGAAGCTGCATTTTTACTTAAATTACCCTTTTTAGTTCTACTGAAAATTGGACTTTAAGTATGCATAAGGTGATGGTCTCTCTTTTTTTCTTTTTCTTTTTTAAACATTGTTATTAGTTCAGCCAAAAACTCCACCTATAAATTTGAAGAAGGCAAAAAATCGGCTAATTTTTTTGGCAATACAAAGTTGAACTTGCACCAACAAAGAAGGAAACAAAGAGAAAGGACCGTACCTACTGAATGCTCTCTAATTTTGTTGGTTTGAGTGATATCTGATTAATTTTGGTGGTTTCTTTTAAAATGTCTTCATTGGAAAGGAGTTTAGTTCTAACACTTACTATCTCACCAGGTTGATGTGGCAGAGCTACGGCAAAAGCTGCAAACTATGGAGACCTAACTTCTTCAAAGACAAAAGGCTGCCTCTGAACAAGCTGCCTTGAGTGCACAACAGAGGCAGAGCTCGGGCGGCATGTGGGGTTGGCTTGCCGGATCCCCTCCTAGCCAAGATGCCGATGATGCCTAAAAATTCGAACCCCAAATACACAGTAATTCCTAGTTTTGGAACTCAATCAATTTAATTTTTTTCCCCATTTAAAGTATTTTTTTTTCTTAAACCAGTTCTTTTCAGATATGGAAATAAGATATTCAGTTTCTCTTTGCTAGAGGGAACATGGTAGGTTTACATGTTTGCAATCAGAGACATGAACATGTTTAACTGCTGGAGACATTTTTTGTGGAAGAAATAGTTTCTAAGAAGAGCTTAGTAATTAGAGACATAATCATTGTCAATAATCCTTCATGATTAGTGGTTAATCGGCTATTTATGTTACAGGCTGCAGGTGCAGTTTTTAGTGCAGAACCTTGGACAGTGCCATGGACAGCAAAGATCATTCTGCAGGTAAATTATTTTTTCATTTATTGTATAGTTGTTATTTTTAGGGGTTTCATAGTTTATGTACTAAACAATTTGATGTTCTCAAAGTACCTGGTGTCTTTCTTTCTTTAAAACCCTTGTTCATTATCTCACCGGCATTTCAGCGGGAATCGCGGTGTTTCTCCTCTCGGTCCCCCTGCTTTTGTTTCCTCTATGCTATATTATTGTCCTCTTAGATCACTTTTCTAAGATTTTCCTACTTTATTCTATAAGAAGAAGAAAAATCAACTCTGTTCCTTTATTTTTTCATTCCCATATCAGTTTGTTTTTGTGGGTTTTTTTTTTATTTTTATTTTTTAATTTATCACAGATAGTCAAGAAATGGAATGTGCAACAAAGCAACGTTCAAACATATCAAACATTGTCTCCAAATTTGCCAAAGTCTGCAGATTTAGATCCATTGGTGTCTTCTCCACTGAAAATCCCATCCACAACCACCAACCCATCAATGATTTTGGCAACAATGTCCCATCACCGGAAGACAGCAGCAATGCAACGGAAGAGGCAGAGTGCGACATCAAGAAAACCCATCCCAACCTAGTTGAGATTCAACCCAAAACCACTGAATGTGCTAACATGGAGATCTTGAAGTTGTGTCATCTGCAATTGTAGTTTTTGAAATCATATTGTCTCATTGAATTTGTTATTTGACAGATTTGCATTACATGTGTGTAATACAATAGTTTTTCCTTATATTTTTTGCAAAAACAATTGGCGGCGCCTTTTACACCTATAGCAGCATTTTTTATTGCCACTAAATGTGAAATTTCTAGCAGTGACCCTTTCCTTCCCATTTAAAGGGTAACAAATCATTTGATAGATCTCATTTAAAAGAAAAACTAATGGACACAACTTAACCCCTTTTCTGGAAAATATATATATATATATTTTTATTTGCATAGTTTTTCGAAATTAATAAATCTTACAATTTTTATTTTTTTATTTATTTATGGATTTGGCGCACAGCACAACATATCATTAAAGGGAGTCCGATTTTAATTTTTATAGTTTTATTATAACACATCAATTAAATAGAAATTAAAATTATGTCGTTTAGTGCCTCCCCGTCGTCACCTTTTTGGGAGTAGGTATTTATATTGTATTTCAAATTTAAATTTAAATTCAAAAAAAAAAAAAAAAAGCTGGCGTTAATTAAAAAAATCAACCGAGTTTCTCGAATTTCATTTGTGTTAGATGCATTAAAATACATTTGAGATCAACTTAGTATGTACATAAATTAATTTTAAATACATTTTAAAATTTGTTAAATATTCAAATAAATTTGAATAATTTACTACTCGACTTGATTTGGTTATAAGCACTGTAAAAAACTAAATTACTCGTGATTGAGTCAGTTAAATCTCATTTGAAATTGACTTAAAAAGTAAAAAAGTTAAGGGTGTGTTTGGTAACGTTTACGTTTTCAGTTTATATTTACAAAAATTTTATAAACTGCTTTTTGTTTATTTTTAGAAAAATATAAACTACAAACACGTTTGGTAATTGACAAAATGTTTAAAAAATTTTAAAAATATAAAAAAGAGTGAGAAATGACAAGTGGTGGCAAGTGGCGGCGGAAGACGGTGGTGAAAAGTGGTGACGGTGGGGGGGGTGTTGGTGGTGGTGGTGGGTGGGGGGGTGTGGTGGTGGTGGTGTGGTGGCAAAGTGGTGGGTGGTGGTGGTGGTGGTGGGTGGTGGTGGGTGGTGGTGGTGGTGGTGGTGGTGGCGTGGTGGGTGGCATGGTGGCCGGTGGTGGCTAGTGTTGGGTGGTAAAAAAAAAAAAAAAACTCAAAACTCAAAACGGAAACACATTTTTTGTGTTTTCATTTTTTTGGCCAAATTTATAAATTGAGACCACTGATTTATAAATCAAAAATTTTACCAAATAAGTTTTTATTTGAATTTTTAAAATTTTTATAAATATAAACAAAAAATTGAAAACATAAGTGCCACCAAACGACACCTAAGTTTTTAGCACATTCTGTTTAATTTTCAAACCAAATTTAAATCAGTAATGCTACGCTTCAGGAAAAAAATTTCAGAAAAAGCTTTAGGAAAATTCTCTTACCGGTAAGAGAATTCTCTTACCGGTAAGAGACCCACCACTTTTCATTTTTTTCCTTTGACGTGATGGGTTTCTTACCGGTAAGAGAATTCTCTTACCGGTAAGAGAATTTTCCTGACACATTTCCTGAAGCCTTTTCCTGAAGCCTAGCATTTTTGAATTTCAATATTTACTACTGGATTCAATTACTCATCTCTTTTTTTGCTCTAATCATAAAGTGTGATAATGATTCAATTGGTGTATTGTAAGGTCCTCATATAATAAAACGATTATGATTTTTTTGATAAAATTTTGGATAAATGTTTTGAGTATACTCACTAAAAATATATATATATATATATCAAGCAAAGTAAAGGGAAATTAACAAGGCTACGTTTGGCAATAAGTTCAATTAGCTATAAAGTCAAAAAAATCAATAAAAAAGTCAAAAGGCTAAAATGTTATACAAAAAAAATTAAAAAATCCTTCTTATTGTCTCCACTTTTGCACATATTTTTATAAAAAATTAAAAAAATATCCTCAAGACACTTCAATTTTTTACTTTATACTTTAATCAAAAAAATTAAAAAATTACTAAAAAGATCATTTCCCAAAGTAATTCATAGGGTGGGGGCTTAACTTTTTCTGTGAGTTTCCTGCATAGAGAAAATTGCACCCCGCGTTTATCTAATTAATTTTGGTTTATTACACTAAATCATAATTATCTTTAAATGAATTTGGACTATGCATGGATATTTTTAAATAAAATTCTCAATAAATAAATTATGTGAATACATAATGTTGTTGTTGTGGAGGTCTAACTTCACAAGTCAAGACCAACTGTTCTGTCTGGCGAGGCCTCAACAACCTTCCTCTATATCGGCTTTTAGCTCGTCAAAGCCCTCATGGAAGGGTAGGTCTGAATGACAGCTCAAGATTGGTTTCCAACAGAGCTCAACTCAAATGCCTCTCTCTCACTCTCTCTCTCTCTCCAAGTTCTCATCTTCAACAATCTCTCTGTGTCATTCCTCACCAAAGCCACCATGGTACGTTACGTTTTCTTAATACTGCCTCAAACTCATATTTTGCCCAAATGACTTACATTAATTTCATCAAGTTAATGTGTAACTAGTAAATGTTTATTGCAGTCTCTTACAACCTTGATGTTTAGGTCACTGGTGAGGCTATTGATATCTTTGGTGGGTGAACCAGTGGCCTCAATCACAACCTTACTCTACTACAGTGATCTTCTCCCTCAAAACATCATTTTGCAGAGATGGGTTCGACACGAATTGCTTGATCAAGAGAACTACTTGTTTCATTTTCTCATCAATTTCTTGAGATGTTTTTGGTAGATACAGATACAGTCCCACAAGATACCATTCAGAATGAATCTGAGCCGCACATTGATTTTTTTAGGTGCGTGTAGGTATAATTGTTGATCAATTATAGCCATCGCATGTGAGTCATAATGCAATGAAGTGGATCGTCGGGATTCAATATTTTTTTTTTAGCATGAATTATAGGTGAACCGGCTTGTTTATGAAATTATAACCATTGATTCTCAATAAGTTTTGTTTTGTTTTGTTTCGTTTGGTTTTTCCAAACATCGGATATATTCTTAGCATGTGTAACTTAACTTATGTCTTATTAAGGGAATTAGATGTATTAATTGACTGGTGGAATGAAATTGAAATTTCAGTCAAATTTTGAAGGGAGATGTGTTATAATTCTGTTTATTTTGCATTGTGGTAAGTAGTATTTGTTCTATCTATGCACAATGTGCAGCCTGACATTACATTGAGATTGGGATCAAACTAAAAAAATCACGTTCACCTTATTTGATTTATTCCTCCTTTCCCAAAATTTAATTTTTTTGTTTTTGCGTATTTTTTTTTCTTTTTAGTGAATTATTTTTATATTTTAAATAAAATTTTTAATTTTTAGATACTCCTAATATAAATACACTTAAAAAATATAATATTTGTGAAAAAAATCTTTAGAAAATTCATTAAATACCAAAAATATTTGTCTTTAGTATTTTTCTTTTTTTTTTTTTTGGGTCAAAAAATTTACTTGTTAACTCTATTAGTATAAAAGGATCTCTAAAATAAAATAAAATAAAATAATAAAACAATTAAAAAAGGATTCGCTAAAACACAAATCCAAAAAAAGTCAATTTTTGTTTTTGGATTTTTTTTTTTTTTGGTCATTAATTTACTTTTTCCAATTTTTTATTTTCTGGTCCATATAGTCGAGTACAACCTAAAAATATAATCTCTTTTCAATTTATTTATAATTTTTTTTTTCTAAAGACGAAAGAAGTTAACAAAAAAAAATCACCAAAAAAACTAATTTTAAACAGTAAACTTTTTTGGGGGGGTAAATTACACTTTTCACCCTATAATTTTTAATGAAATTTTAGTTTGACTTCTCATCTTCTAATTGCAATAATTAAATCCTCAGACTTCAATCTGTGTTTTAATATGATCCTTCAGTCGCCTTACCATTTGAAATTTGAGTGACATAGTTAAAACACAACGGACCAAAGTGAATTTTGATGGGTGAAAGTGTAATATGTCATACAAATTTTTTGTTTTAATTCCCTTAATATATGCTCACGTGTGCATTTTTCATCCAAAATTTTTAAGATAAATGATGAAAGTACAAACCACTTTAAAACATGAATTTAAATCTGAGAATTTAATTGTTGTAATGAGAAGATGACCAACCAAGGTGAAATTCAAATAAAATTTTCAAAGTGTATACCCTTTATAAAACTCCTTTAAATTTATAAATCAAATCAAACTTTAAGTCCCATCAAATAAAATCAGTTACATAAATCTATTTTCTCCACTTAATTCTATCAACAATTATTTAATTAATCAAATTAAGAAAATTCATATCTCCATTTACTAATCATAAACCTGTAGAATTTTTGCTTTCCATTATTCATATCATTAATCATTTTGGAGAAATCTAAAAAGATTAAGCATTATAAACACATATATATGCACCTACATTGTGTATGTTGTATTTCCACTTCCAAGGAAAAAAGTGTTGTGCTTTCCATTTTTCTTTTCTTTTCTTTTCTTTCAAGATGTATGCTTCTTTTTTATTAATAAAGTTCTTTCATTCCCCCCTCCCCCCCTAAAAACAATACACACACAAAAATAATAATAATAATATTTTCCCCAACAACACACACACAAAAAAATAATAATAAAAAATATATATACATATATCTATATATCATCTTACAAGCATGTGCATATGTGTGTATGTCTATGTTTATCTCATTGAATTGGATAACATGGAATTATCAATGTGTAGGTTATATCATATTTCATGTATTAGATGTCCCTAAATTAGGAGAGCTATTGCTATAATTTGATAACTCCACCAACGTAGTGTGCTCCAATGGCATTTTATAACAGCTGCTATAATTGAGAAATGGCAAAGCCTGTATCAAATTTGACACAAGCTTTGGCAACTGCTATTTGTGTCCATAAAGGACATCAAAACAACTATTTCCCTCTCTCCCTCCAGTTTTTGTTCATCTTCAGACGATCGGCCGGACGTCCAACTGGACGTTTGGTGGACCAATTTTTGTATTTCTTCCGCTGTGCATTTGCCAAAATGGTCTGAGAAGATGAACAAAACTAAGCTAAAATTTTCTATAATTTGGCAAATGACCATTGGAAGACCATTGCTATTGTGTGTGCCAATTTCCAACTACACTGCTAACCTAGTACTTAGCTGGTGAACACTGACAGAATAGATTGCACCCGAACGACCTGTAACAGAAAGAAGAGACTCTGGCGGTGGTTTGTCCACCCAGGGCCACTCCGACAATCAAATCAGTTATCTCTTAAAGATAGCAAAAGTGCTTAACTCACTATTCAGAGTATAAAAAACGTACCTTAAACCCACGAGGGTGCCTCTCTTTTATAGCCAACACTGACCTAATCCTAATAGAAGCCTAGCTCTAATGAATTCTGTCTCAATGTTAATCTTGGACTCCCAGTTAGATTGGGATAAACTCTCTAAGAGTCTTATCTTTATCTTGACTGAAGTCCTCCCCAATTCTAGGGCTCTTGTCCTTTATCCGCTTATCCCGGATTCCGGTATTCTCGCAGATAACCTCGACCTTGCCGAGATTACCTCGGCATCATGACCAACAAACGTGGTACCTCGGTTGACACTACACTGCCACCTCGGCCACGTATTATCATTCAAAAATTATGTCTCCACAATTGTCCCCTAGGTTCTATTACCTCAGCATCTGTAGACACCCCATTTTTGACCGACCTTAAGACTCAGACGTCACCGATTGAGCACTTGGTGATGTTGCATATTGTGCTCGTTCAGAAGTTTCAGAGTCTCGGCTGTGAGCCTTGCCCCGGACTTTCGGATTCTTTCATGCTTTGCCTCGGTTTGCGAACCAGGCTCGGTTTTCTCTGTTTCTCTTCCAGAAGGAAGGGAGAGGTCTCGTAGATCATCTCTCAGTGGCCGTAGGTTACGTTTCGTGTTCGTAGGCCATTTTGCCCATTTCGGAGCCCGGTTCCTGATTTTTGGAGCCGTCAGGCCGAGTGCCTCGGTTTGGGACCGCCTAACCACCTCCGTTTGCTCCGGTTTTTGGCACGTATCTTATTTACTCCCTTTTGAGGGACACTGTGGTCCGAGAGACGAACTTCGTGGTCGAACACCACTTCGGGTGCCTAACAGTCAGTTTTCGGGGCTCTTGGCTGCGCGTTTCGACCCCCGAACATTCATTTTGCATCGGTTTGAGTTCATTTTTGGCAGGGACCTCTGTTTCATTGTTGAAAAGGTCGTAGAAGGGTGGGAGGCCAGTAATTATTTCAGCAACCAGTTACATTCCTTCATCGCCCTCCGTCGCCCATTTTTCTCACTCGAAAGCCAATGTTGACCACCCTAAGGCCACTTTTTCTTGCCCAAAACCACATATTTGTGTTGTAGACACCTGGGAGGCCACCAATATCACATGGCCGGCCAGTAATTGTCATTGACCCTTTTGAACCCCTCCAAAAAATGACCTTTTCTCTCTCCTGGTTCACTGTCTCCAGTTTTTTACCATATGGCTGTGTTGAGCACACATGGGAGGCCACCAATTTGTGGTGGCCGGCCACTAATGCCACTTGACCCTTTTGACCCTTGGCTGGCTGGCCATGGGGAGGGCCGGCCGGCCACCTAAACCCTAGCAAGCTGGCCGGCCATGATCCTCAGGGTTGGTACATTACAAATCTGTCCTCCTTTTCCCCCCAGATTTTATATCCGGGAGGCTGCAGTTTTGGAGGGAAACTTGAATTGTTTCCCCCCAATTTTCCCCCTCTTTTGCCTATATAAACAGCCCCCAGCCCTTGTCTTGAGGGTTAGAAAAATTTTCTTTGAGCCTCTTATATTGGAGCCCTCTCTCTTTACACTTCAAGCCTCCAAACCTCCTAAACCTTACACCATTTCTACACCACCACCTAGCACCACACCACCACCTCCATTCCAGCCACTTGTAGCTGATTTCCAGAGCTGAGGAGCACCATTTCTTGTGCCAAGAGGTTGTCAAAGATTGGTCTACAAGGCTGAGTCTTTTTTCCTTTCTTTTGAGTTCATTTTTGCATGCTTTCTTAGCCATTCTTGCTTACACTTTTGGGCTATGACCCTAACTGAAAATAGCATTTTTGTGAGCTCTTTTTCATGTTTGTTTAAGAGCCTCTCACTGTTTGAGGCTTCCTTTTTGCACTTGCTTCTTTACCTCTCTTGTATGCCTATTTATTGTGTAGTATTTTTGGCCTATGTATAAACTGTTTTGAGCTCTGTCATAAACTGTAAAGTGGATTTTTTTGAGCCCTTCTTCAACATTTTTGAAGGGCTCATCACTGTTTGGGGCCTCCTTTTGTCACTTTCCTTTGTATCCCTCTTTTGACCCCATTTTTTGCATGATTTGTTAGCCTCTTGTGCTTCTGTTTTTGGGCTCTGGTCCGAACTATAAATGACCTTATTTTGACCCCCTCTTCATGTTTCATTAAGGTTCTTTTACTTTTCAAGGCATCCCTTTTGTACTTTGTGTTATAGCTCTCTTTTTGGCCTTATTTTGCATAGTATTTTGAGCATGCTTGTGCACTGTTTTGGGTTTGGTCATCAACTGTAAAATGATATTTTTTGGGCCCCTCTTCAACATTGTTGAAGGGCCTTCATCTGTTTGAGGCCAGCAACCATCACTTGCTTCTTTGTCCCTCTTTTGGCCCATTTCTTGCATGAGAGCTTAGCCATACTTATGTTTGTCTTTGTGGTTTGTTGTAAACTGTAAAATACCATATTTTGGGCTCTCTTCAACATTGTAGAAGGGCCCTTCTCTGTTTGAGGTCAGCAGCTGCTACTTGCTTCATTATCTCGCTTTCGGGGCCATTTTTGCATGCTAACTTAGCCCCATTTGTGTTCACTGTTTGGCTTTGCTTAAAACTGTAAACATGCTTGTTATGGGGCTGTCTTGATTCTGTCTTCACACTTCATGTTCAAATAATGCATGCATTGCATAACCATAGGTCATTCCATGCGCCTAATTTCATGTTTCGAGATTCATTTCATGCATTGAGTGTCATTTTGCCATCTTTCGGGGCTGTTTTGCATCACTTATTTCCTCTGAAATTTGCATGCTAGTATGCCATATTCCATGCTTTTCCATGTCTTGTTAGAGTGGCATTTCGTGCCTTAGGGTTGGTCCTCGGTTTGCGTGCACATGTGCACGCATTTCGAGTGTCTCATTTTCATCTAATGGCCTCTTATGTGAGTGTGGCTGAGGTCCACTCATGTTGGTGTAAGTCCATTATGCATTGTGTATGCCATTTCATTCCATAGCATTGTGTATGCTAGGTTGTATGTTAGCGCATTGTGTATACCATGTTACCTCGTGCGTCGTGTATGCCATTTCATAGCATTTCGCATGTTAGGTTGTATCTTAGTTGCATTCATGCATGTCATGCATATTGCATTGTGTTTGGGATAGGAGTTTGCCCGAGCACGGGAAACAAGGTACGTTTCGTACTCCGAGTGACGAAACGTGTCTCAATTTCCCAGTCACCGACACTCCGGATTGTCCATGATGAAGTTAGGTCTTAGTCGTATTTTTATGTGCATTCATTCCATATTGAGTTGTGCAATTCGACTCCTCGGCTATCATGCATCGAGATGCGTGATTGGTGGCACGAGGATCGAGGCATGCATACATGTGTGAAAATACTTTGTCATGTCCCTCTGTTGCTTTCTGTTGCAGCAAATCAAGAATCAGCAGCCTTCCGAAGCTTGGCACGTATTCCAAGAATAATTACAAACAGAGGCTAATTGGGGCATCGCCATGGATTTCCGCGCAAAGGCAACCCGAGCATGCATCATTCATCATCCGGAGAAGAGTCGAGACAGTCCCTGGCTTGCGTGCCAATTTAATGCTTTCCTAGTTAAATTTGTTAATTAATTAGGGTTTTGTACATATTTGGACTGTATTATTTATTTGGACTATACTATTCGGGACTGTATATTATTTATTCGGACCCTCTGCGCGAGGGCAATGTTGTAATAAGTGTGCGTGAGTGTGATGTATGTCTTCCAACCCCACGTCTTTCTTCCCTTTTAGTTACCAACTTATGATGGTTAGAGTAGGGCATGTTTCAATTAGCATACAGTATGATAGCATGTTTGCATTCATTCATCTGTCTTGCATGCACCGGGCTCGGCGCATCATACTAACTGCATTTGTATTTCAATTCCAACTTGAATACATGTTAGCTGTAGCATTCCATATGCCATGTTTAGAATAGCCGAGCCTACTATAGTTGCGTTTTTGCATGTGTTGCATTAGGCATTTCTGTATATTTAGGATCATGCATGGATTTCTAATCGGTTTCTGTTTTGGCTTGGAGTACTCGGTGAGTTTTATGCTTTAGCATCCTTGCATGCGTATGAGTGACTGCCATTAATAGCATGCTTACCATGAGGCTAACTGCTTATGTGATATAACTGCTTGAATGTCTGTGGGTGAAGGTTGGGTTGTTTAGATTGGAACAAATCATCAACTGTTTGTTTTAAGCCCACTAGATAGTGGCAAAAACATGTTTTCTAAGCCCACCCGAGGGTGGCAAATCCACGTCTTAGCCTACCTGCGGGTAGCACCACCAAACCATTTTCAAACAAACAAACAAACATGAAATGTTTTGTTCAAATTCAGGCGACCCAGTCTATATTTGTATGTTGTGCGCATCACATAGTAAATCTAGGCTAATAACCGGAATAAGAACGCACAATATTTTCAAAACTAGATATCATGGTTAGTAGAGGCCGATCTTTGATCGGGCGAGTGGGGGTGCTCACGAAGTGACCTTCCCCAATCGTACCCAAGTTCCCGAGCCGAGGCAACTTTGGTGATGACGGACACGTGGCCTTAGGCAACGAGTCAGGGTATCCTAAATTTCCCAAAATAAAACATTTAGGTGGCGACTCTATATCTAGCAAAGCAGTCCATGTTTGGCACTTCTTTCAAAAATCTGTTTCTCAAAACGATTTGCCGGATTCGGACTCTTTGGTTGAGATTAAGAACCGTGACACAAATCGAGTCCGAAGTGTAGCGAGGCCCCCCCCCACGGGCTTGTTTACAGTTTCTGGCGACTCTACTGGGGAGTTAGAGAACTTGACTCGAACTCATGATATCTGGTTTTGACTGCATTTGTGTGTTTCTTTGCATTGCATTTGCATTGGTGCGCCTAGGACACCGTGTTTGCCATCTACTATTCCTGAATGGTTTGCCGGAGGCTTGTCTTGTCAAGGCATGACCATAAGGCTGAACGGTTGTGGGCTCTGCCAAGATGTAGAACACAAACCGGTTTCTGGGCACCCCTTTTGACCATTCGACCTAGTGCATATTCGGAATCCGTAGTGACCATTCCAAACTAGGACAGGTTGCTTACCCGATATAAGTTGTTTGAAACCGCTGCGTGCATAGTGAATCCCTAGCTCCTGACAAAATAGGACAGGGAAACCCTACCCCTCCATAGCGGTGTTTTGGCTCTCACTTGCTTGTTATGTGCTTTTAGAATGCGTCTCTATAGGAATACATGTATCAGTCTACAAGTTTGGGCATCGAACTGCGGTACCAGATTCGATGTTTGGGCATCGCTGCGCGAGCACCGGTTAGTACTTTGGAATTGATTCACGAGGTATCAGTTCTTGGTAGAATTTGAGCTATGCAGCAGGGTACAATCATTATTTCTGCTCATATGGGTTATCGTGAAATCACGCTGAGATGCTGTCTGTTTTCCCTTTTGCTAGGTAGTCCTAGAATCATAGCTTGAGAAGGCTCCAATATCCCCCGGTACACCGAACTTGTGTTGATAGACTTTGTCGGGTTAGAGATTAAGTTCAAGGGCAATCAGTGTTCCTTTACCAGAGGCAAGGTAAAAAGGCTAGTCAAGCACAGATCATCAGTTCAACAACCTTCGGATTAGCAGTCATTATTCATCTCACCTGTGTGCAGTTGGGTTGAGATACCTCAGGGAGTTACACTTGTTATTCAGCTAGGTCAGGGCAGTATGGCAGGGATGGAAGAAATGATGCGTCAGCTTCAAGAGAGTATAAAGCTCATGCAGCAAGACGCTGTCCGTCAAGCGGAATTCGCCAAGCAACAGGCCGTGGTCATAGCCCAACAGGCAGAGACAATTGCGTTAAGCGAGCAAAGAAACAGTATCTACTTCACACCAGGCTCCTCCCCCACCAAGAGTTCCCATACTCAGAGAGGCAACCCACGTCCAGGATGATACGGACATTCCAGGCGGGCCAGCTCCACCCCCGGTTCTACTCCAACTATCTAAAACACCCACCAACCTACCAGACTCCCCCTTTGAGCTCGAGACGGACCCCACAGCATTGAAAGTGAACAAGCTTGAGAAATTGTTCAAAAAGTCTCAGGGGGCCCATTCTATTCCTGATATAGAGGATGGTTATACCGACTCAGTGGTGACATTATCGGATCGGTTCAAGATGCCACATATCGATCGATTTGATGGCTCTGAAGACCCAATGGTGCACCTCCAACTGTTTTCTGATATCCTGAGGCCAATGGGTTTAACCACAGCCCAGAAATTGTCACTATTCGGCCGAACCCTGTCCGGGATAGCCGCAATCTGGTATGCAAAACTGGAGAACTCTGTGAAACAGAACTGGGAAGAGTTGGCTGAGGCCTTTATTGCTCAATACTCCTATAACACACAGATCAAGGTCACAACTCGTGATCTCGAAGTCACCTGCCAAGAACCAAAGGAGGGTTTCTCAGAGTTCGTAACGAGATGGAGAGCAAAGGCCTCAATGATGACTACAAGGCCTTCCGACAAAGATCAGATCAAGATGATTGTTCAGAATCTGCATGGCAAGTTGCTGCAAAAGATGGTCGTTCTACCTCTGTTTACTTTTCCAGCCCTTCATGAAATGGGGATTCAAATCGAGGATGCCATCAAACAAGGGATCTTTGCAGAAGATAATGAGCCTTTGAAGAGGAATGTTGCTCGCAGCTCCAATGCTACTACTGATGGTAGCACAGCTGCAAAATGCTCAGAAGTAGACACTATCACCACTTCCCTCAATGGCCAAAAACCAACCACTTCAACTCGGCCCCAAGCCTGAAAATTCCATCCTCTTTACATGAGTCTCTCTCAAGCTTTGAAAAAGCTACGAGAAGAAGGGCACCTAGAACTTCTAGAACCCCAACCCCTTCCAAACCCTCTTCCGCCAAGATATGACCCAGCTAAATACTGTGCCTACCATCAATAGCATGGTCATGATACGAACCGTTGCATCCGCCTCCGTCATAAGATTCAGGATCTTATTGACGAAGAGACCCTAGCTCCACCAAAAAGACCTCAGGTTAGTACTGACCCATCACCTCTACATCTCAACCTTATCCATATACTGCCATCCATCTACGACCCCAGCATATACATCACCCCAGCCCATCTACCCAAGCCTGAGGTGTTCATTCTAGAAAGCATGGACTTATGCATGATGGATGCACCTGGACCCCAATCATCTCAAATCCGTGAGCCCACTACTTTTGAGCTGAAGAGAATGATCGAAGATCTTCAGAAAACTGTGACAGATTTGGCCTCTAGGACATTGGCTCCGTCATTAGCCACATCACATACCAGGGAGTTCATGTCAAAAGGCTCCCCAGTCTTGGAACAAGCTGCATTTGAGGAATGCCAATCCCTTGGCAAAGTGGAGGCGAGTGGAAAGAACAAGATAGGGGCTGCCATGGATCCCCATGAACATCTTCTGTTGGCTGTTGAGGCTTTGAAAGCTAAGGGACTGAACAAAGAGCAAGTGCTCGCAGTTGTTGCAAAAACTGTGGACGACATTTTCGCCACTCAAGTTGGGGGCAGTTTGAATCAAAGGGCAAGCCGAAAGAAGGGTCGTTGTATCAAAAACGTTCATTTCAGCTATAATCCTGCACTCGGAAGAGATCAACAAACCAAAGCCAAGACTGCAAATCCCTTATCAAAAGGCCCAAAGAAAATCCACAAACCTTGAGGTACCAACCCCGAGGTCAGAGGGTATTTCATGCCCTCTATATGCCTTTGTCCAAAGCTCTCCAAGTCCTTGTTGGACAAGGCCATCTTAAACCTCTTGAGCCTCGGCTTCTCCTAAATCCTCTTTCGGCTACGCATGATGCCGCCCAGTACTGTGCCTTCCATCAGCAAACCGGTCATGGCACCAACAATTGCTCTCGTCTTCGCCACGAAGTGCAAGATCTGATTGACAACAGGGTCATTGTCGCGCCAAGCTCTGCAAAGTCTATCGGCACTAGATCGGTGAACTTGGGAGATAATGTGACCATGTGATCGGGGGATGAACCACCTGCGAGCAGCGCTCGATTAACTCCAGACGCAGGAATGGCATGCACTGTTCTGAGCAACATGCAAATACCAGTTTTGCTACATTCTGACTTGGGTATTGAGTCAGTCTTGTTGTTTTGTTTTAAGTCCGTCCTTTTGTTTTGAGTCAGTCTTTTCATACTGAGTTAGTAAGGTCTGTCTTGTTGTATTGAGTCAGTCTTGTTGTACAAAGGTCAGGTGATTCTGGGAGGTGTTACCTCGGGCGTCACCATTTTGTTTCGCGTTTGTCTTTTCGTTATGTTTTGAGTCTGTTTCTGTCGTGGAGCCAGTTACACCATCAGATTCTGAATGAAACAGCAGTGGTTTTTCACGCTTTTGTGCTTGTTTCTACCTTGTGCCAGTTGTGCCAGAGAGTTTGAACGAAACGACAATACTTTTTGCCTACTTTTCTGTGCCTCAAACTCATTGCATTGACCTAAGTTTTTCAAAACCTTTTGAACACTGTAGTGAAAACGAAGAGGAAGGAATTCCTCGGGTTTTGCAAAAATTTGATCAACTGAGAGAAAGAGAGGCGTACTAAACCCTTAATGAATGAAATCATGCTTCTTAATGTGAGTACTGGGAAGGATCCTGGCTTGATCCAGATTGGTTCTACATTGTCTTTAGCGCGAGCGACTGGTCGCTTCCTTAAAAGATTTCAAAAAATGTTTTTGCGCGATCCTGCGAAGACCTGTGTGGAATCACTCTTGAGATTGTGCAGCCTAGGATCGCTCTCAGCCTCGAGACTCAACCCCTTGCTTTCAAACCTTGGACCTTAATTCAGAGTGTTCAACGGTCAACCGCAATGTGAGGCCTGTGTGGCCAGATTCGAAGCAGCCCGCGACCTAGGGGCAGAAAAATGTCAGATGTGCTCGAAGAGCCGAAGATGGATCATCCTGCAAATCAATGAAGACTGGCAAGAATGCCAAATCCCAGAGGGAGGAAGAAGAAAGTATTGCTGAAGAAAAACTAAGTTCCGATCCACAACACCAGGGGCAAATTCAGCCCCCATTGGATGGACTCCTGCATCATCAGCGAACAGCAGCCATTCTCTTGGATTCAGATGACTTCAGGATCTCAAAACCATTTGACATGAACAAAGCTACACTTTTACCCTTGAGAGGCTCGCTGGGCCGAAAACCCGGAAGGGCGACCCAGGCAAAAGTTAGAGCAAGAAAAAGAAGAGAAAAAAAATGCAAAGAATGAAAAAAAAAAAGAAAAAAAAAAGAAAAAAATGAAGAGAATGCAAAGAAAAGAAAGAAAAAAAAAAGAAGAGAATCAGAAAAACAAAGCTCGCAAGGTTGAAAACCCGCAACAGGCACCTTGGCAAAAGTTAGAGCATAAAGAGGAGAGGTTAAATACCCGAGTGTACCTTAACCCCGAACTACGTAAGGCTTCATTCCCATCTTTGGGATACGTAAGCAACTTCATTCTGAAGTCCAGCCGTAAAACACTTCAATTTGATTGTGTCCATACGATGGTTCTGGTCACCTTTGTCTTCTCTGTATCTGAGGATTTGGTTGTGTTCGTCACTCTAAGGACTGACTACAATGCGCTGCGGTGCCATTCAAACAAGGGGCAACTTTCTGTTGCCATTCAATGCGCCGCGGTGTCGTTCAAACAAGGGGAAACTTTCCGTTGCCATGCAGCTCTCTTCAAGCAAGGGGCAATTTTTCTTCGGATTTGAGGTTGTGCATCTCGAGAGTGGGTTCTATGCTCGTTAAGCAGTGGCCGATTGCAAAAATAGTTTTTGAGAATTTTTACTGAGGTTGACTGATTTTCTCTCAAAAACTATTCCATTTTTTCCAAAACTGGACCCTTTTCCTGGACCCAAAAAAGAAAAATTTTTAGTGCTCATAACCTAACTTGCATGATTTTGAATCAGAAAATCGAACAAGCGCGTTAATCTAACTCTCATTTTGGTTAAAATTGTTTTAGTAGAAAAATCAAAACAAAAATGGTCAAAATAATGAACTAGGGGCACAGTTAAGTCAGGTGTTCTGTCTTTTCCCCTTTGTCAAAATACTTGCTAGAAAGGGCACTCTAATTGTCAGAAAGGGCACCGTATTCGCCAGAAAATGGCACAACAAAGGGCTAAAAGCTCTCTCACCCTCCAAGCAACGAGGTATCAAGCCAAGTGCGAAGCACGAACTGGAATGGGGCAAGATATTCCACTCCATCATCTGGACAGATCTTATCACGTTCGAACTCCCCAGCAAAGCATCATCAACCGATGTTAGCTGCAGATTTGCTACACACCTAGTTGTAGCGCAACCCTTCTATGGGAGGAATTTACTAGCTGTGAATGGAAGAAAGAGAATCTAGCAGCATGCTAGGGGCAAGAGCCTGTAACTCCCTGTTTATCCATCAACCACCCAGGGGAGGGATTGAAAAATGAGAGATTGAAGAATAGAGAGATGTGCGATGAGAGAAAAAGTGAGAAAATGGTTTTTTCAGAAAACAAGAGATTGAGTGCCAGAGTGATGTAAGAATCACAAATAACAAAGGGTGGGAAACACTACCCGGTGAAACAGGCTCCCTATGCACGTCTGAGTGTCATTCCTTTTTTTGTTTTATCTCGATTCTTGTTTTGAGTCGTTTCGAGTGTTACTCGATGTGTTTAGGTTGCTTACCTTTTGTTTTCCGTTGTTGAGTCGTAGTGCGCTGTGTTCAGTCATAGGCTCAATACCCTGATCAAGAACTCATGTCTCAATTTCAAAAATAAAATCATTTTGCGCTCAGAGTGCCGTGCCATTCCCTACATTTGCGCAAAACAAGATTCGTTCTTTCGTAAAACCGTAAGGTTCAACCCAGGCCACGTGAGAATAGTAAAGCAAGGACCTATTTGAAGCTATATAGGTTCCAGACTGCAAAGCAAAAGAAAAGAGCGAAAATCGAAGCATCTGAGTGTGCTTCAACTTCAGAAAACTCTGTGATTGTATTCCGGATGTACCTTTTCAAGCCTTGTCAATGCTCCGAAGTATGAGTGTGCCTCTACCTCAAGCGCAAGATCAAGCCTGCTTCAAAGTTATGCACCCATCCACCCGCATTGTTACGCACCTTTCCACTCGTATTGTCATGCACACTTTACTTGCATTTATTTGCATCTTGTGTTATCTTCTACCATTTATCCTTTTTACGCTGAGCAGCGTTTGGGATCGTTGTCCTCCGGGACTTTCTTAGGTTGCGTTGTGCGCGCACTTGAGCGGTTGTTTTTGGACCTTTTCTCACGATTTCAGCGTGGTTAGAGTGTTCTCTTCCTCACACGATTTCAGCGTGTTTGGAATTTATCCCAATTTGCATTGAAGACGCGCTGGGCGGGTTGTTTTAGGACCTCTCCTCACGATTTTAGCATGGTTTGAGTGACTCATTCCTCACACGATTTCAGCATGTTTGGATCTTATCTCAGGTTGCGTTGTGCACGCACTTGAGTGGTTGTTTTCGGACCTCTTCTCACGATTTCAGTGTGGTTAGAGTGTTCTTTTCCTCACACGATTTCAGCGTGTTTGGAATTTATCTCAGGTTGCGTTGTGTGCGTACTTGAGCGGTTGTTTTTGGACCTCTTCTCATGATTTCAACGTGGTTATAGTGTTCTCTTCCTCACGCGATTTCAGCGTGTTTGGAATTTATCCCAGTTTGCGTTGAAGACGCGCTGGGTGGGTTGTTGTTTTGACCTCTTCTCACGATTTCAACGTGGTTTGAGTGTCCCATTCCTCACACGATTTCAACGTGTTTGGATCTTATCTCAGGTTGCGTTGTGCACGCACTTGAGCGGTTGTTTTCGAACCTCTTCTCACGATTTCAGCGTGGTTAGAGTGTTCTTTTCCTCACACGATTTCAGCGTGTTTGGAATTTATCTCAGGTTGCGTTGTGTGCGCACTTAAGCGGTTGTTTTTGGACCTCTTCTCATGATTTCAGTGTGGTTAGAGTGTTCTCTTCCTCACACGATTTTAGCGTGTTTGGAATTTATCCCAGGTTGCGTCGTGCACGCACTTGAGCAGCTATTTTCAGACCTCTTCTCACAATTTCAGCGTAGTTAGAGTGTTCTTTTCCTTACACGATTTCAGCGTACTTGGAATTTATCTCAGGTTGCGTTGTGTGCGCACTTGAGCGGTTGTTTTTGGACCTCTTCTCACGATTTCAGCGTGGTTTGAGTATTCTTTTCCTCACACGATTTTAGTGTGTTTGGAATTTATCCCTGATTGTGTTGTAGACGCGCTGGGCGGATTGTTTTGACCTCTCCTCACGATTTCAGCGTGGTTTGAGTGTCCCGTTCCTCACACGATTTCAGCGTGTTTGGATCTTATCTCAGGTTGCGTTGTGCGCGTACTTGAGCGGTTGTTTTCAGACCTCTTCTCACGATTTCAGCGTGGTTAGAGTGTTCTTTTCCTCACACGATTTCAGCGTGTTTGGAATTTATCCCTGGTTGCGTTGTAGACGCGTTGGGCGGGCTTGTTTTGACCTCTTCTCATGATTTCAGCGTGGTTAGAGTGTTCTTTTCCTTACACGATTTTAGCGTGTTTGGAATTTATCCCAAGTTGCGTTGTAGACGCAGTAGGCGGGTTGTTTTTGTTTACCTCTTCTCACGATTTCAGCATGATTTCCGAGACTAAAGTCTGGTTTAAATACCCAGAGGTATATCCTCGGCTTGAAATCTGTATGGCAGCCCCATAGATTGAGATAACATATGTGTGCGTCTCAATTCTGGATACTAAATCAGCCTAGTCTGTCACCCTGTTGGAGAATAGGGAAAGCTGCAACCATAGTCAGGGAGAAAAGTAACACCTGTGGTTCGACCAAGAAGAAGCGAGAGATCTCCAGCACCATGAGGCACGATATTGTATGTACGGTTCATTTGAGGCTAGTGCGACCAGACGAACCGCGCAGGTATTGTATCTTCTCCGTGTGAGACGCGACGAGAATTGAATAATTCTCCGCATTCCTAACTACATGAAATGTAGTTATTGCTTGGCATTCTTGCTTAAAACTGTTGCATCTGTTTGCGAATATTTGCTTCATTACAGCTTGCTGCACTTGAATGATCATCAAGTTACATCTGGCCTTGTGCATATCGTTTTGTATTTTGCCCCCTGCCTGCGGGCACATCTTTGATTATATCACCTATTTGTCTAAGTCTTCAGCCTTGTCAAAAATGGGTCGTCTCTGGGCTTTGACAGTCACTCCCGTCACTTATGACTTTCGAGTTCTGTCAAAGAGGGGCAACTGTAGACACCCCATTTTTGACTGACCTTAAGACTCAGACGTCACCGATTGAGCACTTGGTGATGTTGCATATTGTGCTCGTTCAGAAGTTTCAGAGTCTCGGCTGCGAGCCTTGCCTCCGGACTTCCGGATTCTTTCATGCTTTGCCTCGGTTTGCGAACCAGGCTCAGTTTTCTCTGTTTCTCTTCCAGAAGGGAGGAAGAGGTCTCGTGGATCATCTCTCAGTGGCTATAGGCTACGTTTCGTGGTCGTAGGCCATTTTGCCCATTTCGGAGCCCGGTTCTCGATTTTTGGAGCCGTTAGGCCGAGTGCCTCGATTCGGGACCGCCTAACCACCTCCGTTTGCTCCGGTTTTTGGCACGCATCTTATTTACTCCCTTTTGAGGGACACTGTGGTCCGAGAGACTAACTTCGTGGTCGAACACCACTTCGGTGCCTAATGGGCCGGGCTTCCAGACTCTCGCGTTTGACCCCGAACATTCATTTTGCATCGGTTTGAGTTCATTTTTGGCAGGGACCTCTGTTTCATTGTTGAGAAGGTCGTAGAAGGGTGGGAGGCCAGTAATTGTTTTAGCAACCAGTTATATTCCTTCATCGCCTCCGCCTGCTTTTTCTCACTCAAAAGCCAATGTTGACCACCCTAAGGCCACTTTTTCTTGCCCAAAACCACATATTTGTGTTGTAGACACCTGGGAGGCCACCAATATCACATGGCCGGCCAGTAATTGTCATTGACCCTTTTGAACCCCTCCAAAAAATGGCCTTTTCTCTCTCCTGGTTCACTGTCTCCAGTTTTTTACCACATGGCTGTGTTGAGCACACATGGGAGGCCACCAATTTGTGGTGGCCGACCACTAATGCCACTTGACACTTTTGACCCTTGGCCGGCCGGCCATGGGGAGGGCCGGCTAGCCACCTAAACCCTAGCAAACTGGCCGGCCATGATCCTCAGGGTTGGTACATTACAAATCTGTCCTCCTTTTCCCCCCAAATTTTATATCTGGAAGGCTGCAGTTTTGGAGGAAAACTTGAATTGTTTCCCCCCCTCCATTTTCCCCCCTCTCTTGCCTATATAAACAGCCCCCAGCCCTTGTCTTGAGGGTTAGAAAAATTCTCTTTGAGCCTCTTATATTGGAGCCCTCTCTCTTTACACTTCAAGCCTCCAAACCTCATAAACCTTACACCATTTCTACACCACCACCTAGCACCACACCACCACCTCCATTCCAGCCACTTGGAGCTGCTTTCCAGAGCTGAGGAGCACCATTTCTTGTGCCAAGAGGTTGTCAAAGATTGGTCTACAAGGGTGAGTCTTTTTTTCTTTCTTTTGAGTTCATTTTTGCATGCTTTCTTAGCCATTCTTGCTTACACTTTTGGGCTCTAACCCTAACTGAAAATAGCATTTTTGTGAGCTCTTTTTCAAGTTTGTTTAAGGGCCTCTCACTGTTTGAGGTTTCCTTTTTGCACTTGCTTCTTTACCTCTCTTGTATGCCTATTTCTTGTGTAGTATTTTTGGCCTATGTATAAACTGTTTTGAGCTCTGTCATAAACTGTAAAGTGGCTTTTTTTGAGCCCTTATTCAACATTTTTGAAGGGCTCATCACTGTTTGGGGCCTCCTTTTGTCACTTTCCTTTATATCCCTCTTTTGACCCCATTTTTTGCATGATTTGTTAACCTCTTGTGCTTCTGTTTTTGGGCTCTGGTCCGAACTATAAATGACCTTATTTTGACCCCCTCTTCATGTTTCATTAAGGTTCTTTTACTTTTCAAGGCATCCCTTTTGTGCTTTGTGTTATAGCTCTCTTTTTGGCCTTGTTTTGCATAGTATTTTGAGCATGCTTGTGCACTGTTTTGGGTTTGGTCATCAAGTGTAAAATGCCATGTTTTGGCCCCTCTTCAACATTGTTGAAGGGCCTTCATCTGTTTGATGCCAGAAACCATCACTTGCTTCTTTGTCCCTCTTTTGGCCCATTTCTTGCATGAGAGCTTAGCCATACTTATGTTTGTTTTTGTGGTTTGTTGTAAACTGTAAAATACCATATTTTGGGCCCCTCTTCAACATTGTAGAAGGGCCCTTCTCTGTTTGAGGTCAGCAGCTGCTACTTGCTTCATTATCTCGCTTTCGGGGCCATTTTTGCATGCTAGCTTAGCCCCATTTTTGTTCACTTTTTGGCCTTACTTAAAACTGTAAACATGCTTTTTTGGGGGCTGTCTTGATTCTGTATTCACACTTCATGTTCAAATAATGCATGCATTGCATAACCATAGGTCATTCCATGCGCTTAATTTAATGTTTCGGGATTCATTTCATGCATCGGGTGTCATTTTGCCATCTTTCGGGGCTGTTTTGCATCACTTATTTCCTCTAAAATTTGCATGCTAGTATGCCATATTCCATGCTTTGCCATGTCTTGTTAGAGTGGCATTTCGTGCCTTAGGGTCGGTCCTCAGTTTGCGTGCACATGTGCACGCATTTCGAGTGTCTCATTTTCATCTAATGGCCTCTTATGTGAGTGTGGATGAGGTCCACTCATGTTGGTGTAAGTCTATTATGCATTGTGTATGCCATTTCATTCCATAGCATTGTGTATGCTAGGTTGTATGTTAGCGCATTGTGTATACCATGTTACCTCGTGCGTCATGTATGCCTTTTCATAGCATTTCGCATGTTAGGTTGTATCTTAGTTGCATTCATGCATGTCATTCATATTGCATTGTGTTTGGGATAGGAGTTAGCCCGAGCACGGGAAACGAGGTACGTTTCGTACTCCGAGTGACGAAACGTGTCTCAATTTCCCAATCACCGACACTCCGGATTGTCCATGATGGAGTTAGGTCTTAGTCGTATTTTCATGTGCATCCATTCCATATTGAGTTGTGCAATTCGACTCCTCGGCCATCATGCATCGAGATGCGTGATTGGTGGCATGAGGATCGAGGCATGCATACATGTGTGAAAATACTTTGCCATGCCCCTCTGTTGCTCTCTGTTACAGCAAATCAAGAATCAGCAACCTTCCGAAGCTTGGCACGCATTCCAAGAATAATTGCAAACAGAGGCTAATTGGGGCATCGCCATGGATTTCCGCGCAAAGGCAACCCGAGCATGCATCATTCATCATCTGGAGAAGAGTCGAGACAGTCCCTGGCTTGCGTGCCAATTTAATGCTTTCCTAGTTAAATTTGTTAATTAATTAGGGTTTTGTACATATTTGGACTATACTATTCAGGACTGCATATTATTTATTCGGACCCTCTGCGCGAGGGCAATGTTGTAATAAGTGTGCGTGAGTGTGATGTATGTCTTCCAACCCCACGTCTTTCTTTCCTTTTATTTACCAGCTTATGATGGTTAGATTAGGGCATGTTTCAATTAGCATACAGTATGATAGCATGTTTGCATTCATTCATCTGTCTTGCATGCACCGAACTCAAGATCATACTAACTGCATTTGTATTTCAATTCCAACTTGAATACATGTTAGCTGTAGCATTCCATATGCCATGTTTAGAATAGCCGAGCCTACTATAGTTGCGTTTTTGCATGTGTTGCATTAGGCATTTTTGTATATTTAGGATCATGCATGGATTTCTAATCGGTTTCTGTTTTGGCTTGGAGTACTCAGTGAGTTTTATGCTTTAGCATCCTTGCATGCGTGTGAGTGACTGCCATTAATAGCATGCTTACCATGAGGCTAACTGCTTATGTGATATAACTGCTTGAATGCCTGTAGGTAAAGGTTGGGTTGCTTAGATTGGAACAAATCATCAACTGTTTGTTTTAAGCCCACTAGATAGTGGCAAAAATATGTTTTCTAAGCCCACCCGAGGGTGGCAAATCCACGTCTTAGCCTACCTGCGGGTAGCACCACCAAACCATTTTCAAACAAACAAACAAACATGAAATGTTTTGTTCCAATTCAGGCAACCCAGTCTATACTTGTATGCTATGCGCATCACATAGTAAATCTAGGCTAATAACCGGAATAAGAACACACAATGTTTTCAAAACTAGATATCATGGTTAGTAGAGGCCGATCTTTGATCGGGCGAGCGGGAGTGCTCACAAAGTGACCTTCCCCAATCGTACCCAAGTTCCCGAGCCGAGGCAACTTTGGTGATGACGGACACGCGGCCTTAGGCAACGAGTCAGGGTTTCCTGAATTTCCCAAAATAAAACATTTAGGTGGCGACTCTGTATATGGCAAAGCAGTCCATGTTTGGCACTTCTTTCAAAAATCTGTTTCTCAAAACGATTTGCCGGATTCGGACTCTTTGGTTGAGATTAAGAACCGTGACACAAATCGAGTCCGAACTGTAGCGAGGCCCCCCCGCGGGCTTGTTTACAGCATCCTTATCCGATCTAGTAGAGTAGCCTTCTACCTCAGCTCCGCAACTAATCCCATAGTCTCAACACAATCGCCGACGTCGAACTGCAATCGTCGCTGATATGTATTGTAAGAAAGCTGTTGCAGACGACCTTTTAGCCGACATCCCCGACATTGTCACCGCACAACCCGCACCATCCCAGCCTCAGCCAAAGCCGAAACAAAAAGGCTGAAGAAGGCCCAACCTAAGGCAACGATGACTCAGATCGACTCTAAGGACACCTTGTCGATCTCAAAATTGGCCGAGGGCGAGAAGAGCACCTCTACAGCCGAGAAGAGGCCCGCCGAGGCCGCATCTTCTGAATCAACTAGGTCGAAGAAACCGAGGTCCGAGTTGGCAACAACCTCGGGATCTCTGAAGTCTGATGCCCCCTGGGCTCCTCCAATTACAATTGAGGACAAGCCGGTCAGAGCTGGCAATAGCGCCGATGACATTGAAGTCGGTGTTGCCCTCTCTACTGCCTTGCTCCTTCCCAATGATCTCAATTGAAATGCCGAGATGAGCGAGGATGAAAATTTCGCTCAAATGTTGCAGTATTTCGTCCAAGTAAGACCCTAACACTTGGTACTTTGCATTCTCTGTTTTTCCATACTTGGAGAATTTTTACTAACGTTTGTTTTTTCCATTTCTTCTAGGCTATCCAGCATGGCCACTCCTGCGCAATGCAAGCCTTCAACATTAAAAAGGAGTTAGCAAATAAGACTAAGGAGGCTGCTAGTTTACAGAGGGCCATTAACAAGGCTGAGACCAAGATGAAGACTTTAACAAACCAGGCCGAGGAAGCCAAAAAAGCTACGGATGAGGTTGATGAGAGGGTAGGGGCTGCCGAGGCCATTGCCAAAGTCCTCGAAGCCGAAAAGAAAAAGGCCGAGGAAAAGAAAGTCAAAGCCCAAGCTGAGCTTATTGCTGCCCTGGCCATAAAGGACGTCGAGATCAAAGCGGCTGATGAGAAGGCATACGCCGAGGGGGCAGCCGACGTCAAGGAAGATTACAAGAAACAAGTGAAGTAGGCATGCAACAAGGGTTTCACCCTTGGTTGGATGGCTGCTCTGAAGAATTAGTTGTCCCTAAGAACTCTCCCCTAAAAAGTGCCAGCAATCTCATCTTGCCATTCCCCCCCTACTCCAAGCCAATCCGAGGACGAAGCTAAGTCCAAGGATGAAGCTGAATCCGAGGACGAAGCTAAGGCCAAAAAGAAAAAAGAAGTTGTTAGGGCCAAGTCCCCTACTCTAATGAGCAAGTCGTGGACTTGTCTCAGGATAAGGAGAATGAGGTCTCCAAAGATGCTACCCCTGAGAAGACGATGTCTGACACACCTATCGCCGGGAAGAGCATCGACCAGACTCTTTAAGAGATCAAAGCTGAGCTCTCGGCTGAGAAGGCTGCGAAGAAGTCTTCCCAACTGTCTTTTGGGGTCGAGACACAACCCGACGCCGACGCCGAGTAGTTTACTTTGACGATTTTCTCTATTTCTTGTACCTTGTACTTTTTCTCTTACTTTTGAAACATTGTAAGCTTTAATTTGGCCGACGTGCCACTTTTGTAATCTGAACAATTACTCTTCAATGTCAAGCCAAAGTGCCTTCTTTCCTTATCTGAATGCACTCTCTAATTTCTTCTTTCAGTGTGATTGAATGTTTGTCTTCCTTTTACTGTCTTATATGATTCTATACTTAGAATAATTTGCATGTTTTCAACGTACACCTTAATTGTGTAATCTTCTCGGAGTGGAATACTTCGGCTATATCCACTAACAGTTTATCTCGGCTTTAACCCAACACTTGAAAAATATTTCTCATAACATTTTTATAAGTGTTATTTACAACTTGCCACTTCACTTTTTACTTATCAGGACCTCTGTCTTCTATTATTCCAACATAACCTTGGATTAACTTCAACTTGTAAACCTTTCTCTAGGATTTCAACAAGTGTTAAACCAACTTGCTTTAACATAACCTCAGCTTAACTTCAACTTGTAAATTTTTCTTAAAACTTCAACAAGTGTTAAACCAACCTTAGCTTGTAAATTCCAATTCCCAAGCATCATTCTCCAGGCCTCTGCTTCCTAATGTGAACTTAAGTTCCACTTGGGTTCTCATTAAGCATATGGCTTTGACTTTGTTGCCGAGGTCAGATTCAAACAGAGATTAGCCAAGGTCATCAACCTCGAACTCCCTGTTAATCTTATTGAAATAAGTCATTTCAACTTAATTCAACTCTATTATATGCAAGTATAATTCAACTCTGCCATATAATAAGTCTAAGTTATTCGTCATGTTTCAATCAGAAATATCGCCAACTTAGTTCAACTCTATTATATGCAAGTAAAAACTCTGCCATATAATAAGTCTAAGTTATTTGTCATGTTTCAATCAGAAATATCGCAAGCTTAGTTCAACTCTATTATATGCAAGTAAAAACTCTGCCACATAATAAGTCTAAATTATTCGTCATGTTTCAATCAGAAACATCACCAACTTATTGATCAATCATACTACACAAAAAATCAAGCTAAAACTTTATTATTACTTCGGCTAATAGCAAAAAAACCTTTAAAAACAAAAAAAATCTAATGATAGAAAAACTTCAGATTACTAGTATTCCAAGGTCTTAGCAGCTCTTTGCCTTCACTGTCTTCAAGCCAATATGCCCTATTGCCCAAGACCGAGATGATTCTATAAGGTTCCTCCTAGTTTGGGCCAAGCTTGCCCTCTTTGGGATCCTTCTTGTTGCCGACGACTTTTCTTAAGACGAGGTCCCCAACTTGAAACTTTCATGGGTTGTCCTTTTTATTGTAAGCCCTGGCAAGCTACTGCTGGTATGCCACCAACTGAATTGTTGCTTTCTCCCTTCTTTCTTCTAGCAAATCCAGATCTCGGGCCAAGAATGCCTCATTGGTCCCATTTTCTACTCCCTGGGTTCTGATCCCTAGGATGCCAACCTCCAGTGGAATAACTACTTCTGTGCCAAAAGTCATGGCAAATGGGGATTCCCCAATTGATCTTCTCGGCGTAGTCCAATATGCCCAAAGTACACTGGGTAACTCATCTACCCACCTTCCCTTAACTACTTCCAGCCTCTTCTTGATCCCATTCAAGATGACCATATTGGATGCTTCTACTTGACCCGTTGCTTTGAAGGAAGCTTGGAGTAGAGTAATAACTCTTGATTTTATACTTTGCACAGAAGCTCTTGATTAGTTTATTGTCAAACTATGTACCATTGTCTGCTATTATTGCCATTGGGATCCCAAACCTAGTGATGATGTTCTTCCAAATGAAGCTCTTCACATCAACATCTCAAATCTTTGCAAGGGGTTCAGCTTCCACCCACTTGGTGAAGTAATATGTTGCCACTAGCATGTACTTCCTTTGTCCAGTTGCTTGCGGCAATTGTCCAACAAGATCCATGCCCCATTGGGCAAATGGCCAAGGGTTGGACACCGGGTTCAAGTCCACTGCTGGTTGATGTATCAAAAGTGCAAACCTTTGACACTTCTCATACTTTTTGACATAGGCTTCAGCATCTTTCTGCATATAGGGCCACCAATACCCCTGAGTAATGACTCTATGAGCAAGTGACCTGCCCCCTGCGTGGCTTCCACATACTCCTTTGTATATGTCATACAAGAAGTCTTCGATTTGTGAAGGATGTACACACCTTAAAAGGGGTCTAGTAAAGGATCTTCTGTAGAGATGTCCTTCTGCTGTCAGGTTGAATCTTGCCGACTTCAGTCTGATCTTGTGTGCTTCTTTATGATCATCTGGCAATTTCCCCTCTTTAAGGAATACTATTATTGCATCCATCCAGCTTGGTCCCATCTCCACACACATTGCTTCATGCTTTGTGTTCAGTGGTTCTATGCTTGGACTTGACAACTAGTCCACCATTATCGTCCTGGCCTCTCCAGGTTTTATTGCACTAGCCAGGTTGGCCAGAGCATCAGCATGGCTGTTGTCATCTTGGCTAACCTGTTATAGTCGGTAATTCTGGAATAAGGCTACCAGTTTGCCCACCTCCTTTACATAGGCCGACATCTTTTCATCTTGGGTTGCGTACTCGCTTGTTGCCTGGTTGACTATAAGCTGAGAGTCACAGAAGACTATTACCTCGTCTGCTTCCAATGCTACTGTCAGCTTTAATCCTGCGATCAGTGCTTCATACTTCGCTTCATTATTTGAGGCCTTAAACCTCAAATGAATAGATTGTTCCAGTATCTGCCCATCTGGTGATACTAGCACTACTCTTGCCCCTGCTCCTTGTCGGTTTGAACTCCCATCAACAAACAGCCGAAAGGAGTCACCAATGTAAATACTGCATGGCATGAGTTTCTCTTCTTTCCTCTGTTTGGCTATCCCCAACTGGGTTTCTCCTTTTTCACCTGGACCTCAGCTCAGCGAAACCCGATGTGTGATGGCGTCTGGTGTGAACTCGGCCATGAAGTCGGCCAAAACTTGGCCTTTGATTGCTGTTTTGGGTCTGAATTCCAGGTCATATTGGCCCAACACCACTGCCCATCTGGCTATCCTGCCTGTCAAATCTCCTTGCTGCAATAGGGATTTCAGAGGATGCTTAGTTAACACCATAATTTTGTGGGCTTGAAAGTAATGATTCAGCTTCTTGGAAGCCATTACTAAAGCCAGTGTTAGCTTCTCCAAGGGTAGATATCTGGTCTCAGCATCAGCTAGGGTTTTACTTATGTAATAAACTGCTATTTGTTCTCCTTTTTCTTCTCTGATTACTACTGCACTCACTGTATGCTCTGAAACTGCCAAGTATGAGAACAACTCCTCTCTAGGTACTGGATTTGAGAGAACTAAAGCTGTGGTCAAATACTTCTTTAAGTCGGCCAAGGCGACTTCGCACTCTTCTATCCACAAGAAGTCTGTGGCTTTCTTCACTAAGCTGAAGAAAGGTTTACATTTGTCAGAGCTTCTGCTTATGAATCTATTCAAGGTTGTAGCCCTTCCAGTCAATATCTGCACTTGCTTGGCTGATGTTGGGCTCTTCAACTCCAGAATGGCCTTGATTTGATCGGGGGCTAGCCTCTATGCCCCTTCTGGTAACCAAGTATCCTAAGAACTTACTAGACCCAACTCCAAATGTGCACTTCTATGCATTAAGTCAGAGCCGATATGTTCTAAGGATGTCAAAAACTGCCTTTAAGTCTTCCAGATGATCCTTAGGTTCCTTGGTCTTCACGACCATGTTATCTATGTATACCTCTACTGTTCTGCCTATTAGATGCTTGAACATCTTGGTCACTAGTCTTTGGTAAGTTGCTCCTGCATTTTTCAACCCAAAAGGCATCACTCTATAGCAATACAGCCCTTTTAGGGTGATAAATGCAGTCTTCTCCTCATCTGGGGGGGTACATTGCTATCTGGTGGTACCCCCTGTATGTATCCAAGAAGCTCATTCTTCCATGCCCTGAAGTGGCATCTACCAATTGATTAATCTTAGGTAGTGGGAAACTGTTTTTGGGATAAGCCTTGTTCAGGTTGGTGAAGTCCATACAGACCCTCAACTTCTCATTCTTTTTCTTCACAACCACCATGTTTGATAACCATGTCGGGTAATTTACCTTTCGTATGGCCCTGGCCTCCAGAAGTTTATCCACTTCCTCTTTCTACTGCCTCGACATGCATCAATGTCAGCCTCCTTGCTCGCTGGATGACAGGTTTTAGTCGACCTGTCTACATTCAGTTTATGGCAAGTGACCTCGGGGTCAATACCAGGCATCTCATTTGGTGTCCAAACAAACACCTCAATGTTTTCTCTCAAGAACGTCTCTAGCTCTTTTTCCTTTTCCTCGGCCAAGCCCGAGCCGAGTAGGAAGAAACGCTCTTCATCTCCTTGCTGGACAAGGATTTTTTTCAAGGCTTCTTCACTCTTCTTGGCTGGCTCTTTGCCGACGTCCTCCAGGACCTCCACGTCTTCGTTCTCGATCTTTGCTATTTCTGGTTCTCGTATGTTGCAAATAGATTTCATTGCTGCTATGGAGTAATTTTTTGCCTGCACCTGATCCCCTCTAACCTCCTCTATTCCATGCTCGATTGGAAACCACAATAGCTGATACAATGTGGAGGGAACAACCCCCATTGCATGCAGTCATGGCCTTCCCAAGATAGCATTGTAAGTGGAGGGGGTGTTGATTATAGTGAACTCTATTTTTATCTTCTTGGTGCCAGCCTGCACCTCCAAACTTACTGTCTCCAGGGGCCATGTCAGCGTTTCATTGAACCCGACCATTGGACCATTGGATTGCTCCAGATTATTTTGATGAAGGCCAAGCTCCTTCTAATATCTGACATACATGATGTCATAAGAGCTGCCCTAGTCAATTAAGATGCGCTTCATTTGGCATTCTCCAATCTGGAGGGATATTACCAAGGCATCATTGTGTGGATGTTGTACCATCTCTAGGTCAGCTTCAGTAAATGACACCACTGGTCCCTGGCACTTATCTGCCATAGGTCTTTTCTGCCGAACCTGGTACACATGCTGCAAGTGTTTTACCTTCTGAGTCTCCCCACATATTTCGTTCTCATTAACCTTTGAGTGAATCGCATTGATCATTCAAGGTCTGCCTGCTTGCGGTTGTGGTGCTGGAGGAGGTGGTGCTTGTAGACACCCCATTTTTGACCGTCCTCAAGACTTGGACGTCACCGTTGGAACACTCGGTGATTATCCATGTTTGTGTTCGTTTGGAGTTCCCGGAGTTCTCGGCTCGCGCGCCGTGCCTCAGGACCTCCGAACTCGACCGTTTGTGTTTGGTTTTGCACCAAACACTTGTGTTTTGCCTTGGAAGGGCAGGGAATGCTTTGTGAGGCATCCCCACACACCACCGGCTGGGGCTAGGGGCCACCGGCTGGCTGTAGTTGTCACCGGCACTATTTTGGACGAAATGACCATTTTGCCCAGCCGACCACTGTGCACTTGCTTTCTGAGATATTTTCAGACAGCTTTTGAGCATTTTCTTCCCCTCCATACACGTGTATGGAGGGATGAACCCTTGTTTGCTTAGCTTGTAAGTTTACAAGTTCTATAAGAGGAAAGCTCTCCCTCTTGACTTAGGGTGGGCATTTTTCAGAGCATTAGACATTGTTAGAAATTTGGAGCTCTGATTTTAGGGTTAAGTTAGATACATATATCATATCTCTCTTTTCTCTTAGTACACTAGGTGTTTAGTTCACACTATTGTACTAAAACACCTAGTGTTTCACCCTCTCCTTGGCCTGAGGTTCAGAGGCTGTTCTTGGAGGTTCTTGACAGATTTTGAGCTCAAGGAAGCATCAACCACAACCTTTGTGAAGAAGGCTACAAGGGTAAGCAAAACTCCCCTTTATTCCCCATTTTTGCACTCTATTTTTACTTGCTTTAAAATAGTTTTTGAGCTTAGCATATAACACAAAAAAGTTCTGATTTTGAACCCTCTTCATTGTATATTAAGAGTGTTTTGTGGTTTGGGGAGGTTTGACCCCCTTTAGACCTTGAAAAAGGTCCCATTTTGTGCTATTTTGGAGAGATCCGAGACTTTGGTCTTAGGATCTCTTCACCACTGAAATCTTGAGGGATTTCAGTGGTGAAGAGCATGCCTTGAAGTCTCAAGAAGGAGAGGGTCACCCCCTCTCCTTGATGTCCTTAAAAAGGACAAATTGTGCTTCCTTAAGGAGCTTCATGTTTGAGTGTGTGTTGAGCATGTTTGGCTTGTTTTCCATGTTTATTATGCCATGATATAACATGTTTTCAAGTCGGTTTTGGTCTCCTATACATGCTTAGTATAGTTGCCTTGTAATGCCTCTTTTATGCCTTAACATGCCTAGGTTGTTTGCCCTATTTTCTAGCATGTTTTAAGCTTAGATTTGTGAAGCTTGTAAGCTTATTTTGCCATGATTTAGCTCTATCCATAGCTATTTTGGCTAATCTTGGCATGTATTTGGTAGCCTCTTTGTATTTGGCTTGTTGGCCTCAAAAGCATGAAAGTGTGGTATGCTATTCTAGCTTTATTTTTGATGATTGGAACCATCTAGCATGCCATTTCAGTCCTTCATACATGCATGTTTGATTGCCTTGGTGGCCTTGTTAATGCTTTAAGAGCTTGTGTTAAGTGCTCTATGTTTAGGCCTTATTGCATGCCTTAGATTCCATGCTTCCTAGATGCCATCTAGGTGGTCATTTAGGCTTAGTTTTATGTGTTAAAACTTTGTCTTTAAGTGCTTTCGAATATTGCCATGTATGATTGCACTAAGTGTGGTTTAATGCCCTATTGACTTGCTTTAAGCCTAGGCCATTTACATGCTTTGTTTGGAATGCTCTATTGCATGATTTGGCATCATGTTTAACATGAATTTCAGAGCTTTAAATGCATGCTATTAGTCCATGCTTGGCCTCTTTAAGTATGCATGAGAATCGCTTTGGTTTGCCTAAGTCTTAAGCCTTAACATGTGCATGTGTGTGCGTGTATTTAGTCTTATTTTCTAGGCATTTTGGCCCTTTGTTTTGAGCCTTATTAGAGCTGCTCATCTCATGTTTAAGCTCAATCTCGAATCGGTTTGCATGCTTGGTTCATGTGCTTGTTTGTTTGCTCGCATACATGCCATGCCATTGCCCATGTGTGTACAATAGATAACATGCTTAGGACCTCATTGCATTGGCATGTATGCTAGGCCTCTTGACTAAGTCATGATGGAGGTTTAGCACCCTTATGTGCTTGCTTGGTTTGTATGCATTTTAAATCAAATTTGCACTCTTGGTTCTTAGGATCATCACGCATGGAAATGCGCGATTGATGGTCAGGAATCGAGGCACATGCCCTCTTGAGTCCATAGCATGATGAGGGATGTGCTTGGTGCATACATGCTTTGATTTGCATTGCCTTGCCTTTGGTTTCCTCTGCTTCTTTGTCGATTCTGCGAGGTTCTGCGAGGATAAAGGCGTCGGCACTCTTTAATGCCCCATTTGCCTCTTAGCGGCCGATAATTGAATCGAGCGGTGGCTTCCTTCCTCGGCCGGTGGCTCCTGCATCAACGGTGATGCTCCCCGATCTCTGAGAGGCACTCCGAGGTTTTGGGAATTTTGAGAGAAGGAGAGCGGAGAAGCAGAGGCACACTTGCACGGCAGTCTTGATTCAGCGAGTCCGGGCACGCAGCGGCGATCCCCTCTTCCGAGGCATTTATCGCTTAAATAGATTAATTAGTTTATTTATTTAATTTGATTGATTTGTAATATTTAATTAGCTAGTTTAGTTAATTATTTATTAGGTTTTGTATATTATTTGGTCCCTCGGCGAGGGCAAAATGTAATAAGTGTGTGTGAGTGGGTGTATGTCTTCCAATCCCCACTTCTTTCTATCCCTTTTATTTACACCTTATGGTAGATTAAAGGCACGTCTCGTTAGCATACCTTATGCAATGCATGCGTGCATTCATGCATTTGTTTACATGCATCAGACTCGGTACATCATACAAACTGCATTGTATTTCAATTCCAAATTGAATACGTGTTATTTGTAGCATTTCACATGCCATGTTTAGGATAGCCGAGCTGTTGATTGCACCCTGTATGTGATGCATTAGCCATTTAACATGAACTAGGTCATGCATGTTTTGCTAACTAGTTTATTATTTTGGCTGAGTCTGATGTAAGTTTTATGCTTTAGCATGTCGCATGCGTGTGAATGTTAACATAACAGATATGCTTGCCATGCGACTAAGTGCTTACATGATAAAGCTGTTTGAATGCACTGTGGATGGAGGTTGGATTGCTTGAGTTGGAACAACTCATTGAAATCCGCATTTTAGCCTACTTACGGTAGCAAAAAACAACACGTTTTTGAGACAAAGCGGATATGCAATGTTTATTTCCAAGTTAGGCGATCTAGTCTATACTTTTGTGTTGTCGCATCACATAGTAATTCTAGGTTAATAAGGAATAAACGCATAAAGTTTTCAAAAGCGGATATCACGGTTAGTAGAGGCGGTCTTGGAATGGCGAAAAGTGCTCATAGTGACCTTCCCGGTCGTACCCAAGCTCCCGTGCCAAGACCACTTTGGTGATGACGGACATGTGGCCTTCGGCACCGAGTCAGGGTTTCATAAATTTCCCGATTAAAAAAAAATATTTAGGGGGTGACTCTGTAATGTGGGAAAGCAGTCCATGTTTGGCACTACTTTTCAAAAATCTGTTTTCTCAAACGATTTGCGGATTTGGACTCTTTGGTTGATTTAGAACCGCGACACAAAAAGTCCGAATCTATAGCGAGGTCCCTCGCGGCGTGCTACGATTTCAGCGACTCTTTGGGGAGTTTAGAAAGCTTGACTCGAACTCGTGATATCCTATTTTGATTTCGTTTATGTGTCTCTTTGCATTGCATGTGCATTGGTGCGCCTAGGACACCGTGTTGGCCATCTGCTATTCTGGCGGTTTCGGAGGCTTGTCTTGTCAAGGCATGTCCATAAGGTGACGGTTCTGGGCTCTGCCCGGCATGGGAACACAAACCCGGTTTCTGGGGCACCCTTTGGACCATTCGACCTAGTTGCATAGTCGAATCCGTAGTGACCATTCCAAACTAGGACGGGTTGCTTACCCGATATAGGTTGTTTGAAACCGCTGCGTGCGTAGTAAAACCTTAGCTCCTGACAGAATAGGACAGGGAAACCCTACCCCAACATAGGGGCGTATTGGCTCTCATTTACTTGCTATGTGCTTTTAGAGTGTATCTCTCTGAGGAATGCATATACCGGTCTGAATCTGGGCATCGAACTGCGGGCACCGATGTCGATTGTTGTGGGTCAGCTATATCTGCGGGTATCAGATTCAGATTTGGGGCAGTGACTTCAGGGAACAGTGTTCAGTAGTAGAGTGCAGTTGTTTGACTACATCCGTGTTTGGTGTTTGAAATTTGAAATCTTTGCTTGTTTTCCGTTTGATTCGAGATTGAGAGTTGAGTCGAAAAGCTAGTGTCTTCTCCTCGGCGGGGATGAACATGATCTGAGAACTTCGAAGAGATTGTGGTCATAATGACGCCGAAGTCAAGAACCACCCCACAAGATGAAGCTCTTGTTGATACGCCGCATCCGCCAAGGTCGCCGCACACCACCTGGACCCTCAATTCTCGGGCTCGCGAGCCCACTACATTCGAGTTAATGGGAATGATAGGCGATCTCGAGGTCCGTGGCGGATCTCGCTTACGGAATGTCAACCTCGCCACGGTTGCACCATATCTTTGGAAACTTGAACCCCGAGGCCCCGATCTTTGGGGCGGATTGTGATCGAGCTCAATCGACGGAGATGACCTCCACCCACAACGATGATGTACCAAGTACCAACCCAAACCTCCCACGGTGAGGCCAGAGGCAAAGACGAAGTGAAGGTGGATGCCGATCCCGTGGAACAACTGCTGTGGGCAGTCCAGGCTTTGAAAGCCGGGGGAATGAGCAAACAACAGGTATCCGCAATTGTAACCAAAAGTGTGGATGATGTTTTCCCTACTTCGCCTGAGGGCAGTTCCAGTCAATCAGAGAACCGGGATAGGCCCCGTCATGCCAAGAAGGTTCTTCCCACTCCCCGCCTTGCATCCGGAAAGGATCAGAAACCCAGGGCTGCACCCGCTGACCCGTTCGCTAGTGCATCTAGCAAGAGTCCTCAGGTTCCGAAGTACCTGCCCCGAGGACGCAGGGCCTTCCATCCTCTCCACATGCCTTTGTCTAGGGCACTTCTGATTTTGGCCAAAAAGGGGCATCTCACACCCCTCGATCCTAGGCCGCTCCCCAAACCCCTTCCAGCAGGCCATGATGCCACTCAAGATCGTGTCGTACCATCAGCAGTCGCCACACTACCGATAATTGCTTCGCCTCCGTCATGAGGTCAGGACTTGATTGATAACAAGGTCATCCTCACGCCTACCTCGGCCAAATCGGTCCTCTGAGTTCTTGGATTGTGAGGACACAGATCTGAGGACACCGATCTGGCAGTATGTAATTGAGATTCAACTGCCTGCGGGCAATATCTGGTACATTTTGGATATGGCGTTTGGCGCGCATTTTTGAGCACCTGCCAATACTAGTTTTGTAAAACCTGACTTGGGTGTTGAGTCAGTCTTTTGATTTGTCTTGAGTCTGTCTCATTGTTTTGAGTCAGTCCTTTTGCTTAAAGATGTCTAATTGTAATGAGTCAGTTCCTCTTTTGTATAAGAATACTAGGTGACTTCGGGGTTGTCGCCTCGAGCACCGTTTTGTTTTGTAATTACTTCTCTTTTGCTTTCTTTTTGGGTCTACCTCTGCCGTGGAGCCAGTTTACATCTAGGGAACCCGAATGAAACAGCCGCGGCTATCGTGATCCCGTACTATTTATGTTGGGCTAGTTGTGCCAGAGAATTCGAAAAGGGTGACAGTGCGTTCCACCTGCTCTTTTGTGCCTTAAAAATTACTATTTTGACCTAAGTTTTTCAAAACCTTCCTTGAAACACTGCGGTGATAAAAACAAAGGGGAAGTAATTCCTCGGGTTTTGCAAAATTTTGATCAATCTGAGGGAAAGAGAGGCGTGCTAAGCCCTTAATGAATGAAATCATGCTTGTCGGCGTGAGTACTGAGAAGGACCCTAGCCTTGATCCAGATTGGTTCCACACTGTCTTCGGCACGAGCAAATCGTCGCCTTCTTAAAAACTTTCAAAAACAAGATATTTTGCGTAGTCTTGCGAAGACCTGTGTGGGACCGTTCTCGAGATTACGCAGCTTAGGATCGCTCTCAGCCTCGAGACTCGACCCCCCCTATTTTCAAACCTTGGACCAAAGATCGGAATGTTCAAACGATAGCTATCAATGCGACGTGTATGGCCCGAGTTCAAAGCGACCCTCGAGCAAGAGGCATCGAGTCCGATCAGAAGATCAAATCTCACCAAGCAAAGCTCGAAGTAGCCGTGATGGACCTTTTCGCAAATCAACACAATAGCCGTTCTCCCGGATCTGAGAGGCTTCAATCTCAAAACCATTTGGCATGGGCATGCTACACTTTTACCCTTGAGAGGCTCATTTGGGCCGAAAACCCGGAAGGGCGACCCAGGCAAAAGTTAGAGCAAAGAAACAATACCAAAAAAAAAATGCAAAAAATGTATAGCAAAAGAAATACAAAAGAAAAGAAAAAGAATGAAAACAAAGAACAAAGCTCGCAAGGTCGAAAACCCGCATTGGGCACCTTGGCAAAAATTAGAGCCTAAAAATAGCGAAGGTTAAAATACCCGAGTGTACCTTAACCTGAACTACGTAAGGCTTGATTCCCATGTTTGGGATACGTAGGCAACTTCATCTTGAAGTCCAGCCCCCAACGCTTCCATAGCGTCTCAGTCCATGTCATGGTTTTGATCAGTTTTGCCTCCTCCGAATCCGATATCTTGATTGCAGTAACCCGGAGCCGCGTGATTAACTTCCGCTTGAAGCCAAACCACCGACATCTTCCAGGTGACTGTGTCCACATATTGATTCAGGCCATCTTCGACTTCTCCGCGTCCGGGGGTCCGATCGTCATCGACAAAGGCTGGCTTACAAACATGCCGCAGCACCATCCAAGCAAGGGGCAACTTTCCGTTGCCCTCCATTGCCATAAATTGCCCTGAGCTACCGTTCAAACCAGGGGCAACTTTCCGTTGCCTTCTCCCCCTTTAAGCCAGGGGCAATTTTCCATTGCCTTCGATCCGAGGTTGTATATCTCGAGGGTAAGTTCTACGCTCGTTGAGCATTGATTGTTTGCAAAAAATAGTTTTTGAAAATTTTCACTGAGGTTGACTTGTTTTCTCGAAAACTATTTCGCTTTCAAAATTGGACCATGATTGGACCCAAGAGGGGAAAATTTTCAGTGCTCACAGCTTGACTCGCATAATTTTCAAATCAAAAATTGAATAAGTGCGTTAATCTAACTCTCATTTTGGTCAGAACTGTTTTAGAAAACACAACAAAAAAATGGTCAAAATGATGAACTAGGGGCACGATTGAGTCAGGTCCTCTGTCTTCCCCCCGTTAACCTGATTGTCCGAGAGACACTCTATCCACCAGAAGAAATAGCGAGCATGAGCTAGTGGCCGGGCATGAACCCCCCAGAACTTCGTATTCTTCTGCCATTTAACTCGGGGAGGGATGCAAAATGAGAGAATAAAGAATAGAGAGGAGTAAGTTGAGAGAAAAGTGAGAGAAGGGTTTTTGTGAGAAAAACCGAGCCTGAGGGTCGAGTGATGTGAGAATCACGCAAATCAGAAGGGGTGGGAAACCTATCCGGAGGAACTGGCTCCTCGAAATTTGAGGTCTCTTTCAAACACGTCCGTGTCGTGTCTTTTGATTTGTTAGCCTCAACTTAGTTTTGAGTCTTTCCCGAGTATGTCTCGTTGTGTTAGGTCGTGTGCCTTTTTGTTTCTTGGTTTGAGTCTGCCTCGCCGTGTTCTGTGATTAGGCTCGGTACCCTGGTTGAAAACCCATCCTCTTTCAAAAAGTAATCGTTTGTGCTCGGAATGCTGTGCCATTCTCTAACATCCGTGCCAAGCAAGAGAAGGGAAGGGAAAATTTGGGGCATTTGAGTGTATTTCAACTGCAACCGTGTCAGTTTTGTGATCCGTCTTGTCAGATTGGACCTATTTGTTCAGGGTTTCTTTGCGAATGAACCAAATCTTGAGTTATGGGCTAAATCGAGATCAATCCCAGAAATTAGCCCTCGGCCAGTATGGGTTGTGTGTTCGGATTGAGCAATGGTTTGTATGAGCTGTCTTGCGGTTTAATTGTCTGGTTGTTTGATTATCAACGTGCAAGTGTACAAATCATCAGATAACAAATTAATATCATTTACATTTGAGGTGTAGAATGATGCAGTGCAGTGTAAAGTATGAAATACGCAAAGATAGACAAATGTAACATTCTTTTCAAACAAAAGTTCGTTTCATATCATCTTTTTCGATTACATAGTTTGCGGAAAACAAAAAACATGCCTGCGGCAGTACATGGTACTCTATCTATCAAAAGAAAAAAGTACAAGGAAAGAAATAAAGAAAAGAAGCAGTAAAATCATCATCATCAACAGAGGCCCCATGCCTAAGGGATCCTCGCCCTCTTCTGGCGAAGCACAAAAGCGTCGTCGAGGCCGTCCTTCGAGCCGAACCCGAGCCCCGAACCCTCCTCCTCATAAATGACTCGATCCCGCCTCCAGACTCCCCATCTCCGGGCTGGAGCTCGTGGTGCTCCCACATGACCACGTCCCCTCAGTGCGAGGAAGATCCCGCCATCCAGTAGAGGCGGGAGGCCAGTGGAGCAGTGTCACCTTTGGAGGGATCGGGAAAGGAGGAAAATACAAAGAACAAACACATCGAGCGTGGCGGTTTATCAATGCGAATCACGGTGTATGAGTACAGTGTGTGAATGCCGTGAGCAGTTTATCCATATAGAATGCAGTGTCTGAGTACAGTGTGTGAATGCCGTGAGCAGTTTATCAGTACAGTGTGCGAGTGTATGAGTACAATGTATGAAAACCATGAGCAGTTTATCAGATTTTTGTGCAGTGTAGCAGATTGTGCGAAATAGAGTATGATTTGAGGCGTAATTCGGTAGGGCATACCGGCAAGCCGTGAAACGGCAGAGCGTCAAGAGTCCGCGGCATCCCCATCGAGGAGGCATTCGACTCCACCGGCGACGGTATACTCGGAAGAAGCACGCAAAAGTATTAAGTACATCGATTACGTGGGGTATCTGAATAAATGAAATGAAATGACAATGCAAGATGCAAAAATAAAGTGATACATCCGAGGCAAGTCAGAATACCGGCCAACTCATGATCGAGGAGGAAGAGCAAAGGGATCTGGTAGGTCTCCCACTCGCCCCTATAAGTCAACATAGTAGGTAGGCGGGCGGCCCGTCCCTCGTCCCCTCTGCACCCCCCTCTGCCATGAGCTCGAGCCCTGTGATGGCCACTGCTCCTGCTCTGTCTCTGCCGGGCTGGCGCCCAGGTCTCCTTGGATCGGCTCAGAGCCCGGCTCGAGGCGCCTCGAAGGTCCGGACATACTCAAAATAGTCGCCCTCGCCCCTGTAGGCATCCACATCTATGGCCCAGCCAAGGGTGTAGTCCTCCATCTGCTGCGCAGAAAACCTCTCAGTGTCCCTCATGTGCTCGGGAGGCTGGATCGGATCTATCTGCTCCGGCAATCCCGAGTCTGGCATGAAGCGCTCACCCAGTGCAGGCCGACAAACCGGACCCTCCAGGAGAATCCGGTGCGCCTGAAGTCTCGATGGATGGCGCGGCATACCTATCTCGTCACCACGGGAGTGGAGCCACTACCGCCAGTGACTGAAATGAAATACGATTGATTATCTCTTGTCTGAAATGTACGCATGAAAGCGAAGCTTCAAGCGGTATAAGTAAAACATACCTCGAAGGGGTGATGGTGTCGAAAGCAGCGGTAGAAGCTAAAAGTGTCGGGGTCTCCGGACACATCGCCCGTCATCTTGGCGAAGAAGGGGCGACGAGAGGGTCTCCGTCTCGTCTTGGCTCAATCTGGGAAGTAGGCATACACCCACAGGTACCAAAACAGACATCGGTGCGATTATCGAGAATAAAGCGGTCTGAACAAAGCGAAATATGAGCCGTGTGTTGTGTATTGTGTATTGGCGAGTGTACAGTGTGAGCGATTCTGATCAATATAAAGCAATATGTGTGTGCGTGTATGCGATATCTGAACAACGATGTGTGCGGTGTCTGGTCTGAAAGTCTGAAACGAAATAAGCGAAGAAGACATACCTCCGGGCTCGCCAAGAGCCCCGACAGCTGCCCATTGCCACGGAGGCGGAGCTCATGTAGCCGTAAAGGGTGGCGAGCCGCGCCACGATCATCTTGCACAATCCGTCGGGCGTCCACCGGTCTGGCGAGGCGAAGGCGCGGTGTTCGCCCGGTCGGCGAATAGGGTGGTCCCTAACAAAAACATGAGAAAGCCGCGTGCATGCCTCTCAGCGGCCTCTGAGTCATCGGCTGCGTCCACCGGCATAGTCACTTTTCAGCGCACCTCAAACCGGGAGTAGCGGGCGAACCTGGACGAACAAGTGGTGGCGCCTCGCCGAAACAAATGAACTGGCGGCGATCCACTCGTCCATATGCGTGTCGAAGGATCGGATCACCCCCACCCGATGCGGTGAGCATCGAGAAGTCGTAAGGGGTCATCGTCATGTCCCCGGTCGCTGATAGATGAAAAGAATCGATGGTATCCCACCACCTCTCTGCCAGAGCGGCAAGAAGAGGTCTGCAAGTAGAGAGTCTGGAAAGTCCCCTGCAGAAGGTACCGAAGCCGGCCCGATCCACAATGCGGTTAACGGCGTCGGCATTTCGGCGTACCAGCGAAGCGGTAATGTTCCCATACCATGAGAGTATGGGAGTCTCCAGTAGTCAAGAAATTGCAAAGCCATATGAAGATATGCAATCGGTACAAATCTAATTCAAGCGGATATCGGGCTTGATGTATTGCGGTGGACTCACGTGATGTGTCGGTGTGTTTGTGAAGGTTAGCATGCGGAATCACGGTGTATGCGTGTGCACATTTTTGATTCAAGCGGATATCGGGTTTTGACTTACGGTGTGTGAAATTCAGCGACATGTTAGTGCTCCTATGAGGATCGGTGTAAGCAGCGTGTGCGTGCTTTTCAGCGTTCAAATAGAAGCCAGTCTCGGTATGTTTGATAAACTAGCGTGTGATATGTCGCGTGTTGGTGTAGTTTTGTGCAAATATAGCATGCGTCGAGTTTTGATTCAAATAAGCGCGGGTGTCGGCGAATTAGCGACGTGCCGTGTGTTTGAGTGCTTGAGGCTAGTGCGATGTGTGTGCATGTCGTCGGTTCTAAACAGATGTCGAGAGTGAGTTTGTCTACAATCGACTACTGATGCAAGACATCATAATTAGCGATTAAGGGGTTCGATTAGCTACGGCAATTGAAAAATCCTACATTGCGAGAAAATAAGAGCGAGAATGTTACCTCGGTGGCGCCCGGCAGAACAAGTGGGAGGCGGCTTATGCGAAGCTCTGGGTCCAAAACTCTGTCAAAGCCGCGGAAGTGGCGGTGTTCATCGGGTGGTAGCGTGGATGGCCGGGCGATAGGTCGCCCGGATCGAAGCGCTTCGCTCAGGGAGGAGCTCGACCCCGGGGTCCATCTCATGGTCCGGGGGAGTCCCGACATGTGGAACATCGTCTGCCATGGGTAATGATGGTGAAAAATAGCCGGAAAAGGAAACCCGGGTCGGAATACGAAAAGTCAACCGACAAAGTCAAACCCAGAGAATTCGGAAATGGCCGAAGGTCGGAATGTGAAAAACACGAGAATGAAGAGAAAATCGAGGGAACAAGTCGAGAAGGCGAAAATGGTGAAAAATGCACGAAACAAAGTTTTGTTCGGTCAAAAATGTCCGAGCGGTGAACCCATGAATCGGACTGACGAAAATGACGTGACGCGAAGAAATCGGCAAAAAATCAAAGGAAAAACGCTCTAGAGAGAGAAAGGGTAGGATTTCGGCGGTTTGAAGTGAAGAAAATAGGGTTTGCGAACCCTATTTTATAAAACCCGAGGCAAAAAGTCAAAACTGCCCCGGATCAGCTATTTTTGGCCGGTCGGCACTATTTTGTGCCGGTCGGCACATTTTTGTGCCGATATATGAGTTCATGCAGCGGTGGTAGCGGTGACCACCCCACCCAAATGGTGGTGTTCCCAAGGCCTGTTTAGGCAAATTGAGGAGTTTTGGGTCTTCATAGCTCAAGAAAGTACAAGAAAATGCATCCCGATGCTCAAGCGGCCTCCGTTTGACTTGGACCGTCTCTACTATGCGTGGCGCTCAAATTCAAGCGGATTGTATCCTTTTGTATCCTTTTGTCATTTACAGAGATTCAAAAGTTGCCCCATGTGCATTGTCTAATGCATCGCGCCATCTTGCACGTCTCTTGCGACTTGCACCATTTTGCATTGTCATGCGGCATGCGTGTCGTACTCCTTCATCTCGCATCTCATTTTGAGTCACGTAAGGTCTACTACCTCACGTACTTCGTTTTGCACTTCATTTTCCATCAAATGAGGCACGTGTGTCTCATTTCGCATTTCGTTGCATCTCGAGGCACGTACGCCTCGTTTTGCACTTCATTTTCCATCAAATGAGGCACGTGTGTCTCATTTCGCATTTCGTTGCATCTCGAGGCACGCGTCGCCTCGTTTGCACTTCATTTTCCATCAAATGAAATGCGTGTGCCTCATTTCATTCATTGCATCTCGAGGCACGTCCGCCTCGTTTTGCACTTCATTTTCCATCAAATGAGGTACGTGTGCCTCATTTCGCATTTCATTGCATCTCGAGGCACGTACGCCTCGTTTTGCACTTCATTTTCCATCAAATGAGGTACGTGTGCCTCATTTCGCGTTTCATTGCATCTCGAGGCACGTACGCCTCGTTTTGCACTTCATTTTCCATCTTTTGAGACACGCACATCTCATGCGCGTCTCATTTGCATTGCATGCACTTGAGTACTGTGTAACAGTTGCCTACCGGTCTGGCGAGACCTTAAACACGCACGGTCTAGGAGACCTTAAATCCTCGGGAGGTGCAAAACCTTCGGTGCATTAAGGTACACCTCATTGCATTTTGCATGCTTTCCGTAGCGTTGTTTTGCGCATCTCATCGTTGCCCTGTCTGGTCTGGCGAGACCTTAAACACGCACGGTCTAGGAGACCTTAAGTCCTCTGAAGGTGCAATTCCTTCGGTGTCTGTCGTGCCCGAACGACTTTCGGTGGTCTGGTAAAGCCACCCGTCTGTGTTTGCGGTGAGTTCCTAGGAGACCAATGGGAACGGTGAAGACTAGAGTTTGAATGGCTTATGCCTAGAACGTAAAGGTTCGGAACTTCCGAGACTAAAGTCTGGTTTAAATACCCAGGGGGATGTACCCTCGGCTTGAAATCTGTATGGAAGCCCCATAGGTTGAGGCGGCGTGTTTACGCCTCGATTCTGGATACTGAACCAACCTAGTATGTCGCCCCGTTGGTAGAATAGGGAAAACTGCAATCGCAGCCATTGCATCATACTGCATTATCATGCATCATTTGTAAATATTGCATATGTCATGCATTTTCAACAAAAAACAACAAAAAACAAAAACATGCATCTCATGCATCATTAATACTATTGCATATGTCATGCATTTCAAAAAACATTCAAAACAAAAAACCCATGCATATGTCATGCATTCCATTATAAGTATAGTGCATATGTCATGCATTTTACGTAAATATCCATTTCCATTGCATTGTAGTCGCATGCATTCAACGCATCATCTTCCATCTATGGCTTGCGCCTTTCCTTGTTAAGCTTGGTCGGTATGTACCCTTACTCTTCACGTTGAAGCATAGTCACGCATGTGTATCGCGCCTACTCCACCTGGTATCTTGGATTGAGGTTGCGGCACCTTTTCTGTGTTAGACGCGGCTTGTACGTGTGCATGCCTTTCCTAGGCGAAATACGGTTTGGCTCGCATGCCATACCCATTGTATCCATTTCCATTACATTGTAGTGTAGTCATTGCGTCTGGCATTAGGATCATTATTCTCACCCCAGCGGGTCGTTTCCCCACTTATGTCATTCCACTCAATACTTGTTCTTGCGTCCGTGCGTATTACTCATAGATCAGACATCGTTCTATGGGACACGGGTGTTCGTGCGTATTCCTCGTAGATCAGACATCGTTCTATGGTACACGAACTTGTTACCTCCATCAATCTATTTGACATTTGTGTGGTTTCGAACCACTCCGGTTTGAATCCTGATTCAATTGCCCTGCATGTAGTTCGCATTAGTTTTAATTGCACTACATTTTCATTTGCATTATTCATACATAGTTTTGTATATATTGCATATCATTCGTCATTCGCATTGCATATGTCATGCATTTTGCTAACAATATTATACATTAAGTTTGCTTTCTTTTGAGCCGCGATATTGTATGTGCGGTTCATTACACGGTGCAACCAGCGAGCCGCACAGTATTGTATCTCCGAGTGAGACGTTTTGAGAATTTCATAATTCTCTTACATCCTTTCTACATTGTAGTGTAGATTGCATGTTAGCTTATAAGCGCATGTATGCTTCATTCTGACTTTCTTTGCACGATCATAAGTTATGCTCGGCTTCTTGCATTTTCGGTTGCATTTTGCCCCTTGCTCTGGTAGCATATCTTATCCTTGGCATGTGTGCACTGCTTGAACTCTGTTGGTTTGATTCCCAAAGGATCGTGGGCGACTTGCGAGTTCAACCATTTGCGCTTATGTTTGTCCAAGTCTTGACCTTGTCAAAAATGGGTCGTCTCACGGGCTTTGACATTCACTCCGTCATTGTTATGACTTTCGAGTTCTGTCACAAAGAGGGCAATAGACACCCCATTTTGTCCGTCCTCAAGACTTGGACGTCACCGTTGGAACACTCGGTGATTATCCATGTTTGTGTTCGTTTGGAGTTCCCGGAGTTCTCGGCTCGCGCGCCGTGCCTCAGGACCTCCGAACTCGACCGTTTGTGTTTGGTTTTGCACCAAACACTTGTGTTTTGCCTTGGAATGGCAGGGAATGCTTTGTGAGGCATCCCCACACACCACCGGCTGGGGCTAGGGGCCACCGGCTGGCTGTAGTTGTCACCGGCACTATTTTGGACGAAATGACCATTTTGCCCAGCCGACCACTGTGCACTTGCTTTCTGAGATATTTTCAGACAGCTTTTGAGCATTTTCTTCCCCTCCATACACGTGTATGGAGGGATGAACCCTTGTTTGCTTAGCTTGTAAGTTTACAAGTTCTATAAGAGGAAAGCTCTCCCTCTTGACTTAGGGTGGGCATTTTTCAGAGCATTAGACATTGTTAGAGAGCTGGAGCTCTGATTTTTAGGGTTAAGTTAGATACATATATCATATCTCTCTTTTTCTCTTAGTACACTAGGTGTTTAGTTCACACTATTGTACTAAAACACCTAGTGTTTCACCCTCTCCTTGAAACTGAGGTTCCAGAGGCTGTTCTTGGAGGTTCTTGATAGATTTTGAGCTCAAGGAAGCATCAACCACAACCTTTGTGAAGAAGGCTACAAGGGTAAGCAAAACTCCCCTTTATTCCCCATTTTTGCACTCTATTTTTACTTGCTTTAAAATAGTTTTTGAGCTTAGCATATAACACAAAAAAGTTCTGATTTTGAACCCTCTTCATTGTATATTAAGAGTGTTTTGTGGTTTGGGGAGGTTTGACCCCCTTTAGACCTTGAAAAAGGTCCCATTTTGTGCTATTTTGGAGAGATCCGAGACTTTGGTCTTAGGATCTCTTCACCACTGAAATCTTGAGGGATTTCAGTGGTGAAGAGCATGCCTTGAAGTCTCAAGAAGGAGAGGGCCACCCCCTCTCCTTGATGTCCTTAAAAAGGACAAATTTTGCTTCCTTAAGGAGCTTCATGTTTGAGTGTGTGTTGAGCATGTTTGGCTTGTTTTCCATGTTTATTATGCCATGATATAACATGTTTTCAAGTCGGTTTTGGTCTCCTATACATGCTTAGTATAGTTGCCTTGTAATGCCTCTTTTATGCCTTAACATGCCTAGGTTGTTTGCCCTATTTTCTAGCATGTTTTAAGCTTAGATTTGTGAAGCTTGTAAGCTTATTTTGCCATGATTTAGCTCTGTCCATAGCTATTTTGGCTAATCTTGGCATGTATTTGGTAGCCTCTTTGTATTTGGCTTGTTGGCCTCAAAAGCATGAAAGTGTGGTATGCTATTCTAGCTTTATTTTTGATGATTGGAACCATCTAGCATGCCATTTCAGTCCTTCATACATGCATGTTTGATTGCCTTGGTGGCCTTGTTAATGCTTTAAGAGCTTGTGTTAAGTGCTCTATGTTTAGGCCTTATTGCATGCCTTAGATTCCATGCTTCCTAGATGCCATCTAGGTGGTCATTTAGGCTTAGTTTTATGTGTTAAAACTTTGTCTTTAAGTGCTCGAATATTGCCATGTATGATTGCACTAAGTGTGGTTTAATGCCCTATTGACTTGCTTTAAGCCTAGGCCATTTACATGCTTTGTTTGGAATGCTCTATTGCATGATTTGGCATCATGTTTAACATGAATTTCAGAGCTTTAAATGCATGCTATTAGTCCATGCTTGGCCTCTTTAAGTATGCATGAGAATCGCTTTGGTTTGCCTAAGTCTTAAGCCTTAACATGTGCATGTGTGTGCGTGTATTTAGTCTTATTTTCTAGGCATTTTGGCCACTGTTTTGAGCCTTATTAGAGCTGCCCAACTCATGTTTAAGCCCAATCTACAATCGGTTTGCATGCTTGGTTCATGTGCTTGTTTGTATGCTCGCATAAATGCCATGCCATTGCCCATGTGTGTACAATAGATAACATGCTTAGGACCTCATTGCATTGGCATGTATGCTAGGCCTCTTGACTAAGTCATGATGGAGGTTTAGCACCCCTTATGTGCTTGCTTGGTTTGTATGCATTTTAAATCAAATTTGCACTCTTGGTTCTTAGGATCATCACGCATGGAAATGCGCGATTGATGGTCAGGAATCGAGGCACATGCCCTCTTGAGTCCATAGCATGATGAGGATGTGCTTGGTGCATACATGCTTTGATTTGCATTGCCTTGCCTTTGGTTTCCTCTGCTTCTTGTCGATTCTGAGTTCTGCGAGGATAAAGGCCCGATCGGCACTCTTTAATGCCGACCGGCACGCTTTTGGCAGCCGATAATTAAATCCAGAGCCGGTGGCTACCTTCCTCAGCCGGTGGCTCCCTGCCTCAGCCGGTGATGCTCCCGGTGCTCTCTGAGAGGCACTCCCGAGGTTTTAGAATTTTCGAGAGAAGGAGAGCAGAGGAAGCGAGGCACACTTGCACTCCAGAAGGTGCCCCGAGCGAGTCCCCACACATGCGCAAATCCTTCCCGAGGCATTTATCGCTTAAATAGATTAATTAGTTTATTTATTTAATTTGATTGATTTGTAATATTTAATTAGCTAGTTTAGTTAATTATTTATTCGGTTTTGTATATTATTTCGGTCCCTCCGAGCGAGGGCAAAAATGTAATAAGTGTGTGTGAGTGGGTGTATGTCTTCCAATCCCCACTTCTTTCTATCCCTTTTATTTACCTGCTTATGGTAGATTAAGGCACGTCTACGTTAGCATACCTTATGCAATGCATGCGTGCATTCATGCATTTGTTTACATGCATCAGACTCGGTACATCATACAAACTGCATTGTATTTCAATTCCAAATTGAATACGTGTCATTTGTAGCATTTCACATGCCATGTTTAGGATAGCCGAGCCTCTTCAGATTGGACCCCTCTATGTGATGCATTAGCCATTTAACATGAACTAGGTCATGCATGTTTTGCTAACTAGTTTATTATTTTGGCGCGGAGTACGATGTAAGTTTTATGCTTTAGCATGTCGCATGCGTGTGAATGTTAACATAACAGTATGCTTGCCATGCGGCTAAGTGCTTACATGATAAAACTGTTTGAATGCCTGTGGATGGAGGTTGGATTGCTTGAGTTGGAACAACTCATTGAAATCCGCATTTTAGCCTACTTACGAGTAGCAAAAGAAAACAACACGTTTTTCGAGACAAAACGGATATGCAATGTTTATTTCCAAGTTAGGCGATCTAGTCTATACTTTTGTGTTGTGCGCATCACATAGTAATTCTAGGTTAATAACCGGAATAAGAACGCATAAAGTTTTCAAAAACGGATATCACGGTTAGTAGAGGCCGGTCTTCGGACCGGGGGAAAGGGGGTGCTCATAGCTGACCTTCCCCGATCGTACCCAAGCTCCCGAGCCAAGACCACTTTGGTGATGACGGACATGTGGCCTTCGGCACCGAGTCAGGGTTTCCTAAATTTCCCGATAAAAAAATATTTAGGTGGCGACTCTGTAATCTGGCAAAGCAGTCCATGTTTGGCACTACTTTTCAAAAATCTGTTTTCTCAAACGATTTGCCGGATTTGGACTCTTTGGTTCAGATTTAGAACCGCGACACAAAAGGAGTCCGAACTGTTAGCGCGAGGTCCCTCCGCGGGACGTGCTACAGTGCTGCCGGTGCCTGAGGCAGTCTTGCTTGCTCTTCCCTTGTCCTGGCCTCGTCTATAAGGTCCCTTAAATGACCTTGTCTTACCAGGTCTTCCAGATGTGCCTTCAGGGCTCTACACCACTGAGTCATATGCCTATCTTCGTTGTGGTAAGCACAGTGCTTACCAAGGCTTCTTTCCATAAATTCGCCTGGAACCACTACAACAAAATACACAAATGGCGACTAAAAATAAAAAATTCGTCGCTGAAAGTGCATGAAATGGCGACTAAAATGGAATTAGTCGCCGAAAAGCAGGGTTTTAGCGACTAAAAGGAAGTGTAGTCGCCGAATATAGGGTTTTTAGCGACTAAAGTTTGTTTAGTAGCCAAAAGTCACGGTTTTTGGCGACTAAAATAATTTAGTAGCGAAAAGTTATGGTTTTGGCGACAAAAAACAGGTTTAGTCGCTGATTATAGCAGTTTTGCCGACTACAAACAATTTAGTCGCTGAAGGTGGACAGTTTGGCAACTAAAACTGAGTTTAGTCGGCAAAAGTGGATCTTTTGGCGACGGAAAATAAGTTTAGTCGCCGGAAGTACTTTTTTTGGGCGGAAGTTAAGGTTTTTAGCGACAAAGCAGCATTTAGTAGCCAAAAAAACACAGAATTGGCGACTAAAATTCAGATTTAGTCGCCAAAAGTGCCCTCATATTTTTTTTTAGTAAATACTTTATTTTTTACATTAAATACATTAAATAAAAATAATTATTTATATATATAGTTTGTATTAATACCGGCAAATTTAGTATATAAATAATATATGTTGCATTAATATTCGCGTGAGGTTGTAGTGCCATAGTGGGAAGAAAGTGTTGGTAAAGGTTGACAAAGTTGGAAAGTTGGTGGTCACAAGTTCGAAACTTGGTAGCAGCGGAGGCAAAAAAATTTTTTTCTGAAAATACTTTCAGCGACTAAAGTCAGTGGTCGCCAAAGGTATAAATAATAAAATAAAAAATTAACTATTGGCGACTAACAGTTTAGTCGGCAAAGGTATGATTTCAAAAAAAGAAAATGACTTTTGGCGACAAAATGTTTAGTCGCTGAAGACACGGTTTTTAGCGACTAAAAAACTGTTAGTCGCCAAAGGCATCCGCGACCAAGAATTGGCGACAAGACGGGCGACTAAAATTTTTAGTCGGGAAAAGTGAAATTTCGACATTTGGCGACTAAAATAGGACCTTTGGCGACTAAAAATTTAGTCGCCAAAGGTGTTTTTTTTGTAGTGAACCCTTACTGGTGCTCTGTAATAAGGCTAATTTCGGATTTTCTCCAAGACTTTGTAGACTGGGATTCAGAATACGGTTGTGACTGCCTGTGCAGCCCTTAATCCTGTCTTTTGCTTGTTGTATCCACCATTACCTCGGCCTCGCTTCGGCGAGTCGTTTCTCTTCTCTTGTTTCGATACCTTTGTCTCCGGCGTGTCTTCTTCGACCCTTGCATACTTCTCAATTATGGCCATTAGTTCCTCCATATTTTTTGGCAGTGTCTTTGCCAATGATTTTTGAAGCAAACAATCATCTTTCAGGCCATTTTTAAAAGACACAACCGCCACCTCTTGGTTGCATCCTGGTATCCGATTAAATACCTCATAATACCTCTTGGCACAGGCCCTAAGGCTTTTATCCTCACTGATTCTCAGAGCCATCAGGGAGCCCATCCTTAATGGATGTAGCTTGTTTGTCACAAACCTGGCCACAAACATCTCGGCCAGGCCTTCCCAGGTCTTCACAGTTCCTTTCGGCAACTTGTGAAACCAGTCTAATGCAATTTTCCCGAAGGACGAGGGGAACACCTTGCAAAGCAACGGCTCGTTCCCGGTGTATAATGCCATCGAGTTCAGGTATAAGCCAACGTAAAAGTTGGGGTTTGACTTACCGTCGTATATCTGGAATCTCAGCATACTGAAACTTTTCGGGGCCTCAAATTTGTCAAACTCTACAGAGAACGGCGTTCTCGGCTTAACCGGAGAGGTTACCTCGGCATCGTGTTGCTTCCTCTGGAGGTAATCTCTCAAATCCTCCTTGATCCGCCTAGGAGCTCGGATATCTCCGAATTTTAGTCTTTTCGGTGCACTACTTGCGGTGTCATTGTGAGTCCTCTTGGACCTCTCTCCGTTAGTTATGTCGAAACAAAGTTCCTTTCCTTGAACATGCCGATGTTCTTTGGGGTCATCCTCCTTGGTACGATATGTCCTCCGTGAATCTCCTTTTATTGACTCTCCTCGCCCAACCTCCCTTGAAGGCCGGTGAGAGTGTTCATTGGTTCTGACGTGCTGGGAGGGCTACAGGGATTGTTTTCTGCCCTCCCTTCTGGGCATTGTTCTTGGCCGTTGGAATCGGCGTGTCTTGTAATGGAAACGGTGGCTGCATGGCGTTGTTCTGCATTATGAAATTGACGACCGTTTGCTGGTTTGCCAATTTGTCCACCATTCCCTTTATCTTTTCGTCCCTCCTTAGGCATCTATCTTTCCATACCTGGAGGTCGTCCTCGTTATAATACCTGCTTCGGTCTGATTTCTTTGGTACGTCGCCCTCCTGGCCGACATCTTTATCCATGTGATTCTTATCACGAGTCTCTTCGTTGCAGTTGTCTTCTTCAACGTCAAGGTCAATGTGCTTACCACTCCCAGTAGGAATGTCGTCCCCAAACTTATTTTTTTTTTCTGTCCTTTGTTGGCCATCTATTACTCTTTCTTTCCCATAGATGGCGCCAAATTGTGTGTGTCAATTTCCGACCACACTGTTAACCTAGTACTCAGCTAGTGAACATTGGCAGAATAGATTGCACCTGAACGACCTGTAACAGAAAGAAAAGACTCCGGCGGTGGTTTGTCCACCCAGGAGCACTCCGACGATCAAGTCAGTTATCTCTCAAAGATAGAAAAAGTGTTTAACTCACTATTCAGAGTATAAAAAGCATACCTTAGACCCCCGATGTTGCCTCTCTTTTATAGCCAACACTGACCCAATAGAAGCCTAGCTTCAATGGATTCTGTTTCAATGTTAATCTTGGACTCCTAGTTATATTGGGATAAACTCTCTAAGAGTCTTATCTTTATCCAGACTGAAGTCCTCTCCAATTCTAGGGCTCTTGTCCCTTATCAACTTATCCCGGATTCCGGTATTCTCGCAAATAACCTCGGCTTTGCCAAGATTACCTCGGCATCATGACTAGCACACGTGGTACCTCGGCTGACACTTCAGTGCCACCTCGGCCACGTGTTATCATTCAAAAATTATGTCCCCACAGCTATAATTTGACAATTTGTTACTATTCAGTACCAACTTATAGCTATGGCAATGCTATAATAGCATTTGTTATTGGAGATGCTCTTAGTACTGAATCCAAACTAATCCTATGTTTGTTTGAATTAATTAGACACGGACTAATGGTAGCCATGACCATAATGATCAAATATAAAGGATATTTTGATCTTTTAACTCTATAATTTGTACCATTATTAATCCCCTCATTTTGTATCCCACTTCTGATATCAGGAATGTACAATCCAGGAGATTGTCAATCTAGAAGCTCAGTATTATATCCAAATACAGAATTCAAGTTTTTTTTTTTTTAATAACTCGGTATTTGGCTCAATGAACTGACTAATTCGGAAGACTAATCCCACAATCCATTAGCAGGGGCTATTTAAAGTTAAGACAGAGCGCCATATGGACTGGTCCCAAGAAATTATTTGCAGTTATGATATTTCGAACCTAAATCTAACACCTTATTAATCCATTGAAGTTTACATAATTCAAGATTGACATTGATTCGTAGGCCAATTCTTGTTGGAAATGATTGGAAAATTCTAGGTAAAACCAGAATTTTTTCCTAACTTTAGCCTATTATTTAGGTGGGACCCAAGTGCCAAATTTGACGGGTCAAAGTGGTAACGCGTTCTATGCTGCATTATGATTCACGTGGTATATTTGGTTGATCAAAACCATTACCAAGTGAATGGGAAATTGAAGCCAAAATGTGCTCCATGGAAATGGAGTTTTGGTAGAAAATCCTTAAAGGTTTGAATAAGGCTTGTCCTATATTGATTTGATGGGAAGTTTTGAATGGGTTTATAAGGCATGTGTTTGGCACTTGGGGTGTGCCCCAAGGGGTACCCAAGTGTTTTAGAGAGGGAGGTTATGGCAAAATGGGCTAGACCCATTGGCCCAAAAAATCACCACATACGCGCGCCGTGTCATGCGTCCGTCGGTCAATGCAAGCCTAGGCTTGAAGCCAAATGCACAGTGTGTTTGCTTAGGCCTAATACCTATCTTTTTGGGCCAAAAACATTTGAATTTAATTTTATTTTTAGTAAAATAAAATCCAGAATTCAAATTAAACCGGAAATAATCTGGTCCAGTTTTTCTGTACACCTAAACAAGGCCCTCCCCGTTTTTATCTGTTTGAATTTTGAACCAACAGATTTAAATCTGTTTAATTCAAAACCAAACAGGTTTCATACCTGTTCAAACAGGTTTGCACCTGTTCAATTCAAAACCTGCAGCCACCAATACATCTATAAATAGGACATCCCTCATTTGATGTTTTACATTCATAATTTTCGTCCATAAGAGCTCTGTAAAATTTATTCTTCATTTTGTTGTATTATTTTCTTGTAAGAAAGAGTGTAAACACTTAGTGTGTTCGTAAGGCAAACAATTTGTAGTGCTGCTATTGTTTGTAGCTAATCATTTCATCCTGGGAGATAGACGTCCACATTCTGAAAGCACCATGGAGAGAATGAATATATCTTAAGGACACAGTGTCAAACACTAGACTTGATCAGATAATTATTTAAAGAAATTATTCAAGTAAGTTGTTTAATTTATTATTTTGTTTTATTTATTTATTTAAATCAGATTTTAATTTTGTTTTTGTAACAAAATAAAATATATTTTTATAATCAAACAAATTCTCTCCTTTCCTTTATTTCTTTATATTCTAGTTGTTGTTTAGTACACAACAGAATTTAATCAATTTAAATACAGTGAAGATTGTCCAACAATCTTAAGACAGATTCATTTTTGGTGTCTTCATTGTATTTAATTTTCTGTGATTTCATAAAAGACATATTCTGGTTGGAAAAACAAATAGTGGTTTATGTTATTTGACAGATAGTAGTAATATACTGTCTCTTTTCTTTGACAGCTAGTAGTAATATACTGGTATCATTAACAATTACAGAATATTAATTTGTGTTACAGAAAATTATTGTGGTATTTTATTTTTCTAGTTTTAGTAACAAGGAAAATAAAATTATTTTATATTATAATTTATTTTCTGATTTTAGTAATTAGAAAATTAATTTGTGTTTTAATTTTTCTGATTTTTTTAATCAGAGATTATAGCTGCTACAACTGAAACTGCAACTGGTAGTGGTACTCCGATTGTTACACCAACATCGGTCTCTATCCAGAACCATGTTCAAGTACCAATCAATCATGGAGAAAAATCGGAAAAATTTAACGGTACTGAGTTTAAGAGATGACAGCAGAAAATGCTGTTCTATCTTACAACTCTTAATTTGGCTTAGTTTCTCCATGAAGAGGCTCCAGTACTTAAAGAGCGTGAAAGTGATCGGCAAGTTGTTGCCGCTGTAGATGCTTGGAAACATTCAAATTTTCTGTACAGAAACTACATCCTCAATGGCCTTGACAACATGCTTTATAATGTTTACAGTCCTCTGAAGTCAGCAAAAGAATTGTGGGATTCTTTGGAGAAGAAATACAAGACAGAGGATGCCGGTACGAAGAAATTTGTTGTCGGTAAATTTCCGGACTTTGTTATGATAGACTCCCAAACGGTAATTTCTCAAGTTCAAAGTTTTCAATTAATTTTACATGATATTCATTCTAAGGGTATGTCTCTAAGCGAGTCTTTCTAAGTTGCTGCTTTAGTGAAAAAGTTACCACCGGCTTGGAAAAATTTCAAAAATTATTTAAAACATAAACACAAAGTGATGACCATGAATAAATTGATTGTAAAACTGAGAATTGAGGAAGATAACCGAAAGGCTGAAAAAAGGAATGGGAAAAATATCATTGAGTCCAAGGCTAATGTAGTTGAACAAGTTCATAAATCACATAACAAAAAGAGGAAGTTTACTGGAGATGGTCCTAAACAAGGCGATAACAACAAGAAGTTCATAGGAAAATGCTATAACTGTGGCAAGACTGGACATCGAGCTTCTGACTTCCGCCGCCTTAAGAAGGATCATGGAAGTACAAGCAAGAAGACTACCAATCAAGCCAATGTAACTGAATTAGATTACATCTCTGACGGAGTGAATGACATCAACCTCTCTGCTGTGGTGTCTGAGGCTAATTTGATTGGAAATCCCAAGGAATGGTAGGTTGACACTGGAGTAACTCGTCATATTTGTGCGGACAAGAAGATGTTCACTACCTACAATGAGGCTGCAAATGGTGAACAACTTTTCATGGGAAATTCTTCTACTTCTACTGTGGCTGGACAAGGAAAAGTGATCTTGAAGATGACATCAGGGAAACAACTGACCCTCAACAATGTACTGCATGTACCTGACATCCGGAAGAATTTAGTTTCTGGTTCTTTGTTAAGTAAAAATGGTTTTAGGCTTGTCTTTGAGTCTGATAAATTTGTATTAACAAAGAGTGGCATGTATGTTGGTAAGAGATACATGAGTGATGGTCTCTTCAAACTAAATGTAATGACAGTTGTACCAAAAGTTGTTGTGAATAAGAATAACACATCTATTACTTATATTCTTGAGTCGAATTTATGGCATGGTAGATTAGGACATGTAAATTATGATACTTTGCGTAGATTAATTGATTTTGATTATATACCAAAGTTTGAAATTAATCCTAATCATAAATGTGAAGTTTGTGTAGAAGCGAAACTAATTAAGGCTCCATTTAAATCGGTTGAAAAGAAAACTGAACCTCTAGAATTAATTCATGCTAATGTATGTGATCTAAAATTTGTTCAAACTAAAGGGGGCAAAAAGTATTTCATAACATTTATCAATGATTGCACAAGATATTGTTATGTTTATTTACTTAGAAGTAAAGTTGAAGCCTTAGAAATGTTTAAACTCTACAAAATAGAAGTTGAAAATCAACTTGGTAAAACCATTAAAATGGTTAGAAGTGATAGGGTGGTGAATATGATGCACCATTAAATGAATTTTGTGCACAACATGACATTATTCATCAAACTACAGCACCCTATTCTCCACAGCAAAATGAAATTGCTAAAAGGAAGAATAGAACCCTAAAAGAAATGATGAATGCCATGTTGTTAAGTTCAGGCTTACCACAGAACTTGTGGAGGAAAGCAATATTGTCAGCTAATTATGTTCTTAATAGAATACCCCACAAGAAAACCAAAAGCATTCCTTATGAATTATGGAAAGGTCAACCACCTTCCTACAAATACTTAAAAGTGTGGGGTTGTTTGGCTAAAGTTGAAGTTCATGTTCCTAAAAAGACTAAGATTGGACCAAAAACTGTTGATTGTGTGTTTATTGGTTATGCTCAGAATAGTAGTGCATATCGGTTTCTGACTTATAAATCAAAAATACCTGATATAAATGTAAACACTATTATAGAGTCAAGGAATGCTGTGTTTTTTGAACATGTCTTTCCTTACAAGAAAGGACAGGAATTAAGTTCACAGAAAAGAACTTATGATTATACACAAAGTCAAGAGACTAATGACAATCAAACACAAGAGACTAGTAATGGTCTCGACCAACAAGATTTAACTGATGATGAACCAAGACGAAGTAAGAGAGCGAGAACATCAAAATCCTTTGGTCCAGATTTCCTAACATACCTAGTAGAAAAATGAACCTCAAAGCTTTAAGGCAGCAATGACAGGTCCTGCAGCACCTTTGTGGAAAGAGGCTGTTAATAATGAAATTGAATCCATTATGCAAAATCATACTTGGGAATTGGTGGATCTTCCACCAGGTTCTAAACCTCTTCGATATAAATAGATATTCAAGAGAAAAATGAAAGCAGATGGTTCAATTGACAAGTATAAAGCAACACTTGTAGTTAAAGGTTACAGACAAAAGGAAGGTCTGCATTATTTTGACACATATTCCCCTGTGACAAGAATAACATCCATTCGCATGCTTATTGCTATAGCAGCGTTGTTTAATTTAGAAATACATCAAATGAATGTTAAAACAGCTTTCTTAAACAGTGATCTAAATGAAGATATCTATATGGAGCAACCCGAAGGGTTTGTAGTGTCGGGGCAAGAAAAGAAAGTTTGTCGGCTTGTAAAGTCTCTTTATGGATTAAAACAAGCACCTAAGCAATGGCATGAAAAATTTGATCATGCAATGCTTACTAATGGGTTTAAGATAAACGAATGTGACAAATGCATCTATGTTAAAAACACTAACCAAGGATATGTCATAGTTTGTCTTTATGTAGATGACATGCTTATCATTTGAAGCAATCAAAACATGATCAAATCAACTAAGCAAGTGCTTAACAAAAGATTTGATATGAAAGATATGGGGGTCACAGATATTATATTAGGAATGAAAATTACTAAAACATCTGACAGATATGCATTATCTCAATCTCATTATATTGAGAAAATTCTTGATAAATTTATTAAGGATGATTTGAATGTAGCTAGAGCACCTATAGACATCAATCTTTATTTATTGAAAAATAAAGGTGATGCAGTGTCTCAATTAAAATACTTCCAAATCATTAGAAGCCTAATGTACCTAATGAATTGCACTCGTCCTGATATAACTTATGCTATCAGTAAATTGAGTAGGTACACTAGTAACCCCGGAGAAGACCATTGAAAGGCGATGATTCGGATTCTTAGATATCTAAGATTCACCCGTGATCATGGTTTGAACTTTACTCGATATCCAGCAGTACTTGAAGGTTATTGTGATGCAAATTGGATATCGGATACTAAAGATTCAAAATCCACAAGTGGATATGTCTTTACTTTGGAAGGCGCTGCTGTTTCTTGGAAATCCACGAAACAAACATGCATTGCGCGATCCACAATGGAATCTGAGTTCATTGCTTTAGAAAAAGTGGGAGAAGAAGCAGAATGGCTTCATCACTTCTTAGAAGATATTCCAATGTGGCCAAAACCTGTGCCAGCTATTTGCATTCATTGTGATAGTCAATCTGCAATAGGCAGGGCACAGCATCACATATATAACGGTAAGTCACGACATATTCGTCGTCGACATAATACCGTAAGGCAATTGTTGTCAAATTGAATAATCTTAATAAATTTTATAAATTCTAAAGAGAATATTGCGGATCCGTTAATAAAAGGTTTGAGAAAAGAGTTAGTGTATAGTTCATCGAAGGGGATGGGATTAAAGCCTATTACATAAGAGTCGTCATAATGGTAACCCTACTTATATGACTGGAGATCCCAAGAACTAAGTTCAAAGGGACAACTAAGTTATGTGTGGCTCGCCAGAAATCACCAAAGGATTAAAATTCCCTATCCATTCCTATGGTGAGAGTGATATCTGTAACATATGTTGTCTGCAAGGATATAAGGATAAGCTTTGCTTTTAATGATTACTTATATCTTGATTGAGGCATAAAATAAAGACGAATATAAGGAGATACTCACAATAAGAATCACCTATATGAGTGTCGAACTGGGGCCGGTTCTATGAGAATGAAGAGGCTAAATTCTCTAGAAATACTCATGAAAACCAAGAGCGTTCAAGGCCAAAATGAATATAACAGTGAGAACCACGATGTGTTAGAAGATATTTTGTGTGAAATCTATTGTCTTGGCTTACACAAACGGCTAAACAATTCAAGGCATCGCGTCCATTGGTTAGCCAGTAAGTCCGATAGGTTATCACTAGGGAAGGTTCAAGGCTGAAAGCTACCTATCCTGATGTAAAATATTTTCAACTTATACACTTTCGATAAAGTCTGCATATTGTTGCATTTCCGTTGTCATCAAATTCTATTCATGTGGGGGATTGTTGGAAATGGTTGGAAAATTCTGGGTAAAACCAGAATTTTTTCCTAACTTTAGTCTATTATTTAGGTGAGACCCGAGCGTCAAATTTGACGGGCCAAAATGGTAACGCGTTCTATACCGCGTTGTGATTCACGTGGTATATTTGGTTGCTTAAAACCATTACCGAGTGAATGGAAAATTGAAGTCAAAGTGTGCTCTATGGAAATGAAGTTTTGGTAGAAAATCCTTAAAGGTTTGAATAAGACTTGTCCCACATTGATTTGGTGGAAAGTTTTGAAAGGGTTTATAAGGCATGGGTTTTGTACTTGGGGTGTGCCCCAAGGGGCACCCAGGTGTTTTAGAGAAGGAGGTTATGGGCAAAATGGGCTAGACCCATTGGACCCAAAAATCACCACATACGCGTGTTGTCGCCGCCGTCTGTTCGTCCGGTCGGTCGGTCGGGCAGGCTAGGCTGGGCTTGGACACGGGTGCGTGGTGTGAGGTTGGGTTGGACTTGTCCGGCCCAATACCTATCTTTTTGGGCCAAAAACATTTGAATTTAATTTTATTTTTAGTAAAATAAAATCCAAAATTCAAATTAAACCGGAAATAATCTGATCCGATTTTTCTGTACACCCAAACAAGACCCTTCCCGTTTTCATCTGTTTTCAAAACCAAACAGGTTTCGTACCTGTTCAAACAGGTTTGCACCTGTTCAATTCAAAACCTGCAGCCACCGATACATCTGTAAATAGGGCAGCCCTCATTTGATGTTTTACATTCAAAATTTTCGTCCATAAGAGCTTTGTAAAATTTATTCTTCATTTTGTTGCATTATTTTCATGTAAGAAAGAGTGTAAACACTTAGTGTGATCGTAAGGCAAACAATTTGTAGTGCTGTTATTGTTTGTAGTTGATCATTTTATCCTGGGAGATAGACGTCCACATTCTGAAAGTACCGTGGGGAGAACGAATCTGTCTTAAGGACACAGTGTCAAACATTGGACTTGATCAGATAATTATTTAAAGAAATTAATCAAGTAAGTTGTTTAATTTATTATTTTGTTTTATTATTTATTTAAATCAGATTTTAATCTTGTTTTTGCAACAAAATAAAATCTGTTTTTATTTATTTAATTTTATTTCTAATTTGATTTTTGTAATCAAACAAATTCTCTCATTTCTTTTATTTCTTTATATTTTAGTTGTTGTTTAGTACACAACAGAATTTAATCTATTTAAATACAGTGAAGATTGTTTAACAATTCTTCGACTTTTTTTTTTTTTTTTTTTTTTTGAGAGAGCCAATTCTATGACCTTATCGCCTACAAACATGGCCATTATGTATAATAATACATACATGTAAATATGTTTAAATACTAATTAAGTAGTAGCATTTTCAAGCAAACATAAGATAACGGAAGACCTATGAACACTGAATATATATATATATTTTTTGGTTTGTCAGATGCACCTATAAAACTGAACAGCTTGAGCTCTTTGTTTTTCCTTCATTTTTCTCCATTAAAAGGAGTTTTGAGCTCATGTGACTGGAAATGAGTAGTGGAAAAGAGCCATTCTTTAACTCCATCCAATAAAATGGGGAAGAGGATGATTGATGTACCCTGCAGAAAAGGCGGGTGAGGAAAGGTTCAGGAAATTTCAGTTAAATTATGCTTCGATCCTGTAAGAAACATAAATGGAAAAGTTAAGAAGAAAATGAAGTGAAATTACCCAAATATTTCTTTCATTTTGTTTTTAATAAATTCAATATTCAACCATATCATTAAATTTAGACTAATTAATTACACTAAATGGTCTGCAAAGTATATACTTTGTTTCCCTTTAGTTGCTAAATTTGTTTTAAGTGGTCCCAATGCTCATACCATCTAAGTAGATTAATGGGAGCTAGGTATTTTTGAAATTTTACAAAGACAATTATAATAAAATTAAAAAAATTATGAACTAAAATATAACAAAGGACATATCTTATGACTAAAATGTAACAAAGTGCATATTTTGTGGACTGTGTAATTTGATCCTTTGATTTTGTTGAGATTTAATGTAAATTTTAAAAATATCTCACCTCTCGTTAATCAATTTAGACAGCGTTTGCGTTAAGAACTATTTAAACTCAAATTTTATAGTTTGAGATCAAATTTATAAAATTAAAAAAATTTAAAACTAAGGTACAATAAAATACATATTTTGTAATTATTCAGTGTTATTAATCATTAAAGTTTTGGGGGAATATAAAAAAGAGGAAAGTGCAGAATTTAAAAAAAAAAAAAAAAACATATATATAAATAATTGAGGTATAAGACTGAATTGGATAAATCTAGTGCAAGCATTTGTAATTTCATAAGTTTCAAATTTTTTATTTTATTTTTGAATTTTTTGATATTTTCCTTAAAAAAATAAAATAAAATAAAATAAAAATCACAGAGGTATATATAATTTATTGGATTTAAAAAGTAGGTCTAAAAAATAGACTTGTATATCATTTTCTTATATTATATATATATATATAATTTTTACCTAAACAAATCTAATTCATGAATTTTTATGAGCTTGGAATTATTTTCTCTATTTTACTTTTCTTTTCTTTTTTTCATATATGAATTTAGCTTCTCTACATTTCATTATTAGGACTAGAGTTGTTGGCTTCATTGTTGGACCATGCTGGTAGGGCCATCAATAGGGGTCGGGCTTCCTTTGCTCGTAATTATTGTATCCAAATTTTATAGTTTAATGGAATTTTTTGACTTTGACCAATCAATGGGCTGGTAGGGGCAAGGCCTATTTAAAAAAAAAGTCCCATCCATAAATTCAAATCTTAATGGTCAAAATCAAACCGAATCAAGTTACACATTTTTCATTCATATATTTTTAATATTTTCATTAGTTATTTTTCTTGTATACTTTCCAACATAATTCAACTATTTTGATTTTTTACATCTCATATAATCAAAAAATAAAAAATCAAGTAACATATAATACTTACAAGTTTGAGGGGAAAAAAGGGAAAGAAAAACAATAAAAACTTTAAAAATGAGAATAAAAAATCAAACTAAACAATAGATACAAAAAAAAAAATTATATATATATATTAAACTAGACATTATACTTACCCATACGGGTTCTTACAGGTCAGGTTTATGGAGGGGCTTGGATTATAAACCTTTGTCCAAAGTTCTAAATCATCTTTTATGGGTTAGGATGTACTGGGCACTCAAGCAGACTAGGACGGGTTGGGTAATATCAGGTTTTTTTGTTTGCAGGCTATTTGGGAACCTCCACATGAAGAGCCAAACTCAATAATCCATATTGTTTAATTTTTAGAGTTCGTTGAGAAGATCATTTGTGCAAAGATCTAAATTGATCGAATATCGATAATTACATGATAAGACCATAAAATAATACAAAGAATGGACAAGTATGATTTTAAAAATAAACCATCTTCGTTTTTTACTAGCATGGGTCGGCCTGGTTTCCAAAAATCTATGCCCAGACCCAAGCCCAAGCCTAGGCCTAGGGTGTAATTAGGACCCGGGAAGGGGGGGGGCTAGGCTTGGGTTGGGCCTAACCTTTTTTCAATTTTTTTTCACCAAAATAGCTTGAAAATGACGTTAGGCCTCGGGCCCAGCCAGAAAAATCGTGGCCCAGGCCCTAGCCTGAGGAATTGGGCTGGGCTAGGCCTCAGGCCTCTAGCGGGCTTCAAACTAGCAAGCCATTTTTACACCACTAATTAGATCATATTACTAATGTTCAATTAAATGTATTTTTTTACATGGATAATCTTTTGGATAGTAATTAAGATATTTGGCCTAATGATTATGTAACACTACTTTGTAGTGTGAGGCTGCAGGTCGAACTCTTAGGCATTGAACTCTTAAGAAGAGGAATTTAAAACATTTGTGGTTATTTATTTTTCTACCATTATAGGAGTTATATATAATTATTGGTTGTTATTTAGGCTTGAGCTTGACAGTTTATACAAGATGAACGGTTCAAATTATCGAGTTAGGCTCATGATGAACCCACAATGAAGTTAACAACACCGTCCAAAGTAAATAATTAATGGAAGATAAGCTAATTCCTTTTGATATTATCAAAAAAGTGAGTAGGAACCTTTTTATTTTAAAAATAATAATAATAATAATAAATCATGGAGGTACAGATGAATCACTTGTACTTTGAAAAGGATGAAACACATACCAAGATCAATCTAGCTGCAGCCCAGAGGGCTTTGGGAGAAGGAATTGGAAGCAAGGAACGACAAGTGATGTAGAGAGCCACGGCAAAGGCATAGAAAGCCATGTTCAAAGGGTGAAGATCAACACCAGAAAGTATGCCTACTGGTCCTCTACAAAAAAACTGTCCAATCCTCAAATATTCAAAACCTAGTTCTTGAATCTCATCTTTTGCTTCACTATGATTCACCTTTATTAGAACACCTGCCGTTGAATTTACTGTAAATGCCACTGCCTGCCCCAACTCATGTGTGTGATAGAGAATGCTAAGTGTGCAGAGAGTAATTTCATAAAATGATATACAAATGTCAGATATAAAAGAAAGGGCAAATTACACTAATAGTCCCTATAGTTTGGGGCTTGTGTCAGTTTAGTCCCTCACTTTTTAAGTGTAACACATTTGACTCTAACTTTTGAATCTTGTTTCAAATAAGGACAATTGAATATACCGTTATTTAATTTCAAGGGCAAAATCGTCAATTTGATAAAATATAAACTAATTTGACAAAAATAAATGTCAAAAAAATATTTAAAATTTTTTAAAAATTATTTCTATCCACCAAAAATAAAATTATGTAAAATTGACAAAAATTAATAAAAATTATATGATTAGTTTTTAAAAAATAATTCTACATGATCATCTTCCAAATACATAATAGAAATTAATTTGGTAAAAAAAAGCAAATGTCTAAAAGATTTATCAATTTTATATAATTTTATCTTTAGTAGTTAGAAATAATTTTTAAAAATTCAAAAATAATTTTTTGACTTTTATTTTTGTCAAATTTATTTATATTTTATCAAATTGACGATTTTGCCCTTAAAAGATCCAATAATATCTACAATTGTCCTTATTTGGAGCAAGATTCAAAATTCAGGGTCAAATGTGTCACAATTGAAAAGTCAGAGACCAAAATGACACAAGTCCCAAACTATATAGACCATTAGTGTAATTCACCCTAAAAGAAATGCGACTCACATGTTTCAATCTACGGCTTATTTTGGGAAGTGGGTTAAAAGCCACTTCTCAGTTTTTAACCCACTTCTTTCTCTCACAAAATAATCATAAAAATCAAAAAGTAACTTTTAACCATCTTTCCAAAACACCCATATGTATGAGATTTATTTATTTTATATTTGTATCACATTTTGTAAAATTATTTTGTATTTCTCACACACCTGCATATGTTGATGAGTTCACACTTCCCAAGCTTTTTTGTGCAAATTCAGGCCAAGTTTGACATGTGCCCAAAAAGTTAAAAAGTCAAAAAGTTACTCAAAAAATTAAAAAGTTATCACTATTTACCAAAAGTCAAAAAGTACAGCTGCACAACTCTCAATCCTAATTTTTCCCTACACACTAATTTATACAATTTTTTAATATACATTTTTCCATAAAAAATCAAAAAGTTAACCAAAACAACAATATTTTTTTCCTCAACTTTTTAGTCCAAAAAGTACACTTATTTATGACATCCCAAACAACCCCTTAGTAAAGATTCATATATTTCATTAAATTTAAATTTAATTTTTTTTTATATCGAAAATCATGTTCTAATCATTTCATTAAGCTAATATCAAATAAAAAGAGGTATATTTTTAGTCAAATTAAGAAAGTTTTTCATCAAATTTTATAGTTAGCCATTGGTGATGGACAACTGATCGGACAATAGATTTTGACCTTATAAATTGAAATTTTACTTTAGGTCGAATGACCTGTCGGACGACTGGTTAGATTTGATAAAAATCTTAATTTACCATTGAAGTGTATTATATCAGATCAAATTTTTCATTAAATTTAATGAACGATTGGAGATACTCTAACACAGACCAAAATGCATTTTTTTTTTTTTTTTGGGAAAAAAAAAAAACCTCATAAGTTGAGCCTCTTAAAAAAAATCCATTATGCCTATTTTTATTCGGAAAAAGTAGTCTAAAGTCCCTTTCCTATTTTTAGTAATGGAAGAAATGTATAATATTATTTTTTGATGCCTAAAAGCATCTCCAATGGAGCTGCTATTCAACTTGCCAGAGCTAAAATTTGACAAGAATGGCAAAAAGAGGGTCTCCAATGGCCTGCTATTCTACTTGCCAAAGATAGCAGATGCCATATCTGTTTTCAAATTTGGCAGGTTGAATAGCAGCTCCCAAACTTGCCAGATCAGTAAATATCAACAGATTTTTAGACTGATCAGAATTTTAGGGAACCAAATTCAATTCAAAAAAACAGAATTGAAACAGTAAGGAACCTAAAAAATTTAGAATCAAACCCAATTTTCTATTTTGTTGCCAAATTAACAAATTTCAAAATGAATTTGACAAACCCAAATTCGATCATTTATCACCAAATCAGTCGATCCAAATCGGATGGTATGCATTCACAATAAACCAAACCAAATCAAATGGATGAACAAAAATAGATGGATGAACAAAAATTAAACCAAAAATCAAAATAAATAATTAAGAAAATTTTAGCAAACATACCAGATTGTGTTCATTGAAGATCCTTCTAGAGATGTTTGAGTTCTTTGAAGATCTGGTTTGAATCCATTACCAAATTTGAGTTTCAAAAATCACGATCACCTCAGATCCATATCAATAACTAGAAAAATAAAGAAAAAAATAAAGCATATATATATATATACATATATGAGAGTGTATATAGATGGAGATCGTACCAGAGATATATAGAGAGAGAGGAAATGGGGGGCGATTATGTAAAGGTGAAGACTTGGAACCAAGGGCATAGAGAGAGAGATCAGAGAGTAGACAAATCAGAGAGTACAGAAATCGGTGAAGACTTGAGCTCAAGGACAAAGACACAAACAGAGAGAGACGTTTGGATGATGGGGGGGGTAAGAGAGTGAGAGGGAGAGTGAAAACAGCTTCATAGGTAGAGAGAGAGAGAGAGAGAGAGACGTTTCGATCATAGAGGAGGAAAAGGGACTGGTTTGAGGAGAGGGAGGGGAAGAGTGAAAACAGAGAGATGGGAAAGACAGAGTGAGAGAGAATGAGACAGAGTGAGAGGGAAAACGGAGTGAAAACAGAGAGAGAGAGGTTTCGATCATAGAGGAGAAAAAATGAGAGTGGCTTGAGAAGAGGAAAGACAAAGTGAGAGGGAGAGGGAGAGGAAGACGATGCACATCAGTCGAAGAGAGGGTGGATGATTCTAGACAGTGCATATCAACCATTGAAGTTTTATATGTGGACAGTGGAGATGCTCTCATTCTGTATAAAAAGAGTCGTTCTGCTCTGTTTGGTTTTAAGAAAAAACAAACAAACAAAAAAACAAAAATAAAAACATTAATTTTTTTTTACAACAGCTATCTTCAAACGGCTATTTCCCCCAAACGGTAATATTTTGAATTTCTATAAATTGAAACCCTCCATGTCAATTTTATTTCACACAAACATTTAGATTTAATTTTTCTTTTCCCCTCTCTTCTCTGAATTTGATTTCACAACAAACCTCTAAAATTATTTTCTTTTTAGTTTTTTTATCTAATCACTGTGAAAGGTTCATCAAAAACAAAGAGAGGAAAATCATTCATTATTGAAGAAGATATAGCAATTTGTAAATCTTGGTGTCATATTTTGGAAGACCCGATTATCGGCAATTCGCAATTGTATGCTCACTTTTGGAGGAGAATTTACGAAAATTATTGCTTGCTTCAAAATGATCAGTCCAGAACATAAGTGTCTATTCAATCTCGATGGGGTACAATCATGAAATGTTGTAACAAATTTCGGGGGTGTTTAGCGTAATTCGAAAATCTTCACCCAAGTGAGATTTCTCAAGTTGATATAGTAAGTTTTCATCTTTAGTTATTATCTTCAGTTTCTTATTCTAGTATCATATAAAAATTAACTAATTAACTAATGTTTCAATTTTTTTGATACAGATGCTTCAAGCAAAACTATTATATCATCAAGATGAAAGCAAACATTTTGCTTTTGAACATTGTTGGCCAATCTTGCATGACAATATCAGGTGGCAAGATGTAGCTCATACGAATACGGTAAAATCAAGGATGCATACAGCGTTTACCCCTAATTCAACCCCTGATTCCGTTATGGATGATTGGGTTTCTCTTAAAGACGACAATAATCCAAGTGTTGGTAACAATCCAACTGTTGGTGAGGACAGTGTCTCTGTAATGGGTAAAAGGCCTATGGGTAGGAAAGCTGCAAAAAAATTATTTCGGAGAAATCAAGTCGTTGAAACTGGAGTCCAAAAAATGAGTATGCAATTGGAGACATTTAACCAACACCTTGTTGAGAAATAAAAGAAAAAAGAGGAAAGAGAAGAAAAAAGGATTCAAGCACTGCAGGAGATGAAAGAACTTGAGATGAAAAAACATGACTTTGAGATGAAAAAGGAAGAACATATAATAATGACTACGAACATTTCTCATTTGGACCCTCAAATAAAAGCGTATTACACAATGCGAAAAAATGAAATTTTGGCCAAGTGGTCCTCAAATGTGAGCAGCCCAAATTTTTATTTCCTCCTACCTCCTGATGAATAATTACAGGATAATATATTTTTAAATTTTGCAATGTCATTTAATTTTTGATGTAATTGTTAGTCTTTATTTGTAATGTCCTTTTTTATTTTGTAATGAAATTTCATGTTTTTTTTATTTATTTTAATTTTTGAGTATTTTCTACAAAACAGTGTAATATTTATTTTTGCAATATATAATGTTGACTAATTTTTAGTATAATTTAAAATTTTCAATAAAGTATAATGAAAAAAATAAATATATTTTTTCAAATGAAGGCAATAAAAAGATAAAATACATTACTGACATTAAAGGAAGATAATTTTATTATAATAAAAAGACATTAATTGACATTAAATGACATTAACTGTCATTAAAAAGATAAAATACAAACTTAATCTAACTCTCCAGCTCGGAACCACTAGTGTTCAATTAAATCATTACGAATTGCATTATGGGCTTCAGTAGATCTAATCTTCTGCCGATTCAACATAAATTGAGCATACTCCTCATTCGGATCTCGTGACGCTTGACAACGGGTATTACTGGTATCAGTCTCAAGTTGTGCTACACTACGTTCATTTTCTGGAATATTACGCTCGTCTTCAATGATCATATTGTGCAAAATAATACACGTCTTCATGATGTAGTACATATCCTTATCACTTCAACTTTTAGTTGGAACTCTGACAATATTAAATTGTGCTTGGAGCATCCAAATACCCTTTCGACATCCTTCCGACATGCCTCTTGCATCTTCGCAAATAGTTGTCTCTTTACGCCTTGAGATTGAGATATTGTTTTCACAATCGTTGCCCAACGATGATAGATACCATCAACAAGATAATACCCCATGGTGTACGTGTGATTATTGATAGTGTAGTTGGCAGCAGGGGCACATCCTCTAGTTAATTCAGCAAATAAAGGCGACCTGTCAAGAACAGTAATATCATTTAGAGAGCCAGGCATGCCAAAGAAAGCATGCCAAATCCACAAGTCATAGGAGGCAACTACCTCGAGTACAACTACTGATTTGTGGTAGTGTCCAGTGTAAGCACCAGCTTGGACAGTTGGACATTTACCCCAATGCCAGTGCATATAATCCAAACCCCCTAACATTCCAGGAGACCTGCGTTGCTCTCCTTCTTGCAATAATCTGGCGACATCTACTTCATTTGGGGATCTTAAGTAATAGGTAGCAACAATTGATCTGGTAAAATTCAAGGTGGCAATTGCAGTACTTTCGCCAATTCTAATGTACTTGTCTACAGCATCAACAAGCACGCCGTACTGCAGGATCCGAAGTGCTACAGTCATCTTCTGTACACCGGATAATCCAGGAGCACTAGTGGCATTGCGGGTTTGGATGAAGTACTCATTCACTTGTTGAATATCATGTAAGATACTAACAAACAATGACCACCTCATTTGAAAACGTCTTCGGAAGTATTCTTCTGGATAGATAGGATTATCTGCAAAATAATCGCTATAAATTTGTTCGTCGCCTTTGACCTTCTTACGATTAATGTATCGACGACCACTTGTGGAATCAACACGTCTGGTTGGTTGGTTGGTTTAGGCTTAACACTTGTATTCTTTGTTGTTGCGCTGTAAACAATTGCATCATGATGATATCATCATCAGATGATGAAGATTCATCAAAATCTCCATTGAATATGGCTTAAGTCAAATTGTTCAATGTATGTGGATAGGTGAGTGGGTGAATACGAAAATTGTAGAAAATCTTCTAGATGGGTATAGAGAGTTTAGAAGATATGAAAATGATAGGTAGGTGAATATGACAATTGTAGAAAACCTTGTATTATATTTATAGAGAAAATTATGGATGGGTGAATGATGGATGGTTGTTAGGTGGGTAGATGAATAATGGATGGTTGTTAGGTGGGTAGTTGTTGGTGAATGAATGCTGGGTTAATAATGGATGGTTGTTGGTGAATGAATGATGGGTGAATGATGGATGATTGTTGGTGGGTAATTGGTGATTGTTTATTTTTTATGTGTAGTTAAAAAAAAAATTATTAAATATGTAGTGATATGTTTTTTGATTGGGTGAATTATATTTATTTATTTTTTTCCAATTTTTCATTTTTTCTTATTTTTTATATTTGTCTAGTTGAGAATAATATAAATATATAATTTTTTTTTACAAATAGGTAAAAAAATGTCACAAAAGATAAAAAAATAAACAAAAATAAAATCACAAAAAAAAACTTATATCCAAACAACACTTACAAATTTGGAGAAAAAGTTGGTTGAGATTTGCCAAAATAACAAATGACCATTGGAGCACCATTGCTATAATTTGGCAAACTTGCAGTATTCATTGCTAAATTATAGCAATAGTACTGGCATTATAGCAATAATGGTTAGAGATGCTCTAAGGTCCCTCAACCCACACCCATCTATCACAGAGAAATTTGATATATCTCACACTCTCTATCTCTCTCTCTCTCTCTCTCTCTCTCTCATCAATCTCATCTACCAGTTCAAAACCCTAAAGAAATTCTCATTCTTCACCATCATCATGTTCCTCCCATTTTCTCTTCCTCCAAACAAGCCTTCCTCATCACCATTACTCAAAATTTGAGCCAAAGTTGGCTTATCCTCTCTCATTCTCACAATCACGTCTCCTTTCCTCACTTCCTCCTCTTTCCTCGTACTCTTCGTCCTCGACACCGCCTCTGCGGCCGCATTTCCTGCAGTAGCTGCCTCAGCTTTCGCCATCTTCGACATGTTCTTGTGAAGCTCCGCGTTGAGCGAAACGAGAGCCACCTCGGTCTCTGATTCTCTTTCCCTCAAAAGCTTCAGCTCCGTCTTTGTTTTTTTGAGCTCCGATTCAAGTTTATTTAGGGTTTATGCTAAGGTTTTTTGCTCTTCGTCGTCAATCTCTTGGGTTTTTGTGGGGGAAAAGTTCCATTGTTTGGGAGCTAAGAATGGCTTCAAAGACAAGTAGAGTTCGCTAGTAAGGAGCTTTTTGCTGAAGATGGTAACAGCTTCTTTGACGAAGGTGAAAGGACGTGAGGTGTCAACGGTGGAGAAGCGATTAATTGATTGTGATTCACATATTTTCATCATACATTGATGTGATTCATTTTCACTGATCAACCAGAACCTTGTTGGATCAGTGGTGAGCACTTTACTTTGGTTGTGTACTATTAGTATATATATATTACACTTCTCATTCTTCCTCTTCTATTCAACTGATAAAGGATTTGATTGGTAAAGGATTTGGAATTTTCTCTGGTTTCAATTTTCTTTGGTACATGGTTTTGAATTTTCTCTAGTCAAGGATTTGAATTTTCTCTGGTTTCACGAAGAAAGGATTCTACAAAAGTAAACAAATAATCATAGATTTCTCTATGATTATTTGTTTTGTTTATTGGATTGATTTCTTGATTGGCTGTCAAGTGTTGGTTTTTTCTTGTGTCTGAACCCTTCCAAGTGTTGGTTTTTTCTTGTTAGATTTGTGTAGGTTAGTGTTTATTGGATGATGAGTTTCTAGTTATTAGAGTTTCTTATTGATTGAGTAATAATGTTACTGGATTTAGTTTCTTTAATTGGTCATAATAGCATCCATTTATCTGGTTTAGAATTTCTTTGGGCAAAGAATTTCTCTGGGAAACGCATAGAATTTCTCAGGGAAAGGCATAGAATTTCTCTGGAGATCCAGATAAATTCTCTGGATCGAATTATCTCTGGATCCATGTTGAGGGACCTTAGACATTATAAAAATATTGTATGTCATTTATGCTATAAAATAGTAATACCAAGGACCTTAAAAAAAATCCCCATTTTTATTGAGTAAAATTAACAAAAAGAAAAAAAAAAATTATTTTAGTTATTAAACTCAATGTAGATATACAAAAAAATATCTATAATACTATTTTCTATTGACTTTGGTTGTTAAGATACCTATTTTTCTATCGATTTTGATGAAAATAGATAAACGATTTACATAAAAAATAAATCAAAAATTTAAAATTTAAATTAATAAAATTAAAAACTTATCATTTATTTTATTACAACGGTTAAATACTGAGATTTTTTTGTTGTTGTTGTAATTTTTCATTTTTTTTTTTTTTTTGTGTTCTTTTTAGCTTGAATGAAAATTTTAAAAATATATATATTAGTTGATTTTTTTTTTTCAAATTTTTAATAAATATTTTTTATTCTTAGGTGCACTATTTTTTCTTCAAATTGCTTCACATATATTTTATTTTGTACGTGTGTCTTATCTAAAAACTTAAATAAAATTAATTAAAATATGAAAAAAAAAGTTAATTACCTAAAAGTTCTATTTACAAATGTTATTATAACGGTCCCAAAAATGCGTGTCAAGATGATTGTTATATAATTATAAATTAATATGATTTAATTTGAAAATATATGTCTGAATTGGGAAAAATATTTGTTGGGGCTACGACTTCGGAACTAAAATTGATGACCTTGATGGGTTCAGAAACTGAAATTGAGTACATAAATATGCTGATGGGAATTTTTAGCGCGCTTTGAAAAGTTTAATTGAAAATTAATTTCGTCTAATTCGCTAAGTTGTGTTTGGCTCATCATTTATACAATTATATATAAATATCTATATGGGCCTTAGTCTTAGACTCAACAAAAGAAGGAAAATCTAAGAGAGAGAGAGAGAGAGAGAGAGAGAGAGAGAGAGAGACTTAGAAGGAAGAAAGAGAAGAAGAAGAACAAAAGGGGGAAATCAAACAATCTTTAAGATCAACACTCAAAGGTAAGAATTTCCTTCTAATTTCTTGACATGGAGCTAGGACATACATGAATTCATGAACATTAAGTTGAGATAGGATGAATTCATGGTTATTTAAGGGTTCCTAGGAAGATTTAGCACATCTATGAACATCAAAGAGAAAAAGAGAAGTAATAGCTCAATATTTTGGCATTCATGGCATGAGCTCATGAACTTCTTGTTCATACACTTGCTTTCTTGCATGGATTCTTGATTTTGCCCTTAAAATTCAAAGTTTTAATCTTTTACTTGGAACCTTGGTTTTGATTTGAAGTTATGGTTTGAGTTTAAAGTTCGACATGGTTAATTCAACATGTTTTTAAGAGTTTTAGGCCTTGGTTTGCTTGAAATTGAGGTTGATTTTACAAAAGAATGAGGTTTTATTAAAAAGCAGATTTTCAGATTGGTTTTACACCTAGACCGCTCGAGCGGCCAGACCTCTTTTGCCCAAAATAGCATTCTGATATCACCGCTCATGTGGCCAGGCCACCGCACGTGCCGCCAATAGGACAGTTTTTCTAATTTTGTTTCCTTTTTGTTTTTCTGACTTTCGGGCCTTCATTTACATAGTTTTCACTTGTAATTTACATCCATAAGCATCTAATAAGCATGAGAGAAATTAAAAGAATAATAGAAGTAACTGAACAAACAAGTAACAGATAACCGAATAAGGTTAAGAATCAATTAAACGACTCGAATGTGTATTGAGAAATTGTGCTATGAATGTTTGTGTTTGTAGGTCAAGACTCGAAGACTGAACAACTGGTTTTGGAATCCCACTGTGAGTAACATTACTGTAAAGATATGTTCATATGGAAGATATTTGCAATGCTATTTGATATATTATGTTTTCTGAAATGTTAGTTGAATGTGAACGAATGTCCTATTTTTTGAATCTATTGTGGCATCTAAAGAATGGTCCCAAGTCATGGGGGACAACATATTAATGAGAATCTATGACACATATGTGATTACGAGATCTCATTAGCCACTTCATTGTGGTCATATGTGTTTAATCGGTATCTAGAACCGATTACTCTAGTCAGAAGACGATATGTAATATGTTCTATTGGATGTATCATTATTATGTTCAGATATGAGACTGATGTGGTAGATATGTATGATCGGTTTTCTATATATGATATGATTTGGAATTCGTTCACTAACCACTTTACTTTAATGTTATTCACTGGATTTTAGCTCATTGTTTTTATATATATGTATAGGTGAGCATTCTGGAGGACAGGTCTAGAAAGGGTTTTTAGGCGAGCCACCATTTTGAAGCCTACCGAGTTGTTTTGTGTGCCTTCGAGTTGGGCTAGGCTTGGAACGCCGTTGCCAAGCTTTTGATCATGATGTACACTTTCAGCTCATGCATATGTTTTGTATACAATATTATGTTATAAGTTATGTATCATTATGTGTGTAAATTAACAATTATATGTGTACATGTTTGTTCATATAGATGCACAACTCATTGGACCATTGATATTTTTGTATATTGCTTCCGCTAGCCTCGATTATTTTTTATTGTACAGGAAGGCCTTTGGTAATCTTGGATTATTGGCCAGTTACGGGGCCAAACTTATAGCGACAGGTTTGGGTCGTGTCAGTTATGGTAGCTAAGATTTTTTGAACCAATAATAAGTCATATTTAGTAAAACTGTAAATATTATAAATTTTTCCAAATTTTTTAAATTAAGAATATTATCAATTTTGCATAGTAATATTCTAGATAATTGTTTCACCAACTGAAGAAAAAAAATAAAGCATGAGATTAAACATTTTTGCCCTTTTACTTATTGGTTTTGATTCAACTATCCAATAAAATCAAAAATATTATCAGTTTTTTTTTTCAATTTTAAAACTGAGAACATTATTAGTTTTTTCAATTTTAATTTTTTTTTTTCAGTTTTGCACATCAATGTTCTATCATCATGCTCCTTTATAAACACAAAATTTTTAGTTTTGCACAAAAACATAATTCATCTTTTTTCAATTTTTTCAAAAAAAAAAAAAGCTTCTTTGGTTCTGATTTTTAGAAAACAGTTTTCAGAAAAATTCTACTTTTTTATTTTCCGTATTTTAATGTTTTCAATGATTTTTTTTTAATATTTTAAGCAATTTTTTTAAAAAAAAATTTAGACACACCTAACATAAATACACTTAAAAAGTATAATATTTGTGATTTTTTTTTAAAAAATACACTAAATAGCAAAAAATACAAAAAAAAAAAAATGAAAATTGAGTAAATTTTTTGTAATTTTGTGTGTTTATTAATTTTTAAAAATATTTTACTATTTAGATGCATCTAAGTAAGGTGTATCTAAAAAAGTGAAAAAATTGTTTAATATTTTAAAAATATTCACTAAAAACAAAAAATAAAAATAAAAAATTAATTTTCAGAAAACTAAAACAAAACACACTGATTAGCTTTTTTTTTTTTTTTTTTTTTTTTGCACATAATTTTTTTTTAGTTTTTTCAATTTGAAAGTTGATTTTTAAAGTTTTGAAAATCAAAATAAATGTGAAATCATCATGTTCCTTTATAGCTAATCATAAATGATAAACAATCCTTATTTGAAGGGCAATTCTGACTATTAAGAATTTAATGGGACTTAAAGGTTCAAAAAATCATAATTAGGACTTAATGGAGTATAAGTTCATAAATTAGGATTTGTGTGTAAATACCTAAAAAAAAATTACAAAGCAAATATATATATATATATAATAAAAAAAGTCAAAAATAATTTTAAAAAACTAACCTAATAAGGGATCACGATCCACGATTATTAAAAAAAAATGTTTTTCCAGTTGGCATTTTGGTAATAACATTATTTTCTATTTTGATGGATTTTTGTAGAGATTTATATTTTATTAAGACTGTGGGGATATATTTGCTGAGTACCAACACGTAGCAAGGTGACACCAACGTGTCAGCTGAGGTGCCACGTGTCGTGGTAGTTACGCCGAGGTTATCTCGGAGTTGCCGAGGTTATCTCCGAAGATATCGAAATCTGAAATAAGCGGATAAGGGGCAAGAGTCCTACATTGAGAGAAAACTTCAGTTTGGGTAAAGATAAAACTCTTAGAGGGTTTATCCTAATCCCACTGGGAGTTCCAGATTAGCAGTAATCCTAAGTCCATTGGAGTTAGGCTCCTATTAGGACTAGGATTATATTGGCAATAAAAGAGAGGCACCCCCATGGGTCTAAGGCATGTTTTTATACTCAAGCTTGTGAGTTGAATACTTGATTATCTTTGCGAGATATACTGACTTGATCGTCGGAGTACCCCCGGGTGGAAGAACCACCGCCGGAGCCTTTTCTTTCTGTGCAGGACAGCGGGGTGCCATCTATTCTGCTTGTGTTCTACAAATTAATCACTCAGAGGGCGCAGTGATCGAAAAATCACTCACACAATTTGGCCGCTCTATGGGAAAGAAAGACGAATAGATGGCCAAGAACGCATAAAAAGAAAAGGTTGGGGACGACGCCTCGGCTGAGTGGCGGTGCCTATCGGCCTTGACGTCGAAGGAGACAACCACAACAAAGAAGCCCGTGACCAGGGGCGTGAAGGAAAGAGCGTTGGCCAGGAGGGCGACACTTCAAAGAAGACAGACCAAGACAGATACTACAGCGAAGATAACCTCCAAGTGTGGAGGGACAGGTGCCTACGGCGGGATGAGAAAGTAAAAGAATTGGCAGACAAGTTGGCAGATCTGCAGTCGGTCGTCAACTTCATGATGCAAAACAATGTTATGCAGCCACCGTACCCGCTGCAGGACACGCCGATTCTAGCAGTTAATACCCAGAAAGGAGGAGGGAAAACAATTCCTGAAGTACCTCAACACACCAGGAGCGGAAGGCACTATCACCCGCCTTCCAGGGAAGTCGGACGAGAAGAGCCGAGACAAGAGAAGTCCCAAAGGACATATCACACGAAGGACCCAGAACCCAGAGAACATCGGCATGTCTAGGGACAGGTGCTCTGCTTTGACACAACCCATGGAGAAATATCAAAACAGGCCCACCACGAGGTCGAAAGTAGTGTGCCAAAAAGACTGAAGTCAAAAGATAGCCGAGCTCCAGGGAGGAGTAAAGAAGACCTGCGAAATTACCTCAAGAGGAAGGAACATAATACTAAAGCCGAGGTTACCTCACCCGACAAGCCAAGGACACCGTTCTCGGTAGAGCTGGACAAATTTGAGGCACCGAAGAGATTTAGTATACTGAGGTTTCAAATATACGATAATAAGTCAGATCCTAACTTCCACGTTGGATTATTTTTGAACTCAATGGCACTATACAGTGGAAACGAGCCGTTGCTCTACAAAGTGTTCCCCTCATCCTTTAGGGAGATTGTATCAGATTGGTTCCACAAATTGCCGAAGGGAAGTGTGAAGACTTGGGAAGGCCTAGCCGAGATGTTTGTGGCCAGGTTCGTGGCAAATAAGTTGCCGCCATTGAGGGTGGACGCATTAATAGCTTTGAAGATCAGCAAGGATGAAGGCCTTAAGGCCTATGCAAAAAGATACTATGAGGTATTCAATCGAATACCCGAATGCAACCAAGAAGTGGCGGTCGTGTCTTTCAAGAACGGCCTAAAAGATGATTATTCACTGCGGAAATCTTTGGCAAAGACATTGCCAAAGAGCATGGAGGAGCTCACGGCAAGAATCGAGAAGTATGCCAAAGCCGAGGAGGATACATTGGGGAATAAGGAGGTAAAACAGGAAAAAGGGAACGGCTCGCCGAAGCGAGGCCGAAGTAACAATGGATTTACCAAAACAGAGATAGAGTTGAGAGGCAAACAGGCAGTGACGACTGTGTTCCGAATCCCGGTCCACAAAGTCCTGAATCAAATTCGAAATCAACCCTATTTCAAAGCACCAGCGAAGGCCCCAGGGGAATACTTGGGCAGGAACGTTGGTAGGCGTTGTGCTTACAACAATGAAGAAGGGCACCCAACTCAGGGCTGCAGAGCCCTAAAAGCATACTTAGAGGACTTAGTAAGACAAGGCCATCTGATGGATCTTGTCGAAGCCAGACTGAAGAAGAAGAGCAGCAAGGTTGCCTCAAGCACCAAGCAGACCCGCCTCCCCAAAGACAAAGAACCACGAGAGGGGACCTAGGGTGGTTAACGAATTCACTCCAAGGTGAACGAAAACGACATACGGGAAACCCAAAGAGTAAAACACCGCAAAGACGTGAACCGTGTCGGACATAAAAGACCTCGGCTGAAGAGTACCCAGCCCTTGATAGCCTTCACCGGTTTACCTAGAGATGGTCCAGCACCCGCATAATGATGTCTTGGTAGTATCTCTCCAGGTTGGGGAGTGCCAAGTGAAACGCATCTTGATAGATCAAGGCAGCTCTTGTGACATCATGTATGTTAGATGTTACAAGGAGCTGGGCCTTCACCCAGATGACATGGAGCAATTGAATGGCCCGATGGTCGGCTTCAATGGAACGCCGACGTGGCCACTAGGCGCTACAAACTTGGAAGTACAAGCCGACACTAAGAAGATCAGGACAGAGTTCATCGTGATTGACACACATTCACCATACAACATCATCTTGGGAAGTCCATGGTTGTATGCAATGGGGGCAGTTCCCTCAACGTTGCATCAACTATTGCGGTTTCCAACAGAGCATGGAATTGAAGAAGTCAGAGGAGACCAGCAGCAGGCAAAAAATTACTCCATGGCAGCAATGAAAACAACCTGCAACATACAAGAACCAGGGAAGACAGAGATTGAAGATGAGGACATGGAGGTCCTAGATGATGTCGGCAAGGAGCCGGCCGAGAAGAGTGAGGAAACACTAAAGAAAATCCTCGTCCAGAAGGGCGATGAAGAGCGCTTCTTTCTTCTCGGCTCAGGCTTAGCCAAAGAAGAAAAAAAAGAACTGGAAGCCTTTTTGAGATCAAACATAGAGGTGTTCGCCTGGACACCTTATGAAATGCCTGGCATTAACCCCGAGGTCACATGTCACAGACTGAACGTTGACAGGTCGGCCAAACCTGTAATACAACGAGCCAGAAGACCAACATTGATGCACGTCGAAGCAGTGGAGGAGGAAGTAGACAGACTTCTAGAGGCCAGGGCCATCAGAGAAGTCAATTATCCGACATGGCTATCAAACACTGTGGTAGTAAAGAAGAAGAACGGTAAACGGAGGGTATGCGTAGATTTTACAAGCCTGAACAAAGCCTGTCCCAAAGACAGCTTCCCTCTGCCCAAAATTGACCAGCTAGTGGATGCCATATCTAGACATGGAAGGATGAGCTTCCTGGATGCTTATAGGGGGTACCACCAGATAGCCATGTACCCCCCCAAACGAAGAGAAGACAGAATTCATCACCCCAAAAGGCCTGTACTGTTACAGAGTGATGCCTTTTGGGTTGAAAAATGCAGGAGCAACCTACCAAAGGCTGGTAACAAAAATGTTCAAGCACTTGATCGGCCAAACAGTAAAAGTCTACATCGATAACATGGTTGTAAAGACCAAGGAGCCCAAGAGTCATCTTGCCGACCTAAAAGAGGTATTTGAGATCCTCAAAACATATCGGCTCCGACTCAACGCATCAAAGTGCGCGTTTGGAGTTGGATCTGGAAAGTTTCTGGGGTACCTGGTAACAAGAAAGGGGATAGAGGCCAGCCCAGATCAGATCAAGGCCATCCTAGATCTACAAAGCCCAACATCAGCAAAACAGGTACAAATGCTTACTGGAAGGGCCACAACCCTAAACAGGTTCATAAGCTGAAGCTAAGACAAGTGTAAACCCTTCTTCAACCTGGTGCAAAGGACCACAGACTTCCTATGGACTGAAGAATGTGAGGCTGCTTTGGCCGATCTAAGGAAGTATCTAACCACGGCTCTAGTCCTCTCAACACCTGAACTTAGGGAAGAGCTGTTCTTGTACTTAGTCAGGTCGAACATGCAAGAAGTGCAAGATTAATCCGAGAAGAAAAGGAGAATGTAAGGTCATTTTACTATGTAAGTAAAACCTTGGCCGACGTAGAAACAAGGTATCTACCACTAGAGAAATTAATGCTGGCCTTAGTAATGGCCTCAAAAAAGTTGAACCATTACTTTCAGGCGCACAAGATTGTGGTACTAACAGAGCACCCACTGAAGTCCTTATTACAACAAGGAGACTTAATAGGAAGAATTGCAAGATGGGCAGTGGCCTTGGGGCAATATGACCTGGAGTTCAGGCAAAGAACAACAATCAAGGGCCAAGTTTTGGCCGACTTCGTGGCAGAATTCACGCCTGAATCCATCGAACATCGGGCTCCGTTTAGCCTAGACAAACATTGTCCCAGCAAACAAGGAGAATCCCAGCCTAGGGCAAGAGAGCAAAGGAAGGAAAAACTCCGACCCTGCAGCATCTACATCGGTGATTCCTTCAGACTGTTTGTCGATGGAAGTTCAAACCGACAAGGAGCGGGGGCAGGAGTACTACTGATATCTCCAGATGGAGAAATAATAGAACAGTCCATCCGTTTGGGGTTCAAGGTCTCAAACAATGAAGCAGAATACGAGGCATTAATTGCAGGCCTAAAACTGGCAGCAGCAGCAGAAGCAGATGAGGTAATAGTTTTTTGTGATTCACAGCTTATTGTTAACCAGTCAACAGGAGAATTTGCAGCCAGAGACGAAAGGATGTCGGCATATGCAAAAGAAGTCATCAGATTAGCAAACTTATTTCAGAACTGCCGACTACTCCAAGTAAGCCGAGATGATAATAGCCATGCCGATGCGTTGGCCAACCTGGCAAGTTCAATGCAGACTGGAAAAACAAGGACAATTATGATTGACTACATGTCGGGCCCGAGCATAGAACCGCAGAACACAGAGCAAGAAGCAATGTGTGTGGACATGGGGCCAAGCTGGATGGATACAATTGTTGCATTCCTGAAAGAAGGAAAGCTGCCAGAAGACCGCAAGGAGGCACACAAAGTCAGGTTGAAGTCGGCAAGATTCAGCCTGACTGCAGACGGACATCTCTACAGAAAATCCTTCACTGGACCCCTTTTAAGGTGCGTACACCCTTTGCAGGTTGAAGATTTTTTATATGAAATTCATGAAGGAGTTTGTGGAAGCCACGCTGGGCGCAGATCACTAGCTCACAGGGCCATTACCCAGGGGTATTAGTGGCTCTACATGCAAAAGGATGCTGAAGCCTACGTGAAAAAGTGTGAACAATGCCAAAGGTTTGCACCTTTGATACATCAGCCAGCTGCTGACCTGAACCTAGTATCCAGCCCTTGGCCGTTTGCCCAGTGGGGCATGGATCTTGTTGGGTAACTTCCCCAGGCAACTGGGCAGAGAAAATACTTGCTGGTAGTAACAGATTACTTTACGAAGTGGATAGAGGCAGAACCTCTTGCCAAAATCCGAGATGTGGATGTCAAGAACTTTATATGGAGAAACATCATCACCGGATTTGGAATTCCAAGAGCAATAGTTGCCGACAACGGAACACAGTTTGACAGTAAACTCATCAAAAAATTTTGCGCGAAATTCAAGATCAAGAATTACTTTTCAACACCAAGTTTTTCCCAAAGTAATGGACAAGTAGAAGCATCCAACAAAGTAATTTTGGATGGAATAAAGAAGCGGCTACAGGCAGCAAAAGGAAAGTGGGTAGACGAATTGCCCAACGTACTTTGGGCATATTGGACTACGCCAAGAAGATCAACAGGGGAATCCCCCTTTGCCATGGCCTATGGCACAGAAGCAGTGATTCCACTGGAAGTCGGCATCCCAGTGATCCGAACCCAGGGAGTTGAGAATGGGACTAATGATATACTCTTAGCCCGAGATCTGGATCTTTTGGAAGAACGAAGAGAGAAGGTTGCAATTCAGCTCGCAGTATACCAACAACAGCTTGCCAGAGCTTACAACATAAGGGTCAATCCAAGAGATTTTCAAGTCGGCGACCTAGTCTTACGGAAAGTCGTTGGCAATAAGAAGGATCCCAAAGAGGGCAAGCTTGGCCCAAACTGGGAAGGACCCTACAGAATTACTTCAGTGTTAGGCAATGGAGCTTATCGGCTTGAAGATAATGAGGGCAAAGCATTACCCAGACCTTGGAACACTTATAATTTGAAATTTTTCTATCATTAGATATGCATTATTTTTTGCCGATGTCATCAATAAAATCTTTTCAGAATTCTTCAAATACATATTATTGTTAAAGACATATAATGTTGTTTCTGAGAGACATAAATAATGAGAACCCAAGTGGAACTCAGGTTCACATTGGGAGCAGAGAGAAGACAAAGACACTTAACACTTGTTGAAATTTCTAGCAATTTACAAGTTGAAGTTAAGCCGAGATAGTTCCTTATCTTCACTTGTTGAAATTTGTAGCAATTTACAAGTTGAAGTTAAGCTGAGATGGTTCCTTATCTTCACTTGTTGAAATTTGTAGCAATTTACAAGTTGAAATTAAGCTGAGATAGTTCCTTATCTTCACTTGTTGAAATTTGTAGTAATTTAGAAGTTGAAGTTAAGCTGAGATGGTTCCTTATCTTCACTTAAAATTTGTAGCAATTTACAAGTTGAAGTTAAGTTGAGATGGTTCCTTATCTTCACTTGTTGAAATTTGTAGTAATTTACAAGTTGAAGTTAAGCCGAGATTACTGTTTCCCTTCACTTGTTGAAATTTGTAGCAATTTACAAGTCGAAGTAAAGCCGAGGTTATTGCTTAAACACTTGTAGCAATCTACAGGTTGGTTAAACCAAAAGAAGATGCTTAACACTTGTTGAAATTTGTAACAATTTACAAGATGATGTTAAGTCGACATATGATCATCTGTTGAAACTTGCAGCAATTTACAGAGTTGAAGTAAAAGCTAAGTATATTGTTTAAACACTTGTTGAAATTTGTAGCAATTTACAAGTAGATCATTGTTTAGCACTTGTTATTACTTGCGGTAAGTTTACAGTATATGTTAACACTTGTTGAAATTTGAAGCAATTTGCAAGTAGGTTAAGACCAAGATCACTGTTTAAACACTTGTTGAAACTTGAGAAAAGTTTGCAAAGTTAACACTGAATAGTATATGTTTTACACTTGTAGAAATTTATGAAAAGTTTGTAGGTCAGTATCTTACCGAAGTAAAGCTTGCAGTTATTATACCCGAGGTATGTAACCCCGAGAAGATTATACAAAGAAGGATGAGTATGTAAAACATGCAAAATATTCTAAGTATAGAATGATACAGAAGTATTCAAGAGAAGACAAAGGTACAAGCATTTAAAGCAAAGTTGTGTTGAGGATTCAACAGGAAAGAAAGGCACATCGGCCATGCAAAAAGCTTGCATTGTTTTAAAACAAGGAGTACAGAAGAAACAAAGAAGTACAAAAGACATCAAGGCTGTGATTCTTCAACTTCAGGCGCAATTTGAGTCTGGACCTCGGCAGATTCTTGGAGAACTACCTCGGCAGATTCTTGAAGAGCTACTTGCAATTTCCTTTCTCGCCACAATCTCAAGATCGATTTCGGCAAGTGTTTGGTCAAGACTTTTATCGGTTGGAGGAACGTTAGATGATGCTCGTTCAGGAGTGGCCTCCTTGAGAACCTCCTCATCTTCCTCCTCATGAGTCAAGTCTAGGACTTGATTATCTTGAGGAGGGGACTTGGTCTCAGTGGCATCCTTAGGCTTCCTTACTAGAGCCTCATCATCATCCTTATCCTCATCCTCGGATTCAGACTCCGATTCATCTTCGGCTTGAGTTGGAGGTGGAGGTGGAGGTGGAGGAAATGGAAGAGGAATAGCGTCGGCATTGCGAAAAGGTGAATCCGCAGGGAGGTCAAGTTTCTTTATCAGGGACATCCAACCAAGGGAGAAGCCCCTGCTGCATGCCTGCCTGACTTGGGAGCTTGTAATCTTCAGTAACATCAGCTACACCTTGGGCATAAGCCTTTTCATCAGTTTCTTTGATTTCGGCTTCTTTCGTAGCCAAGGCCTCTTGAAGCTCCTTTTCGGCCTGGGCCTTTTTTCCCTCGGCCTCTTTTTTCTCAGCTTCGGCGACCTTCCTGATAGCCTCAGCAGATTTAGCTTTTTCTTCTGCCATCTGTTGGGCCTTAGTGGCAGCCTCAGCCTGATCCTCCAAATTCTTCATTTTTGCTTGGAGACTCTTGTTGATCTTTTGGAGAGCAGAATACTCCTTCTTTAAGTCAGTTAACTTCTCCCTGTTCTCAAAAGATTGCATGCAGAAGGAATGGGCATGCTGAACAGCCTGAAAGAACACAAAGCAAAAAGTTACTACAAAATTTTACAAGTATGAAAAGATGAGGAAAAGACAGGTTACCAAGTAAAGACACTTACTTGAACACAGCGTTGAAGCATGAAAGCATAATTTTCGTACTCACTCATTTCGGCGTTCTTTTCCAGATCGCCTGGGAGAAGAAGAGCTGTACTGAGTACAACGCCGACATTTATGTCATCGGCACTGTCACTAGCCAAAACAGGCTTATTCTCCAGGGTAATCTCAGGTGTCTAGGGGACATTTGGTACTTTGGACTTCGAAGTCGTTGCAGAGGAAGACCTCGGCTTTTTGGATTTCTGGGACTTTGATGGCTGGGCTTCAGAACGCCTCTTCCTAGCAGAGGGTTGAGACTTCTCACTCTCAGCCAGCTTAGAAATAGGCAAAGTATCCTCAGTTACTTTGGCCTTTGGCTGAGCCTTTTTTGTTCTTTTCGGCTTTGGTGGGGGCATAGATTGAGTCGGGGCAACATCAACATCGGTAGGGAGGTCGGCTAGGAGATCTGGGACAACAGGCTTTGGGCGACCTATCTCGGCAGTTTTGACAAGTCTTCGCCGACGTTTTCGTTCAGGTATGGGGATCAAGTATGAACCTGAAGTTGATGGTTGATCGGCTGGATCCGATGTTGATCCTTGATCTGTTCGGGATGTAGAAGCGGTTAGGGTTGTGGCAGAAGGTGGAGACAGGCTTTTCTTTTTTCTTCTGGGGACGTCGGGCAAAACTGATTTGTGTGTAGGGATAAAGTTGAGAAGAAGAGGGGCTTTTCTTTTATGAACTGGCAAGTCTAGGAGCTTTTTTAGATCCTTGCTGGGAACGTAAGATTGGCGAAAATTTTTCGGTGGCTTACGAACATCTGCAAGAAGAAACCAGACATTAGAAACAGATAAAATATTGAAACGCTTGGAGAGAAACAACTAAGTATTGGCACTAGGCTCTTACCCTTACCCTCTTTAACTGATCGAGGAAGAGGGTACAGATGAGCGTCCTCGTCTGCACCAAACTCCCAATTTCCCGAAGCAATAACGTAATCATCTCCAGCTCCCTTGTTGGAGTCTGGGAGGTCAGCTACGATCTTAAATTCGGTAGACCTCGGCTTGAGGTAATAAACGTAGCCTTTTTCTTCAAGGTTAAGGGCACACATGGTATAACAAAATTGGATGTCGGCAGGGGTGATCCTAACGTTCTCCTGCCTAGCTAAGGCTATAATACCGTTAATCACCCGATAAGAATTAATGGTAAGTTGCATGGGGTTCAACCTATAGTAATGAAGAACTTCATGAAAAAAGGGGATTGAGTGGAAGACGAAGTCCACATTCAACAAAAGCAACTATGGAAAAGGGCATTGTATCATCTGTGGGCATGATTGAGTCGTCATCCCCAGCCAGTCTCAGATGGACGTCGGCAGGAATTTCGAACTCTTCCCTGAAGTATTCAATTTTGGTCAGGTTATCTACCCTATGTCTCCACATACCCATGATTTCAGCGTAAAGGAATTTGATCACAGAGCAAAGATGTTCTTAAATGGTTATAGAAACCTTGGCAAAAACCTAAGTAAACACTGGTTACGATTGTTTCAGTTTTTCCTAAGAATTGATAGGTTCTACAGACAAATCCCAAACCTAAATCTACGAAAGCAAAGATTGAAGGCACATATCTGGAAAAAATACAGAAATAAGAATGAAGTTTCAGAATCAAGAACAGAGGCAAGGTTCTCAAAAAACATAAAGAATACAAGAGATATAGAGTCAAGAATAGTGGCAGAAAAATGGTGAAATAGTGCAAGTGTTCAGAACATGGGCAAAAGCAGAATCAAAGCATTCAGATATATGGTTCGCTAGATAGATGTTTGAAAAAGATAGTAACAGCAAGAAAATGGGATAACATCAATGAACTGAAAACAAAAAGAATAGTGGCTTACCAGAAAGACTGGAGCCGGTATGAAGATCGCCGAGGTCAAACGATGGATGTAGACACGATGGAATGGTGAGAGCTTCGCTGGAATGGAAGAGTGAAGACGGTTGCGGAGCTTGGAGCTAGAGCAATGGCGGATTTGAGAAAGTTTAGAGAGAGAAAAAGCAAGAGAATCGAAATGTAAAAGTGAAGAAAAGAAGACGAAGGAAAGGTTTTTTGTCAAAAATTCGAAACGGCGGCAAAATGAAACAATTATTACGCCTGGAACATCGCATACGTCAGGCGGCGCACGCAGAGAAGACGATTTTCAGGCGCATCAGTGATACGATCCAATGAGGATCAGACGCGTGGGAGAAACGGTTGAAAAGCGGTTCTTGACAGCTCACATGCATGAAGAAGTTCGTAAAGAAGCTCTTGGAGTTCTTGTTCCTTGAAGAAAACATGTCGACTGAAATGAATGATCTCGGCTAAACGTTCTTGAGCCGATATACAGAGGGAAGTACTGATATAGGTTCCATCACCTCAGAATGCCGAGGTAAGAGAATCTAGGGGGTAGTTGTGGGGATATATTTTCTGAGTACCAACACGTGGCAAGGTGACGCCGACGTGTCAGCCGAGGTGCCACGTGTCGTGGTAGTTACGCCGAGGTTATTTCCGAAGATATCGGAATCCGGGATAAGCGAATAAGGGGCAAGAGTCCTACATTGAGAGAAAACTTCAGTTTGGGTAAAGATAAAACTCTTAGAGGATTTATCCTAATTCCCCTGGGAGTTCCAGATTAGCAGTAATACTGAGTCCATTGGAGTTAGGCTCCTATTGGGACTAGGATTGTATTGGCTATAAAAGAGAGGCACCCTCATGGGTCTAAGGTATGTTTTTATACTCAAGCTTGTGAGTTGAATACTTGATTATCTTTGCGAGATATACTGACTTGATCGTCAAAGTACTCCCGGGTGGAAGAACCACCACCGGAGCCTTTTCTTTCTGTGCAGGACAGCAGGGTGCCATCTATTCTGCCTGTGTTCTACAGCTGAATCACTAAGAAGGGCAGTGTGAGCAGAAAATCACTCACACAAAGACCTTAAAAAATATTATGCCTTCGAGGAGCGATCAACACGGTCTTTTGAGGTGAAATTTCCCCACTCGAATGACTTTACTATATGGGTTTATAATTGTTACAAATCATTTTCACAACTGTTATTCTCAATCAAATTCTACAGAGCAATTCTAAAATTTTTCACTAAAATTTCTAAACAAAATTTGTAAAAACTACTATATATAATAACATTGCATTACCCTATAGTGACATTACATGCACCAAAATACATTACAAAGAGAAAATACTGTGAAAAAAAAAGTTAATATGAAAGACAATTGTATTTTTTCTCCTCAAAAAATGCATTATCTAAGAGTCACAACTTTAATGAAAAATGTAAGTGAATGACTCTTACAATTGAAACATAAGATATTACATGTAAGAGGAGCTAATTTGAGTCCGCTAAATTAATTAGGCCCAATAGCCCAAGATTGGTGGGCCTGAATTTATCGCAAGTCCAAGATTGGTAGGCTCGGATTTATCACCGTCAAGCAGGCCGAATCGCTCAAAGCCTCGAAAGGGTTCGGATCCACGAACTTAGAGACTTACTCGCGCTCGGATTTGAAAGGGTTTGGATCCACGAACCTAGAGATCCGAAGCACTTGGCTTCGAATGGATTCAGACGTAATTTAGAAGCCGCTCCATTAATGAGTCCCAGAACACTTGTAGGCTCGGAGTTTTCCAGGATCTACGCACCAGAACCATGGGCGTAATGGAGTTCGAACAAAGGACCCGATCCCGAGAATGGTGAGTGGAGGTAAATTCACTCTTCGATTAAATTAGCTTATACCCGGTTCGAGGTGGCATGACCCCGGGGGGGTCCATGAGACTCGGCATTATCTAGTGGCGGGGAGTCCTCTAGGACTACCTCGGCCCTTTGGGATGATTGGAGATCATTGGTTAGGTGTGGCTAAGAAGAAGGGTTCGCCGAGAGGTTAATCTCCTCTTCGGGGTTTTTCTCATCCTCGGAGAGGTCACCTCCTCAGACAAAGTAGTTAGAAAGAATATTCCCCATGTGCCATGCACATGGGCTCCATCCTACGTCATGAGGTGCCCATAAATAGCACTCACCCATAGCTTTACAAGGGATGGATTTTGGAGAGATAACTCTTGGGAAAGAACTAATTTCCCTTCTCCATTATCAACCTTGAGAGTGAAAGAACTAATTTCCCTTCACCCAATCTCTTATCTCCATCATCTCCTTTCTTTTGTGTTCTTAGTCGAGACTATTGAAGAATCTAAGCCTCTCATCATCTTCTAGAGAATTAGAATTCTTCTTCAAGGATCTTTGAAAATTTTCAAAATTTTCAACAACTTTTCTAAACCCTCTCATACACCACATAAAGTGTAATTTACTCTAAAAATTATCGAGTATAAAAGGCATACATGGCCTGCAAGTGTTATAATGCAAGCAGTGGATGATCCTTTAGGTTTGGTGTTCAAGTAAGCTTCATTTAAAACTTTATTGAGAACGACTGCTTCCCGGGGTTCATTCTGGACCGCAAGGAGAGAGTTAGCCATGAGTTCCCGGGCATACACTCCAGCATCAATACCCTTTTTGGCCCATCCACCAATGCCATCGGCCACACCTATTGTTTGCTTCTCATCACAAATAAAATATGCATCTTCCCCAAGAGGATTCAACTTCTTGGACTTGGGTATGTAATATGCCCCTGAAACCATCTTCAAGTTTCCCTCACCAAAGATTGGCCTAAAATGCAGAAGACAAAAAATAAAAAACGAAAACAAAACCAAATAGAGAAACTAAAGAAGGCAATGAAAAATATGACTTAAAATGCTATGTTTAATTCAAAATTTTTAATTTTTGAAAACAATGAATTGTGAAACAAGAAAAAAAGAAAAAGAAAAAAGAAGAAGATAGAAAAGAAAGAGAGAGATGGGGTCTCACATCTTAGGCTTGTACTGATATTGCATATAAGCTTCTTTGTCCCTTTCCTGCCTTGCTTTTGTCTCTTGTTCAATTCGAATAAGTGCTGCCGAAAACTTCTTGAATTCATTCAACAAACTTGTCAACAATTTGAAAATTTTCTTCGTAATTTCCTCCTGATAATCAAGCCAATTACAACTTTTTTGAATTGGAAAAGTTATAAACTTTAAATTCTATCCAATTCAAATTTCTAATACAATCACAAGTAGGAAACAGACCTTAACATGGAGAAAAAATCAACGGTTCAACTCAAACAGCGTGTCTTCTTCCAATTCTGATTTATTTATCAAATACGTGCGCATATGCGCCAGAGCTCCAAGAACTGAAATATCTTCAGATTCTGAACTGGAAATAAATAAATAAATAAAAGAGAAGAAGAAGAAGAAGAAGAAGAAGAAGAAGAAGCAAAAGGTCATGTTTAACCAAACATATTCATATTCACATCCTAAGTCAATTTTAAGAACCAAGATGGAAGTGATATTAACAAAGAGTCTTATAGAATGTCTAGTTACATACAAAAAATTAAAAAATAAGAAAAATCTCTCACAATGCTCAAGCAATATTTAAAATTTGGTCCACTCAAGCAGAGGCTAGGCCTAAGTCAAAAAATTTAAGGAAGGCCCTTTATAAAATTTTAAATTTTAAATTGTAATTTTCTGTTTAATTTTTTTTAACATGCAAAATTACTAATTTTATTTTGACCATAAGGGAGAAATAATGATGTGGGTTTTTTTTGTTTCATTAAGAGATATATACAATTATGAGGGCCTTTAATTTATATAACAGACCAAAAAAAATCCCCTTGTATTCAATGGTTGATTTTATAAAAGCATTTATTTTTTCTTGTGTCTTTGTTTTTGAAAAATCTAGAAATCCCCTAGATATTGATTTGTGATTATGTAACAATTTTAAGCAGTATATAACAATCCCAATCAAACAATCAAGACAAATTAACACAACGATTTTAACGTGAAAAAACCACAATTGGACACCTCCAACTGTGATTAAAAAATCACGGGTAACAGCCACAAAATAATCCACTAAGAAGATTTAAAGGAATAACACAGGTATACTCTCAATTACCTAGAGAATCCCCGCCTAATTGAACCAACCTCTATGTGCCTCTTCCAACCCCGTCTTCACCTTGGAATTGTCTTTACGATGAGCCACTCCAGAATCCACCGAAGCTTCAGGCTCGAATTCTTCAAAATCCACCGAAGAACAACTCTCTCTCTCTTGTGTATAACAAACAAAACCTTTGATGTACTCTCTTTAAACCATGAGTTGAATACTCAATAAAACATCAAAGAAAACTAACAAAATATCCCCCAGATATAAATCTTAATATCCAACAAGAAGATCTCGAGGAATTACTCTAGTTTTAGGAGAAAACAAACTACTTATAGAAAATCAAAGTAATCCTAGTTATGGAAAAAATCCAATTACTTATAGAAATCCAAAAGTAATCCTACTTTTGGAAGAAAATCAACTTCTTACAGAAATCCTTGTCAAATGGGATTGCCAATAATAAAACCTAACAATCTCCCCCTTTGGCAATGCCGTGACAAAATACACCTAACAAATAAAATCCTAATCACCCTAACCCATTACAGCCAACAAAAGCCAACTTCAACAAAATTCAACTTCTTACTCAAAAACATGATTTGCAAAACATATTAGTGCCACAATCTCCAAAACAACTATTAGTCCCACAAGAGTATATGAAAAAGCAATAAACATATGGCTAGATTATCTTAAAGCATTTGCAGCATGAGATGGAAAACATGAATAGAAGCGACTTGGAGATTTTAAGAACATGTAGCATGAAAAGATGAAAACTAAAACACATGCACCTGACAACATTACTCCCCCTAAAACATATGCACCAAACTCCCATATACTAAAAACAATAAACAAGAAGAAAACGACAAAAAATAATATGGTGGAGCAAGGAAGGAATTTCAGATTTGGACCTTAAAACACACAAGACTATCCAAGAAGCACAATTATTTGAAAACACAATATGCACAGCCTCTAGAAGATTCTTCATAAAAGAAAGTGATGCATTATGTGAAAAGCATAGATCCCATGATAAAAGTGTGTGTGTGACTCTTGGAGTTTGACAAACACAAGATTCAAAGCCTAGTAGTGATATGAAAGCTAGACCTCCGACTAGAGAATCTAAGCACAATATAGGAAAGTCAAACCACTAGGAATCAAGGGGTATTTGTTGAGTAAAGACGGAGGCTCCCCCTCAATCAGTGAATCCTTTATTTTTTTTCTTTTTTTTTTCACATCTGTTTCTTTTCTTTCTTTTGTACATTTTTTTTTTTTTTGTTTTTTTCTTGTGCACATTTTTTCTTTCTTTTACACACTTATTGGTAGCTGACACGCTCAAGAGTATGGAAACCGAACCAGAGAAGCATGGATATAATAAGGATGGCCTGGTTGGTGACTCTGAGGTAGCCTTTTCCTCATGCCTGGACTATAAAGAATAGAGGGGAAAGCCGTGGAGGTGCAAAAAGATGGAAGGTGGTTAAGACTCAACCTCACCCATGATATGCTAGTATAGGTCAATTCCTCTAGAAAAACAAAAGATACAATGCCAAAAGTCCATAGAAAAAAAATGATCACTAAGATAGAAGACTTCAAAATTTGCTAATCCAAGAGTGTATACAGAATTAGGGCTGAGCAAGGAATCCGTGAAATCCGTAATCCGATCCAGTCCAGTCCAATCCAATAGGTTTGGATTGGTTTTTTAAATCTGTGGTTCGGTTCTGGATTAAAGAATTAAAAATCTGTAGTCCACGGATTGGTTCCGGATTGAACCTCATGGTTCCAGATTGGAACCGATCCGGACCGTATACACATAGTTTATATTTTTATTATACATCATCCCCCATAGTATCTTCTCTTATTCTATATAAAACCTAAACTCAAATCTAAACCCGTATAATATCTTCTTTTATTACTTTTGTTTGTTAGTTTTGAGTTTTAATTTGTAATGGTCTAAATACTTACGATGAAACTACTTTTCTTATAGTTATTTAAATTCTAGAACAGTATATCGCTATTATAGAATAACATGTTGCTATTGTGGAACTAATATAGCGTTATATTTAAGTTTTTATGAAATTAAAGTGTTATATGTATATTTTTTTGTTATTTAATTATGTGAATCCGTGGTCCTAAACCAATCCAATCCGTGTTTAAATGGATTGGTTTGGATTGGTTCCATGATTTAAACGGATTGGATTGGTTCCAATTTTTCAGGAACCGTTGATAACGGATTGGTCATGGTTTTACCCCAATCCGGTCGAATCCGAACTATGCTCGCCCCTATACAGAATGAGACATACTAATCAAAAAACACACACTCCAAAATGAGTAATGACCACAGATAGTACACACATGGTAACATGTAATAGATATTCTCATCAATTCCAATATGCACCAAGGACCACTCAAAAATTTCAAGCTTGCAAAATCATACTAAGAAAATCTTTTTGAATTTTTTTTTTTTCAAATTTTTTTTTTCTTAACCAAAGAAGACAAAACGAACATGCCTACATTTTTTCTTATTAAAAAAACACACAGAAACCCAAAAACTAAGACAAATAAACAAATTAACATAAGTCAATTTTTCTCACCCAAACCGCTTTAGTATGAACAAAGCTGTAAGAATTGCGGTTCTTGGGTGGTGTCTTGACGTTGTGGTTCCTTTCCCCTGCAATGGGAACTCGTCTTGACTTGGTTTCTAACTTTCTATTTTTAGGTCTAGGCAAATACACTCTTCCATGCAACTTATAACAATAAGGGCGAATATGACCATGCATACCACAATGATGGCAAATAAAAACAGGGTGTACAGGGTGTACCTTCTTTTCTTTTACCTTACTAACTCTAGGAAGTTTGAGAAGTCCATCCTTATGTTGAATTTTTTGTTCTCCTTTTCCTTGAGTTCTTGTATCATGAGATGTAGATGCACTCTGTTTTTGCTCTTTGTTATCACCAAAGCCAATGCGACTCTTGTCACAACTCATTTGTTGAGACCCAATGATATCCTCCAAAGTCATTGATCCTTTGTTCCAAAGACCAATGGTAGCCATAGCACACTTGAGCTCTTCCTCTTTCTTGATCAATAGTTCTTCCAAAGCAACTTGTTACATCTCGAGAGATTCAATCTTTTCTTTATCCATGGCATGGGTTTCTAGTAGCTCATTCCTCTCTGTCTCGCAAGTCAATAGTTTTGCACAAAGAGCTTGTCGATTATCAGCTATCTTGATGGCATCAATCCTGGCCTCGGAAATCTCCTCCTTAAGTTTGACATTCTCACTTTCACATGCTTTGAGTTTCTTTGTGAGTTTGTCATTTAATTTGGATAAGTTAAGAGACTCCTTATACAACTTTTCATAAGCTTGCTCAAGCTCTTCATTATCACTCTCCGAGGATTTGTCAAGTAGGGGTGGTCGAACCATAAAATTTCCCTCACGAATTGAATCCATTATCACAAATCAAACAAGATCTCGTTCTAAAAGAATTTAAAAAAAAAAAAAAAATAGAACGACCTGCTCTAATACTAATTGAAAAATCTAGAAATCCCCTAGATATTGATTTGTGATTATGTAACAATTTTAAGCAGTATATAACAATCCTAATCAAACAATCAAGACAAATCAACACAACGATTTTAACGTGGAAAAACCACAATTGGACACCTCCAACTGTGATTAAAAAACCACGGATAACAGCCACAAAACAATCCACTAAGAAGATTTAAAGGTATTACACAGATATACTCTCAATTACCTAGCGAATCTCCACCTAATTGAACCAACCTCTATGTGCCTCTTCCAACCCCATCTTCACCTCGGAATTGTCTTTACGATGAGCCACTCCAAAATCCACCGAAACTTCAGGCTCGAATTCTTCAGAATCCACCGAAGAACAACTCTCTCTCTCTCTCTCTCTCTCTCTCTCTCTCTCTCTCGTGTATAACAAACAAAACCTTTGATGTACTCTCTTTAAACCATGAGTTGAATACTCAATAAAATATCAAAGAAAACTAACAAAATATTCCCCAGATATAAACCTTAATATCCAACAAGAAGATCTGGAGGAATTACTCTAGTTTTAGGAGAAAACCAACTACTTATAGAAAATCAAAGTAATCCTAGTTTTGGAAGAAATCCAATTACTTATAGAAATCCAAAAGTAATCCTAATTTTGGAAGAAAATCAACTTCTTATAGAAATCCTTGTCAAACGAGATTGCAAATAATAAAACCTAACAGTTTTGATAGAGAAATAATGGAGTATAATAATGATTATGAAATACAATTTCATGAGATATTTTTTGCCTACGTTTTTTATCATTATTTTTATTTTTGTCACACATACATTGTAGATTAAATTATTTTTTAAAAAAATACAAACAAATAGGCTCTCTGTTATACCATTATACTGTACGTAATGGTCGAGCCACTACTGCATTTAAAAAAAATTAGGCAAAAAACTGTCTAGAATTTAAAATATATTGATCAGATTCATTTTGACTATATTTTTTAGTACATATTTCTCTAAAATGAAACAACAGGAATGATATATATTGACAATATTGTATATACATCATATGAAGTTATTCCTCATCTTCAATAGCCTTTATATCATCTGTTGCATCACAAAACCACTCTGTTTCCTAGCATTGCTCTCTGGAGTTTTACGCTTTCTAGCACAAAGATTGAAGGAGGAAAACCATTGCATTCATTGTTAAATTAGGGCTTAGTTTGGCATGTTTGAAAAAAGTTAAAAAGTCAAAAAGTCACTATACTATTTAAGTCACATCACTTTATTTAAGTCACATTACCTCTCTAACACATCACTTCAAACCCAACTCAAACTCAACCCATATTTCATAAAAAGTCAAAAAGTACACTTATTTAAATCATCCCAAACAACCTCGTAGTTTGTACAGGTACTCCAAGAATAAACAGTTCAAGTAATTCCATTTCCATGTACATACAAACCCAATATTTACACGCGATTTGCGTGTATACAATCGTTTTCTTCAAGAGCAATCAGCTTGCTTGGTTCCATTTTTCTAAAAACACTTTTCAAAAAATTCTACTTTCTTATTTTTCGTATTTTTTTGTTTTAATTGAACTTTTTTAATATTTTAAGCAATTTTTTTACTTTTTGGACACATCTAACATAAATACACTTAAAAAGTAAAAAAATTGTAAAAAAAATCTTTTAAAAATTCACTAAATACCAAAAATATAAAAAAATACAAAAATTCAGTGCATTTTTTTGTATTTATTAATTTTTTAAAATATTTTTTCACAATTTTTTTACTTTTTAGATACATCTAAGTAAGGTGCATCTAAAAAAGTAAACAAAATATTTAAAATTTTAAAAATATTCACTAAAAACAAAAAAATACGAAAACTAAAAAACTGAATTTTTAAAAAACTTAATTCAGAAAATTCAAACTAAACACATTGAATAAGATTGTGAAGTGCATGATTAAATACAAAATTTTTGAAAATTAAAATATTTTATGAGTTTGAAAGGAAATAGTTGAGAGATTTAGGATATAACTGTCCATATAATTGTAATTGCTATTGAGTGTATTTTTTTGAAAAAAGGAAAAAAAAAAAAAGATAATACGCACAATAGTGTATTGACTTTATATGATGGTACATATATATTTATATATACAACGTCACCTCTTACATTTTTGTTTATGATTATTTCGATGTATTTATGTATACATTGCAGATAATTAATGTGTTTGTGTTGTAGATTTGCATGCATGTGTTTTCCAACTTTCTTTGTAAATATTTGTTAATAGGAATATGTATATTTACGCCAATAATGTTATAGTGAATTATTTCTTTATTAAATTTTGTTTATTACTTCGTGGATCACCCATTATATTGGTAAAATTTATTTACAATAGCGATTGGTAGCTCGAATTTACCGGCTCGAATTTGGCTCGAATTTGTGCTAACAGAAAAGAAGAAGAAGAAGAGAAGAAGTGAAGCAGAACCAGAAGCAGGGGAGGGAGGAGGGGAGGAGGAGGAGGAAGGAGGGACTGGAGGGGGCCCAACATTTGGGGCTGGAAGCGGGGGGCGGGGGGCGGAGGCGAGGCAGAGCCGTGATCGGCTGGTGTCGACGATCGATGGCCAGTGATGGCGACGGCGGTGGCGGAGGCCAGCAGCGGTGGCGGTCTCCTCTTCCCTTCTCTCCTCTCCTCTCTCTCCTCTTCCCTGCTTTCTCACTTTGTGTTCAACAAAACGAGAGAAAAAAAACAAGACTGCCCAAAACGACGTCGTTTTGGGCTGTCGAGCCAAACTCGAGCCAATCTTTCGAGCTACCAAGAATTTTTCATTTATTTAATATTTCATTAATATCATCGTAGTGTGCACATGTAGTGCCTCTGTCCAATGATGGATCTAGGTGGGCTAGAGGGCTGCGGCACTCCAAAAATTTAAAAAAAATTATATATTATATTAGAAATTTTTAAATAATTTAAAATTATAGGAGTTCGCACCCCCAAATTGTTTTGGGAGTTTTTTTTAGGGTCCCTGATATTAAAATTTTATGGTATAAAGGACATTTAATATTTTCATAATGTCTAAGGTCCCTCAACATTGAACTAGAGAAATTTCAGTTCAGAGAAATTCCAATGCAGAGAAATTCTAATCTAGAGAAATTCTAGCCCAGAGAAATTTTTTTCAGAAAAATTCTATTCAGAGAAATTCTGGGCTTCCAAAGAATTTCTCTGGGTTCAAGACTTTGAACATTCAAATTTCTCTGGATCTATGGACTAACAGAAAAAAAAAAAAAAAAAAAAAAAAAAAAAAAAAAAAACCCCACAATATCAGCAGCCCTCAAAATGACACACCATTTGCCTTCATTTGCACTTTGAATGAACACACATCAACCATGTAGAAGGTGATCAATCTTGTAATCAGACATGACAAAGTGAATGCATAGAAATCCATAACAGAGTACCCATTCTTAAATATTAAAATCAGTGCCTTTGATTTTATCCAAAATGCAAACATAAGAACTTCTAACTAATTTCTTTACCTCGCACCACACTAGATGCTTATTTTAACAAAACCAGTTCATTCCTTGTTTTCCATAAAATCCACAAGATTGCCATGGGCATTGCTTCCCAAATTAATTTCTTCACTTGTTTGAATTCGCAACGTTACCACCATTTTAGTAAATCTGATAGAGAAGCAGGGTAACACTTAATCTAGAGAAATTCTCTGGTCCAAACTAGAGAAATTTCAATCCAGTGAAATTCTTTGGTCCAAAACCAGAGAAAATTTAATTTAATCCAGAGAAATTCTCTGGTCCAAACCAAAGAAAATTCAATTTAGAGAAATTCACTCTGGTTGAATTTTCTCTAGACTTCATAGAGAATTCTGGTTCACAGAGAAATTCTCTCCAAATCAAAGAAATTCCCAAATTTCTCTGACCAAATCACATACTCACCGCTATGATTTTCTCTGGCCATCATCTGAGTTTCTTCACAAATTTTCTCTGATTTGCATGTCTATAATTTAATTAAAAAGTAGTGCACAAAATGTATTTGATACATTGAACCAGAACTTTTGATAAAGAACGCCAAGGCTATGGCAGTGAGCAACCCCAGAGAGTGATGGAGATGATGATTCAGATTCTGAAGATGAGAACACTACTTGAGTTCTCATAGCTCCCAATGGTAGTGTGTACTCACTTGGTGTTCCCCTCCTGTTTGATTATGACAACACAAACAAACCCATCTTAGAAGCAAGCACTTTAGGGGAGGTAAAGCCAGAGCCATCCACAGATCCAATGGGTTTTGACGCAGAGCAGAGTTTTGAGAAAGAGCTAGTCACGACGACATTAGGGTAAGAAATGATTCATGGTTCCTTAAGAAGCTAGTCATAAATTACTTCTATGATTTCTTGAGAAAGAATTGTCGGAGAGGGATTGCGAATTTGAGCGTTCCTCTTTCACATTTGATACAAGTGGGCATGACTTACATGGTTTGAAGTTTGAATTTGCAATCTTTGTCAGACAAGCCCTCTGACGAAGCAACAGTAGAGGAAGCGACAGCTGCATTTCCAATCGTAAATTTGAGTAAAAGTTTGACCAAAAATTCTTTTTGATATGAAGTGATTCAATGAGTGTATTGTAATTTCATCAATGATCGATCAGCAGATGACCGATCGGTTGATTGGCCGTTGGATACCAACCCAGCTGCCATTGATGTAGGAGAGAGAGAGAGAGAGAGAGAGATAGTGAGAAGAGAGAGACCAAACTTAGTTTTTGAAGATAGTTTTGAAGCCTTTTCGTTTCTTCCAAAATTTGTCTGTGATATATGGGTTTGGTGTTGAAGGACCTTAGACATTATAAAATAACACTGTGGATCTCTTCCATTATTAAAGTGGGAGAGGGACCTTAGACTAATTTTCTCAATTTTTTTTTTAGATAATTTCAAAATTATATAGAGTAGCTCCCAATTTTTCAAACTATAAAATTGCCCTCCCAAAGTCTCAATCCTGGATCCGTCCCTGCTTCTGTCCAATGATGCTGCATTAAAAGTGCATAATAGATCTAATCTTGTCTTTCACTTCACTAATTAAATACAATTTTTAAGATTTTTTTTTTTGTTAATGTTTTGTTGTCTTTAGTAAATTTTTTTATATTTTAATCAATTTTTTTTTTTTTATATTTACTTTTTGAAGCACTTAACCTAGATACTTCTAAAAAAAATTATTTGTGGAGGAATCTTAAAAAAAAATCAATAAACACAATTTAAAAAATATATACTAATTTTTGTATTTTTTGTATTCAAATATTTTACTTTTATTTATATCTAGGTTAGGTAAGTAAATTTTTTTTGATTAAAATATTTAAAAAATTCACTACATATACAAAAATACGACAAATAGAAAACTCAAAAACTATATTTAAAAACTCAAAATAGAATATAATGATTGATATTTACACATATACAGAAAACAAAGAGAGAAATTAAAAGACTAACCAAGAACTTGTTTGGGTTAAAGGTTGAGGAGACGATGAAGAGGCATTGTTGAGCTTGTGTTCGAATAAGTTGATCTTTGAGAAAAGCTCATCAGGTGTCCAGTCTGGTTGTGGATCTACTGTGATGATTCCATGAAAACTTTGTGGGCATCTCAGTGTTAAATTTACAACTCTCCTGATTGATTCAAGCAATGCCAGTAAAAAAAAAAAAAAAGAAAGAAAAATACACAAAGAATATCAAGTTTTTTGAAATTAAACATTAATAAAAACCATAGAATTTAAAAGAAAATAGTTATTCTACATAAAATTACACTCTGTATGAGATGATTGTGTCCCGTTGAAGAAAAGTTTTAACTTAATTGACCGCGAGATTAAGAGATTTTCTTTGCTAGAATTGAATAATATGGTTTTTAGGTTCAATGTGTAAAAACAGAATTGATATGAAATCCTAACTCAAATTGGAAAACCCTTTTCTAGTTGAACATGTAAAATTGTGGGTTTTATCTTATTATATGAAATCCTAACTAAAAATGGAAAACATTTTTCTAGTTTTTTGAGAGGGTAATTTGTGCCCAAATTGGGCCGAGCTAGTATAAGGATGGACCGCACTATAAGGCCAAGAAAACATCTTCGTATTTCAGATTTGGGCCAAAGTAATTATCTCTGTAATGCGGTCCTAGACCTTCTGCGTCAAACCGGTTAGAGGTGGGTTAGCAGCATGACCTGGCGGTCATAGACCGAGGTAACAGTGGAGGTCGGACCAAGCTAAAGGATAGCTCGGCAGGGTGTCATCTCAAAGTCCAAGCTGATTGAATTGGCTTAATTAGCACCGAGCTATGTAAGCACGGTTAAGTCTTGTGCCAGCCGAGATAAGAGTTGCAACTATCTCACTTAGGTTAGTAGTGAGTAAGGAGTTATCAGGATAGGCATTATCCTTTGGAGTGTGATTCCTATGAGGACTCTTATAAGAAGAGTTGGAGTCTTACTAGGAGTGTGCCAGGTAGAATCTACAAAGCTCATGGCAGGACCTATGTACAGGTATCACAATTTCTACTCTCGAATACACAGAGCTTTTTTTGTCTATTGTCTACTTGTTGACTTAGGCATCGGAGAGGTTTCTGGCACACACCTGCCGGCTAGCTCACGCTTGTGTTTTCAGGTAACAAAACGCCAACGTTTGAAGGAGTGCAAACTTGATCAACAGGATTATACGAGAAGATTATTTCGTGCTCGTACAATTGACGTCATTTGTGGGAAGCAATCACAAAGAGCAAACCTCTTGATTAAGTTTTCTTTCAACTGATTTCAATGGCGCACAATGAAGACTTGCTACACTTTGCTATTGATGGGCAAAACTCAGAGGGGGGTGGAAGGCGTGAAGGCTTGCCTTTTATCCCTCCCATGGTAGAGTTAGATCCCCAGTGACGGAACACGAGAAAGACGGGGCTCCAGTCCTTGTCACTCCTAAAGCCCTGAAAGGTAGAGGCGGAGATTGGATCCTTAGGCTCTAGAAGATCAGGTAAGGGAGCAAGACGAATTGATACAGGGGGATGGCAGCAGACATGGAGACAATGAAGCACCAAATAAAAGGAAAAGAGGTGGCAACAGAAGAGGGGCGCAAAGGCAACACACGCTCTTACCACTCAGAAGATCATGACAGATAAGTCACACCATCACAAGCTGGAAGTAGAAGCCTCAGGTCAGGTGATACACAATCAAGGACTTCCAGGACTCGTTACTCCAGGTCTGAGAGAACGAGGACTGAAAGGTCTTACATGGAGGGAAGCAGTTATAGGCCCTCACATTCGCACCAAACGACATCTAGGCACACGGAGTTGCCTAGGTCGGCGGACCTGCAAACAATGCTTGAGGAAAGGGCTCGAAAGAGAGAAGACAGTCAGGCTCGTGACCCCCGTAGAGTTTCTGCACTATAACGGTTGGCTCCTAGAATACATGGGAGTGTCAAGGTTGGAAAGCCTGAGCCGCACCTTGCCTATGAACCAGCAAACAAAGCGTTAGCAAGGTTGCAAAACTCGTCGTTCGTTTCGACGATAAAGAACGCACCATTACCCTCAGGCTTCCACCAGTCCAAATTCACTATTTATGAGGGAAAGTCGGACCCCTACATGCACTTGAGCTACTTTCGCCAGGTTATGGCGGTCTATCAGTAAAACGAGGCTCTGATGGGTATTTTGTTCCCTTCCAGCCTTGGTGACCTGGGTTTAACATGGTTTGAAAGGTTGCCAGAAGGTAGCATAGTTTCATGGGCGCAACTAGCAGAGGCATTTGTGACCAGATTCAGAACGAACACCAAGATGCCAGTGGAGATTGACTAGCTTCTCTCCATTGACATGGGCGAAAAAGAAACATTGAGGTCTTACAATAACCAGTATTGGGAGACTTTTAATCAGATTGGAGATTGCCTTACAAACCTAGCTATCGCACAGTACAAATGAGGTTTGTTGGCTAGCAATAAATTGAGGGATTCAATGACGATGATGCCACCCCTCACAATAAAGGCCCTTATGGAAAGAGTGCATCAGCACATCCGAGTAGAAGAAGATGTCGCACGCACCAAAGCAAAAGCTAGCACAACCGCGATGTCAAACAAAAAACCTGCGGCAAAAGTGAACATGGTCGAACGGAAAGAACAACCGAGCAAAAATGGGCGAGGCAGACGAGCCAACAGAGAGGACCCCCAAGCAAGGAAGTTAAGAGTCCGCACTGCCATCACCACAGTATTCAATAAACCTGTCTATCAAATTCTTAGCGAGATACGCGATGAACCCTTCGTTCGGTGGCCAACCAAGTTGGGAGAAGCGCAGAGGGGCTACAATGATAGGTACCGTTGCACCTTCCATGATGAAAAGGGACACCGAACTAAAAATTATATGCCATTGAGGAAACATCTAGAGGAGTTAGTGGCCGATGGCCACCTGGACCAGTATATAGAAGGGGGAACACAGTCGGCCCCCCAAGACCGAAACAGGCCGAATGGGATGCTGGTCGACGATCCTCCCCAAGACATAATCAACGTAATACATGGGATCATCGAACCTGAATGGGTATGTGAGCTTAGAGGGATGACCAAAAAGGCTGAGCACTTGAGAGACGTACTAAGTGCACAACCTACCATAAAAAAGGAAAAAACGAAGGCAACAAACGTCATATCCTTTTCTGATAAAGACTTAGTAAGGTTACAATGCCCTCACAACGACGCATTGGTGGTTACTTTGCGCGTCAAGAACTTCGACATCAACCGGATCCTAATTGACCAAGGGAGCTCCTGTGAGATAATGTACTACGAGACCTTCAAGCAACTAAAATTGGAGGATAGAGACTTGGCACCGACAACATCTCCCTTATTCGACTTCAACTCAATGCCAGAATGGTCGGTGGGTAAGATAATTCTACCAGTCAATGTAGGAACGATGATGAAACAGGTGAAATTTTGGGTATTGAAAGTCCCTTCCACTTACAACATAATATTGGGAAGAGCATGGTTGCACGCTATGCGATTGGTGGCATCAACCTACCATCAGGTGTTACGGTTCCCCAACGAAACCGGAGTGATTGAAGAAGTCTTAGGGGACCAAATCATATCGAAACAGTGCTTCGTTACAGTAAACGACAGCCGGGCTGCAAATGGGTTTGTACAGATGGTAGAAGAGCCAGAAAGCAACGAATTGTTCGCAGACGTCGACAAAACAGCCAAACAGAAGGTAGTGGAAGACTTGGTAGAGGTACGGATAGATAAAAAAAAACCTAGAGAAGTTCTTTTTGCTCGGCTCGTCTCTGTCTCGCACTGAGAGAATGGAGATCATGGAATTTTTGACCTCTAACATCGAAGTGTTTGCCTGGACACTATATGACATGCCTGGCATTAACCCCAATTTCATCTACCATTAACTCAATGTCCATCCAACTGCCAGACCAATTATACAACAAACTCGCCGATGGACACTCCACCACGCAGAGATAGTGGCAAAAGAAGTGAGAAACCTACTGGAAGCAAGGATAATCCGAGAAGTACACTATCCTAGGTGGATTTCCAACACTGTAGTTGTGCCAAAAAAGAACAGCAAATGACGCGTCTGCGTGGACTACAAAACAATTAACAAAGCATGCCCGAAAGACAGCTTTTCCCTACCATGAATAGACCAACTGGTGGACCTACTTACAAGGCATAACCGACTTAGCTTTCTTGATGCATATCGCGGTTACCATCAGATCGCTATGTATAAACCAGATCAAGAGGTCACGTCGTTTACAACTCCCAAAGGACTATATTGCTACAAGGTCATGCCCTTTGGCCTAAAAAATGCAGGGGCTACATTCCAACGGATGATCACCAAAATGTTTGAACCTTTGTTAGGCAAAACAATGGAGGCTTACATAGATGATATGGTGGTCAAAAACAGAGATGAGGGGGACCATCTCAAGGACGTAGATGAGATGTTTCAAATTTTGAAGTCCTGTAAGTTGCGACTGAACGCATCTAAGTGCGCATTCGGCATAGGGTCAGGAAAATTCCTGGACTTTCTAGTGACTAACTGGGGTATAGAAGCTGATCACTCTCAGATCAAAGCCATCCAAAATCTTGAGAGGCCCAACACCGTCAAGGAGGTGCAGCATCTCACTGGCCTAGTGTCGCACTAAACCGATTTATAAGTCGGTCGTCATACAGGTGTTGACCGTTCTTCCAGGCACTGAAGGCCAAGTTTGAGTAGGATGATGAGTGCAACCGCGCTCTAGAAAGCTTGAAAGACAACATGACCTCTCATCCGTTGTTAGTGACCCCAGTACCAGGAGAGGAGCTCTTTTTGTACTTAGCAATTTACCAGCATGCAGTTATCGCAATGTTGGTAAGAGCTGAGGAAATACAACACCTGCCTATCTTTTATGTGAGCAAAACATTGCTGGGCGCTGAAACATGGTACCTACCGTTGGAAAAACCGGCCTTAGCCTTGATGATGGCTTCAAGAAAATTGTCACACTACTTTCATGCCCACACTGTGATTGTCTTAACGACCTTCCCCTTAAAAGCCTTGTTTGAGAGGGCAATTTTTTCTAGATGAATCTTGAAGTAGGTAGTGGGGTTGGGGCAGTTCGATATTAAGTTTCAACCAAGAACCGCAATAAAGGCCCAAGCTTTGGCAGACTTTGTGGCCCAATTCTCACTAGGAAGTCATCATGTTTACCCGATCGACTTGACCGAGGAAACTGAAAGAATGGGAGAGAGGGAAGAAGGAACGGATCGCAGCACTGCCAGCAAGGACTCACCCAAAAGTAAAATCTTGAGACAGTCAGACAGTGAGGATCAAAGCCCAATGCCAGGTAATAACCTGGAAGAAGGCATCAGCAATTCCCCTGATCTCAAGACATCATCAGATCCCTCCACTTGCTGGAAGCTATTTGTCGGAGAGATGTGGAAACTCTTTGTGAATAGAGCCTCCAACAGGCACGGTGCAGGACTTGGCATAGTCCTCATCTCACCAGATGGCCTAAAAATTGAACAGACAGTCAACCTTGGCTTCCCAGCATCCAAGAACAAGGTAGAGTATGAAGGATTACTAGCAGGCTTAAAATCAGCACTTTGCATGAAGCCCACCGAGCTGATAGTGTACAGTGACTCCCAGCTAGTAGTTAACCAGATTTCAGGCGACTATGAAGCAAAGGATGATAGAATGGCTAAATACCAAGAGTTGGTCAGAAAAGAGATCATGAAGTTTGAAGTAGTTCAGATAGAGCAAATCGGCTAAGAGGAAAATAGTAAAGTAGATGAGTTGGCTGGTTTTGCGTCAATGGAAGATACATCTATCTCCCACCCATTGTTGATTGACTTCCTACCCAGACCAAGTATTGAAGAGCCGAAGCAGCTGAAGCATGTTGTGCCGAGTTAGGCCCTTCTTGGATAGATCCCATCATCGTGTTTTTAAAATATGGCATCTTACCTGAAGGAAAGAAAGAAGCCAACAAAATTAAAGCAAAATCACAGCGATTTTGGCTCTCCTCATCACTAACATTGTACAAAAAATCCTTCACAGAACCTTACTTGAAGTGTGTCCATCCCAGTAAGGTTGAGACATTTTTGTTCGAAATACACGAAGGCGTTTGCGGAAGCCACCAAGGGGGAAGATCGCTGGCTTACCGAGCAATTTCACAAGGGTATTGGTGGTCGTACATGCAAATAGATTCAGAGAAATATGTTAAAAAGTGTGAAAAATGTCAGAAGTTCGCACACCAAATATATCAACCAACTAGAGAGCTTCTACCGTTGACCAGTCTGTAGCCCTTTGCAATGTAGGGCCTGGATATAGTGGGACCACTCCCAACTGCGCCCGGCAACAGAAAGTTCTTTCTTGCAGCAACGGACTTTCACAAAGTGGGTAAAGGCAGAAGCACTCGCATCCATAAAAGAAAAAGACATCAAAAAGTTCGTCTGGCAGAACAACATAACTCTGTTCGGCATACCCAAGGCTTTAATATCTGACAATGGCACTCAGTTTGATGGCAAAATCTTTAAGGGCTTTTGTGAAGAATACAAAATAGAATTCTACAACGCTACACCGGCGTACCCCCAAGCTAATGGCCAAGCTAAGGCTTCCAACAAAATAGTCTTAGATGGGCTGAAGAAGAGGTTGGAAAAAGTAAAAGGCAAGTGGGCTGAGGAGCTTCCCCATGTTTGATAGGCCTACCGTACCACACCTCGGTGGTCAACCAGCGAAACACCTTTTTCATTGGCCTATGGTATGGAGGCAGTAATCCCACTAAAAGTGGGCCTCCCCACTATTAGAAGCGAGAATTTTGATCCAAACTTAAATGGTGAGGCCATAGCCTTCGAACTCGACCTTGCAGAAGAAATAAGAGAAAGGGCATTGGTGTACATTGCCGCTTATTTACAAGAGTTGTCCAGAAAATATAACAAAATAGTGCACCCAAGGCAATTCAAGATTGGAGATTGGGTATTACACAAAGTAATGGGCAACACTTTAGTACCTAGAGATGGCAAGTTAGGGCCTAACTGGGAAGGACCATACAAAATGATTGGTTTAGCAGGGAAAGGGGAATATCACTTAGAAGATATGGACAACAAAGCTATTCCCAGGCCATGGAACACGGCCAATCTCAAAGTATTTTATTTTTAGCTTTTTCTTAAAACACTTGTAATTTTTCTTTTTCAATAAAACAAGTAGACTTTTTTCTAGGAAAATTCTTTCCTTTGTTTGTAAAAGTTGTTCATATTCATTTCCGACTAGGGGCAATCAAGAAAGTTGGCAGATTTGACCAACACTTTTTGTTCTTTAGCCGAGATAAGGATCTAAGCTCAAGAAAGTTGGCAGGTTTGACCAACACTTTTTCTTCTTTAGCCGAGATAAGGATCTAGGCTCAAGAAAGTTGGCAGGTTTGACCAACACTTATTTTTCTTTAGCCGAGATAAGGATCTAGGTTCAAAAAAGTTGGCAGGTTTGACCAACACTTTTTCTTCTTTAGCCGAGATAAGGATCTAGGCTCAAGAAGGTTGGTAGGTTTGACGAACACTTTTTCTTCTTCAGCCAAGATAAGGATCTAGGCTCAAGAAGGTTGGCAGGTTTGACCAACACTTTTTCTTCTTCAGCCGAGATAAGGATCTAGGCTCAAGAAGGTTGGCAGGTTTGACCAACACTTTTTCGTCTTCAGCCGCGATAAGGATCTAGGCTCAAGAAAGTTGGCAGGTTTGACCAACATTTTTTCTTCTTCAATCGAGATAAGGATCTAGGCTCAAGAAGGTTGGCAGGTTTGACCAACACCTTTTTCTTCTTCAGTCAAGATAAGGATCTCGGCCGAAAAAGGTGGGCTGGATAAGGAACGATCGAGCTAACCAGGCCGGCTAGGCATACAGTAAAAATAGAACACTAAAAAGGAAAAAGTGTTGTAGCCGAACAAAATGATGAGAAAAAAGATAGATTTCATTCATTGGTAAGCAATTATAAAGGGTAGGGCGTTTAGCCCGGTTACATTGTAAACAAAAAAGGAAAAAAAGAAAAGGAGCCTTAAGCAAAAAGGTCATCAAGATTAGTATCCAGGTCAACCCGGACTTCGCCGCTAGGTAGGCCAGTTTCGGCGGCTGCTTCCTGGGATAAGTTGGTCACAGGCACCCTTTCAACTGTACTTGGCACTGGTTGGTTGAGCGGATCCACCCAAGCTAGCAGAGAAGGCTGAAGACCAAGGTCAGTATTAGCAAGTGAGGCATTATTTGGATCAGGGGTCTCTTCCTCTTCCTCTCCCTCTCCCTCTTGAAGAAACTTCTGTTAGACCGCGTTGGCATAGTATGTCATGTAGCTCGGTATGAAGTGAGGGAGAGGGTTCAGAAAGATCTCGGTGTCTTGCCCCTGATCGAGCTTGACAGCCACAGCCTTCCACCCGTATTTGAAGAAAATATCTTTAGCAGCTTCACACTGCAGGACGTAGGTTGCCTCCCTTTCTTTAAAGCCTCGGTCCTTAGCATCTTCCCTCTTCTTCCTTAGCTCGGTGACCTCGGCATTCTTCTTTTTTTCCAACTTGGCTAGTTCACGCAGGTAATGGTCCGCGTTGACCAGTTCGGTTAGCCGGAAGTTTTCGGATTTCAGCTCGGCCAACTTTAGCTTGACCTCCTTCAGTTTGGCCACCTTGGCGTTTACATCAGCCACGGCCGATCATCCTGTCTTGCGGAGTTCAAGCACACGCTTGTGGGCCACATGGTTTTTCTGCAGGGCCTGCGTATAGAAAAGGTAGTGGTTAGGATAAATCGAGCAAACAGATGGTTAATATGGATATGAATAGATGAGAGAAAACTTACAAGCACCATCAACTTGGTTGCCGAGCGAATGGCTTTGAGCTCAGTAAAGTGGTCATGATGCTCCATGTCTGGTGAGAGACAGACACTCTTGGAAAGGTTAAAAGCGAGCATATGGTCCTTGTCAGCAACCACTGAATCTGTGATGGATACAGCGCGGTTCTTGTAGGACACAAAGGGTGCCCATTTAGAAGGGCTTGCTCGGTCAAAACTCGTATGCTTTGGGCTGGACAAGACAGGTTCAGGAAGCACGGTCTCCTCCTCATCCACCAGGTGTTGCGGTTCGGTTGAGGAGGTGCGCGCACGCTTGCTTGGCTAGGATGATGTTGCCCTAGTAGTTAGTAGTACAACAATGTTCTCGTACAGTTGATTAGATGGGGCTTGTTCCGTTTGGTTTTCGGCGGAGGTTTGCTCGATGATAAGAGCTCGCACGGCCCTTCTTTTTGCCATTTCTTGTTCCTCAGTAAGGGAAATTAGATTGATTTGGGAAAGAGTGGGGTCTGGCTCAGGGGAAGACTCAAGCAGGAAGTCGGTTACCCTGATCTTCCTCTTACCGCTATAACGGTAGGTCGGTTGCACATCGAGCAGCTCGGTCCAATCACGATGCCGGTATCATAACGCGGCTCGGAGTGCGTCTTGATTCGCGTAAGCGTAATTTGATTTTAGGTGGTTCAAACCTGCATAAAGGGCAAAAAACACAAGGGTTAGTAGGTAGTTGTTTTGATAGTGAAGAGTATAAAAATGAGCTATCTTTACCAGTTGTTCCCTTGTTCCAATTGAGGTCATAGCCCGGTATCTGGGCTTTGTGATCTTCAAAATTTCCACACACCCACAGAAAATCATCGTCGTTCAAATCTTTATTTGGTGTATTTTTGATAATTTTTTCTCGGCCTCTTCTTACTCTGAGGTAGTAGACCCAATCGTCATCATTTTGGCCAAGCAAGTACTGGTGAAATAGCTCGGCCAATCGGAGGTTGAGGCCGAGACGACGATTTAGCTCGGCTATTCCATTTATAATCCTATAAGTATTGGTGGATAATTGGGTGGGGCACAGTCTGGTTTGCCTGAGGAATTCGCAAATGAGTGGTTGGACTGGGAACCGAAATCCCCCCTCAACGATGGGTATCACAGTAAAGGGAACAAAACCTGATTTGCCCCATGAGGTAGTGTCTAGCTGGGCTAAGGAAAGGTGTACGTTGTCCAGAATATGATAGTCTCTTTCGGAATTCAGCCATGGCACCAGGTGAGTCCACCAGAAACCGGTATTTGCCCATTGGCTTAAATAAGAACTTTCTATACTAAGTGTACGCGGATGCCTAGCACGGCGCAAATCTGACCTTTGTGAGCTCAGTCGAGCAAAGCCGCTTAGGGGCAAAGTGCAAGGTGTGTCAAGTCTGCAAAGTGGAAATAAAAAGGGGTTATGGCTAAGTCATAAACCGGGCTAAATAACAAAGATAAAACTGATTTAGTCTAGCACGGCAGACAATGGGCACGCTCTATGCTTTGTTTGGTTGAGGAATAGCCGAGGTAAGGAGCGGTTCATCTTTAGAACAAGTTTAAACGACGCCAGGGTAAATCCGGCTCGGTTTAGCAGTAGGGGCAAGATAAAAGCTCGGTTTGTGGAATGCGAGAGTCCTAGTGCGATCCATAGTAAGTCCAAGTTTACGAACATATTCTTAGTTCGGTTATGGTATGATTTTGGATTGAAAACACTGTTCGTGGCTAGTTAAAAGTCCAATTAATGTGTTTTCGGATAAAAGTATGAAGTTTTGAGGTTTCGTGGGTTATTAGTGTGTATGGCATGTATTTGAGGTGTGCAAACATTATTTTTAGGCCTAAAGCCGAAATACATGTAAAAATAGATAAAGCATGAAGAACTTACAGATTTGGGAATAGGATTTGAATCCAATCTGACCAACGGACGCTGGCAACGATGGCAGGAGATGCGTAGGCCAAAGCTTAAACGTAGGAAGTTAGGAGTTGAGGATCTGAGCACAAGGTTACGCAGCAAAGAAGATTATTTTGTGCTCGTACAATTAGCGCCGTCTGTAAGAAATTGGTGCGTAGGCCAAAGAAGATGAGTGCGGTCAATTGGTGCATAAGCCGTATTTCAGAAAACATCGTGGTCATACAATTGGTGCATAGGCCAAAGAAGATTATTTCGTGGTCGTACAATTTCGTGCTCGTAAAATTGTGGGTTTTATCTTATTATATGAAATCCTAACTAAAAATGAAAAACTCTTTTCTAGTTTTTTTTTTTTTTTTTGGATGGGAAACTCTTTTCTAGTTGAACATGTAGAAACAGTAGATTTATGACCCAAATGCCTTAAAAAAAATTAATTTGGAAAAAATAAAGAGAATAGCAATCGACACTTCCACGTGTTCCACATTGACATTTTTTTAATTAAAATTAATAGTTTAAATTTTGTCTATTCATTAACCTAGTAAATATTGGGTTGGATTTTTGTTTGGATCAACAATTGAGTTTGTGAATGGATGAACAAAATCTAAACCATTGATTTTCAAAAAAAATACTAATGTGGTACGCATCCGAACCAGTGCTAAATTTTCTGAACATTCCAACGAAACTAAACTGTTTACACACTTAGCTATAGCACAGAGGAAGAGAAAGATGGGTTTGTTTGAACTCGTTGGATTTGGATCATATAGATCATGTTTAGTTTTAGAAAAATTGATTTTTTTAATATATTTTTTTTGTTTTTAGTATTTTTTAATATTTTATGTAAAATTTTTAATTTTTAGATACACCTAATCTAAATACGCTTAAAAAATATACTATTTGTAAAAAAAAAAAAATTAAAAAACTCACCAAATACAAAAAAAAATAACGGAAATTCAATAATTTTCGTATTTTGTTGTCTTCAATAAAATTTTTTAAGATTTTTAAACAAATATTTTACTTTTTAAGTATATTAAAATTAAGTAGATCTAAAAAAAATGATTAAAATATTTTAAAAAATATTAAAAATATAAAATACGAATTAAAAATTCAAACAATTATCTTTGAAAATTTAAAACAAAACAGGGTGACTCAAATAAGGGTGATTCAAACTGTTTTGGAGAGAGCCTACATGGTAATATCGAATGGAACATTAAATATCTAAAAATCCCAATATCTAATGGAACAACAATTATCTAATTGAAATATATTTATAGCATGGTTTCTAAGCAAATATATACATATATATTATCATTAAAATTGATGTGATGGTTTATTAATAAAAGAGTTCATCTGTTATGTGATTAGAAATTTAAAGTGACGCTATGTAATTTTTAAAATCACAGAGAGTAAAATATTTTAAACAAATTTCAAGAGATATATTTATAATTTACTGTTTGATTTATGCTGTTCCTATTTTAAAAATCAGAATTTTGCTATTGCATATCACATCATTTAAGGTGGGTTTCGAATTGAGAGGGTAATTTATCTAAATTATTGGGCCGAGCTGAATAAAGGGCCATTTTGGGCCGCAATACGAAGGGCCAAGTAAAATGGCCATAAAAGTTACTTCGGTTCGGAGAAGATGTCTTTGAGTTAGACCGGTCACACAGCCGTGGTGATTAGTCCGGTCCCAGAAGGCCTTATTTCTAGTCCGGTCGGAAGGAGAACTATGGTGATTCGGTGCTTTAAATTAGTCTGGTCAAGGCATGGTGCAGCCAGCTCAACCTCGGCATGCGAAGCCGAGGTAGGAACATGGGAAGGCGAATCCGAGCTATAGGTTAGCTCGGTCATACAGCCTTTCTGGCAGGGTAATGTTACTTCGGTTGTATGACATCTTGCCGAAGTAAGACCATCTCACTTGGTTTAAGCAGTGAGGGGGGTGTTGAAGGATAAGCATGATATTTCAAGAGTATGAATCCTAGGAGGACTCTGCATGGAAGAGTGAAAGTCCTACTAGGATTGTGCCACACGAAACCTATAAAAGCTCACCAATATCACCTACGGAGAGGTAACACAACTTTGTTCTCTGAATATACAGAGCTATTGTCTATTTGTCAAGCTAACTGACTTAGGCATCGGAGAGGTTTCCGGCCCACACCCGCCGGCTAGCTCACGTTTGTGTTTTCAGGTGATAAAGCGACGTCGTACGGAGGAGCGCAGACTTGATCAACAGGATTATACGAGAAGGTTTATTTCTTTCCCATACAATTGGCGTCGTCTGTGGGAATTTAGACAAGAACAAAACCCCTTGATCAGGCTTCTCTTCTTTAGAATCAATGGCGCACAACGAAGATTTGCCACAATCCGCCATTAACGGACAAATACCAGAGGGAGGTACGAGGCGCGAAGGTTTACCTCTTGTCCCTCCTATGGCGAACTTGGAATCACAAAGGCAGAATTCCAGGAGGGATACAAGAGGGAGAAGGCGGACTGACAGCCCCCATCACTCTCATTCGCAAAGTCCAGAGAGACAAAGGCGAAGGATTGATCCTCAAACTTTGGAGGATCGCGTCAGGGAACAAGACGAATTGATACGACGGATGGCGGCGGACATGGAATCTCTAAAGCGAAAGGAAAACGAGTGACGACAGGAGAGGAGCGCACAAACAAGACGCCCCCTCGCCACTCGGAAAGTCGTAGTAGGAATACCACACCCTCTCAAGCAGAGAACAAGAGCCTCAGGACAGGCGATACGCAATCCAGATCTTCCAGAACTCATCACTCCAGGTCTGAGAGGACAAGATCTGAAAGGTCGTACACTGAGGGAAGCACATATTGGCCCTCGCATACGCACCAGACAAGGTCTAGGCAGACAGAGTTGCCCAGATCGTCCGACCTACGATCCGTACTAGAAGAGAAGGCATGATGGAAGGAGGACGCCAGAGCACGTGATCCACATAGAGTTTCTGCCTTACAGCGGTTAGCTCCTCGGACGCATGGAAGCGTCAAGGTTGGAATGCCAATGCCACGCCCGGCCTACGAACCAACGAACAAAGCATTGGCGAGGCTACAGACCTCACCATTCGTTCCAGAAATTGAGAATGCGCCCTTGCCTTCAGGCTTCCTACAACCTAAATTCACCATGCACGAGGGGAAGACGGACCCTTACTCACACTTGAGCCACTTCCGCCAGGTTATGGCGGTATATCGACGCAACGAGGCCTTGATGTGCATCCTATTCCCCTCAAGCCTTGGTGACCTAGGCTTGACCTGGTTTGAGAAACTTCTAGAGGGCAGCATAGCCTCTTGGGCACAATTAGCGGAGGCGTTCGTAACAAGGTTCCGAATAAACACTAAAACCCCGGTGGAGATCGACCAACTACTTTCCATCGACATGGGTGACAAGGAGACCCTGAGATCCTATAACATCGCTCATCGAAACCTTCAACAGTTGGGGATCCCCACCAATCTCGCCATTGCGCGATACAAAGAGGCCTTCCAACGAGAATGATCGAGGGACTCTATCACCATGACACCACCCCTCGCCATGGAAGCCCTGATGGAAAGAGTGCATCAGCACATCAGGGTGGAAGAGGATGGCGCACGTGCCAAAGCAAAATCTGGCGCGACCGCAGCACCAGAAAAAAAGGCCTCGGCAAAGGTCAACACGGTAGACCACCCGAACAGAAACGGACGTGGCAGAAGAGACAACAGAGAAGACCAGGACAAAAGATGGTTGAGAGTCCGCACTGCCATAACCACGGTCTTCAAGAAACCGATCTACCGAATACTTAGCGAGATTCAAGACGAGCCTTTCGTCAAATGGCCAGCCAAGCTAAGCGAGGCTCAGAAGGACTACGAGGACAAGTCGCGATGCACCTTCCATAAAGAAAAGGGGCACCGCACTGAAAATTGCACGCCATTGAGACAGTACCTAGATGAATTGGTGGCGGCAGGCCACCTGGATAAATACATTGAAGGAGGGGCACAGCCAGCCCCCCAGGACCATAATAACCCCAACGGAATGCCAATCGACGCCCCACCTCAAGGCGTTATCAATGTAATACATGGAGTCTTCGAACCTGAGCATGTATGCGAGCTCAGAGGATCAATTAAAAAGGCTGAGCACTTGAGAGAAGTGCTAAGTGCCCAACCTGCCATCAAGAAGGGGAAGACAGAGGCCACGAATGTCATGTCTTTTTCGGATAAAGACTTAGCAAGGATATATTGCCCTCACAATGATGCCCTGGTCGTCACTCTCCGAGTCAAGGATTTTGACGTCAAGCGGATTCTGATTGACCAGGGTAGTTCATGTGAAATCATGTACTACGAAACATTCAAACAACTGAAGCTACAAGACAAAGACTTGGCACCTGCCGTATCTCCCCTGATCGGATTCAACTCCATGCCAGAATGGCCCGTCGGTAAAATAATCCTCCCAGTCAAAGCAGGGAGTGTGACGAAACAAGTAGAGTTCTGGGTACTGAAGGTCCCCCCCACTTACAACATCATCTTGGACAAAACATGGCTGCATGCCATGCACTCGGTGGCGTCCTCCTACCACCAAGTGATGCGGTTCCCCAACGACACCGGAGTAATAGAAGAAGTCTATGGAGATCAAATCATGTCGAAGCAGTGCTTTGTTACGGTGAATGGCAGCCGCGCTGCCAAAGGATACGTTCATTCGGTGGAAGAACCTGAGAATAATGAACTATTCGCAGATGTTGGCAAAGCGGCTAGTCAGAAAGCGGTGGAAGACTTGGTAGAGGTAAGAATAGATGAAAAGAACCCGGATAAGTTCTTTTTGCTCTGTTCGTCATTGTCCAGCACAGAGAAGTTAGAGGTATTGGAATTTTTAACCTCTAACATCGAAGTGTTCGCCTGGACACCATACAACATGCCAGGCATTGATCCCAACTTCATCTGCCACCAACTCAATGTCCACCCATCCGCCAAACCAATTATTCAACGCACACGCAGATCGGTACTCCACCATGCAGAGATAGTGGCGGAAGAAGTAGGAAACCTGCTGGAGGCAAGAGCAATTAGAGAAGTGCACTACCCAAGATGGATCTCCAACACAGTCGTAGTACCAAAGAAGAATGGTAAGTGGCGTGTCTGCGTCGACTACAAAACAGTCAACAAAGCGTGCCCAAAAGACAGCTTTCCTCTACCACGGATAGATCAACTGGTAGACCTAACGGCAGGGCACAACCGACTTAGCTTTCTGGATGCATACAGAGGCTACCATCAAATTGCCATGCATGAACCAGATCAGGAAGTGACATCTTTCACGACTCCAAGAGGACAATACTGTTACAAGGTCATGCTCTTTGGCCTAAAGAACGCAAGGGCGACATTCCAGAGAATGGTCATCAAGATGTTCGAGCCATTGTTAGGCAAAACAATGGAGGCTTACATCGACGATATGGTGGTCAAGAGCAAGAATGAGAATGACCATCTCAAAGACCGAGGTGAGATGTTTGAGATCCTGAAGCAGCATAAGTTACACCTCAACGCGTCGAAATGTGCATTCGGAGTAGGATCTGGCAAATTCTTGGGCTTCCTGGTGACCAACCGGGGTATTGAGGCAGACCCTTCTCAGATCAAGGCAATTCAGGAGTTGGAGAGACTGAACTCAGTAAAAGAAGTGTAGCATCTCACCGGCATGGCCGCTGCGCTCAGTCAGTTCATAAGCCGGTCGTCAAACAGACTACGACCATTCTTCCATGCTCTGAAAGCCAAGTTCGAGTAGGACGACGAATGCGACCAAGCTCTGGAAAGCTTGAAGGAATACATGTCTTCTCCACCACTACTCGTAACTCCAATTCCTGGAGAAGAACTCTTCTTGTACCTAGCAGTCTCACAGCACGCAATCAGCGCAGTGTTGGTCCGTGCAGAAGGAATCCAACATCTGCCCATCTATTATGTCAGCAAGACATTACTAGGCGCCGAAACAAGGTACTTGCCACTGGAGAAACTGGCATTGGCCTTGATGATGGCCTCAAGAAAGTTGTAACACTACTTTCACGCCCACACTATAGTTGTCCTCACAGCCTTCCCATTAAAAGCTCTGTTTGAGAGGGCTAATTTCTCTGGGCGAATCTTAAAGTGGGCAGTTGAGTTGGGGCAATACGACATCAAGTTCCAACCCAGAACCGCAATAAAGGCACAAGCATTGGCAAATTTCGTCGTAGAATTCACCCCAGAAAGTCATCATATCTGCCCAGTCGACCTGACTGATGCAACCAAACTAGGGATGGAAGTTGACGTCGGAATAACGCAACCCCTAGTACTGGAAACTCAGTCAGGCCTCAAGGCAGACCAGAGTAAGGCAAGGAAGGAAAAAGAAAACCATGCTACACCAAGTCAAGACTCACCAACAAAATAAGACTTGGTACAACCAGATGGCGAGGGGCAGACAGCAAGCATGGACCTTGAAGAAGACACCAGTAACAAGGAAGATCCCAAGGCATCATCTGATCCCTCTACTTGCTGGAAGTTGTTCGTGGGAGAGATGTGGAAGTTCTTTGTGGATGGAGCATCCAACCGGCATGGAGCAGGGCTTGGCATAGTCCTCATCTCTCAAGACGGCCTAGTAATGGAGCAGGCGATCAACCTTGGCTTCCCAGCATCAAACAACGAAGCAGAGTATGAAGCGCTTCTTGCAGGTCTCAAGTCAGCATTCCACATGAAGGCCACCGAGCTAATGGTCTACAGCGACTCACAGCTAGTGGTAAACCAAATATCTTGCGACTACGAAGCAAAGGATGATAGGATGGCAAGTACCAAGAGTTGGTCAGAACAGAGGTCAAAAAATTTGATGTAGTCAAGATAGAACAAATCGGCAGGGAGAAAAACAGCAGAGCAGACGAACTAGCAGGCTTCGCCTCAATGGCAGACACCTCCATCCCTCATCCATTGCTGATCGACTACCTACCTAGACCAAACATAGAAGACCCCGAAGCAGAAGAGGTATGTTGTGCAGAGTTAGGCCCTTCTTGGATGGACCCCATCATATTGTTCCTAAAAGACGGCACCCTACCAGAAAAGAAGAAAGAAGCCAACAGAATAAGAGCAAAGTCGCAGCGATTTTGGCTCTCACCATCCTTGGCATTGTACAAAAAGTCGTTCTCAGGACCTTACTTAAAGTGTGTTCACCCCAGCAAAGTGGAAGCATTCCTGTTTGAAACACATGAGGGTGTATGCGGCAGCCATCAAGGAGGAAGATCACTGGCATACAGAGCAATCTCGCAAGGATATTGGTAGCCATACATGCAAGCAGATTCCGAGAAATATGTCAAAAAATGAAAAAATGCCAAAAGTTCGCACATTAAATACACCAACCTGTCAGAGAACTTCTACCTTTAACTAGTCCATGGCCCTTCGCAATGTGGGGATTGGACATAGTAGGACCACTTCCAACAGCACCCGGCAACAGGAAGTTCTTCCTTGCAGCAACCGACTACTTCACAAAATGGGTGGAAGCAGAAGCCTTAGCGTCAATCAAGGAAAAAGATGTGAAAACGTTTGTCTGGCAGAATATCATCACTCGATTTGGCATACCAAAGGCACTGATATCAGACAACGGAACTCAATTCGACGGTAGGGTTTTCAGGGGCTTTTGTGAAGAATACAAGATAGAGTTCTACAATTCTACACTGGCATATCCCCAAGCAAATGGTCAGGCAGAGGCATCAAACAAGGTAGTCTTGGATGGATTAAAGAAAAGGTTAGAGAGAGCAAAGGGCAAATGGGCAGAAGAACTCCCTCATGTTTTATGGGCTTACCGCACGACACCTCGCCGATCAACAGGGGAAACACCATTCTCCTTAACTTATGGCATGGAAGCAGTCATCCCATTAGAAGTTGGCCTCCCCACAATTCGAAGCGAAAACTTTGACCCAGACTTAAATGGCGAAGCCATAGCATTGGAGCTTGACCTTGCGAAAGAGAGAAGAGATCGAGCATTGGTTCGCATCGCCTCCTACCAACAAGAATTATCCAGAAAGTATAACAAAACAGTGCATCCAAGGCAATTCAAGACCGGAGATTGGGTACTGCGCAAAGTGATGGGAAATACCTTGGTACCAGGAGATGGAAAGCTAGGGCCTAACTGGGAAGCACCTTACAAAGTGGTCGGATTAGCAGGCAAAGGGGCATACCACTTAGAAGATGAGGATGGCAAAGCAATTCCCAGGCCATGGAACACTGCCAATCTCAAGTTATTTTATTTTTAGCTTTTTAGCATATGTAATTTTTTACTTTCTCAATAAAACAAGTCGATTCTTTCCAACATAATTGTTTTCAGTAAAGGGTAACTTTAGTGAGTTAAGAACATTGTAAACATAGTTGGCCGGAATAACCAACTATGAACCTTCCTAAGCCCAGGATAAGGATCCAAACTGCAGGACGTTTGGTCAGAACAACCAAACACTTTATTCTAAGTTGGCTGGAAAAACCAACTTAGAGGTTGGCTGGATTAAACCAACATCCCCCCTAAGCCCAGGATTAGGATCCAGGCTACAGGACGTTTGGTCGGAACAACCAAGCACTTTATTCTAAGTTGGCTGGAAAAACCAACTTAGAGGTTGGCTGGATTAAACCAACTCCTGTTACTCTTCAGCCGAAGTAAGTTTATGGCTGAAGAGTGTTTGGCTGGATTAAACCAACTCCTATTACTCTTCAGCCGAAGTAAGTTTATGGCTGAAGAGTGGTTCGCTGGATTAAACCAACTCTTGTTACTCTTCAGCCAAAGTAAGTTTATGGCTGAAGAGTGGTTGGCTGGATTAAACCAACTCCTATTACTCTTTAGCCGAAGTAAGTTTATGGTTGAAGAGTGGTTGGCTGGATTAAACCAACTCCTATTACTCTTCAGCCGAAGTAAGTTTTTGGCTGAAGAGTGGTTGGCTGGATTAAACCAACTCTTGTTACTCTTCAGCTGAAGTAAGTTTTTGGCTGAAGAGTGGTTGGCTGGATTAAACCAACTCTTGTTACTCTTCAGCCGAAGTAAGTTTATGGCTAAAGAGTGGTTGGCTGGATAAGCCTAGAATGACAAAACAGAAATACCGAAATAACACTTGCAGCAAGAGAAGCAATCATTCAAAGAATGCAAGTACAAACAGGACAGCAAACCGAAATAAGAGTTGAGCAGAAAAAGAAAAATTTTCATTAAAATAAAACAGAAGTACAAATGAGGGGCCGCAGCCCGGTTACAAGTTCAAAAAACAAAAGAAAACCAAAAAGACAATCAGTTGAAAAGGTCATCAATTTCGGCGTCGAACTCAGCATCGACATCAACACGAAGACCGGTCTCAAGCGGGAGCTCGGTCTCGGTCACAGGAGTGGTTTTAGTCAGAAGCACAGTTTCACCTGGTTGTTCAATGGTCAGGTCTTCCACCGTCGGCTCCTCCCGAACTAACTGATCCGCATTAACGACCGGAGTGTCCTCAGAATCAGAATCTTCATCAGAGCCTGAACCTTCAAGAAATTGTTGTTGAAGGGCAGTAGCATACTCTGCTAGGGAGCTCGGTATGCAGTAGGCCGAAGAGTCGTAGACCTCCGACTCAGGACCACAACCGAGCTTCTCGACAGCTACCCTCCAGCCGCACTTAAAGAAGAGGTCTTTGGGGGCTTCACATTGCTAAGTGTAAGCGTCCTCCGCCTTCTTTAAGCCTTGCTTTTCGGCTCCTTTGATGCTCGCCTCCAGCTGTGTTATTTCGGTATTTTTCTTCTTTTCCATCTTCGCCCATTTCAGCAAGTATTTATCCTTGATTCAATGGCGTATACGCTTTTACGGCTAAACTAACCAATTCGGTCAGTCGGCCGTTCTCAGATCGCAGCTCGGCTATTTGTTTTCTGGCCTCCTCTAGTTCGGCTGATTTAGCTTCGGCCTCTGCTATTGCCTCCCTTGTATTCCTCCTTAGCTCCATCACTCTCCTGTGGGTAATGTTGTTTTTCTGAATGGCCTGCAAAAGAATAGTGACTTTTTCTTCAGCCGAACTGAAAGTTGGAAAAATTACAAAGAAAGAAAAGAGAGCCATTTACCAGGATCGTTGACTTTGTGGATGACTGGATGGACTTTAGCTCGGTGTTTAGTTGCTTGTAGTGGTGCTCCATGTCTTTTGGAAGGCACACACTCTTGGCTAGATTGAAAGCCATCAAGTGGTCCTTCTCAGCAACAACTGAGTCAGAATCCAGTATATCTCGATCGGCGAAGGTAAGGTTGGGAACCCATTTGGAGGATCCAGCCCAGTCAGACTGCTCCGATTGAGGGCTTGGTTGAGGGCTTGGAGATGGATTTGGTGGCAGAATGGCTTCGTCTTCGTCAGTAAGGCGTCGCTTGGTTCGGCTAGTCCGGGCACGCTTGCTTGGACGAGATGAGGATGGCTGTTGAGAGGAGAGAGCTACCACGGTCTCGGTTGTCTGACCAGTTTGTGGTACCTCGGCTGGGTTTGTTGGGGTCAGTAGGGCCTTCAGTCTGCTCCTTTTGGCCATCTCTTGTTCGGTGGTGAGAGGCACTAGGTTGATCTGGGGCAAGGCTGGGTCCGGTTCTGGGGCGTCTTCAAGAAGGAAGTCGGTCACTCTTGCTTTTCGGCGACCGCTATATCTGTAGGACGGTTCGAAATTTAGAAGTTTGGCCCAACTTCTTTCTTTAACACGTAGTGCGGCGCGAAGAGTGGCAAGGTTGGGATGACTGTACAAAGAATAAATATGGGCTGGATCTGCATAAAGAAGACAACTGTCAGCTCGGCTTAAAATTGGAAACCGAAGTAAAAAGCGTAGAAAAGAAGGAAACCGAAGTAAAAAGAGAAGAATACAAGGAAACCGAAGTAATTATACCAGGTATCCCTTTGTTCCAGTTTATACGTCGGCCAGGAATCTGGCGCTTAATGATCTTCGAAGTTCCCAGACACCCAGAAAAAATCGTCATCATTCAGGTCTTTGTCCGGTGTATCCTTAATTATCTTTTCACACCGGCGGCGAATTCTTAAATAATATACCCACCCATCCTCTTTTGAACCTAAGGAATATTGGTGGAACAGTTCGGCTAGACCGAGGTTTAGACCAGCTTGGCGGTTTAGTTCGGCCATACCCATTATTACACGGTATGAGTTGGTGGAAAGCTGGGTTGGGCATAGTCTGGTTTGCCTAAGGAATTCACAAATCAGGGGCTGGACTAGAAATATTAGTCCGGTTTCTATTATTGAAAGCAGGGTAAAAGGAACGAAACCCTCATTCCCCCATGGTGTAACATTTTTATTGGCTAAAACGAGTTGGACGTCATTAGGGATGTTGTAATCCTTGCGAAATTCGGCTAGGCCTCCTAGGGTTTCTACCAAAAATCTATATTTACCCATTTGTTTATAAATTAAGGATAAGTTAATTCGGTTGGAAATCTGTGCTCAGTAGTTCGGTTAAGCGTGCGGAAGAGTGCTTGGGCAACCTAAGTCTGCAAAGTGGAAAACATAGGGGTTAAGCACAGATCGTTGGACCGAGCTACAAATAAAACAAAATGAAAGAAGTCTTACTTCGGCTATACAGGTTCTATCTCGGTTTTAAGAGGATATTTGGTAGCTCGGATTGAGCAAGGGGGTTTATTATCTTGATTTGGGCTATGGGTTTTGTTACCTCGGTTGAGGTTTTAGGGGCAGCTTTCTGAGTTCGGTTTAGAAACTGAGAAAGCTGGCTTAGCCCCGAAGACTTAGCTTGGTTGAAGGCCAAGGCTTCCCAGTATAGTAAGTCCATACTTAGTTCGGTTGGTTACCTCGGCTAAGGTAAAACAGGAAGTGAAAGCTACAAGTATGGTGCAAGTTTCAGTTCGGTTGCTAAGTGTGCCTAGGCTTTACAAAGGAAAACAACCTCTTAATTCGGTTATGTGGAAATTTTGGATCAAAATCAGTGTTTCTATAGGTTTCATAGATTCAAGTGGTTCTTATGAAGTTTTTTTCCAGAAAATGTACAGAACCCGCAGAAAATGGAAACAAAAAAGTGTTTTGTAAAAACACATGAATAATATGCTATGGATTAAAACGAAATACAAACAAACTGAGAGGTAGATTTGAGGAACTTGCCAGATGAAGAGGTAGAACCACTGGAGATGAGAGAAACGGCAGCAAAAACATGAGCTTCAAGGTTGTAAGGTTGAAGAGTAATGGAGGATTCGAAGAGAGAAGGAAGTGAATAGTTTGGTGAATGATTTGAGAAGCGAAAGGGTTTTTTTGTTTTGGTGAAAAGCCCTATGGCGGGAACTGTTCAAATTTTTCGGAGTATGAGGGCGGCGTGACAGCTGTCGATGACCAATCAGAGCCTGCCACGTGTCACTGGAAAAAGAAGCGATTCAGTTTCTATGATTGAAGCGACGCTTTAACCGGATAAGGATAACTCGGCTTGAATGTAGCTCGGCTCTACAGGCTTCAGAGTATTAGCTTGGCTGGAAAGGCTAAAGAGTTATTTTAGTTCAGCTGCAAAGGCTAAAACTTTAGCCTGGTTTATAAACAGGTAATCCCAATCATGCTTTGCAGATGGAATTAAGGGGCAATTGAGAGGGTAATTTATCTAAATTATTGGGCCGAGCTGAATAAAGGGCCATTTTGGGCTGCAATACGAAGGGCCAAGTAAAATGGCCATAAAAGTTACTCCGGTCCAGAGAAGACGCCTTTGAGTTAGACCGGTTACACAGCCGTGGTGATTAGTCCAGTCCCAGAAGGCCTTATTTCTAGTCCGATCGGAAGGAGAACTATGGATGATTCGGTGCTCTAAATTAGTCCGGTCAAGGCATGGTGCAGCCAGCTCAACCTTGGCATGCGAAGCCGAGGTAGGAACATGGGAAGGCGAATCCGAGCTATAGGTTAGCTCAGTCATACAGCCTTTCTGGCAGGGTAATGTTACTTCGGTTGTATGACATCTTGCCGAAGTAAGACCATCTCACTTGGTTTAAGCAGTGAAGAGGGTGTTGAAGGATAAGCATGATATTTCAGGAGTATGAATCCTAGGAGGACTCTGCATGGAAGAGTAAAAGTCCTACTAGGATTGTGCCACACGGAACCTATAAAAGCTCACCAATATCACCTACGGAGAGGTAACACAACTTTGTTCTCTGAATATACAAAGCTATTGTCTATTTGTCAAGCTAACTGACTTAGGCATCGGAGAGGTTTCCGGCACACACCCGCCGGCTAGCTCACGTTTGTGTTTTCAAGTGATAAAGCGACGTCGTACGGAGGAGCGCAGACTTGATCAACAGGATTATACGAGAAGGTTTATTTCTTTCCCATACACGAATTAACTTCGTTACCTTTTTTTTAACGGATAACAGATAGTTTTGTGGCTTTTTTATTTTTTAAACTTTTTTTAGAAACATTCCAAACTCCTAAATATCAATTGGTCTCGGTCCAAATGTCAAAACTTTAGTATTGCACGTCAGGGAAATTTTATGGTGAGTGTGTACATATGTATCTTTTTTAGTTATGACATATTATAATGTTAGTAATTGTGTGAGTGATTTTCTGACTACACTGTCCTCCTTAGTAATTCAGCTGTAGAACACAGGCAGAATAGATGGCACCTTGCTATCCTACACAAAAAGAAAAGGCTCCGGCGGTGGTTCTTCCACCCGGGGGCACTCCGACGATCAAGTCAGTATATCTCTCAAAGATAATCAAGTATTCAACTCACAAGCTTGAGTATTAAAAACATACCTTAGACCCATGGGGGTGCCTCTCTTTTATAGCCAATACAATCTTAGTCCCAATAGGAGCCTAACTCCAATGGACTCAAGATTATTGCTAGTCTGGAACTCCCAGTGAAATTAGGATAAACTCTCCAAGAGTTTCATCTTTACCCAAACTGAAGTCTTCCCCCAATCTAGGACTCCTGTCCTTTATCCGTTTATCCCAGATTCCGATATCTTCGGAGATAACCTCGGCAACCCCGAGATTACCTCGGCATAACTACCACGACACGTGGCACCTCGGCTGACACGTCGGCGTCACCATGCCACGTGTTGGTACTTAGAAATATATCCCCACAGTAATCACACTATTTTGGTTATAATCAAAGATTTGTTTGGTTACATCTCATTTAAAATTTGGTTATAACTCAATTTTCTTTTAATCATGACTCATAATATTGAGTTATGTCATTTATGACAATCAAACTTTTTTTTTTTTTTGTGAACGAAACAATCATCCATATATTATACCCTTAAGTAGTAGTAGTAGTTACATTTTTTGCCGGATTATGTGCTGGTTCAGTAACACTTCTGTCAACTTTACGAAGACATACTAATTCAAACACTTTGCATAAGGTAGAATATCTTGAACAAGAGTAAAAATGTGCCAATGCTCCTAACATCGTTGCTGTTGAAGCATCTGGACTAGTACTTGACAGTCTGTGTACACATTTATATGTTTCATTTCTTGTTGTACAGCCCATCGGATTGCTTCCAAGCATGCATGTGCTTCAACTAGCAAGGCATGTGATAAGGATGTCTTCACCACAGCTTGTCTTTTGATCAGCTGCTTCTGGTTGTCCAAGCAAATCCATACAATTCTAGCGTTGTCAGTTGATGATTTCCATGAGCCATCTATAATGAAATGCCAAGAATTTATTGCACTACCGGTGTCTAAAACATTCGGCAAAATACAAAGGTTAGATGTGTTAGTGTCTTGATTATTTTCAGAAGTAGAGTAAGTTCCATTGCCTGTATGAAGAGATGAGAACATATCAACGAGTTTCCTAGCTTCCTCAAATGTGTTCTCAATATTTGGGGAATTGTGATGGAAGACCACTTGATTTCTTTGTAGCCATATGGCCCATAGAATGGCAACTGATTGGATAACAATTTGAGTGTCATGGACTTCTTCAATCCATCCCGTAAATCATTGAAAAAAAGATACTGGTACACCAATTCTAAAATCCAGACCCAAAGGCAATCCCCTCCATACTCTTTGTGCCCACTCACATTAAAAAAACACATGTTCAATTGTCTCCTCTTCATTATGATATCTGGCACATCTAGTGTTAACTTGGACACCACGTTTTTTTAATTCTCATCGGACAGGAAGAATTCTATGAAGACATTTCCAAATGAAGATAGTCCATTTTGGAGGTAAGCCTATATTCCATAACTTCTTCCATACCCCTTGAGTAGAGCACGTCCTGTAAAACATAGGATAAGTATGAATAAAGGCATGTTTATACCCAGATTTTATAGAATAAACTCCATTTTTAACTGGGCTCCAAACTTGTCTGTCTTCACAAGGATAATTGGGTATATGAACCAATATAATAGCTCGAGTACAGTCTACTGGGAAGAACAATCTTATCAAATTCTCCCTCCAACAGCCGTGAGTCCAATCAATAAAATGTTCGACTCTCATATCCGGAAGAATTCTAGTAATATCCCTTCCTCGTAAGGGGCTGAGCATAGAAGGGATCCATTGATCTTCGAAAGGCCGAATTTGTTGCCCATTCCCCACTACCCAATGAAGACCCGACTTCAGCAAATCCGTACCCCATAAGATGCTCCACCATCTCCAAGAAGCAGTAGAGCTCAAAGTAACATTGAGGAAAGTTTGTCTTAACAGTACTTACTCAAGAAGACCCGTGACAATAACCCATTGGGGTTAGAAATCAACCCCCACCCCTGTTTTGCGAGTAGAGATTGATTGAAACACGTTAAATCCCTAAATCCCAATCCACCCCAATCTTTTGGAAAGCATAAATGCATCCATTTTTTCCAAGAGATACTCGTTTACCATTGGAATTCCATAGGAAATTTCTAATTATTTTAGAGATTTTGCTCAAAAAAGAATTTGGCATTTGGAATACCGACATTAAGTACACCAGTATCGAATGTAGCACATGTCTAACCAAAACTCTTCTTCTTGCCAAATTTAACATCTTACATCACATTCAAGCATTTACAAAAATCCGATTTTAAATACCAAGAATTTCTATTTTAAGGCATACTTATTTGTAAAAGACAATGGGAAATTAAAAAATAAATAAATAAAAATAAAAAATTCACGATTTGATTTTTATAACAAAACAAAATTTTAACTTTTAATTTAATCAATTTAACTCTAAATTTTTTTATTTATTTTTAATTTAAATCATTTATTTATTTCCATTAAATAAAATCGATAAAAAAATTTTAATCATTAAACAAAACAACTAAACTTTAGTCATTAAAAACTTGTTAGTGGAGTTGCCTTCTAAGTCTTCCAAACAACTATACTTCAGTCATTATAAACTTGTTAGTCAGAAGCAATTGTAAGTGTGTTGAGTCTTCCAAACAATGAATTTATTGAATTCATTGAATTCATTAAATGAGGGATTTTAATGAATTTGTTGACTTGATGGAATTGGTAGATTTACCTATGATGGGGAGAAAGTATACCTAGTCAAACTCTCAAGAAAGTTAACGTTGGAGTCGGATTGATAGGTTCTTACTCCATCCGGAGTGGATAGAATTCTTCAAGTTTAAACAATGGGGGTTGAATAGAAGCTTATCTGACCACTATCCAGTGCTTCTTAAAGAAGATGATTGTGATTGGGGGCCTTGTCCATTCGGATTTATTAATGCTTGGCTCATACATCCCAAATTTAGAGAGGTGGTAAAGAAATCTTGGGAGGAGGATATTACAGGTGGATAGACAGGATACAGGGTATTGAGGAAACTAAAGGAATTGAAGGGCAAGTTGAAAGAGTGGAATCAAACTGATTTTGACAATATTCATGATAGAATGAAAAGCATTGAAGATCAACTTCACTCTCTGGATTTAGTAGCAGAGGTAGCCCATTGAATGATCAAGATATCTTGAAAAGAAAAGAGTTAGAAGAAGGCTTATGGAGTGCTTTGAAAAGGGTCAAACGGTTTTGGCATAAAAAATCAAGGGTTGATTAGGCATAATACAAGGTATTTTCACATCATTGCCAATGGAAGACAAAGAAGTAACTTCTTGAACTCTGTAACAGTGGAAGGTTTAGTGTTGAAGATCCCAATGGGGTTAAGCTAGCAGTGTTCAATCATTTCAAATCTATTTTTTTGGAGAAATAGAAGGAGAGGCCATGTTTGGGAGGTAATTTCGGATCTGAAATTAGAGAGGATGTGAATAAGCTATTGGTAGAGAATGTCTCACAAAAGGAAATATGGTCAGCCATAAAGAGTTGTGATGGTAATAAGGCGCTTGGCCTAGATGGGTTCAATATGCTGTGTTTCAAGAAGTGTTGGAAAATTATGAAGGGAGATATTGTTCAATTTTTTGCAGAATTTCATAATCATGGGATTCTTAAGGATCTAAAAACATAATTCATTGCGCTAATTCCAAAAAGAGAAAACCAAGTTTCACTTATGCTATGTTTGGTTGGGGGATTCAGAAAGGGATTTGAAAAGGAAAAGGAAAAAAGTAAGTGAAATATAAATAAAATATACCTATATTTCACATAATTTCACACTTGTTCCTTTTCCTTTTCTAAATCTCTTTCTAAATTCCTCAACCAAACACAATATTAAGGACTTCAGACCTATAAGTCTGGTCGGAAGTATCTATTGTCACGACCCAACCCCAGAGGCTTAGGGCTGAAATCGCAACTTACAAATTAATTCTAATCTTAATAAAATAAATGGCACAGGTGGAGGCAAAATGAAAGTAAGAAAATAATTAAACAAAAAATTAATTCCATTCTACTATTTTGATAAAAGAAAATACATCTGTAGGGCTTTTATTATTTTATTCAATGACCGGCCCTCAGTAAAAAAACAAAAGGGAGAAAAGGAAAAAAAAACAAAATAATGGATCAGCATCAAATTCTTGTACGGGTTCCACTACATGAGGTTACAGGTCTTCCTTACATCTCGTCACCTGAAATGGTAACAGCTATAAGCACACAGTAGAGTAAGAAATGTTATGCCAAGAGTAGAGGGGACACAAAATAACCATGGATAGTTAGTCAAGTTAAAACAGTAACATAACTTAATTTGAATAAACAAATGATTTAAAGTGGCAGAAACTGAAATACAGAAATTATGTAAATAAATAATCATAATCAAGGTACAGAACAGAACAGAACAGAGGTCAATGGATCGATGACAAACAGAGAACCACAAAGTGGCCAAATAGAGGCCAATGGTTATTTAAGTCCCCCAATGCATGGGACTCCCATGGTGGTACTTACAGAAAATAATTGTTTATAAAATTATTATCAAATAATTTCTAAAATTTAAATAAACATATCCATGGGTTTCAGTATAAGCAAATGGAGTTCAGAAAATAATCAACGTAATTGGAATATAGATATAAGTTATAAAACATAACTTGTATAAAATAAATTCTGGTAATTCAAACTAAACGTAAAATATATTATGGTGACTCAAGGTATAATATAACTCACCTTAATATTAATCCTTACTATTTGTCATATTTTTTTGCCAACTATACCCGGGACTGTTCCCTTGTTCCTCTTTTTTTTTTTTTTTTTTTTTCCTTATAGATGTTCACAACCCTCCCCCCTTATATATACACATGCCCCTGGTGATGACTCACCTTGTCATGATGCCTCAATCTGATCACTCGTCCCCCCCTAAGCTGCTAGACGACACAAGTGGCCCAATCCACCTCTCTAGCAAATCTTCTCAATTTAATTACCGTATCTTGCCCTTAAGTAAATCTCTTCGTCCTCTTGTTGATAAACTAATGCTAACTTAATTTACATCCTTAGCACGTATAACTATGTATTATTTCATATATTTATGTTATTATTATTCACAGTATTTTATTTTATAGTAACATGGTATTAATTAAATATTTGGGGTGTCACATCTATAAAGTTTTGTCAAAGTTTTGGCAGCAAGGATTAAGCTAGTTTTGTGCTTTATCATTGGTGAGATTCAAACAACTTTTATAGGGAGAAGAAATATCCAAGATGGGGTTCTCATTGCCAATGAGATCATCAACTATTGAAAGGCTAAAAAGTTGAAGGGGCTAGTTTTCAAATTGGATTTTGAGAAGGCATATGATAGTATTAATTGGAATATCATGCTTGCTACTATGAAAGGATTCAGTTTCCATTTGAAATGGATTCCGTGGATAAAACAATGCATATCCTCAGGCTCTTTGCCCATGTTGTAAATGGATCTCTAACAGATTCTTTTTGTTCACAAAAAGGTTTAAGGCAAGGAGATCCGTTACCTCTTTTCTTCTTTATAATTGGAGCTGAAATCTTGAATATTATGTTTAAAAGGGCCACACAGCTGGGCTGGTAAAGGGGGTTCAGCTTGAAACCACTCGCTTGACACATCTACAATTCGTTGACAATACAATTATTTTCTATCAAGTAGATTGGGGCGAAATTGTTAATGTTAGGAGAATTCTAAGATGTTTTGAACTTATATAGGGCTGTACAGATAATTGATTCATCCGAAAAACCCGACTCACACCTACCGAACCGAGCTTGCTGCAAACAATTTCGAAATTCCAATGGTCGGAAGCGGGCCTTATTTTGCAAATCTGTTCATTTTTCGGTCGAGTGATGGGTGTGCCAAGCAATTTCGTTGAAACCGATAGACCCGATGTATATATCTGATGCTAACTATGCCATGTCACAGTTCCACCGATTATATTCATCTTGTCCAAGACAGCCTTATCATCTCACTTCTTTCTACTCAATCTTTGAATCTCACGCTTGTCTCTCTCCTTTTCAATCTCTCTCATGGTCTCACCTTTCACATTCTCATCTACCTCCCACAGTTCTCTCATGCTCTTACTCTCTGGTCTCCCTTCCCAAAAACCCTTTTGCCCTTTTAATCTCCCACTCTTGGTGGCGATTGTATGAAATTTGTAGTCAACGGTGACAATGGTCCTATTCAACGTTGACGGTGATGATGATGATAATGCTTAGATCTACTCAGATTCATGATGAATGTGACAATAATGCTCAGATCTATGTTTAGATACATCTTTATTTAAATTTTTTTACTCAAATCTATAATTGTTGTTTTTCTTTTTCTTTTTTAATTCTTAACTCTTCTCTCAAATCTATGTGAAGATTTATAGGAATATGTATGGATCTATCTATGTTTTTTTCTATTTTTCTCCCAAATCTGAGCATCTTTATAGTTTTCTTTATTTTATTTTTCTTTTCTCAAACTCTTCTCCCAGATCCATCCGACTTTGGGTTTGAAGAGAGAGAGCAAAGTATATCGTTTTTGGCCTAACGGTTTGGGCCGAAATCCGATCGGTCGTGTCAGTTTCAAATATTACGATTTCGACTACTGGTACAGTCGAAATCGGTTGATGAAATTTTCTACCCAACAAAATCGATTCGATTGACAAGCTAGTACCAAACCCAGTCTGACTCGACCCATGTACAGCCCTAAACTTATATTAGGACTGAAGATGAACTTTCATAAAAGTATGGTAGGAGAAGTGGGTATTGTGGATGAGATGTTGAATGATTTTGCATCAACACTTAGATGCAAAGTGTAGAAGCTTCCAATGAAATTTTTGGGGTTACCTTTAGGCACTAATCCAAGACTGAGGAGGACCTGGCAACCAATGGTGGATAGGGTTAAATTGAAATTAGCGCCATGGAAGAAAAGAATGCTTTCTTTTAAAGGATGACAATTATTGATAAAATAGTTTTAAGCACCTTGCGAATTTATTTATGTTAATTTTCAAGATTCCAACAATAGTTGCGAATGAGATAACAAAAATTCAGAGTGCATTTCTTTGGGGGGATAATAATCACAGAAAGAAGATGCGTATGATAAAATGGGAAGAAGTTTCAAAAAGTAAGGAGGTAAGAGGCCTTGGGATAATGAAGATAATAGAAATGAACATTGTACTACTACTAAAATGGCGGTGGAGATTTGCAGTGGAGAAATATAGTATGTGGAGAAATGTTATCTGCGATATTCAGAAAATTGATGCGAAATGTTGGTTACCAGTCCAATCTCGCAATGCCGCCAGAGTCTGGTCGGATATCTCATTGGTATGTGTTAGCTGCCCTGAAGTGTTTGGTATCTTCTTGAATAATATCAAAATCGACCTTGGTAGAGGTAATAGGTTGCAGTTTTGGAGTGATGAGTGGTTTAGAAAGGGAGTCACATTACGAAATATCTTTCCAAGATTGTACTAGATCAGCTCTAACAAGGAAAGTAGAGTTATTGCTTTTGTGGTCCATGCATGTCACGACCCAAACCTGCCCCTATAGGTTTAGCATCGTAACCGGACAGTAATCCTGGGATTACCAAAGGCCTCTAAACAAAATATCATGTAATATAAGGGGCTGCAGAAGAAATTATACAAAATACATTACCCATAGAGCTATGTAAACATACATGGGACAGTAAATATAAAACTTATATACATATACCCACATATGATGTCATGTACACATCCATCCTACATCATCATTAAACATATAATACAAAAGAATTGTTCACTTAGACCAACCAACAGACTTAAACTTATAATTTGATTCACAAAACTCGACCACTGACTCTTTCCAGAACCTCATCGGAAGGTGCAAAGGTTGGCCGACAAAACAGAAGTCCAGACGATCATCATTAAGCCTGGTCACGCGCCTGATCACCTATATACATAAATATCACAGTGAGATGGAGCCCAATGAATAATAACAAAGTAAAGATTTTTAATGAATGATGTCCATAATAGATTTAGAAATCAGATTTCAAATCCCTTATCAAATCAGAAACATAGTCATGTTCGTATTCGTATCAGAAACAGAGTCATATTCCTACTCATATTCAAATCATGTGTGGTACATTCATTAGTGTTAACAAATCATACTGGTCATTCATAACAAGTTCCATAATAGAACCTCCGGTACCGGGTTTCATATAACTTACATAGGCCACAGTATTGTTTCCCCCGGGCAAGGGCCTCATGCCACGGTATTGTTTCCCTCGGGCGAGGGCCTCATGACCATAAGCTACAGTATTATCTCCCCTAGGCGAGGGCCTTTACTAAGGATACCACAAATACATTTCAAAGAATTGGGCTATCATTCATGTAATTTCAAATAGCATTTTGTACCATTCTTTTCAAAAACAATTCATATTTTATCATAATGTTCAGAAAGTATATCATATTGAACATAGTTTTATAGAGTTGTTACACACAAATAGCTTCGATAGTAAAACAAATGGATCAAACAGCTCACGGCGCGTGACCTTGGCTTCTCAATTGTGCTTTAGATGGCTAATTGTTTGAGTTTCCAAGCTAATTCTTTCCAAATTCTATTTAATTTCCCTTGTTTGATCTCAATTCCCTACTCTCTCTCTCTCTCTCTCTCTCTCTCTCTCTCTCTCTCTCGGTTTAGTCTCAAAGATGAGGGGTTGAGAGTGTAAAGTGTATCAAAGGTGTTGGAAGTGGCCTTATATAGGCTTGATTAGTGGACTTAATTAAGCTTGGCTTAACTTAAATAAATTTGCATTATTTTATTCTAATTATTTTATTTTGAATCGAATTTCAATTGAATCTACCATAATGTTCTAAAAATTCCAAATAACAAATAAATGAAGTCAATTTCGCGATCAAATGTCGGTAAGGACTTCAATTTGCATACCGAATCGGAAATACAAATAGATATTCCTACCATGAATAGATATAAATGCAAATAACATATAACACATGCAATTAACATAAAAAATCCTCCTACTTACCTATTAGGCATTCTTAATCATGGTTTAACAGTTAATCACATGTCGGGGTTGTTACAGTCTTACCCTCTTAAAGAGTTTGGTTTTCCAAACTCGAATTACCTTCATTTTGAAAAAAACATCGGATCCAAAGGGAAAGTCAACGTATCTCTTCATCATATCTTCTTCAGTTTCCCATGTTGCATAAGTTCCTCCATGATTTTGCCAATCAACCTTAACCAATGGAATTTCTTTGTTTCTCAGTCTTTTGATTCGGTGGTTAACAATCTATATTGGCTATTTTTTATAAGTAAAATCATCTTTCAGAAGCACATGAGTTGGTTCAATTGCATGGAATGAATCTCTTAAATACTCTCGAAGCATTGAAACATGAAAGACATTGTGCATTTGTTTCATGATCGAAGGTAAAGCCACTCGATATGTTACCGAATTGATTTTCTTAAGAATTTCATATGATCAATGTATCTCGATGCCAACTTGCCTTTCACACCAAACCATGTTTGGCCTTTCATCGGAGTTACTTTGATAAATACATGATCCCCTACTTCATATTCTTTGTCTCTTTTTCGGACATCCGTATAACTCTTTTGGTGGCTCTATAAAGTTTTCAATCGTTGTTGAATCAGTTTCACTTTCTTAGTTGTTTCTTACAAAAGTTCTGGTCCCAACAATGGTTTATCGCCTACTTCAGCCCAGCAAATCGGAGATCAGCACTTCCTACCATATAAAGCTTCATAAGGAGCCATTTCAATACTCGAGTGGTAATTGTTGTTGTACACAAACTCGGCCAATGGCAAGTAGGTCTCCCAATTTCCTTGGAAATCCAATGCACACATTCGGAGAATATCTTCCAAGCTCTATTTGTTCTTTCTAATTGGCTGTCTATGTGCGGGTGATATGCACTACTCATTCTCAATTTAGTCCCCAAAGCTTGTTAAAAACTCTGCCAGAATCCTGAAATGAACGTAGGATCTCTGTCAGATACAATGGATACAGGTACCCCATGCAATCTTACAATTTCATTCAGATAGATATTAGCCAATTTATCTACATTATAAAAAGTTGACATGTAAGAAATGTGCGGATTTAGTCAAACGATCGACAATTACCCAGATAGAGTCCATACCTCTAGAAAACGAGGTAGAACGACAATAAAATCCATCGTAATATGCTCCCATTTCCATTCCGGTATTGGAAGCGGCTGAAATAATCCAGCGGGTCATTGATGTTTAGCTTTCACTTGTTGGCAATGTAAACATCTCACCACAAAATCTGTAATACACTTCCTTCATTCCGGGCCACCAGAAATTTTGTTTCAAGTCATGGCACATCTTTGTATTTCCCGGATGCATAGCAAATTTAGGGTTGCAAGCTTCGGTCATAATACGTTTTCTTATTTCAGAATGGTCCGACACACAAAGTCTACCCTGAAATTCAACACATTGTTTTCATACACAAATCCCGGCCTCAGTTTTGATTCATTTTCATCAACAATCTTCTTTAGAAATTCATCTTGTAATTTCTTTTCTTTAACTTCCTCAACTATAGCCGACTGAGCAAAAATGACAGCTAGGATTCCACCATGTTCACGCAAAACTACTTCAATTTCATTTCTTTCCAAATCACACAACAATTTTTTTTGGCTAGTGAGCAAACATGAAAAATTCCCAATAGACATCCGACTCAAAGCATTTGCAATTGTATTGGCTTTCCTTGGGTGGTACAGGATTTGCAAGTCATAATCCTTGATTAACTCGAGCCATCTTCTCTGTCTCATGCTCAGTTCTTTTTGAGTAAAGAAATATTTTAGGCTTTTATGCTGTACCTTGTTTCAGTTTGTTTAAATGTGGCATTTCTTTGCATCATATTTGCATTCAAGTGTTTCATTGCATGGCCTCATTGTATGATCATAAGTTATGTTCTTGCATCTTACGTTTGCATTTTGCCCCTGAACTACGCTGGTTTGATTCCTTGCAAAAGCATACGTAGGCAGCTTACGAGTGCAACCAATCTAATTTATGTCTTTTTTTCTTACCAAAGTCTTGCGGCCTCGTCAAATGGGTCGTCTCTAGGCTTTGACATTCACTCAGATCATTTCATGACTGCTCGAGCTCTGTCAAAGAGAGGTAACTGTAGACATCCCATTTTGACCGCCCGCAAGACTTAGGTGTTTAGTTCGATACACTCGATGATGAAAGTTGGATTGTGTGCTTTGAATTCACAGCGATTTGGATTCATTCAAGCTCTCGAAATAACCTCAAATCTTCAACATTTACCTTGTTTAAACCACTGAGTCCCATTTTTGGACCTTTTTCCACCCTGAGCTAAGTTTAAACCAAAAAACAGGAGAGGGCATCAAAGCTTGGCCCAGCATCAGTGATGGCCAGCCGTGGCTATACATGGTCGGCCGGCCCTTGGTGGCAAAAAACACTATTTGGGCGAGAGGTCGCCGGCTGTCCATTTTTAAAGATATTTATCACCTTTTGAGCTCAAATTCTATAAAAACGAAGCTGTGTTATTGTTTTGAGGGATGAACAAAATTTAGAAAGCCTATATGCACCTTGAGAGCTCCTCCCTCCTCCTTCTTCCGTAGCAAGCAACCTTTGAGCTAACCTAGCTCCCTTGTGTCATCTCCATACACCATACACAACCTTGTCTCACCATCTTAGAGCCTTGGTTGATCTTTGAGAGACATAATCCAAGCTTGAGATTGTGTTGGAGCTTAGTTTGATCACAAACAACAAGCTTACTCCTTTGAGAGGTATAAGCTTGTTACCTTCTCTCTTGCTCCCATATCTTTCATTTCCTACTTAATTCTTATTGTTTTGTGTTGCTTTGAGTCTAAGCTAAGTGTTTAAGATTGGGTTTGAAGAGCTATTAAAAAAGTAGAGAGCGTTTACACTCTTTTTATATCTTTACCTATAGCTCAAACCTTTCTTTTACATTCTTTTTCTTTGCTCCTTGCACTGATTTTTAGAGTTAAAAAGGGGCTAAAATCATGTTTTGAGGTTTCAAAAGTGGAGAGGTTAGCCACCCCTCCTTGTTGTTGCTCACTAGCTTTGTTCCTTCTCTTTGTTAGTTTTTTTTAGGCTCTTTTCATTAACTTTGAGCCTCTATTTTTCATGTATAAGGGCTATTTTAGGGTTGTCCAAGCCTTTTAAATTGATTCATGTTTTGTTTAGTTCATTTGTTGTCTCATAAGTTTGCATACTTAACATGTTATATATTGTTCTAGGCCTTTTTCAATTTATTTCCCTGTCAAAGTCTAATTTTAACAATCAATCCACCATCCATCTCTTTCATTCTTGAGAATGATTTCAACCAATTGAGGTTGCTCAAAATATGTAAGAAAGACTTCTATCTAATGGCTTAATCTTTTCAAAGATTCATCGTCAATGGTATAGTCTCTCTCATGTTTTTAAAGAACCTCTCGTTTGACATTACTTTTTGTTTAGAGGACTTTAACATCACCATGAACAAATGGATTGAAGAATGGCAAGGCTTCATAATATTGGCTTAAAACTTGGAACAACCCATATAAAAAAAATGGCTTAAAATTGCTACAACTTCGCAGATGTTATGCCAAGTTCCTTGTGGCAAAAGTCGTCACATGCTAATTCATGGCATTTTGATTATTTTTGAAGCGTTGTAAGCTCCCTCTTTGAGCTCACTCCATGACAAGAGGGAAGGGTGGTCCTATTCATTACAGTCATTGATTTTTGCCCAAAATTGTATCCGAGATCATCAAGCAATCAATTTGCTCATTGATGACTTTGGAATCAATTTCAACCTTCTCTCCAGGTCTTTCCATGACAGAGAAGAAAGATGTGACAAATAGAGCTTGAGAACACTCTGTCTGCACTGATTCACCTCAGAACACAAAAACAAAGTTTTACACCAAATTGATGCAGGGCCGGCCATCTCTAGACTCGGCCGACCATCATTGATGCACGACCGGCCCTTAGTGTGTAGCCAACAGTGCAATTTTGCAGGAAAACAGAGACAGTGGCTAAAGGTGAAACATAGTTGGCTTGGACAGATAGAGTAGTTCTCAGGCGCTGTGCATACAACCTTCATCCATCTTCACTTACGCCTTTGTCGAATATGATTAATTGTTCCGTTGGTGTTATGATTATTATAGTTGCAAATTAATCTTATTATAATTAGTATTGTTGTGGCCATTAGCTTATTGATAATTGGTATAGCTAGTTAAATTGTTGTAATAAAGTAGTTAATTAGCTTAGTTAAATTAATTATTATTCATTCATTTAGTTTTGTAATAGTTAGTTTAATTCGGACTTTCGAACATTGATTCACACTTTCCTACGTGAGGGATCAAATGTTGTAATAATGTGTATGTCTTCTAACCCCACATCTTTATCCCTTTTATTTACTCGCTTACGATGGTTACAATAGTGTATATTTCATTAGCATTCTCGTGTTTTACATCCATTTGTCTTGCATGCATGCAAGGTTCGGCTCATCATGCTAACCCGATATCAATGTTTAAATTCATTGCTTGAATACGTACCTTATCGCATGTCTTGAATAAAATCATATGCCATGTTCATAGCTGAGCCTATAACATACATAATGTGTGTGTTGCATTAGCCATAATCGCATAAAAATTAGGAACATGCATACTTTTCTAATTATTTTGTTTTGTTTTGGCTCGGAGTACTAGGTGAGCTTTTATGTCTTAGCATTTTGCATCAAGTGTTTGTGTTGCCATATCTACCATGTTTGCCATGAGGCTAAGTGCTTAAATGATATACTGTTTGAATGCCTGTGAGTGAAGACTAATTGCTTGAATTGTGACAGTTTGATTAAATGTCCATTTTTAGCCCACTTTTTCAAGTGGCAAATTCACAAAACAATTTCAAAACAAAACATGAGATCAAATGTTCCAATTCCTGCAAATTAGTCTATATTTATGTGTGCGTCACGTAGTAAAAATAGCTAATAATTGGAACAAGAGCATATAATGTAACTAAGAAACACATCATGATTAGTAGAGGCCGATCTTTGATCGGGCAAGTGGGGTGCTCAATTCGTGACCTTCCCCTCTTGTACCTAAGTTCTCGAGCCGAAACACTTTGGTGACAACGGACTAATAGCCTTTGGCACGAGTCTCGGATTTCCTAAATTTTTCAAAAATATTTAGGTGGAGACTCTAAAATCTGGTAAAGCAATCCATTTTTGGCATTTGATTCAAACATTGATTTTCTAAAAAGAATTTCTGGATTTGGACTCTTTTTGTGCTTTCACTGTTTCACATTGCACTTGTGAAATTAGATTCAGAACCACAAGTAGAGTCCGAACTGTAGGGCTATTTGCCTTCCAAAAGGAGCGCGAAAAGTCGAGTTACAATATGATTTAAACACCCTGTTCGTAAGGTCCATGAAGGTAGCAGGTGCATTAGTCACCCCAAACGGCATTATCAAAAACTCATAGTGCCCATATCTAGTTCTGAATGCAGTTTTCTCTATGTCTTTTGCTTTAACTTTTAGCTGGTGATACCTAGATCTAAGGTCTATTTTAGAGAACACTTGCGTTCATTGCAATTGGTCAAATAGGTCGTCTATTCGGGACAGTGGGTATTTGTTCTTGATAGTCATTTTGTTCAATTCCCGATAGTCTATACACAACCTCAAAGATCCATCTTTCTTTTTGACAAACAAAACTAGAGCACCCCAAGCTGAAGTGCTCGGGCGAATAAACTTCCTATCTAATAATTCCTGAAGTTGAGTTTTCAATTCTTTCAAATCAGAGGTTAACATTCTATATGGGGTTTTGGAAATTGGTTGTGTTCCAGGTATTATATCAATAGTGAATTCAATCTCCCTATCAATTAAGTCCCCAGGCAAGTCATTCAAAAACACATCAGGAAATTCACAAGCAACAGGAATAGTTTGCACACTAGGACTATCAGAAGTCTCGATCAAAACACAACACAGATAACCCTTACATCTCTTCCTAAGTAGTTTAACAGCTTTCATTGCAGAAATCAAGTATGGAAGAGGAACTATCCCATTCCTAGCAAACACAAATTCAGGTAAACTAAGTGGACGAAACACAACAGATTTATTCACACAATCAATAGTTGCACAGTACTTTGTCAACCAGTCCATACCCAGTATGCAGTCAAAATGATCAATACCCAATGACAATAAATCAATATACAACGTCACATCACCAACGTCGAGCTTTGTCATTTTAGGTATAGGTGGCTAACAAAACTTTCTGAGTCTCGGTACATGGGAAGACTTCAAATAACTCCTCAGTTTCTAGCATCCACGTTTCAGCCTTTAAAGGTTCAATTCCATCTAAGAAAGTCGGTGGCTTCATCTTATTGAATCTCTGAGTCAAGTTGATGATGTCATTGTTTACCGGTTCTACTTGGACCGGAGGATACAGACGAGGCAAAGGTTGTTGTCTTTGTTGTTGTATCATTGCTTCTATTAAGGCTTTAAACATTCTTTCCATTCAATTCCTTCTGACTTGGAAGATTCAGCGTTGCCATCATTTCTTGGATTTTCCATTTGTAACGCCCTAACCCTTCATATGTCATCAATATTGTCCTCTTTGGGCCATGCTTACACGGATTTGTTCTTTCTATTGGGTCACCCATCTCAGAACTACTCCAACCTAAACACGCTTAACTAGGGAGTTCTTTTAGGGATTTCACCACCCAGGAAAAGGCCTTGATGCTATATAAGGGTCCATGTTTTTACTTTTATAGCCCAGGAACTCTCCCTCCATTCCCGATGTGGGACACTGGGACTTTAAAATCACCCCCTTAAGGCTGTACGTCCCCGTACAGTAGCCTACCAGCTCACAAGCTAGCCCACATGCACCGAGAAACACCAGGGGCCCACACTTGGTACTCTGGAGAGTCAGCTCTGATACCATTTGTAACACTCCAACCCTTCACATGTCATCGATATTGTCCGATTTGCGCCACACCCATACGAATTTGTTCTTCCCAGCGGGTCACTTATCTCAAAAATACTCCAGCCTAAACATGCTTAACTAGGGAGTTCTCTTAGGGATTTCACCACCCAGGAAAAGGCCATACTATATAAGAGTCCAAGTTTTTACTTTTATAGCCAGGAACTCTCCCTCCATTCTCGATGTGGAACACCGGGACCTTACAATCACCCCCCTTAAGGCTGCACGTCCCCGTGCAGTAACCTGCTAGCTCACAAGCCTGCCCACATGCATTGAGAGATGCCAGGGGCCCACACTCCATACTTCGAAGAGTTGGCTCTGATACCATTTGTAACGCCCCAACCCTCCACATATCATCGATATTGTCTGCTTTGGGCCACACCCGCACAGATTTGTTCTTTCCAGTGGGTATCCCAGTACTACTCCAGCCTAAGCACGCTTAACTCGGGAGTTCTGCTAGAGATTTTACCACCCGAGAAAAGGCCTCGATGCAATATAAGGGTCTGGGATTTTACTTTTATAGCCTAGGAACTCCCGCTTCATTCCCGATGTGGGACACCAAGACCTTACAATCACCTCTCCTTAAGGCAACACGTCCCCATGTAGTGGCCTGCCAACTCACAAGCTCGCCCACAGGCACCGAGAAACGCGAGGGGCCTACACTCAGTACTCTGGAGAGTCGGCTCTGATACCATTTGTAATGCCCCAACCATTCACATATCATCGATATTGTCTGATTTGGGCCACGCCTGCACGGATTTGTTCTTTCTAGTGGGTCACCCATCCTAAAACTACTCCACCCTAAGCATGCTTACCTGGGGAGTTTTGCTAGGGATTTCACCACCCGAGAAAAGGCCTCGATGCCATATAAGGGTCCAGGATTTTACTTTTATAGCTCAGGAACTCCCCCTCCATTCCCAATTTAGAAAACCGGGACCTTACAATCCACCCCTTTTAGGGCTGTACGTCCCCATGCAATAGCCAGCCAGCTCACAAGCCCACTGACATACACCAAGAAACGCTTGGGGCCCATACTCGATACTCTGGAGAGTTGACTCTAATACCATTTGTAACGCCATAACCCTTCACATGTCATCGATATTATTCGCTTTGAGTCACGCCCGCACGGATTTGTTCTTTCTAGTGGGTCACCTATCCCAAAATTACTCCAGCCTAAGCATGCTTAACCAAGTAGTTCTGCTAAGGATTTCACTTCCCGATAAAAGGCCTCGATGCTATATAAGGGTCCATAATTTTATTTTTATAGCCCAGGAACTCCCTCTCCATTTCCGATGTGGGACACTGGGACCTTACAATCCACCCCCTTTAGTGCTACACATCCCTGTGCTGTAGCCTGCTGTAGACGCGCCCAGACAACTCCCAAAAAAATCTCGTTTTGCTCTCTGGCTACTACAGTTCAGACTCAATGTCACGGTTCTGAATCTAATCTTGCAAAGTGCGATACAAGACCGATAAATCACCAAAGAGTCCAAATTCGGCAAATCGTTTTGGAAAACTGATTTTTATGAAAGAAGTGCCAAACATGGACTGCTTTGCCAGATACAGAGTCGCCACCTAAATATTTTATTTTGGGGGAATTTAGGAAACCCTGACTCGTGCCTAAGGCCACGTGTCCGTCATCACCAAAGTTGCCTCGGCTCGGGAACTTGGGTACGATTGGGGAAGATCATCTATGAGCACCCTCGCTCGCCCGATCAAAGATCGGCCTGTACTAAACATGATATCTTGTTTTTGAAAACAGATGCGTTCTTATTCCGGTTAATTAGCTAGAATTTACTATGTGATGCACACAAGTATAGACTAGATTGCCTAATTCGGAACAAAGCATCGCATATCCGTTTGTTTGAAAATGGTTTGAAGTTTGCTGCTCGCGAGTAGGCTAAAATATGGATTTCAATGAATTGTCCCAATTCAAGTAATCTAACCTTCACCCATAGGCATTTAGGCAATTATATCACATAAGCAATTAGCCTCATGGCAAGCATGCTGTCATGTTAACACTCACATACATGCAAGATGCTAAAGCATAAACACTCACAGCATACTCTGAGCCAAAACATGAAACTAGTCAGAAATCATGCGTGATTCTAGTTCATGTTAAAATGACTAATGCATCGCATGCAAAGTGCAACTAGAATAGACTCGGCTAATCTCAAATGGCATATGAGATGCGACAATTCGATACATGTATTCAACTTGGAATTGAAATACAATGCAGTTAGTATGATACGCCGAGCCCGGTCCATGCAATACAGATGAATGGATGCAAACATGCGAGCATAAGGATGCTAAATGAAATGTGCCTTAAAACTAACCATCGTAAGCAGTTAAGTAAAAGGGAAAAAGAAGTAGGGGTTGCAAGACATGCATCACACACACGCACGCTTATTACAACAATTGGCCCTCTCGACGGAGGGACCGAAAGAATAATACAAATTAACTAATTAACTAACTAACAAGCTAATTAATTATTACACAACCAAATCGAAATAAATAACTATTCTAAGTTATTAAAACACTGAAATGGCCTCGAGACGAGGGATGAATGCATGCTCGAACGGCTTCGCTCAGAAATCCATCACCATGCTTCATATTGCCTCTGTTTGTACTGCTCTGTACCTCTGGAAACTGTGAAAATCTCTGTGATGCTTCTGAACCACCTCATGGACACTCTGAGAGGCCATCGGCCAAATGGAGTGGCCATTGGCCAAAGATTATTGCTATCGGCCAAAATGATAGCCAATCGGTAGACTCAGGTGGCCGATCAGCAGTTCTGATGGTCGATCGGCTAACACTTCCTACAAATTCCTGCTTTTGCTACAACAGAGCACTAACAGAGGCATGGCAAGGTATTTTCAAGAAAATGTTTGTGCCACCACACTCCTTATCATGTCTAAGGCTCAAAGGAGTGTAATGTTCGACTCTCGAGCCATCAATCACGTATCTCAATGCATGATGGCCAAAGAAGCCAAACTCTCGAATACAGGGAAAACAAAGATGATCAGAACCACTAAATGGACACTGTCGATTTGGAAGTATTTATGGCTGGACTTCAGAATGAAGTTGCCTACGTATCCCAAACATGGGAATCAAGCCTTACGTAGTTTGGGGTTAAGGTACACTCGGGTATTTAACCTCTCATTTTACGCTCTAACTTTTGCCAAGGCCGCTCTTCCGAGTTTTCCACCTTACGAGCTCTGTTTTTCTTTTCTTTTCAATTCTTTTCATTTCTTTTTGTTCTTTTTTCATTCTTTGCATTTTTCTCTTCTTTTTTTTTTCATTTTCTGTATTTTTCTATTTTGTTCTTTTTCTTTTCTTTTCATTTGCTCTAACTTTTGCCTAGGTCACCCTTCCGGGTTTTCGGCCCAGCGAGCCTCTCAAGGGTAAAAGTGTATCTTTGTCCATGCCGAATGGTTTTAGGGTCTCAAAGCCATCCAAATCCAAGAGAATGGCTATTGTCTGCTGATGATGTAGAAGTCCATCCAATAGGGGCTGAATTTGCCCCTAGTGTTGTGGATAGGAACTCGGTTGTTCTTCAACAAAACTTTCTTATTTCTTCCCTTTTGGGATTTGGCATTCTTGCTAGTCTTCCCTGGTTTGCAGAAAAGACTCATCTTTGACTCTTCGAGCGCATCTGACATTTTTGCCCCTGGTTCAAGGGCTGCTTCAAATCTGGCCACACAGGCCTTACATTGTAGTTGACGGTTGAACATTCTGAATCCAAGTTCAATTGTTTGAAAGTAAGAGGGTTGAGTCTCGAAGCTGAGAGCGATCCTAAGCTGCACAATCTCAAGAGCGATTCCACACAGGCCTTCGCAAGACGGTGCAAAACATTTTTTGAAATCTTTTAAGAAAGCGACAAATCGCTCACACTGAAAATAGTGTAGAACCAATCTGGATCAAGCCAGGATCCTTCTCATTACTCACATTAACAAGCATGAACTTAATCATTAAGGGCTTAGCACGCCTCTCTTTTTCTCAATTGATCAAATTTTCGCAAATCCCAAGGAATTCCTCCCTCTTTGTTTTCACCACAGTGTTCAAAAAGAGTTTTGAAAAACTTAGGTCAATGTAATGAATTCAAAGCACAGAAAAGACACAGTTTCTAGTCGTATACTGCCATCTCATTCGGAACTTCTAGCATAACTGGCACAAGGCAGAAGCAAACACAAGAGTGTGAAAATCATTGCTGTTTCATTCAGGTCTTCTGGTGTAATTGGCTCCATAATAGAAACAGACTCAAAAGAAAGCAAAAAGACAAACGCAAAACAAAATAGTGACATTCGAAGTAACACCCCCGAAATCACCCGACTTCTGTACAACAGGACTAGCTCGATACAATAAGACAGACCCTTAATCAAAAAGACTGACTCAAAACAAAAACACAGACTCAAAACAAAACCACAGAACTGACTCAACACTCAAGTCAGAAACTATAAAAACCAGCATTCGCAAATGCTCAAAACAGTGCGTGCCACACGCCACATTTGAAATAAACTGAGCACCACCTGCAGGTGGTTTATCCCCTGATCACATACTCGTACTATCCCCCAAGTTTACTGATCCAGTGGCGATAGACTTTGCTGAGCTAGTGCGGTGATGGCCTTGTTGTCAAATAGATCTTGTACATCATAGCGAAGACGAAAGCAACTGTCAGTGTCATGACCGGTTTGTTGATAGTAGGCACAGTATTTAGTCTGGTCATGCTTTGGAGGGATAGGATCGGGTAGAGGCCGTTGTTCCAACGGTTTCTGATGTCCTTTCTGGAGTAAGACCTCCAGAGCCTTTGACAAAGGCATATAAAGTGGGGTAAAAACCCTCTTGACTCGAGGTGGATATTTGGTTTTTTGTGAGCTACTTCCGAACGCACCAGTGAATGGGGTAGCTATTTTTGATGCGGTAGTGGTGACCATGCCCACTTCAGAAGATCTTGCAGCTGCATCACCACTGGTAGTCGCATTCAAACTACAGGAAAACGCCCTCCTGGACTGCTCCTTCTCCTAGTCAATGAGGCCCTGCTTCATAGCGTCCTCGATCTGTACCCCAAGCTCATGCAAGTCGGCAAAGGTAGGGAGGGGCAAGACTATCATCTTTTGCATTAGCCTGGGTTGGAGGTTGCGCACAACCATCCTTATCTGGTCTTTGTCGGAAGGCCTTGTAGTCACCATCGAGGCCTTTGCTCTCCATCTCGTCACAAACTCTGAAAAACCCTCCTTTGGCTCTTGGCGGGTGACTTCAAGATCACGAGTTGTGACCTTGATCTGTGTGTTATAGGAGTATTGAGCAATGAAGGCCTCAACCATCTCGTCCCAGTTCTGTTTCACAGAGTTCTCTAATTTCACATACCAAATTGCGGCTATCCCAAACATGGTTCGACCGAATAGTGACAGCTTTTGGGCTGTGGTCAAGCCCATTGGCCTCAGGACATCAGAAAACAGGTGGAGGTGCACCATTGGGTCTCCAGAGCCATCAAAGCGGTCGATATGTGGCATCTCGAACCGGTCTGGCAGAGTCACGGCCGAATCGGTGTATCCATCCTCTATGTCCGGAATGGATTTTACGCCTTGAGCCTTCTTAAAAAGCTTTTCTAGCTTGCTCACTTTTAGCGCTGTTGGATGTACCTTGAACTCAAACGGTGAATCCACTAGATTGGTGGGCGCTTTGGATAGCTGGGGTAGGATTGGGGGCGGAGCTGGCCCCATTGGAATGTCTGTATTTTCCTGGACATTTGCAGTCTCCCCGAGTATTAGAACTCTAGGTGGGGGAGGAGGTGGGTGCGAAGCAGATGCTCCGGCTTGCTATGGTTGTTGCTGTTGCTGAAGTCTAGCAATCATTTTTGCCTGTTGGGCCATAACCTCGGCCTGGCGTGCAGCAAACTCTGCTTGACAGGCAGCATCCTACTGCATGGCTTGCATACTCTCCTAGAGCTGACGCATCATATCCTTTATAGATGCCATATTGTGCTGATCTAACTGAACAACCGGTATATCTCCCTGAGGTAAAAGCAGATATCTTAACCCAACTGCACACAAGTGAGATGGATAATGACTGCTGATCCGAGGACTGTTAAACTGGCGATCTGTGCCTGATTGGCCTTTCTTTGCCTTACCACTGGCGAAGAAAACACTAGTTGCCCTTGAATTGAATCTCTGACCTGACAAAGTCTATCAACACAAGTCTAGTATACTGGGGGGATATTGGAGCCTTCTGAAGCTACGGTTCCAAGACCACCTAGCAAAAGAGAAAACAGGCAGTATCTCAGCCCGATTTCACCAGAACAGATATAACCATAGCTGAATAACTGTACTCTTTACTGAATTCTGCCCAAAATTCTGCCTGTAAACTGATACCCTCGGGTAAAACTGATTCCCAAATCTTGATGCAAGCAAGCTGATACCTGTGACTTGCAAAAGATACCTCAGAGACACACTCTAACAACAAATATCATGTAAGTAAGAGCCAAAACACCCCTATGTTGGGGTAGGGTTTCCCTGTCATATTTTGTCAGGAGCTAGGGTTTCACTACGCACACAGCAGTTTCAAACAACCTACAATCGGGTAAGCAACCTGTCCTAGCTTGGAATGGTCACTACGGATTTCGATATGCACTAGGTCGAATGGTCAAAAAGGATGCCCCGGTAAAAACTGAGGTTTGTGTTTCCGTCGTGGCGGAGCCCGCAACCGATCAGCCTTATGGCACGCTTCTCAAAGCGGGCCTCCGACAAACCATTCAGGAATAGCATACGGCAAACACGATGTCCTAGGTGCATCAATGCACATGCAATACAAAGAGACACATAAGTGTAATCAAAACAAGATATTATGAGTTCGAGTCAAGTTCTCTAAATCTCCAACAGAGTCGCCAGGAACTATAGACGCGCCCGGAGAACTCCAGAGAAAATCTCATTTTGTTCTCTAACTACTACAGTTCGGACTCAATGTCACGGTTCTGAATCCAATCTTGCAAAGTGCGATGCAAGACCGATAAATCACCAAAGAGTCCAAATCCGGCAAATCATTTTGGAAAACTGATTTTTAAGAAAGAAGTGTCAAACATGGACTGCTTTGCCAGATACAGAGTTGCCACCTAAATATTTTATTTTGGGGGAATTTAGGAAACCCTAACTCGTGCCTAAGGCCACGTGTCCATCATCACCAAAGTTGCCTCGGCTTGGAAACTTGGGTACGATTGGGGAAGGTCATCTATGAGCACCCCCGCTCCCCCGATCAAAGATCGGCCTGTACTAAACATGATATCTTGTTTTTGAAAACATATGCGTTCTTATTCCGATTAATTAGCTAGAATTTACTATGTGATGCGCACAATTCACAAGTATAGACTAGATTGCCTAATTCGAAACAAAGCATCGCATATCCGTTTGTTTGAAAATGGTTTGAAGTTTACTACTCATAAGTAAGCTAAAATACGCATTTCAATGAATTGTCCCAATTAAAGTAATCCAACCTTCACCCACAGGCATTCAGGTAATTATATCACATAAGCAATTAGCCTCATGGCAAGCATGCTGTCATGTTAACACTCACATACATGCAAGATGCTAAAGTATAAACACTCACAGTGTACTCCAACCCAAAACAAGAAACTAGTTGGAAATCATGCATGATCCTAGTTCATGTTAAAATGACTAATGCATCGCATGCAAAGTGCAACTAGAATAGGCTCAGCTAATCTAAAATGGCATATGAGATGCGACAATTCGATACATGTATTCAACTTGGAATTGAAATACAATGTAGTTAGTATGATGCGCCGAGCCCGGTGCATGCAATGCAGATGAATGGATGCAAACATGCGAACATAAGAATGCTAAATGAAATGTGCCCTAAAACTAGCCATCATAAGCGATTAAGTAAAAGGGAGAAAGAAGTGGGGGTTACAAGACATGCATCACACACACGCACGCTTATTACAACAATTGGCCCTCTCGACGGAGGGACCGAAAGAATAATACAAATTAACTAATTAACTAACTAACAAGCTAATTAATTATTACACAACCAAATCGAAATAAATAACTATACTAAGTTATTAAAACACTGAAATGGCCTCGAGACGAGGGATGAATGCATGCTCGGACGGATTCGCTCGGAAATTCATTGCCATGCTTCATGTTGCCTCTATTTATACTGCTCTGTACCTCTGGAAACTGTGAAAATCTCTATGATGCTTCTGAACCACCTCATGGACACTTTGAGAGGCCATCGGCCAATGGAGTGGTCATCGGCCAAAGATTATTGCTATCGGCCAAACTGATAGCCGATCGGTAGACTAAGGTGGCCGATCGGCAATTCTGATGGTCGATCGGCTAACACTTCCTGCAAATTCCTACTTTTGCTGCAACAGAGCACTAACAGAGGCATGGCAAGGTATTTTCAAGAAAATGTTTGTGCCACCACACTCCTTATCAAGTCTAAGGCTCAAAGGAGTGTAATGCTCGACTCTCGAGCCATCAATCACGCATCTCAATGCATGATGGCCAAAGAAGCCAAATTGCACAAGGTCAATAAATGCATGACAAATGAGACACTTGAACCATCACTTTATCATGGATAATCAAAGGAAATACAGACAAAGGGGATTGGCCCATTTTCATCACTTCAAGTATGAAATGGACCAATTCACTTTGTGTTCAACATAACGTCCGGTTGAACACAATGCAATGCACACATGCAGCATGTTTATCTTGGCACATTTTACTTGATTGATTTTGTTTACACATTTTAACATTACCAATCCATTCATTAATCAACCTGTCCAACTATGAGAGTCCTCTAATGAGAGAGAGGTCTATCAAAGAGAATGGTTTAAGACATGGGAGAGACTAATGCCTTTGACTAGGAGTAACCCTCAAAAGAGGGTTGAAGCCATTTAAGCACAAGTCTCAATCCCTTGTATTAAACTCAAACTCAAGACTAACCAATTCTCAAAACAAATTAAAAGTGAAGAAATGAGGATGGCAGATTTTCAGTGCTAAAGTGGCATGAAATGCAAGACTCTACTCTGCAAACATTTCAAGTACAACATGCTAGAAAGCTTAAACATTGAAACTAGTGGAGGACACAACACTAGAACCATGCAATACAATGCTCAATGGACTAAACCAACTCTGGACAGAGCTTAATCACATCAAAATAATGGCCTAAACATGCTGGAATTGAAGCTCAAAAGGCTAGACAAACATGCGCATAACTTGGCTCACAAGCAAGATATAACGCATAACTCCCAAAAAAAAAATTAAAGAGTGATTTAAGTTGAAGCATGGCAAAGATATAAGCTCTGAAATTTCACACCAAATGATGCCATATCATGCAAATAGCTCAAATAAAGCATGCAAAAGGGCTTGAAATACAAAACTAGTCAAGGGCTTTACATTACAACCATACCAAGCAATGCTCAAATGACCTAAAGCACTCAAAACAGACCTAAGGCAGGTCAAAATGGTAACAAAAACATGCTGGACTCGCAACAAAGATGGCAAGAAAGATAGGCTCCCGAATTAGCTCACAAACAAGGCATAATGGCACAACTCTTAAAAACAATTAAAGAGTGATAAACATAAGAGCAAGGCAGAAGTTTATGGTCTGAAATTACCTACTAAATGATGCCATATCATGTAAATAACTCAAATATGACATGCTAGGGGGCCCAAAGTGCAAGGCTAGCAAAGCCAAATACACTATAGCTATACAAAACGAGCCTCAAAAGGCCAAGAACAATCAAAATAGTCCTAAAGCATGTCAAAATAATGCTAAAACATGTATGGAGTATAGCCAAGACAAGCTAGCATAAAGGGCCAAAACATCAAGTAAGCTAGGCGAATGAGCATGTTTACACTGCACCTACCAAAACCAAGCATGAGATGACTTCACCAACTAAAATCAGAGTCAAAGCATGTTAAATAATGATAAAAAATATGCTAGAATGGAGCCAACACATGCTGGAAAGATGAGCCAAAAGCTTAAGCATACAAGGCTAGTTTGCAAGGATTACACTATAAGTGTAAAAAGCACGCATGGGGTGAGCAAGACAGCCCAAAACAGAGTTATGGAAGGTCCCAAAAGTCACAAAAATGAACCTAAACAAAGCCACAAAGAAATAAAAACACATGATCATTTGGTTGGCCATCAACACTAGCAAGCAAGACAAGAGGAGAGGGGACCACCCTCTCCTATTTGGGCCCTCAAAACAGGGTTTTTACCACTGAAAATCCTCTGGATTTCAATGGTTCTAAGGCCAAAAATAAGTTGTTTGAAAAGTTTGAAAGTTAGCTCACAAGGCCTTACAAGCCAAGGAGCAAAAGGGAGGATAACCCCCTAGCCAACCAAGGCACAAACCAAGACTTTTAGGACTGAAAAACAGAGGAAAAAACAGAGGTTTTTGTAGTTCAACACCACCCCAAAAAATATCCCCAAAGTAGTGTGCAAAGGTGGTGAAGTAAGTGTGCAAAACAAATACAAAAGAGGAGAGGTGCTTACCCTTGTAGCACAGCAACAAAAGGGCCTCTTTCTTGGCTCAAATGGCCATCTATCAGCCCAAGAACTAGTTCCAAGAGACCTTAGCCCACGGATATGCAACTTTGATGAAGGATGCCTAAGCAAAGGAGTTGTATTTCTCTACTTCTATGAACTTTTATGCACCAAAGGGCAAGAGAGAGAGATGCTTTAGAGAGAGAAGCAGAGATCAAACTCTGAAAATTGTAGAGAGAGAGGGAGTTTTAGCAAGAGGAGCTCTCAAAACTTGCTCAAGAAGTTCTAACTTTGCAAAATGGGAGATATGTCTTCATATATAGCACCAATGAGCTCAAGGTCAAAAATATCTGATTATAGGACAGGTGGCACAAGCTGAAAACAGCTAGAGAAGAAATATCTTGAAAAAAAATGAATTTGGGTCACTTTTGGCCGATCAGCCATCTTTAGTGCCGATCTGCTACTTGTGATGGCCGATCTGCTACTTTTGTGGCCGACTGCACACATTTGTGGCCGACAGGAAATTCTGCTCTGCAGGTCCAACTTCAAATAGGCATAATTCCTTCATATGAACTCCTTTTCAAGTCATTCTTGTGTCCAAATTGAAGCCCCAGAAGTAAGCTTTCCAATGGTGGAATCCTTGCATCAAAATTCCAATTATAAAAAAACTTATGCTTCTTTTGGTGAAGCCACTCAGTTTCAGTCCAACCAGAATGATGCCCAACTTCAACCAATCATATCTCCCCCATCCGGACTTGGCTTTAGGAGATTCTTGAGTGAAAAATGATGCCCTAGAAGTCTCCTTTCCAACGGTGGTGGCCTCATATCTTAAATCCAAGTGTATAGACAGATAGGCATGATTTAGCGAGGACCGCTCAACTCTCTCTTAGCGATTCATACCCACCTTCTTCTTCAACTTGGTTTCTTCCCTGTTCTTCAATTTTCCTCAACACCAAACCCCTAAACAAGGTGTTTTGAAATATTTTTCAAAGATTTCATCTCTCTTTCAGTCATTTCCACTCTGTCCTGACTTGGTTTACCGAAAAGCGCAACATTTAACGAAATGCGAGCCTCGGAACATCGTAGGAACTTTATTTCAAAAATATTTTGAAAGAAAGGGTTTTAAGGTCTAAAAACCATCCAAAATAGCTTTGGTCCAAAATGGGGTGTGAGGTTAGGATTTAACTCTCCCCTTGCCGAAGAAATCGAACATTTGCCCTGCATACCTTTCAGTAGTGCCCAAGTCTTAAGGGCGGTCAAAAATGGGGTGTCTACACCTTCCAGCTCATAAGCCCATCCACATACACTAAGAGACGCCACGGGCCCACACTCGGTTCTCCGAAGAGTCGGCTCTGATACCATTTGTAATGTCCCAACCCTTCATATGTCATTGACATTGTCCGCTTTGGGCCACGGCCGCACGGATTTATTCTTTCCAGTGGGTCACCAATCCCAGAACTACTCTAGCCTAAGCACGCTTAACTGGGAAGTTCTTTTAGGGATTTCACCACCCAAGAAAAGGCCTCGATGCTATATAAAAGTCTAAGTTTGTACTTTTATAGCTCAAGAACTCCTCATCCATTCCCAATGTGGGACACCGGGACCTTACACCATTACTATAGGTAAATAGAGCACTAATAAACACAGGCAAATAATACTATTTACGGTGTTCAATTCCAGTTCATTTCATTTCAGTGTCAATGTATATTGGTTCAGTTATGTTCACTTGATATCACACACTTACACATGCAGATGCAATGTCCCTAATTTTTACTAAGACATCCTATAGCTTATATAGACTCGTATGTGCAGTAGAACACGTGCTCTGATACCACTCTGTCACGACCCAAACCTGCCCTTATAGGTTTAGTATCGTAACGGGCCAGTAATCCTGGGATTACAAAAGGCCTCTGAATAGAATATCATATAATATAAGGGGCTACTGAAGCAATTATACAAAATACATTGTTCATAGAGTTGTGCAGACACACATGAGATAGTAAATATAAAACTTATATACATATACCCACATATGACGTCATGTACACATCCATCCTCATCGTCATTAAACATATAATACAAAAGAACTGTTCACTTAGACTAACCAAAAGACTTAAACTTATAATTTGACTCACAAAACCCGACCACTAACTCTTTCCAGAACCTCCTCGGGAGGTGCAAAGGTTGGCCAACAAAACAGAAGTCCAGGCGATCATCATTGAGCCTGGTCATGCACTTGATCACTTACATACATAAATATCACAGTGAGCTGGAGCCTAGTGAATAATAACAGAGTAAAATTTTTTAATGAATGATGTCCATAACAGATTCAGAAATCAGATTTCAAATCCCTTATCAAATCAAAAACCTAGTCATGTTCATATTCGTATAAAAAATAAAGTCATATTCCTATTCATATTCAAATCATGTGTGGTATATCCATTAGCGTTAACAAATCATATTGGTCATTCATAACAAGTTCCATAATAGAACCTCTAGTATTGGGTTTCATATAACTTACACATGCCACGATATTGTTTTCCTCGAGCGAGGGCCTCATGACCATAAGTCACAGTATTATCTCCCCTGGGCGAAGGCCTTTGCTAAGGATACCACAAATACATTTCAAAGAATTGGGCCATCATTTATGTAACAGTAATGCTACGTAACTCGAATTTTTCTTCCCCGAATCCCCCTAAATCTAAAAACGACGTCGTTTTGACGTCTGAAATTTTTTTTTTGCGGATCGAAGAAGAAGAGGAGAAGAAGAAGGAGAAGAAGGAGGAGGAGGAGGAGGAGGAGGAGGAGGAGGAGGAGGCTCCTGAATCGGGTGGGGGGGCGGAGGCGGGGGCGGAGGCGGAGGCGGAGGCGAGGCGGCGATCGGGAGGCGGCGGCGACGAGCTCCTCTGCGACGAGCTCGAGACGATCGGACGACCTTGACGGCGAGCTCCTCCTCTCATGACGAAGCTCCGAGCTTCTCCCCTCTTCTCTCTCTCTCTCTCTCTCTCTCTCTCTCTCTCGTCGTTTGCAAATTTCGGGGGATTCGGGGGGCGCGGATTCGCGCTCCCAAGCATTATTCTTTATGTAATTTCAAATAGCATTTTGTATCATTCTTTTCAGAAACAATTAACATCATATCATAATGTTCAGAAAGTATTTCATATTGAACATAGCTTTACAAAGTTATTACTCATAGATAGCTTTGATAGCAAAACAAATGGATCAAATAGCTCATGGCTTGTGACCTTGGCTTCTCAATTGTGATCTAGATGGCTGATTGTTTAAGTTTCCAATCTAATTCTTTCCAAATTCTCTTCAATTTCCCTTGTTTGATCTCAATTCCCTATACTCTCTCTCTCTCTCTCTCTCTCTCTCTCTCTCTCTCTCTCTCAGTTTAGTCTCAACGATGAGGGGTTAAAAGTGTAAGGTGTATCAAAGTTGTTAAAAGTGGCCTTATATAGGTTTGATTAGTGGACTTAATTAAACTTGGCTTAACTTAAATAAATTTGCATTATTTTATTCTAATTATTTCATTTTGAATCGAATTTCAATTGAACTTACCATAATGTTCTAAAAATTTTAAATAACACACAAATCAAGTCAATTTCACAATCAGATGCCAGTGAGGCCTTAATTTCACATACTGAATCGGAAATACAAACAGATATTCCTACCATGAACAAATATAAATGCAAATAACATATAACACATGCAATTAACGGAAAATTTCCTCCTAATTACTTATTAGGCATTCTTAATCATGGTTTAACAATTAATCACAGGTCGGGGTTGTTACAATGCAAGTAATAGACAAGAATGGAAGGTACAGTTTAGAAGACCGTTGATGGCTTGGGAAAAAGAAAAAGTCACTATGCTGAACAACCTATTAATGGGTGCTCCGGGGATTATTTAGAGGGAGGATGATGAGATTAGATGGAAAGCGAATAATGATGGTGTTTTTACAGTGTCATCAATGTATGATTGCATTGAAGCCGAGATGGGTCCTAAACTGGAAGTACCAAAATTGATTTGGAGGAATGAAGAACCACCTTTAGTGAAGTTCTTCGGATGGTTGGCATGGAGAGGTCGCGTAAATACCTCAGATAGCCTTGCTGGATTGGGGATTATCGATAACCAATATGATGGGCATTATAGATTTTGTGGCATTGAAAATGAATCTTGGGAACATTTTTTAATCTAGTGTGAGAAAGTTTGGAGGATTTGGACCGCAGTTTTGCGTTGGTAGAGGTTGTCGTGGGTGGTTCCAAGGTCGGTGGCTATCTTACTAGAGTGGTGGATGAGTTGGAAATTTAGGAGAAAAAGGAAAATAGTATGAGAGATTATTCCTTTTGCTGTCTTGTGGTCAATTTGGAGGTTGAGAAATCAATGCATCTTTGAAAGCACCCAACCGAATTGGGTAGAGCTGATGGATTTAATTAAGTTTCGCATTCTGTTTTGGGCCTCATTGAAACTGGAATTTAGAGGTTATTCTATAAATCAACTATTGCACTGCCAATCAGGTATGTTGAGGTATCTGTAGGAGGGTTTCACGTTGAAGTTCTCACGGGCATCACAACAGTAAGGGGATTTTCTTAGAGATGGATCTAGTTTACTATTTGCTAGTTTTTTACTAGTTTGATAGTTAGGATTGATGGCTGCTTTGGATTGTTGGTTGATTGTGGTGTATTTGTAGTTTGCTTGGCATGCCATTCTTTGGTTGCACTTTTGCTTCCTCATTTGCTGGTTGCTCACTAACTTTGTGATGGAGTTAGCAAATGATTGGGTGTTATTCTTACTACCAACTTAGTTGGCATTTGGAATTCACCTTGATGGTTTTTGTTCTTATCCTCCCTTTATTGATACTTTTTCATATGTAATGTATGTTTTTCTCATCAATAAATTTTTTTTTTTGGGTTGATCAAAAAAAAAATTTCCAAAAAACTAAAATTTATTATAAACTTGCTAGTCATAACAATAACAGAAGCAATTGTAAGTGAGTTGCCTTGCAAGTCTTCCAAACAACTAAACTTTAGTAATTAAAAACTCTTATGTTAGTCTTTATTTTTCACACTTGCATATGCGTGACCATCTTTGTCTTTTACTTAAAGTGTTTCCAACCCCAATCAAAGGCTAACTCCTTCTCAAGTTTGGATTATAAATTTGAGAATAAATTTAAAAAAGGAAAAAAGAGGGAAAAGAAAAAAAAGAGGAAAAGAGATGTGAATAATTTAATTAAATTTTTTCTCTGTTTCCTTTTTTGTTTTCAAATCTCTATCTAAATTTATGATTCAAATATAACGTTAGATGGATTAAAGATTCAACTATATTAATATATCATTTTAAATGACAATAATTTTAAAGAGAATGAAAATGTAGTTTCAAATTCTTATAATTATACTAATTTTAGAATGAGATATAATAGAATTCCACCAAGAATTGCAGTCTCAAACTGAGGAATTTGATTCGCACCCCCTTATGGTAATTTCACATTTTTGGAGAAACGTAAACTATTTAAGAATAAAAAAGTCAATTGGGCTCAAAATTTTCTGTTTGGAACGATTCTGTAAATCGTTTTCAACATGTGAGTTTGAGCATGGTGTTTGGATGGAGCTGTGGAATTAATTTTCCACAGCTCTGCAAAACGATCTGTATGTTCTGTCGTCTGTTCTGTCAAAAACCAGGGCCTGTTTCAATTTTTTTTTTTCAAAAGGGACGTCCGGCTGATCGTCCGGCCGGTTGACCGGCCGGTTGACCAAATGAGCGATTTTTTTTGTTTTTACATATTTTTGCAATTGATATATAATTCAAAAAAATATTTTTTGAAATTTTTAAAAAATTTTATGTGCTTTAAAATAATTTTAAGTTGTATGAGTTGTAAATTTTTGTATCACATATCAAATGTCACATCAACAATTCCCTACTCAAATCAAAACTCTTTTCAAAACAATTTTCAAAACTCTTTACCAAACAAATTTTCTACACTCAAATCATAATTCCACAACACACAAACGCAAAATACAACTCATACTCTCAAATCACATTTACAAAACTCTACCAAACGCTACCTTTAACTTTTCATCATTTTTGTTCCTAAGCTAAATGAATTATATTAAGGGTGAAATACTAATAAATTTTAAATAGTAATTTTATTAACTATTTGATCCTTTATTTTTCTTATAAACTCAAAAGTTCCATTTTAGTGTGAATTATATAAAGGGCCAAGTATAAACATGCATGTGTTATGTCTTAAGGGACAAATATGAGTTTTCTCATAATGTTGAAATTACTAAACATAACACTTCAAAAAAAACTTTTTAATGTATTTTTCCCAAACGTAATACGCCAACGTAATAGGGGTGGGCACGAGTCGGTTGCGACCACGGAAACTTCAATCCGCCATCCGTCCGTTAGATTGGCGGATTGGAGAAAATTAATCTGTATCCGTCCGCCAATCCGGCAGATGTGGATTGAGCGGATTGACAGATTGACGGATGGATGCGAATCGATTTGGCAGTTCAAAATTTTATAAATTTTTAACATAATTTAACTTGTGCACTTCCTCAAAAAAAAAATAAAATAAAATAAAATAAAAAATAAATATTACAATCAATGACTTAACAAGTATTACAATCATTGCATGCCTCATCCAAAGAAAGAAAGTTTGAAACATTAGAATATTACAATCACTGCATGCCTTATCCACACATTACAATCACAACATACACCATCCACATAAAATATTATAATCTATGGTTCTTAAAATATAAAAACAATTCAAACCATCAAAACCATCAACAGAGAAGTAGTAGAGATTGTATGCCTCTGTATTGTTACATCTATATCTGTTTTTGAAAACAAAAACTAACTAGCATTCATCTTTTTTATTTATTATTTTTAGAGTTGGATTTAAAAACAAAAAAATATAGATAAATAATATATTTATTTTTTTCAATTCGAAAAATATATTCAAGTTGAAAACTCTTTTTCAACAGAATATTTAAACTCTTTTTCAATTGAAAACACAAATAGAATATCTAAATAAATTGAAAATATAAAGTTTTACAAATAACTAGGAGTGTTCGTGGTTTGGCGGTTCGGTTGCGGCCAAAAGAATCTCAAATTCGTCATCCGTCCAAAACTAGATGAATTGGAAAAAAATCAATCCGCAACCGTCCACTCATCATCACGCATCCGTCCAAAATGCGGCGGATCAGCTCAGTTCGGTCGGTTTGGGCGGATCGATATATCTGCTGCTCACCCCTACAATGTAACACTCCAAAAGACTCCTTAGTGTACTTTTCTCATACATAACAACGTACATTTGAAAAAAAAACATCTTAGTGTATTTTTCTCAAATATAACAATGTAACATTCTAAAAAAACTCATTAGTATGCTTTTTTCAAGCATAACACACAAAAACTCTTTAATATGTTTTTTCCAAATGTAACACTCCGATGTAACATACTAAAAAATTTCTTAATATACGTTTCTCAAACGTAACAACGTAATATTTCAAAAAAACTTTTTATTATATTTTGCCCAAACATGACATTTCAATCAATATAATATACAAAAACTCTTTAGTACAATTTTTCTAAACATAACATTCTAATGTAACACATTAAAAAATTTCTTAATGTACTTTTCTTAAATGTAGTGATGTAACATTCTAAAAAAACTCCTTAGCGTATTTTTTCTAAAAGTAACACTCCAATTAATATAACACACAAAAATTACTTAGTGTACTTTTTTCAAATATAATACTCTAATGTAACATCAAAAAACCACATTAACAGAAATTTATTAGATTTCTGCGTTCAACAACTAACACTTCAGCCACAAATCATCCCAAAAAGAATATTTCACACCTCACATTTCTATTCCCATCCCAAAAACGAATCAAAAAATTAAGAAAAATGAATCACAAAAGTAATGAGTCATAAAAGGACATCTACTTAAATTCAAATGACACCAAATTAAATAAATATAACTTTTTAAAATAAAAAGAACTAATTGGTTCATAAGAAAACTCTTAAAACTAAATAGAACGACATTTTTCCATATGAAATTTATGAATAAATTTTCCTAACACTAAGCTTCATTTATAGTGATGGGATTTATAATAACGTAATTTATATTCCCTCCATTTGATTCATGTCATCTAAATATAATGTAAAATATGTTTCAAGATTTGTTATATATTTAATTGAATATTAGTATTTATACATCCTACCCATTTTGTGAGTAAAATCAAGATAATAGCATATACAGATTATAATCTGTGGCCTATACAGATTATACACTGTTCTGCCTTCTGCAAAGGCTGCTTTAATTAATACATGAGCCATCTTTAGGTGCACATGTTATTTATCATATTTATTTGGGTAGGGAAAATTAGGGTAACGTTTGGTTTAATTTTAGAATTATGATTTGATAATAGAGTTGTATTTTCAGTTTTGAGTTGTTGAATTATAATTTGAAAAGTAAAAATTTGTTTAGTTATAAGTTTTGAATTAAATTTTGAATTGAGTTTTGAATTTTTTAAATGAGTTTTAAAATAAGAAAAGTTGTTTGATTATGAGTTTTTAAAAGAGTTTTCAAAACTTAATCAAAAACTTTCAACTCATAACCAAACACACAACTTAAAACTCTATTGAAAATTTTATTCAAAACCCATAACTAAGCCCTTTTTAAAATTTAATTAAAAAAACAATTATCGAAAAAAATAAATTTTTTATTTAAGAAATTCAAAAAAAATTGAAAATATTTTTTATTTAAAATATTAAAAAATATATTATTTTTTGTTAAAAAAATATTCAACTAGTGCTTTAAAATTACTTTTGATTGTATCTTTGATTAGAATTTTTTTTTTCAATTGTTTTGTTTAAAAAGGTTTTTTTTTTTTTTTTAAAAATTACTGTGACAAATTAATTTTTATTTAATTTTTTTTGTGTTAATTTTAAACAAATGGCCAAATAATTTGTTATTTTGGTCTAAAAAAATAATTTCTATATTTAAAAAATATCAAAAACAAATTTTTTTTTTTTCCAAATAACAAGTGGCAATTGAAAAAAAAAAAAAAAAAAACCACTGTTCCGGTCAACCGACTGAGCATCTAGGAGGATGTCCGGACAGATGAATGGGTAAACCCAAAAATTCAAAAATTGTACAGGAAGATGTCTGAACGGATGACCAAGTACACTCAAAAAATTTAAAACTCTGTAATTGTGAAACATATTTTCAAATGTGTTTTGAAATGTAATTTAGAATTATATTTTAAAAATTATAATCAAACAAAGAATTAAAATATAAGGATAAAATCGTGATTCCAAAATGAAACTAAACAAAGCCTTACTTTCCACACAAAATGGTGCTATCACAATGCTTGAGTAGTGTCTCTCTAGAATATTTTCGCTAGTCTATCCAAATAATCACTCCCATACATGTCGTTTATTTGATAGCGGATTGTATGGGTGCTCGTGAATCGAATTGGATTGAGTGATTTCTAATTTGTTATTTGTCTGAATTTAAATAAATTGAGAAAATTTAATTTACATCCGTTCGCTTAGTTATCATATATGAATTGAATAGGTTGTGCGAGTTGGCGGATTAATGCAAATTGGTTTGGTGGTTTGGATTTTACTAGTTTGAGTTTTTTTTTCTTTTTTTCTTTTTTTTCAACTATTTCTTAGGAATTCTTTATTTTTTGGGCCAAAATTTTTTATTATTCACTTTTTATAATAAAAATAAAGACCCAACTTTCATATTTCATAAATAGCAAATATAATTATTAAATAAAATATATTTTTTAACACAAAAAATAAAAACATAGCTTCATTTTCTTAAGAGAATTTGGCCGATCTAGTTGAGTCGAATAGTCTCCCATTCGCCATCCATCCGCACTTAAGCAGATTGAAAAAAATTACATCTACATCTGTCTGTTTGCACTATTAAAACCGTACATTCTGTGACAGACTGGTTCCGACTATTTGATTTTGGAAGATGAGGTGAATGCTTGCCAATCCCTAGTCAGTTTTCCAGATCAACTTGCATCCACATTAACTAATTTCAAGACCCTGAAATTAATTACCAAACAAACATCCAATAACCTTTGATGATTGTTCGAGGAGATCGGATTGGGACCTCGAATCCCCTTCCCCCGAATCCCCCTAATCTCGAAACGACGTCGTTTCGACGTCTGAATTTTTTTTTTTTTTTTTTTTGTGCAGATCAGAAGAAGCGAAAAGAAGAAGGGAGAAGAAGAAGGAAGAGGGAGGGGGAGAGGGAGGGACTGGAGGGGGCCCACAAAATCGGGGTGAGGGCAGAGGCGAGGGCCGGGGGCGGAGGCAGAGGCAGGGGCGACGATCGGAGGCGACGGCGACAAGCTCCTCCTCTGCGACAAGCTCCGAGCTCCTCCCCTCTGCTTCTCTCTCTCTCTCTCTCTCTCTCTCTCTCTCTTCTCTTCCCCTCTGCGTTTGAGCCGAAAATGGAAGAAAAAAGAAAAAAAAAATTCAAATTTTCGGGGAATTCAAGGGACACACTTTCGAGGTCCAAATCTTTTTCCATTGTTCGAGCTCGAGATCATTATCTCATACCCCAGTTTTTACTAAACCCCCATATAGATCATTAGGATGAAGCTAGCCTAGTTTGTGGGCCACCATTCCCTATTTTGATAATTTTTAATTTTTAAATCTATATTAATATATAAAATATTATATTTTGATCTAATAATTATGATAATGTAATTTTTTCATATTTGTTTTATTTAAAATTTTAAAATTATATTTATTGTCAATTTTTTTAATTAAAAACAAGCGTGCAGTACTAATAAATTTTAAAATATAATTTTATGAACTGTTTACTCCTTTATTTTTTCTTATGAACCAAAAAGTTCTATTAAAGTGAAAATTACACAAAAAAGTAGTCACTTATACATTTGGGTTTAATTTTTGAGGGATAAAAGTAGATTTTTTTTCCAAATGTGAAATTATGGGTGTGTTTGGTTTAGCTTTGAGAGAGAAGTTTTGGGAAAAAAAATTTCAAAAAATTGTTTGGTTTAAGATTTTTCTCAAAAAAAAATTTCATAATTACTTTCTCTCTCTTACACATCAATTAATCACTTTTTCTTTCTCCTCTCTCATTCTCAATCATTTTTTTTCTCACACACATCTACTCAATTATAATAAAATATCAAATCATTCCAAACTCCAAAACTATTTTCAAAATATACAACCAAACAAATTAAAAAAAATTCTAAACTCTCTTCCCAAAACTTTTTTTAAAAAAATCACTCTCTCAAAAGCAAACCAAACACACCCTATATATTTGGGTAATCCGCATTATAGAGATTTTTAATTTTTTCTCATTTTGAAACAAATCTCACATTACAAATAAGAACATAACACTCCAATGTAACATATTAAAAAAACTCATTAATGTAATTTTTTCAAATATAACAACGTAATACTCTAAAAAAACTCTTCAGTATATTTTTTTCAAACGTAACACCAATGTAACACACAAAAACATCTTAATGTACTTTTTTCAAAAATAACACTCCAATTAGTGTAATCACAAGCGTAACACTTCAATCAATGTAATCCCAAATATAAAACTCCAATGTAACATACTCCAATGTAACACACACAAAAAGACTAAAAAAATTGTTAGTGTACTTTTCTCAAATGTACCCTCACAGTTTTAAATTATATATTTACCCAAAACTTACTAAAGAATTTTTATATTACTTTTGAAATTATTTGAAAAATCTCACATCTTTTTTTTGGAGTGTTACATTGAAGTATTACGTTTGAAAAAAGTACACTAAGAAAATTTTTTTGGATGTTACATTGGAGTGCTATAGTAAGGAGTTTTTTTGGAGTATAATATTGAAGTGTTACGTTAGGAAAAGTACACTAAGAAGTTTTTTTGAAGTGTTATTGAAATATTATGTTTGAGTGTTATATTAGAGTGTTACAATTTGAAATTTTATATTTGCCCAAAACTTACTAAGAAGTTTTTACACTCTTTTTGAAATGTTTAAAGAATCCCACAACCTTTTGAAATATTTGAGGAATCTCATATTTCAAGTCATTTTTGTAATCCTTTTAAAATATTTGAAAAATCTCACATTTTAAATTATTCCAAATAAAAAAGATTCTCATATAAAAATTCATCTCAAATTTAATTCTCACGTGCGGTGTATCTTACCTTTCTAGCGCAAAAAAAAAAAAAAAAAAAAAAAAAAAAAAAAAAGAAGAAGAAGAAGAAGAAGAATGGAACATAATCGAAATAAGGGTATAACCGCAAATTTAATTTCTAAATAATATATTAAATCTACTTTTTTTTTTTAAAATGTGACTAATTGATCTATAAAAAAAATAGCAATGCTACATACCACTAATTTATCACCACTAATTCCACCACTAGTGAGGTGGCAATTGAAAAAAAAAAACAAACAAAAACAAAAATCAAGGCACAAAACATTAGAGCCACCACTAATTAGTGGTCTAAACCATTTTTGATAAAAAAAATTATTGAAACTAAATAGATCATTGTTACTTAAGATGGGATTTATAGGTCAATTTTTCTAAAAAGAAACTTGGTAATGTTATGTGGATATTAAATCATATTTATCTAATTTTTTTTAATGAATAATCTCTTTATATGTAACGAAAAAATTAGTGGTATATAGTTAATTAAAGTGCCCACAAGTCTCAACTAGACCGTCCAATTCAAACTAATTATTTTGAGACGAGGCAAACTTTTAAAAATCAACATGCAAGCCCCCTTTTCTTTTCTTTTTTCAATCTAAAAAAGAAAAACGACAATTCACAACTCAAAAAGGAATAAGGATATGTATACATAACTCATTCACAAAAATATTTCAAAAAAAAGATATTGTGTGACTCAAATTTATTTTATATTAATTCTTACAATACATGAATTAAATCGGGATCATACAATAAATTTTGGAATATTTTTGTACACCATTTCTGTAAAAAAAACTCCCCCCCTCCCCCCCGGGGGGCCTTGAACTAGCACTAATATTACATAGTTGGTTAGGATAAACAACAGTATTCTAATACGGAAAATGTATGAACTCTCAAAATGTACTTATAATTTCACTCATAATAATATAATTTTACTCATAATAATGTAACAGGATAGGTATCAACTTTTGATTTATTACACATTTAATAATGGAAGGTTCAACTTTCATGCCACATAATTGTATATGAATTTGCAAGTATAATTGTATAGATCTCTAGTATTTGTTTAAGGACTGGGCTTCTCTCCAGTCTGATCACAGACTGGAGGGTAATATCGGGCCCGTGGGGGCCCACCAAGGGTTCCTTTTCGATAATTTGAACCGTTCAATATATAGAAATCGTTGTGTATATATGGCTGTAAAAAATTACGTTGATCGAATATCGATAGGTATCTTATCGAATCAGATTTCTATCAACCGTTTATTTTTTCACCGTTAATTTTTTTTATATACAAAACTGATTTGATCACGTAACTATCAATATTCGATCAACGTGATTTTTTACAGGCATATATTACTCAACGAGTTTTATACATTAAAAAGTTCAGATTATCGAAACAGAATCTGTGGTAGGCTCCCACAGACCCAACAGTACTTTCCAATCCGATCACAGACTGGAGGAAAGCCAACCTCTTAATCTAATACATTAAAATCTCCATTTCAAAACATACATAAGGTCACAATAATCATTACAATTTAAAATCAACTATTTATAATTATTACATTAATTTAAATTAAGAAATATATTGAAGCCACTCTTTTACCATTCTTCATCAAGAAATTTAAACGACCTTAGAGTAAAAGTAAACTTCCAAATCTCAGGCCCCGTTCAGTAGACCAAACAGTAAAAAATAAATAAAATTAAACAGAAAGAAAAGAAAGAACCTGTGAGGGTAATTTATACAAAATAAATTGAGCCGAAGCCAGGATAGTGGGCAACTCTTTGGGCCGTATTGGGGAGGCCAGGAAGGTGGGCCGTACAGCGGTCCGAACCGAAGTAAAAGATAGTGCCGGCGTAAGAAGGCTTAGCTCGGCTTTTATTGTTTGTTAGCTCGGTCATGATGATTGAACCGAGGTATGTTGGGCCCACTTTAAGACCTAAGCGAAGGTTAGCTCGGCTTAATTCTTCTATGGATAGCTCGGCCCAGCATGAGAAGCCGAGGTAGAAGAAAGGAAAGGAAGATCGAGGTAACAGTTAGATCGGTCGCGACTTGTTAGCCCGGCATGGCATTGTTATTTCGGTCGTGTTGAAGTTCGGCCATGATAAAACCATCTCACTTGGTTTATGCAGTGAGGGGGGTGTTGGAAGATAAGCATTATCTTCCAGGAGTATGAATCCTAGGAGGACTCTACATGGAGGAGTAAGAGTCCTACCAGGATTGTACCACGCAAAACCTATAAAAGCTCACCAATATCACCTATGAAGAGGTAACGCAATTTTGCTTTCTGAATACACAGAGCTTTTGCCTATTTGACCATCTTCCTGACTTAGGCATCGGAGAGGTTTCCGGCACCCACCCGCCGGCTAGCTCACGTTTGTGTTTTCAGGTGATAAAGCGACGTCGTACGGAGGAACGCAGACTTGATCAACAGGATTATACGAGAAGGTATATTTCTTTCCCGTACAATTGGCGCCGTCTGTGGGAATTCAGACAAGAACAACCTCTTGATCAAGTTTTTCCTTTCAAAGAATCAATGGCGAACAACGAAGAGTTACCTCAATCCGCCGTCGACGGACTAACTCCAGATGGGGGTGCAAGGCGCGAAGGCCTACTAGTGGTCACTCCCATGGCGAACCTGGAACCGCAAAGACAAAATTCCAGGAGGGATGCAAGGGGACGAAGGCGGAATAACAGCCCCCATCTCTCTCGTTCGCAAAGCCCAGAAAGACAACGACGAAGGATTGATCCTCAAACTTTGGAGGATCGTGTCAGGGAACAAGACGAGTTAATACGGCAGATGGCGGCGGACATGGAATCCTTAAAACGCCAGGTGAAAGGTAAAGAAGTGGCGACAGGAGAGGGGCGCAACAACAAGACGCCCCCTCGCCACTCAGAGGGTCGTAGTAGGAATTCTACACCCTCTCAAGCAGAGAACAGAAGCCTCAAGACAGGCGATACGCAATCCAGATCTTCTAGGACTCGTCACTCCAGGTCTGAGAGGACGAGGTCTGAGAGGTCATACACTGAGGGAAGCACATATTGGCCCTCACATACACACCAGACTAGGTCTAGACAGACGGAATTACCCAGATCGTCCGACCTACGATCCATGCTAGAAGAGAAGGCACGATGGAAGGAGGACGCCAGGGCGCGCAATCCACACAAGGTTCCTGCCTTACAGCGGTTGGCTCCTCGGACGCATGGAAGCGTCGAGGTTGGAATGCCAATGCCGCGCGCCGGCATACGAACCAACGGACAAGGCATTGGCGAGGCTGCAGACCTCACCATTCGTTCCAAAGAATAAGCAACGCCCCTTCCGTCGAGCTTCCTCTGACCTAAATTCACAACGTATGAGGGAAGACGAACCCTACTCGCACTTGAGCCACTTTCGCGGGTCATGGTCAGATATCTGACGAACGAGGCCTTGATGTGCATCCTATTCCCTTCAAGCCTTGGCGACCTTGACTTGACTTGGTTTGGAAAACTTCCAGAGGGCAGCATAACCTCCTGGGCGCAAGAATGGCGAGGCGTTTATAGCGATTGAACAAACACGAAACCCCTGGTGGAGATCGACCAGTTACTCTCCATCGACATGGGCGATAAGGAGACCCTGAGGTCATACAACAGTCGCTACTGGGAGACATTCAACCAGATTGGGGACTGCCCAACCAATCTCGCCATTGCGCAATATAAAGAGGCCCTCCAATCGAGCAGGTCGAGGACTCTATCACCATGACCCGCCCTAACCATGGAGGCCCTGATGGAGAGAGTGCATCAGCACATCAAGGTAGAAGAGGATGGCGCTCGTGCCAAAGCAAAATCTGGCGCGACCCCAACCCCAGAAAAGAAGACCTCAGCAAAGGTCAATACGGTAGATCGCCAAAACCGAAACGGACGAGGCAGGCGAGACAACGGCGAGGACCAAGACAAGAGATGGTTGGGAGTCCGCACTGCCATAACCACGGTATTCAAGAAACCGATCTACCGTATACTTAGTGAGATTCGAGACGAGCCTTTCGTCAAGTGGCCAGCCAAGCTAGGCGAGGCCCAGAAGGACTATGATGACAGATCCAGGTGCACCTTCCACAAAGAAAAGGGGCACCGCACCAAGAATTGCACGCCATTGAGGCAGCATCTGGAAGAGTTGGTGACAGCAGGCCACCTGGACAAATACATAGAATGAGGGGCACAGCCAGTCCCCCAGGACCACAATAACCCCAATGGGATGTCGATCGACGCCCCACCCTAAGGCGTCATCAACGTAATACATGGAGTCTTTGAACCTGAGCGTGTATGCGAGCTCAGAGGTTCAATCAAAAAGGCTGAGCACTTAAAAGAAGTGCTAAGTGCCCAACCAGTCGTCAAGAAGGGGAAGACAGATGCCACAAATGTCATGTCTTTTTCGGATAAAGACTTGGCAAGGATTTATTGCCCTCACAACGATGCCTTGGTCGTCACTCTCCGAGTCAAGGATTTTGACGTCAAGCGGACTCTGATTGACCAAGGTAGTTCATGCGAAATCATGTACTATGAAACCTTCAAACAACTTAACTTGCAAGATAAAGACTTGGCGCCGGCCGTATCTCCCCTTATTAGATTCAACTCCATGCCAGAATGGCCCGTCGGCAAATTTATCCTCCCAGTCAGAGCAGGGAGTGTGACAAAACAAGTGGAGTTCTGGGTGTTGAAGGTCCCCTCCACCTACAACATTATCTTGGGCAGAACATGGCTGCATACCATGCACTCGGTGGCGTCCTTCTACCACCAAGTGATGCGGTTCCCCAACGACACCGGAGTAATAGAAGAAGTTTATGGAGATCAGATCATGTCAAAATAGTGCTTTGTTATAGTAAACGGCAACCGCGCCGCCAAAGGATACGTTCATTCGGTTGAAGAACCTGAGAGTAATGAACTATTCGTGGATGTCGGCAAAGCGGCTAGTCAGAAAGCGGTGGAGGACTTGGTGGAGGTCAGAATAGATGAAAAGAACCCGGATAAATTCTTTCTGCTTGGTTCGTCGTTGTCCAACACTGAGAGATTGGAGGTCTTGGAATTTCTGACCTCCAACATCGAAGTGTTCGCCTGGACCCCATACGACATGCCAGGCATTGATCCCAACTTCATCTGTCACCAACTCAACGTCCACCCCTCAGCCAGACCAATCATTCAATGCACCCGCAGATCGGCACTCCACCACACCGAAATAGTGGCGGAAGAAGTAGGAAACCTGCTAGAAGCAGGGGCAATCAGAGAGGTGCACTACCCAAGATGGATCTCCAACACTGTCGTAGTGCCAAAGAAGAATGGCAAGTGGCGTGTCTGCGTCGACTACAAAACGGTCAATAAGGCGTGCCCAAAAGATAGCTTTCCTCTACCAAGGATAGATCAACTAGTAGACTTAACGGCAGGGCACAACCGACTTAGCTTTCTAGATGCATACAGAGGCTACCACCAAATCGCCATGCATGAACCAGACCAGGAAGTCACATCCTTCACAACTCCAAGAGGATTGTACTGCTACAAGGTCATGCCCTTCGGCCTAAAGAACGCAGGGGCGACATTTCAAAGAATGGTCACCAAGATGTTTGAGCCATTGTTAGGCAGAACAATGGAGGCTTACATCGATGATATGGTGGTCAAGAGAAAAGATGAGAATGACCATCTCAAGGACCTAGGTGAGATATTAGAGATCCTGAAGAAGCATAAGTTACGCCTCAACGCGTCGAAGTGTGCGTTCGGAGTAGGATCTGGAAAATTCCTAGGCTTCTTGGTGACCAACCGAGGTATAGAAGCGGACCCTTCTCAGATCAAAGCAATACAAGATCTGGAGAGGCCAAACTCAGTGAAGGAAGTGCAGCATCTCACTGGCATGGCGGCTGCACTCAACCGGTTCATAAGTTGGTCATCAGACAGGCTACAACCATTCTTCCATGCACTGAAGGCTAAGTTTGAGTGGGACGAAGAATGCGACCACGCCCTGGAAAGCCTAAAAGAATACATGTCTTCTCCACCACTACTTGTAACCCCGATCCCTGGAGAAGAACTCTTCTTATACCTAGCGGTCTCGCAGCATGCAATTAGCGCAGTATTGGTCCGCGCAGAAGGAATCCAACATCTTCCTATCTACTATGTCAGCAGACATTACTAGGCGCCGAAACAAGGTACTTGCCACTGGAGAAACTGGCATTGGCCTTGATGATGGCCTCAAGGAAGTTATCGCATTACTTTCATGCCCACACCATAGTCGTCCTCACAGCCTTCCCACTAAAGGCTTTATTTGAAAGAGCGAACTTCTCTGGGCGAATCCTGAAGTGGGCAGTGGAATTAGGACAATACGACATCAAGTTCCAACCTAGGACCGCAATAAAAGCACAAACATTGGCAGATTTTGTCGCAGAATTCACACCAGGAAGTCATCACATCTGCCCAGTCGACCTAACTGAGACAACCGAACTAGGGATGGAGGTTGACGTCGGAATAACGCAACCCCTAGTACTGGATACTCAGTCAGGCTCCAAGGCAGACCAGAGTAAGGAAAGGAAGGAAGAAACAAACCATGCTACAACAAGTCAAGACTCACTGACAAATAAAGACTTGGTGCAAACAAAAAGCAAAGGGCAGACAGCAAGCATGGACTCTGAAGAAGCCGCCAGCAACATGGAAGATCCCAAAGCATCATCTGACCCCTCCACCTGCTGGAAGTTGTTCGTTGGAGAGATGTGGAAGCTCTTCGTGGATGGAGCATCCAACCGGCATGGAGCAGGACTTGGCGTAGTCCTCATCTCTCCAGACGGCCTAGTAGTGGAGCAGGCAATCAACCTTGGCTTCCCAGCTTCAAACAACGAAGCGGAGTATGAAGCACTTCTGGCAGGTCTCAAGTCAGCATTCTACATGAAGGCCACCGAGCTAATGGTCTACAGCGACTCACAGCTGGTGGTAAACCAAATATCTGGCGACTACGAGGCAAAGGATGATAGAATGGCCAAGTACCAAGAATTGGTCAGAATGGAGATAAAGAAGTTTGAAGTGGTGAGAATAGAACAGATCGGTAGGGAGGAAAACAGCAAAGCAGATGAACTCGCAGGCTTCGCCTCAATGGTAGATACCTCTATACCTCACCCACTACTAATCGACTACTTGCCTACACCAAGCATTGAAGACCCAGAAGCAAAAGAGATATGTTGTGCAGAGTTAGGCCCTTCTTGGATGGATCCCATCATACTGTTCTTGAAAGACGGCACCTTACCAGAAAACAAGAAAGAAGCCAACAGAATAAGAGCAAAGTCACAGCGATTCTGGCTCTCCCCATCCTTGGCATTGTACAAGAAGTCGTTCTCAGGACCTTACTTGAAGTGTGTTCACCCCAGCAAAGTAGAAGCATTCCTATTCGAAATACATGAGGGAGTTTGTGGCAGCCATCAAGGAGGAAGATCATTGGCATACAGAGCAATCTCACAAGGATATTGGTGGCTATACATGCAAGCGGACTCGGAGAAGTATGTTAAAAAGTGCGAAAAGTGTCAAAAGTTCGCACACCAAATACACCAACCTGCCAGAGAACTTCTATCTTTGACTAGTCCATGGCCCTTCGCAATGTGGGGATTGGACATAGTAGGCCCACTTCCAACAGCACCAGGCAACAGGAAGTTCTTTCTTGCCGCAACCAACTACTTTCACAAAGTGGGTGGAAGCAGAAGCCTTGGCGTCAATCAAGGAGAAAGATGTAAAGAAGTTCATCTGGCAAAATATCATCACTCGATTTGGCATACCAAAGGCACTAATCTCAGACAACGGTACTCAGTTCGACGGAAGGATTTTCAGAGGCTTTTGTGAAGAGTACAAGATAGAGTTCTACAATTTCACACCGGCATATCCCCAAGCAAATGGACAGGCAGAGGCGTCAAATAAAGTAGTCTTGGATGGATTGAAGAAAAGGTTAGAGAGAGCCAAAGGCAAGTGGGCAGAAGAGTTTTATGGGCTTGCTGCACCACGCCTCGACGATCAACAGGAGAAACACCATTCTCCTTAGCTTATGGCATGGAAGCAGTTATCCCATTAGAAGTAGGCCTCCCCACAATCCGAAGCGAAAACTTTGATCCAGACTTAAATGGCGAAGCCATAGCATTGGAGCTTGACCTTGCGGAAGAAAGAAGAGACAAAGCATTGGTTCACATCGCCTCCTACCAACAAGAGTTGTCTAGAAAGTATAACAAAACAGTGCATCCAAGGCAATTCAAGATCGGGGATTGGGTGCTGCGCAAAGTAATGGGAAACACCTTAGTTCCAGGGGATGGCAAGTTGGGACCTAATTGGGAAGGACCTTTCAAAGTGGTCGGATTAGCAGGTAAAGGGGCATACCACTTGGAAGATGAGGACGGCAAAGCAATTCCCAGGCCATGGAACACTGCAAACCTCAAGTTGTTTTATTTCTAGCTTTTTTTCTCTTTAAGTATGTGTAATTTTTTACTTCATCAATAAAAAAAATCGATTCTTTTTTAGCATGATTGTTTTCAGTAGAAAGTAGTTTTCGTAAGTTAGTAGCATTATAAACATAGTTGGCCGAAATAACCAACTATGACCCTTCCTAAGCCCAGGATCAGGATCCAGGCTGCAGGACGTTTGGTCGATATAACCAAACACTTTATTCTAAGTTGGCTGGAAAAACCAACTTAGAGGTTGGCTGGATTAAACCAACACCCCTCCTAAGCCCAGGATCAGGATCTAGGCTGCAGGACGTTTGGTCGGTATAACCAAACACTTTATTCTAAGTTGGCTGGAAAAACCAACTTAGAGGTTGGCTGGATTAGACCAACTCTTTGTACTCTTCAGCCAAACTAAGTGTATGGCTGAAGGGTGGTCGGCTAGATTAAACCAACTCTTTATACTCTTCAGCCGAAGTAAGTGTACGGCTGAAGACTGGTTGGCTGGATTAAACCAACTCTTTGTACTCTTCAGCCGAAGTAAGTTATATCGGCTGAAGAGTAGTTGGCTGGATTAAACCAATTCTTTGTACTCCTCAGCCGAAGTAAGTTATATCGGCTGAAGAGTAGTTGGCTGGATTAAACCAACTCTTTATACTCTTCAGCCGAAGTGAGTGTACGGTTGAAGAGTGGTTGGCTGGATTAAACCAACTATTTATACTCTTCAGCCGAAGTAAGTTATATCGGCTGAAGAGTGGTTGGCTGGATTAAACCAACTCTTTATACTCTTCAGCCGAAGTAAGTTATATCGGCCGAAGAGTGGCTGGCTGGATTAAACCAACTCTTTGTACTCTTCAGCCGAAGTATTTATATCGGCTAAAGAGTGGTTGGCTAGTGAGTTAGATAGCTAAACCGAAATCACAGTTAATGAGTTCATGGAAAATTCATTACAAGTGCAAGCATACATACACAAAACCGGAATAAGAGTTAAAGAAGATTTTTTCATTGAAGAAACAAGCAAGTACAGTTGGGGGGCCGTAGCCCGGTTACAAAGTTCAAAAACAAAAGAAAAAAAAAATCAACGATGAAGTTCATCAAGTTCGGTGTCAAATTCGACATCGGCATCTGCCTAAAGACCGGTATCAGATGGGAGCACTGTGGCCGATGGGAGCACGGTGTCAGGAGGGAGCTCGGTGTCAGCCTGAACTTCGGTATCATTTGGCTGCAACTCGTGAGTCGGGTCTTCAATGATTTGCTCCAACCGAGCTGACTGATTATTTTGTTGTTCATTGACGACCAGGGTGAGAGTTGGCTCATCTTCTTCAGAGTCATCGTCATCATCATCTTCATCACCGGACCCCTCAAGAAACTGCCTTTGGAGATCGGCGTATTGCGGCGAAATTTGGAATGATGCGGTGGGCGTTGTAGACCTCGGTGTTGGGCGTACAACCGAGCTTCTCCACCGCACTCCTCCAGCCACATTTGAAAAAAAGATCTTTGGCTGCGTCACATTGCAAGGTGTATGCTGCTTCGGCCTCCTTAAAGCCCCGCTTCTCGGCCTTCTTCATCTCCCCCTTCAATTGGTTTATTTCGGCGTCTTTCTTCTTTTCTATCTTTGCCAGCAGGCGCAGGTACTTGTCCTTTGCCTTGATAGCAACCTTCTTCTTTTGGCTTCGACCGAATTAGCAAGCTCGGTCAGCTGACCATTCTCGGACCGGAGTATGGCCAGTTGTTTTCTTGCCTCCTCCAGTTCGGTCGTTTTTGTTTCGGCCTCTGCCATAGCCTCCCTAGTACTTCTCCTGAGTTCCATGACCCTCCTGTGTGTGACTTGATTTTTCTGGATGGCCTACCAAGGAGAAGTAACGTTAGCCGAACTGAAAGTTGGGAAAAATTACAAAGAAGGAAGAGAGCTATTTACCAAGATCATGGACTTGGTTGAAGACCGAATGGACTTCAATTCAGTGTTGAGTTGTTTGTAGTGGTGCTCCATATCTTTTGGAAGGCACACACTTTTGGCTAGATTAAAAGCCATTAAGTGGTCCTTCTCTGTGACCACCGAATCTGACGTAGTGATGTCTCGGTCGTTAAAGGTGAGGGTGGGAGTCCATTTGGTGGAGGAAGCAGTTCGGTCGGGATGCTCCGGTTGGAGACTTGGCTGAGGGCTTGGAGGAGGGCTGGGTGGCAGAACGGTCTCAGCCTCATCAACGAGTCGTGCCTCGGTCTGGCTAGTCCGGGCACGCTTGTTTCGGCGAGAGGAAGATGGCTGTTGGGATGGAAGGGCCACTACGGTCTCAGTGGTCTGGCCGGCTTGTGGTGCTTCGGCGGGGTTTGTTGCGGTCAGTAATGCCTTCAGTCGGTTTTTTTTCGCCATTTCCTGTTCGACTGTAAGAGGTATTAGGTTGATTTCGGGCAAGGAGAGGTCCGGTTGCGGTGCTTCCTCAAGAAAAAAATCAGTCACCCTCGCTTTTCGTGACGTGTATCTGTCGTCGACTCGGCGAAATTTAGCCCAACTTCTTTCTTTGACTCGTAGCGCGGCACGAAGTACGCCTAAGTCGGGATGGCTATACAATGAATAAATGTGGGCTGAATCTGCATGAAGAGGACAAGCTGTCGGTCCGGCTTAAAATTGAAACCAGTAAAAAGAAGAATGCATGGAAAAGCGGAAGTAAGTTTACGAGGATTCCTTTGTTCGGTTATCGTCGACACAGGATCTGGGCTTGGTGGTCCTCAAAATTCCCAGATACCCAAAAGAAGTCGTCGTCATTTAAGTCTTTATCCGGCGTATCTTTTATTATTTTTTCTCTACGTCGGCGTATCCTAAGGTAGTATACCCACCCATCTTCTTTCGATCCTAAAGAATATTGATGGAATATTTCGGCTAAACCGAGGTTCAGGCTGGTTTGGCGGTTTAGTTCGGCGATGCCCATTATTAAATGGTAAGAGTTGGTAGAGAGTTGGATGGGGCAAAGCCTGGTCTGCCTAAGGAACTCGCAAATTAATGGTTGGACCGGAAACCTTAGTCCGGTCTCAATTGTTGAAAGAATGGTAAAAGGTACAAAACTGGGGTTTCCCCAAGGTACAATAGTTGGTTCGACTAGGGTTAAGTTTACATCGGCGGGGATGTTATAATCCTTTCTAAATTCGGCTAGGCCTCCTAGGGTTTCTACCAAAAATCTGTACTTCCCCATTTACTGTATAAATTAAGAATAAATTATCTCGGTCGAACAAGTGTGCTCGATGGCTCGGTGGCCGAGGAAGTGCACAGCAACCTAAGTCTGCAAAGTGGAAACACAAGGTGTTAAGTACAGATCGTTGGCTGTGCTACAAAAAACAAAGCAAAAAAGTCCTACTTGACTCTTGATATACTCTGAGATCTACCTCGGTTGTAACCAGGGTGCTTGTTATCTCGGCTTGGCAAGATGTTTGGTTATCTCGGTTCTGCCTATGGTTTTTGTTACTTCGGTTAACCGTCAAGAGGCAGATTTCTGAGTTCGGTTTAGGAACTGAGAAAGTTGGCTTAGCCCCCAAGGCTTAGCTCGGTCGAGGGCCAAAATTTTCTAGTTCGGTGTATTTTGATTTCAACTAATGTGAATCAGTTGGTGGCTTATTGAAACTACTGTGATGTGCACAAGTGCTAGTTCGGTTCCAGTCTACCTAAGTCTTTATATAGCAACAACAGTTTCCTAGTTCGGTTGGATGTGTTTTTTGGATCAAATACGCGTTTTACTAGCTATTATTTGAAGATTCATGAAATTCTAGCGTTCTACAGGCAAGTTTTTTCAAAAAATACAAGAACAAGTGGAAAAAAGTGGCAACAAGGTGTTTTGCAAAAACATACGAAACAAACTACACTGGATAGAGTAAAACACAAAAAACAGAGAAAGCATGGTAGATGTGCAAGACTTACCAGGTCAAGAAGCACTAGAGGAAGAAAATAAACAAAGAACACAACCACGAGCTCAGGGGTTGCAAGAAGATTGAAGAGTAGGGGCACAGAGAGAGAGCACGAGAAGTAGAAAGTGTGAGGTTAGATCGTGAAAATGAAGGATTGTTTTGTGTAGAAAGCGAAGTGGCGGGAACTGTTCAAATTTTTCGGAGTACGAGGGCGGCGTTACAGTTGGGGATAGCCAGTGAAAGCCTGCCACGTGTCATTGGAAGGACAATCGATTCAGTTTCTGCAAACTGAAGAGACGTTTTGACCGGATGTACACACTACGGCTCAAGTTTTAGCTCGGCTGGATAAGCTAAATGGTTTTTAGCTCGGCTGGATAAGTTAAATGGGTTTTAGCTCGGCTGGAGAGGCTTAAAGTTTTAGCTCGGCTGGAGAGATTGAAACTATAGCTCGGCCGATGGACGGGTAATCCCTATCATGCTTTGCAGAAGGAATTAAGGGGCAATTGTGAGGGTAATTTATACAAAATAAATTGGGCCGAAGCCAGGATAGTGGGCCACTCTTTGGGCCGTATTGGGGAGGCCAGGAAGGTGGGCCGTCTGTGATCGAACGAGTAAAAGATAGTGCCGGCATAAGAAGGCTTAGCTCGACTTCTATTGTTTGTTAGCTCAGTCATGATGATTGGAACCGAGGTATGCTGGGCCCGCTTTAAGACCTAAGTGAAGGTTAGCTCGACTTAATTCTTCTATGGATAGCTCGGCCTAGCATGAGAAGCCGAGGTAGAAGAAAAGAAAGGAAGATCGAGGTAACAGTTAGATCAGTCGCGACTTGTTAGCCCGGCATGGCAGTGTTATTTCAGTCGTGTTGAAGTTCGGCCATGATAAAACCATCTCACTTGGTTTATGCAGTGAGGGGGGTGTTGGAGGATAAGCATTATCTTCCAGGAGTATGAATCCTAGGAGGACTCTACATGGAGGAGTAAGAGTCCTACCAAGATTGTACCACGCGAAACCTATAAAAGCTCACCAATATCACCTATGAAGAGGTAACGCATTTTTGCTTTCTGAATACACAGAGTTTTTGCCTATTTGACCATCTTCTTGACTTAGGCATCGGAGAGGTTTCCGGCACCCATCCGCCGGCTAGCTCACGTTTGTGTTTTCAGGTGATAAAGTGACGTCATACGGAGGAACGCAGACTTGATCAACAAGATTATACGATAAGGTATATTTCTTTCCCGTACAGAACCAAAGACTGCATTGATATAAATATAAGACTTAGAAGAGAGCAATACATCCAAACCAAAGAAAATCAACATGGGAAAGTTCCCATATGTGGTCTCTCTCCTACACTTTCTCTCTCTTACAGTCATCTTCCTCAGCGCCACCATAGCACCACCACAGCCCGTGGCGGCGCTTCCACTCTCCACCGATTCACGGTGGATCGTGGACGAAACAGGGCAGCGCGTGAAGCTTGCATGTGTGAATTGGGCTGCTCATCTGGATGCCGTGGTGGCAGAGGGACTTAGTAAACAACCCATTGATTCAATCTCAAAGAAGATTGTGTCAATGGGATTCAACTGTGTTAGACTCACTTGGCCTCTTTTCTTGGCAACCAATGATTCATTGGCTAACACAACTGTTAGACACTCTTTTAGGAACCTTGGGTTGATTGAATCCATTGCTGGTTTTCAGGCCAACAACCCTTCCATGATTGATCACAGCCTTATCAGTGCTTTCCAGGTAATTTTCTTTTCTGGGAAAATTGTATATATTCACATGGTAGTATACTTGGGAAGGGAATCAAATGAGAAAGAGAACATGAAAGATGACATTTTGTTTTGATTGTGTTATTGCTTTTTTGATCATGACCTACTATTTATGGATGAGAGTGATTTCTGGAGCATCTTCAAAAGATACTTTAATGTCGCGTTTGGTTGGGAAATTTGAAGAGGGATTTAGAAAAAAAAATTTAATGTTGTGTTTGGTTGAGGAATTTGAAGAAGGATTGGAAAGGGAAATGGAAAAGATAAATGAAATGTGAATAAAATATATTTATTTTTCACCAAATTTCACACACTTTTTTCCTTTCACTTTCTAAATCTCTTCTCAAATCTTCTAACCAAACAAGCATAACTGTATTTTTTTAACTCTCATCTCTGATGGGCTATTTACTGTCATAGTTATTTTATTAAGAGTTTTCAAGCTAGTTATATTTGGAGAGTGTTGAGAGACTCTTTTAATCAGTTTGTATGAATAAATAGGTAAAATAAATAGTAACGTTGAAACACATAAATAAAAAATTAATTTAGATAAAATAAAAAGTATAAGTATATTTTTTATACTTTAACTAATAAAAAAATAAAGAGTTCCATTAGAATTGTTCCAACTGCTATCACAAAAAATGATGTGGTCCGAATTTAGAATTTGTACAGTAAGGACCATACTTAAAATAAAACCCAACCGCATAATGTTTTATTGGAATATTTTCTAGATCCTTATAGCATTGTTGTTAGTGAAAAGAAGGGGACCAAACCATCTATACAAATGGTTAAGAAATTTATCCCAAAAAATGACGTGGTCCGCATTTAAAATTTGCACAGTAAGACCTGTATTTAAAATGATATTCAACTATAGTATTCTTTTCATGATATAACATTACAAATGTACTTTTTAAAGTTTAAAATATAAATTATCCATTATACTTCTGGAAATTACAAATATTTTTTTTTTTCAAAATTTGTCATTAATAGAGTAAAATAATGAAATTCGTGACTATTTGCTTATACAACAATAAAATTATTAAAAATGTTAATTGAAAAATATTATTGATATCACTAAAAATTAATTAACTTAATGATTGATTAATGAAAGGGATTATTTTTTATGTGATTTTCAAAATTATACAAAGTAATTTATATTTTAGTTAAATCTTAAAAGGTGTATTTAACTTTTGGATAAATTACTCTTAATCCCCTTTATGTTTGACCATTTTCCACTTTGACCCTTCATATTTTAAGTTTTTCCCAATTTACTTTTAAAACTAATTTTTTTTTAAAAAAATTCGACAAAAAATTACACATTGACAGTCAGTGGCGGAGGCATGTAGGGCCTAGGGGCGACCCTGGGTTTTAAGATTTTTTTTTTTTTTGAATATGAATAAAATATTTTAAATAAAAAATTGTAAAAATATTATTTAGAGTGAAATTTCAATGGACATTTTTTAAATTATAAGAATAATAATGGTTGTTTTGATTAAAAATAAAGAGATTATGGTAAGTCATATTATTATTTATGAAAATTCTAATATAATGGTGATTTCTATTATTATTGACATGCAAACATAATTAATCTCAATGAGGATATGAAATTTATTGGATTGTTATTACATTTGACATTTAGAGCTCATCCCCTATGTATTTATTTACTATTGGTTGGTGATATCATATGTCAATAATGACGTGGTATATTGAATTTTTACTCAAATTTTGTATAAAAAATTACTTTATCATAATATAATTTATTTTAAAACTTATATATATATTTGAAATCAATCGTAAAAATTTATGTAAAATATTTTTGTAAAAACTTTTAATGTTGTAATTGATAAGTGCTCCATCTGATTTAATTTCTTAGCTCCGCCACTATTGACAGTAACATGATATAAAAATATTTTATTATATATAACTCACACCTCTGTCATAAACTTAAATCTCAATGTAATTTTGAACGGAAACTAATTTTAGGAGTAAATTGGAAAAAAAAAAATAACAGATGAAGAGTCAAAGTGAGAAAAAATAAATTTAAGGGTTAAAATAAAAAAAGTGGTAAAATATAAAAGGGATAAACTTAAATCTGTCATAAACTTAAATCTCAATGTAATTTTGAACGGAAACTAATTTTAGGAGTAAATTGGAAAAAAAAAATAACAGATGAAGAGTTAAAGTGAGAAAAAATAAATTTAAGGGTTAAAATAAAAAAAAAGTGGTAAAATATAAAAGGGATAAAGTGTAATTTACCTTTAACTTTTTGCAATATATTTGATTAAGGAGTGTTTGGATTGTTGAATCTATTAGGCAGTGGTGTCAAGCCTTGGGAATAACAAAGTCATGGTGATTTTGGACAATCACATAAGCAAGCCTGGTTGGTGTTGCGACGAATCGGACGGCAGTGGATTCTTTGGTGACCAGTACTTCAATCCTGACCTTTGGATCAAAGGCCTAATCGTGATGGCCTCTTTTTTTAGGGGCACCCCCTATGTTGTTGGGATGAGCTTGAGGAATGAACTTCGTGGCCGCAGAGAGAATGCAAATGATTGGTACAGGTAATTAATAATATTCTTTTATACTTATACAAATTTTAATGATTAGAAAGAAGAAAAAAAAATCTCATAAACTTTGTGGCCGCAAAGAGAATGCCAATAATAAGAAGGTTTTTAGTTTAAGTTACTAGTAATATTTTTTTTAGAGGGATAAAAATAACATAATTTTTTATATTAGTTTAGGTTCTCTAAAACTCATAGTGACAAAATTTTATAACCTTTTTTTAATTCTTTTGAAAATTTTAAAATTCAATAAATTTTAATCTAGATCTTTTTTTTTATTTATAAAATTTGTATTTTTAGAATTACTTCATCAAGATCTGTAAAATAAGATTCATGATGAATACAAAATTTTAAAAATAAAAGTAGACAAAATTTTAGTTAGTTAGTGAAATTTTGGTGCATAATCTAAATAATACAAAAAGTCAAAAAGTCACTATCCTATTTAAGTGACATCATTTTATTTAAATCACATCACCTCTCTAATACATCACATCAAAGCCAATCCAAACCCAACCCATATAAGCCAATAAGTCAAAAAGTGCACTTTTTTAGAACATCCCAAACCAACCCTAAGTCTAAGTCAGTGAAATTTCGATGATTAAGTAGATTAGTGAAATTTCAACTAGTCAGTGAAATTTTAATAACCAAGTTAGTGAGTCAGTAGAATTTCATGACTTTTTTTTCTTCAGAATTTTATATTACTCATGAATTTTGTTTGAAACATTTATCAATAAAATTATAAAATATAAATTTTATAAAAAAATAGAGATGTAAATCAAAAGTTATTAAATTTTTACAAAAATATAAATTTTATAAAAAATAGAGATGTAAATTAAAAGTTATTAAATTTTCAAATTTTGAAATCACTTAAATAATGTAAAAGGTGGGATGAAGGACCTAAACTAGCAAAATAATAACACTGAGGGATTTTAACTAAGAAGGTAAATTATCTTGGACCTTTTCTACTACCCAAACTATAACGAGAATGTATTGCTAATTTTTCCTATAAAATAAATTCAAAATTTTTAATTTTGTCAATTTAAGTCCTAAACGTTTGATTTATTTTCAATGTAAACTATTTGTCTATTTTTATTAAGTAAAACTAATAAAAAGAAGAAGAAGATATATTAGTTATTAAATTTAGCGAAAAAGAATATTTTAGACATTATATATATATATATACACATTGAATTTAATGACCAAAATATCACTTTTTAGTCGTTTTACTTAACGGAAATAGACTGATGGTTTAGATTGAAAATAAATCAAAAAGTTAGAGTTTAAATTAAGAAAATTAAAACCTCATAATTTGTTTTGTTACAATGGTCCAACTCCATTTTTGTGTGTGCGCGCGTGTGTGTGTAATTTTCTCTAATAATCATGAAGTTGTTTTAAAATATCACATGACATTATTTATGTAGTATTCCTGATAAACGAGCAATCATAACACAAACTACGTCAATTATCCTCATTTCTCAACTACCTAATAAATTTCCCTAATAAAGATGGGATTAAAAATTGTCATATTTGTACATTTCCGCTACGTAGAGCATTACGGGGACAATACTATATAATATTCTAGATTACTCAATAAATATTTAAAAAATGTTATTTGCATAACAAAATTGTACTTGTCACCCCATGAATCATTAATGTTGTTACTTAAAAAATATTTAAAATTTAAAATATGTAGATCGAATTAATTATGAGTATGACCCCTACTATATAAAGTTTAAATCTACACTGTAGATTTAAATTTTGAATAATTTTCTAAATGTTATGAATTTTAAACTTTTTTTCACTACTTATGTAGATCTACAAAGTAAACAACATGAGTATATGTATACAATCTACCTACTTAAAATTATTTTCGGGATATAGTAAATCTTAAATGTACTCACATCATTTGATGCATGAATTCAAGTTTTTTTTTTATTTTTATTTTCTTAAATGTTTAAAATGAAATCTATGTAAATTCATGTAGAAAATAAAAATAAATAAAGGGTAACTTATACTTTCACCTCTTAAATTATGCTCGGTTTCTCACTTTGCCCCCTAAAATATTCTTTGTTTCTCACTTTGTCCCATTTGGACACCAACCTTATATTTTTTACAATAATGCCACAAACTCCCAAAAAACATAACCCAATAATCCCTACTCACCTGTGATTAGTTTAGGAAAGAAAAAAAAATAAAAAACAAAAAAAAATACATTATTGGTTGACATCATTTTGGGAGTTATGGAGATCTCCAACTTTGGGGGCTTTAAACATTTTTGTATATTTTTAAACGGAAATGGCCACGTAGCCATACTAACCTCACCCGTATTTGACCGGTATGAAGGGGTAATATTGGAAATTAAAATAGAAGATATTTTGGAAGGGGGAGCTTCTATTTGAACACACCTATTCCACTTTTTACATATCATTCTCAGTTCACACACCTTAAAAAAAAAAATTTTAAAAAAAAAATTTACTTATTACACACACTTTTATTCCAATTATATCCTCATCTACACAACTTTCCAACACTCCCAATCACTTCCAATCCACACACCTTCAGCGACCACCTCGCCAGCAACCAGCTCGCCCGCGGCGATGCAGCACCACCGTTTCCTTTCACTTCCAGTCGCCATCCCCACCCCTTCCTCCACCCACCGGCGACACTACCATGACCCGCACCTCATTCCCTCGATCTCTCTCTCTCAATTGCGAAAATGGGGTTTCGGAGGTTGATAGTCGAACCAATATGTTTTGTTCGGATATTGATGGTCGAACCAAATTCATTAGTTCGATGGTTGATTTCCGAATGGTGGCGATTCTTTCGATACTGGTAGTCCGAATGGTAAGAAAATAAGTCTTCTTTCAGATTTAGGTTCTCCTCTCTCTCTCTCTCTCTCTCTATGGGTGTGCAGAATTGAGGGTCGCAAAGGGGTGAGAGTTGCGGCGGCGGTGGTGTTGTGTTCCGAAGTGAGGGGTTACAGGGGTGGTAGGGAGGGTGAGTGAGCGACGAACGATGGGGTGGAGTGGAGCTTCGATTCGAGAAGAGGGAGGCAAGAGGGAGGAAACGGTGTTGAGGAAGGAGATGACCGGAATGGAGGGACTGTGTTGGGTATTAGGGTTAGGGTTAGGGTTTTGGTTGAAGAAGAAAGAGATATTTTGGTAATTTTATTTTAGGATGGAAATGTAATAAAAAAAATATCATTAAGTGTGTGAGGAGAGGGGAAGTGGTGTGTGTAAATAGAAGCTCCCTTTGGAAGGCATCACGTGATGTGTGATGGAAATAAATTGTGGAATCACTCACATAGTTTAATTGACAGATTTCCATAGCGGAGGAAGGGAGATTTCATTTGGGAATAAATTATTTTAGTAATTTTTAAATTTTTTATAAAAAAAATATGTAAAAAAGTAAAAAGAATGATGTGATAATTTATAGTGACTTTTTTAATTTTTTAACTAAAATATATAATTGTCAAATGAAACCTAAATCATTCGATAAATATTTGAGGGTGATTACCTGTGTGGATTTTGATAAAAAAAATTAAGGTTACATTAAGCTTGGGTAGAATGATGGGAAATATTAGGGGATCGGACAAACTGCTTTTATACCGTAAGATTTATTGCATTTATTTAGATTTTTTTTTTTTTTCATAACTTAAACGTATGATGTTTGGCAGATTGTGATTTTTTTTTTCCTTCTTAAAGCCAAGTGAGGCATGAGATGATTGTTTTGATTTTGTCTTTTTCTGAGTTGTCTTAGGTTGATCGATCTGGGATTTTTGAAAAGTTTATTTCGTATTGATTTCTTTGATTGTTTGTGGTATTTCATTTAAACAATAATATAATTTCCTGTATTTTACCCCAAATTTGTGTTGACTACAAGTATTTCGTCTTCTATTTGTTTAATGGTTGGGAACCCCATTTCTATTGGGACTTTTAGCAAAAATGTTAGAAATTTCAGAAAATTTATCAAATTTTTTACCAAATGTCTCATATGGATATGAGACCCACACTCATATGAGATATTTAATATAAATTTTGATAAAATTTTTAAAATTTCTAACATTACTCGACTTTTTGTAGTGTTTGATGTTTGGCCTTAATAGTGTCAATACATTTGGATTTTGTTTGGTTTGATTTTTAGAATATATTTTCTAAATTTTTATGAAAAAAACTAATAATTAATTTAGTAAAAAAATAATAAATAAAAAAACACTCATGATTATTATATTATTTTATATTTTTTGAGGGGAAAAAATATTTTTAAGAATTTAAAAAATATTATTTTGGTGTTTATTCTACTCGTCCAAATTAAACGTCTATGTCAAAATGGGGCAAAATCGGAAACGAAGCATATTTTAGCGGGGTATAGTGTGAGAACCTTTTCTTTACGGGCAAAATGAGAAAAAACATTAGGGAGTGAAAGTGCAATTTACCCATAAATGAATAATGAGACATGAATATTTTTTAAAACCTCTTTAATTTGGATTCTCAATTCTTTGAACCTCCACCCCCAGTAAAATGAATCCCCATCATTTTCTCTTTGAACCCTACCTTAATACCAATTATATCCCTAATCCCAAACCCAAACCCTAGCCCCCACTCCCAACCACCACCTCTGGCACCACTGTCATTGCCTCCCAACCCACATCCCATCCTTTTTCTTCTTCTTTTTTTTTTTTTTTCTCCTCTTCCTCTATCTCATATTCAGCAAACCACCATCGCACTACCTCATCTGTCTTCAAAATCGAATCAAACAACTCCAGCACTTCTACTATCAGGCCACCAATATGGCCTTTGTCGCTAGGCCATGACCGTCACTGTCTCTCAACATCTCCTACCTTCCATGCATTCCACTTCCTTCTCCTTTTATCTTTCTCCTTAGATCTAGGGTTCGCGGAGGTATTGGAATAGTTTCACGACGGGGAAGGGATTTGCGGTAGGAGAGAATGATGGGTTAGGGTTTTGTAGGCGAAGAAGAAAAAGAAGAAGATGCAGTGACGACAGGTAGGAGAGCAGGGGAGGGAAGAAGAAGAAGAAGGGAGAGGAGGGAGATACTAGGCTGGAGTTTTGCAGGTGAAGAAAAAGAAGAAAAAGAGGTAGTGGCGGCAGTGGCGGCGGTAGGTAAAGTAGAAGAAGAAGAAGAAGAAGAAATGAGAGGAGGCGGTGGCAACTAGCTGGCTGCAGCAGGGAGTGGCGACAACGATGAACAGGGTTAACAGTGGCTGCAGAAGGTGACAAAATTAGGGTTAGGGTATGAAAAATTAGGGTTAAAAGGTTAAGAATAAGGATAGAAATTGAATTTTATCTTTAGACTAAATTAGAATTTAAAATAAATAAAAAAAATAGAAAATCCAAAATAAAAAGATAAATGTTATTAGCAACCCTCTTTTTTAAACATGGTCTTATTGTTCATGGGCTTGGTCCAAACTGTAAAGAATGTAGTTTGGGCTGACTCTTATTTGGCACATAAAATGAGGTTGTGGCCTGGGGCCTAAAATTGGAAATGGTGCTCAACAAGTTACTTTAATGTCATATTAATATGTGTTTCTCAAGTAGTAAGAGGTTTTTTTTTTTTTTTTTTTTTTTTTGCGAACTCAAGATCTTGATTTCAAGTCTTGTGTACTTTGCTATATAATTTTTCTTTTAAAAGTAGAACCGCAATACGTATGTAATTCAAATAAAGAAAAATAAAAACAATAAATAATAAATTTAATATCATAATATGTGTAATGCTCAAGCGGTAAGAATACTGCTTTCTTAAATTGAATATATTAGTTTCAAGTCTCGTACATTACTCTATAATATATATATATATATATATATTGTTTTAAATAGAAAAATGAGGAACATGTGGCCTAAGGAGAAGCAAACAAATGTTTCGACACCAAGTCCAGCATTCTACTTATATAATAGTATAGTAACTGATCTTTAGAAAATCTGTTAGGTACATGCAAAAAGGTGCAGAAGCAGTTCATGCAGTAAACCTTGACATTCTTGTCATTCTCTCAGGATTGAGTTTTAATACAAATTTATCATTCCTTCTCAACCGTCCAGTGAATCTAACCTTCAAAGGAAAGCTAGTATTCGAGGTACATTCGTATGGGTTTTTTGACGGGTCCGCGTGGATAACAGGCAACCTGAACCAGGTTTGTGGGCAAGTGGTAGATGAAATGATGAGGAAGGGCGGGTTTTTGTTAGACCAAGGGTATCCCTTCTTTATGAGTGAGTTTGGGGTGGACCTAAGGGGTACAAATGACAATGACAATGGGTATCTAAATTGTATATTGGGTGTGGCTGCTGAACTTGACTTGGACTGGGCTTTGTGGACTCTTGCTGGGAGTTATTATTTGCGACCAGGGGTGATTGGGTCAGAGGAGTTTTTTGGGTTGTACAATTGGAATTGGTGTGAGGCTAGGAATTCAAGCTTCTTGAAAAGGATCTCTGCCGTTCAATCACCCTTTCAAGGTATTTCATAAAAATTAATTTTCTGTTTTTTTTTTTTTTTTTTTTCGAAATTATTCAATACTCACCAGTGGACGTAAACATAATACTCCTGACCAACGAGATAAGGGACAAATGAGACAAATCTTGTCTCTCATCTAGTCAATCAAAGTGAATTAATTTGGCTCCACATCCAGTGCTCAAGTCTTCTATAGAACTTTTTTCATCTAGCCATTGTCTAATAGTTGGTCTAAAGGCCACAATTCAATTCAACAATTAGTCATTATCACTAGTTGTGACATTTAAATCAATTGTTGGATAATGAATGGATAAAAAAAAGCACTAGAGAGAATGTTTTTCTACACATCCATGACTAGTGATCTTATTAATTTGATAGTGTCATATCACAACCCAACGTACTGAGTTGGTATTTCTGAAATGCTTCAAGAAAGACAATAAATTTTGTACTAGGAAGACAAAAAAATAAATAAATAAATAAATAAGAAAAACAAAACAGGAACATAATAGGAATGGATTAGCAATGGCAACACCTTTCAAATTATATTAAAGGTACCATAAGTCATGGTGTACAAATTTTTAGTTTACACATAAGTTGGTATGCATCTGGTCCAAACATATACCGACTTCAATTTAAAAGCTAGTGCTACATATCATCTATAAATTTTATTAATGTGTGTCTTTAGAATTTTATTATGTGCCTTAAAAATTCACATTAATAAGATCCGTCATCTATATATAAATGGTTTTGTTTATGCTTTTTTTGACATGCAGGGCCAATCCAACCAGGAGCCGAACTACACAAAGAAATTTTCTACCCATTAACTGGTCAGTGTGTCCAAAGAAAATCACTATTTGAGCCACTGAAGCTAGGTCCATGCACAGACTCTGAGGCTTGGACCTACAACACACAACAAAAGACACTATACATAAAAGGAACTTATTTCTGTTTACAAGCAGATGGGCTAAACAAACCAGTCAAGCTGGGTGTGATTTGCAGTGGCTCAACTTCAAAATGGGAGCCCATCTCGGACTCTAAAATGCACCTCTCATCCAAGCTCGCCGCCGATGGCAACGCCATTTGCTTGGATGTCGACCCCAGCAGCAATATTATCATCACGAATACTTGTAAATGCTTAAATAGCGATAATAAGTGTAACCCGACAAGTCAGTGGTTCAAAATTGTTAATAGTACTAGAAGTTCGTGTGTGACCATGCCTTTCTTTCGATTCAACTCGGTGTTGGATTTCTTCAGAAAGAATATGCTTGGGAGTCTGGCGGTTTCAGCATGAGGAAGAGAATATGGTGATCTATTTAGACATGGAATAAAGTTGTGAAATGAATGATACATACAAGAAACCATTTGTTGAACAAGTTCATTGGAGTTTCATATGCTGTTTTAGTTTGTTGAAGCAATAAAATCATTTGGATATATTACAATTACACCTCTTGAAATTTTGTTTAAGATACAAATTATCTTATGTGATTTTAAAAATTATATTTTGCCCTTTAAAATTTTTAATTTTATAACAAATGACCTCTTTTATTAATTAAACATCAATTCAACTAATATTTTTTTAATGATGCAAAATTTTATTTCAATTAATAATTTAAGTATTTTATTATTACATAGGAGAGCAGTTAATAATTTTATTTTTTCAGTTAATTCTATTAAATAAAAAATTATGATAAATGAATATTTATAATTTTCTAAATCATAAGGGGTAATCTATATTTTAAACAACCTCAGGGGTTGTATTTGTAATTTACCTAAATCATTTTTTTATTTTTTTATTTTTTGGAACGACCCAAATCATTTTGTTGGGGTCTTTTTTTACCCTTTTATCAGTAATACTACAAATCTACACATAACTACCTAGAAATTATCTAGAATTATCATCTTATAGTCCAAATTTATTCTACATCGACCTTACATTATACAAATTTAATCTCCATCACACAAATACCCACCCAAAAAATTCTGGATGGATATATTTGGTTTCCAGACTTTTTCTTCTTTTAATATTTGCTTCAAATTTGACTCACATTTGTTTTGTTAAAAACATATTTAAGAAACAAATCAAATTTCAATACATTCTAAAATTCGTTAAAGTTTTGAAATTTCAACAACTTTCGCATTACCTTGATTGATGACAATTCCCAACTCAAAAAATTACCACGATTGATGATGATTCCCAACTCAAAAAGTAAATTATCTCATACTTTATTTTAGAAGTTTAATTACTCTCTCTTACATACTCTCAGTTAAAATAAAGACCGTTATTCTAATACATTAAGATCTCCGTTTGAGACCATATTTATGTTAACAATAATCATTACAATTTAAAATTTAACTATCTATAATTCTTATTGTAGAGAACATATTTGTCTCATATCACACTGATTAATTAAGAGATAAACAAAGAGATGAGTCATACTGTTCCAGATCTACAAAATAAATAATCTTTAATGTCACCCGATCGTTGGTTGCTTGAGCCAAACAATCTGTAACGATCAAGTTAGATGGGAAGTAAAATATAAATAAGACTTGTCTTGAAATCTCACGTCGATGCAGTGAGGACTACTTTCCCACCTTATAAGCGAGACTAGCTACTCTCCCTAGCATAGGCCTTTTCCCCGTGAGGAGGAACAAAACCGTGGCGTGTTTTACGCCAGCGGACAATATGTGCTAAATGAGGCGGTGGCTTCATTTAGCGCTGTCTGTGGGAAAGTTCAACAGACAAAGCCTTGTCTTCCAAGCTCATCCGATCGCCTTCAATGGCGAACAACGACGAAATACTGTTGTCTGCCATTGACAGTGTTACCCCGCAATCAGCCAGATGGAGAGACGAACTCCCCGCTGTTCAGAACATGGCGGACCTGGAAACTTCCCCAAGAGGACTTCTGAGAGATGCACGAGATAAGCGCTTCAGAAGTTTTGGTCGCTCACGGAGCCCAGACGAACACCGACAGTGGAAGGAATCACATGCTCGACGTCTGGAGCACAAGTTAAGGGACCAAGACACCGTCATCCAGAGAATAGCGGCAGAGATAGAAGCTCTCAAACGCCAGGTCAAAGGGAAGAGTGTTGCTGGAGTGGGAGACCACGATGGCGCGCAACCCCATCGTTCAGGAAGCCATAGCCAACGGCGCACTCTCTCCCTTTCTATCACCAGAAGCTATAGGGGTGAAGACCTAGACACGCCTGTAGAGAAGTCTAGCGCGCAAGATAGTACTTACCATCCCTCACGTCCGTCAACTACTTCGGGATATTCTTACTCCGTCCATTCAGAGGACTTGAGGGATGTCCTGAAGGAGCGAGCACGCCGACGGGAGGTTGAAAGGGTGCCGACGTTCCAGCGGTTATCTTACGGAGGTCACCATAGTGAAGAGGTCATGATGCCGCCGCCCCATTTGACCGTACCAGTTCCTTTGGACATCGACTTGGCGAGGCTGAACGCCTCCCCCTTCTCCCTTGAAATAGAGACCACGCCGCTCCCAGCGAGCTTTTACTAGCCCAAGTTTACACTTTATGATGGAAAAAGCGATCCGTACATGCATGTAAGCCACTTCCGGCAGGTCATGGCCGGACATAGGCGTAATGATGCTCTTATGTGCCTTATTTTCCCATCCAGCTTAGGCGAACTGGGCTTGAAATGGTTTGAGAGACTTCTAGAAGAAAGCATTGAGAGGTGGCAACAGTTGGTGAAAGCATTCGTGACTCGTTTCAAAACCAACACCAAAATGCCAAAGGAAGTGGACCACCTTCGAAGTGTCAAGATGGAGTCGAGTGACACCCTCAAGGCATACAACTCTAGGTATTGGGAAACCTTCAAAGAGATCCTAGATTGCTCGATCAATCTAGCAATCACCCAATATAAGCGCGGTCTCCTAGTCGGGCATAGGCTGAGGGACTTGCTTACAATGAACCAGCCGACGTCGATGGGGCAACTAATGTAGCACATCAATGAGCACCTCCGAGTAGAGGATGATGCGGCGACATCACTACGAAGACAAATCCGGTGGTAACAAACAAAAGGGCAGCTGGCAAGGTGCACGCGGTCGGACAGGAGACTAACCGTCCAAGTGATCGCACCGGGGAATCAGACCGCGAACCAAATCATCGAAACTGGGGTAGAGGTCGCCGCAACGACCACGCAGAATATCCCCGTGATGACGCGGCTGATGCTAACAGAAGGTTGAACGCCCAAACGAGCATTGTAGACACCCCATTTTTTACCGTCCTTAAGACTTGGACGTCATCGTTTGAACACTCGATGATCATCCATGTTCGTGTTCGTTTTGAGTTCCCGAAGGTCTCGGCTGCGCACCTTGCCTTAGGATCTCTCAACTTGATTGTTTTGTACTTGGTTATGGACTAAGGACTTGTGGTTTTTGCACCTGAAGGTAGGAAATGGCTTGTTGGCCATCCCCTTAACCCACTGGCCATGGCCTGAGGCCACCGGCCTTGTTTTCTTGCTGTCGGCTAAGAGTGTTGGCCAATCGGCACTTCAGTTGGTCGGCCAGCCATTGTTTTGGTCGATCTGCTACTTTTTTTGGCCGAGGCCTTTTATTTTCCTTTTTCAGGCATTGTACATGCCAGTTATGCCAGCTGGTGAGCATAGACTCTGCCCTTCATACACGTGTATGGAGGGATTTCATCCTTAAGCTTAGCTTCTCTTACAAGCTTGGATTTGGATTTTCTATAAAATGCGGGCCTCTCCTCCCCTTTTAGGGGTTTAGCCAACTGATATAGAAGTTAGATATACCTCTCTCTCTCTATATATTTCTCTCTCTCTAGATTTGTGTGTGTGTTTGAGCTCAAAAGTGTGTTTTGTTCTTACTATTGCACATAACACCTAGCACTACACTATCCTTGGTTGCTGAGGCACTAGAAGGTTGATTTCAGAGTTTTTGAGTTGGTTTTGGTCCAAGAAGGGTGCTGGAGTTGGTGTTCTTGAAGTGTTCTTCAAGGGTGAGTCAACTTACTTTTAATACCCCATTTTGGCTTAAACTTTTACACCTACTTGCATGTTGTTTTAAGCTTAGTGTACTACTGAAAAAAGTTCTATATTTTCATGCTTGAGATGTTTCATTAAGGTCACTTTTGTATTGGGGGTTGTCTCCCCCCCCCCCCCCCTTCTTTAGGCCTTGCTTGGCCTCATTTTATGCCTCTTCCTGTTGGCTTTGGAACCTTTCTTGTTTCAACCTTCCCACCACTAAAAAATTCAGAGGATTTTCAGTGGTAGAGAAGTGGTTTTGAGGTCTTGCATAGGGGAGGGATACCCCTCTCTCCGTAGGTCTCATTTGTTTGCCTCAAGGGCTCATAATGGTAGCATATTTACTTAGTTTGTTTTAACTCCATTTTAGCAAGTATTCGGTGTTGTTTGGTCATGTTGTACCTCTAGTTCATGTTGTTTTGATGGCTTCATGCATACACCATACACTTGTCTTGCAATCCTCTCATTTGCCATAACATGTATCTTGTATTTGGACTAGCATGCTTGCATATTTTGACTCGACCCAAAGGAACTTTTAGTCATATTTCAGCATGTTAAAGCTCTGTTTGGTGTCGTTTCGATCATATATGTTATGTGTTGTATAGCCTTAGTTCATCCTAGCTTGTTAGCTTTGGAAGCCTAAGTCGCATGATTGCATTACTTGGCTCATTTTCATGATTTGGCATCATTCCACATGAGATTTCAGTCCATATAATGTGGCCATGCATTCACATTCATAACATTTTCCATGCATTAGAGGGTTCATGTTTTATGCTTCAAGATTGGGCCATTGTGCATGCCTCTATGCTTAGACCATTTAGACACCATCTAAGTGGGTTTTTGAGCTTGTTTCAACATGCCATAACTCTGTTTTTTGTTGCTCAAATCATGCCATGTTTGGTTATGTTAGGCGTAGCATAATACCTCTTTGATAGCATTGTATGCCCCATTATTTTGGCATTGCATTCTAGCTTGTTTTGGCTAGCTTTGAGCTCACTTTTGGTCTTGCTTGGACCTGTCTTGGGGCTGTTTTGGGTCCCCTTGGCCCTTTGGGGCTTGCTTCACATAGCTATGGCTTGAGCCCCTTGACTAGTCTCAAGTTTTAAGCTCCTTTGTATGCTTTACTTGCATGGCTTGGTTGATTTGGCATCATCCCTTTCATATTTTCAGAGCTTATCATGCTTGTTATTTGTCCATATTTGTCTCTTTTAAATATGATTAAGAGTCGACCTTTTTATGCCTAAGTATTGAACCTTTACATGCGCATGTTTGGGTGTGTTTTGTCCATTTTGGCCACTGATTGTGATATGGCTGAGGTCTGTCCTTTTGGTTTAAGTCCATTGAGCATGTTCGCTTTCATGATATTTGCATGCTCATATCGCACCGTGTTCGCATATTGAGTATATTGCATGATGTTTAGTTGATTGCATCGCATGACATTAATATATACTTGTTGCATGCTTGGGTTGTTTGCTAGCTTGCTTGCGTACTCATATTGCATTGGGTTTGTTTGCATGCCATTAGTCTTGTTACATTGCATAATGTCCCCATGTTGCATTGCATTTGGCATGCTCACTTGCATTACATTGTGTTTGGTTTGGGGTGTCAAACCAAACACGAGGAGCGAGGAACGTTCATGCTTGAAGTGACGAAACGTCCATCAATCCTTAGTCGCCAACGCTCTTGAGCCAAGCATGATAGAGTTCTAGGCATTCATATGTTTCATTGCATTCATTCCACATTAATTTACACACTTGGCACCTTTGGCCATCATGCATTGAAATGCGTGATTGGTGGCCCGAGGGTCGAGAGCCATACTCCCTTGAGCTCATAGCATGATAGGGAGGGTGGCTGTGCACACATTGTCTTGTAAATGCCTTGCCATGCACTGTATATCCTCTGTTGCAGCAAAAACAGAATTCTGCAGGAAGATATGGCCGGTCGGCCATCTTTAGTGCCGGCCGGCTACAAATATCCAGCCGATGGCCCCAGTTTTGGTCGATAACCATATTTCCATGGCCGATGGTCCTATCATTTGGCCGGTGGCATCACACAATGCTTAGGGAGTGGTTCAGAAGCAGCTTTGGGACTCGTGCAGTTTTCAGAGGCATAAAACAGTGCAAACAGAGGCAACATGTGGCATGGCAACGGGTTTTCGAACGAGACGATTGACCATGCATCATTCAATCATTCCGAGGCGGAGCTGCGGCGGCCTCTTTAGTTTCATACTTAGACTGTTTTGTAATTAATTTGTTAATTAATTAAGGGTTTTGTAATATTTAATTAGCTAGGGTAGTTGATTAATTATTCGGTTTGTATTATTTATTCGGACCCTCCGTCGGGAGGGCGAATTTTGTAATAAGTGTGCGTGCATGTGTGAATGTCTTCCAACCCCACGTCTTTCTCCCTTTTATTTACTAGCTTTTAATGGTTAGTTTAAGGCACGTTTCAATTAGCATACTTATGCTCGCATGTTTGCATACATTCATTCGTATTGCACGCACCGGACTCGGCGCATCATACTAATTGCATAGTACTTCAATTCCAACTTGAATACGTGTATCGAGTTGTCGTATCTTGCATCTTGCACGTGTTGTATTAGCCATCTTAACATGAACTAGGATCATGCATGATTTCTAACTAGTTTATTGTTTTGGCTCGGAGTACATTGTGGGTGTTTATGCTTTGGCATCTTGCATGTGTGTAAGTGTTAACATGACAGCATGCTTGCTATGAGGCTAATTACTTATGTGATATAATTGCCTGAATGCCTGTGGGTGAAGGTTGGGTTGCTTGAATTGGAATAATTCATTGAAATCCATGATTTAGCCTACTTGCGAGTAGCAAACTTCAAACCGCTTTCCAAACAAACGGATATGCAATGCTTTGTTCCAAATTAGGCGATCTAGTCTATACTTGTGTGTTGTGCGCATCACATAGTAATTATAGCTAATTAACCGGAATAAGAACACATATGTTTTCAAAACAAAATATCATATTTAGTAGTGGCCGATCTTTGATCGGGCGAGCGGGGGTGCTCATAGCTGACCTTTCCCAATCGTACCCAAGTTCCCGAGCCAAGGCAACTTTGGTGATGACGGACACGTGGCCTTAGGCAACGAGTCAAGGTTTCCTAAATTTCCCCCCCCCCAAAAAAAATATATTTAGGTGGCGACTTTGTATCTGGCAAAGCAATCCATATTTGGCACTTCTTTCTTAAAAATCAGTTTTCCAAAACGATTTACTGAATTTGGACTCTTTGGTGATTTATCGGTCTCGCATTGCACTTTACGGGATTAGATTCAGAACCATGACATTTGAGTCCGAACTGTGGTAAGCAAGGCCCTCGGGGCGCGTCCACAGGCATCACCACGGTATTTAAGATTCCAATCTATCACATACTTAGTGAAATCCATGATGAAGATTACGTCTGGTTTCCTGCTAAGTTGGGCGATGCGCAAAAAGGCTTCAATCTGCAGTACCACTGCACTTATCATAGGGAGCGAGGACACCAGACAGAGGACTATTTACCTTTGAAGCAACATCTTGAGGAGTTAGTCGCCGCCGGTCACTTAGACCTTTACATTGATGGGGGCGTCAAAGCCGCGCATCCTACCCTGGCTAATCCTAATGGTTTGGATGACTTAGAGGCGCCCCCTCAATGAGTGGTCAATGTGATCCACAGCATAGTGGAGCCGGCGTGTGTGTGCGAGCTCCGAGGAATGATCACAAAGGCAGAACATATGAGGGAAGTTTTTCAATCCGCCATGATCAAAAGGAAAAAGGCGAGGAAAGACGTGATTAGTTTCTCAACTAGAGACCTAGAGCGCATTCAAATGCCACACAATGACGCCCTAGTGGTCACTCTCCGTGTCAGAGAGTTCGATGTCAAGCGCATCTTGATTGACCAGGGGAACTCGGTTGAGATTATGTACTACGATGCGTTCAAGCAACTCAAACTCCGGGATACAGACTTGGCTCTGGCAACTTCGCCACTGGTCAGTTTCAACTCGCAACCGGAGTGGCCTATGGGAAAGATAATTTTACTGGTCAAAGTTGGATCCGTGGTCAAGCAGGTGAAGTTCTGGGTATTGAAGGTGCCATCTACATACAATCTGATCCTCGGTAGGGGATAGCTTCACGCTATGCAGGCTGTAGCGTCGACCTACCACTAGGTTATGAGATTTCCCTCGGCTATGGGGGAAATTGAGGAAATTTAGGGCGATCAAGTCATGTTGAAGCAATGCTTCGTGGCAGTGAACGGGAGCCGAGCTGCCAAAGGCTTCGTCCAAATGGTTGAAGGTCCAGAAAACCAGGGAGTCCTTGAAGATATGGGCGCCAAGGTCGCGGACAAGGCTGTTGAAGAATTGGTGGAAGTGCGGATCGACACCGAAAATCCAAACAAATTCTTTTTGCTAGGGTCAAGCCTTACTGCCCAAGAACAGACCGAGATGGTAGATTTCTTCATGGCGAATATCGAAGTCTTCGCCTGGATGTCGTACGACATGCCTGGCGTTGACCCAAGCTTTATTTGCCACCAACTCAATGTCTTCTCGGATGCGCGCCCTGTCATTCAAAGAACAAGGAGATCGGCTCTTCATCATGCCAAGGTAGTCGCAGAGGAGGTAAGGAACCTACTTAAAGCACGGGCTATTCAGGAGGTGCACTACCCTCGGTGGATTTCAAACACGGTCGTAGTACCCAAGAAGAATGAGAAGTGGCGAGTTTGCGTTGACTACAAGACCGTCAACCGAGCTTGCCCTAAAGACAGGTTTCCTCTGCCCAGAATAGACTAGCTGGTGGATCTAACGGCCGGGCATAACAGGCTCAGTTTCTTAGATGCCTACTGAGGTTATCATCAGATTGCCATGCATGGCACAGACCGCGAGATAACCTCTTTCACCACTCCAAGGGGACTCTTCTGCTATCGAGTCATGCCTTTTGGTTTCAAGAATGCCGGGGCAACTTTCCAAAGGATGGTGACCAAAATGTTTGCTCTTCTGCTAGGCCGGACGATGGAGGCTTATATCGATGACATGGTGGTCAAAAGCAAGCATCAGGCAGATCACTTATCCGACCTAGCCGGGATATTCGCCATTCTCAAACAACACAAGCTACGCCTAAATGTGTCGAAGTGTGCCTTTGGCGTGGGATCGGTGAAATTCCTGGGCTTCCTAATCATAAACCGAGGCATCGAGGCGGACCCCACACAAATCAAAGCCATACAAGAATTGAAGTAGCCCAACTCGGCGAAGGACGTGCAGCATCTGGCCAGAATAGCCACCGCGCTTAACCGATTCATAAGCCGGTCATCAGATCGTTGCCGCCCTTTCTTTCAAGCCTTAAAATCCAAGTTTTCATGGAACGAGGAATGTGACAGGGCTTTGGTCGAGCTCAAGGCGTATTTGTCTTCTGCTCCACTATTGGTAACACCCAAGCCCGGCGAAGAACTCTACCTATATCTGGCAGTTTCACAACATGCAGTTAGCGCGGGGCTTGTCTGATCAGAGGGTATCCAGCATTTCCCTATATTTTACGTGAGCAAAACCTTGCTACCGGCAGAGTCGAGATACTTGCCGCTGGAAAAACTCATTTTGGCATTAATGATGGCCTCTAGGAAATTGGCGCACTACTTTCATGCTCACACAATCGTCGTGTTAACCGAATTTCCCTTAAAACCCTTATTTGAGCGGGCAGATTTCTTCAGTCGAATTCTGAAGTGGGCAGTCGAATTGGGACAATTCGATGTCAAGTTTCAACCCCGAACGGCCATAAAAGCACAAGCATTGGCTGATTTCGTTGCTGAATTCTCGCCTGGAATTCACCAAGTATACTCGGTGGATCTCACCGCGGTAGCCGAGGAAGAAAATAAAAGGCTCAACGGAAATTGCACAACAGGGTAAAGGTGGTGACGCGGAACTTGCACGCCCGTCTATGGCACCTTCTGGCGGAATAGTACGGTAGCCCGGCAATGCGACGTCGAACTTGGGCATAACAAACCAACCTGTTAGGTCCAGTACCGCATCGCCGAGGGGGGATGAAGTGGAACCAAACAGCGGCGAACCTGAAATTGAACAGCCAAGTGCCCGTGATCCCATAAACCTTCAAGCCTCCCAGGACCCTTTAGAGTGTTGGAAACTCTTCGTTAGTGAAATGTGGAAACTTTTTGTAGATGGAGCCTCAAATCGTCACGGTGCTGAGCTGGGCATCTTGCCAGATGGTCTGACCATCGAGCACTCTATCACCCTCAGATTCTCAGCGTCAAACAACGAAGCTGAGTACGAGGCGTTATTGGCCGGGCTTAAGAGCGCGCTTCAATTGCGCGCATCCGAGCTAATGGTTTACAGTGACTCCTAACTTGTTATAACCAAGTGTCCGAGGTCTACGAAGCCAAAGACGACAGAATGGCCAAGTACCAAGCTCTCGTAAGAGAACACATCAAGCGATTCCAGGCAATAAGGGTCCAACAAATTGGTCGTGAAGAAAACGGCCGAGCGGATGAATTAGCCAATCTAGCTTCCATGGTCGACAGAACATCTCCCAGCCCTCTCCTGATTAAGTTTCTCCCAAGGCCTAGTATCGAGGAACCTGAGCAGACAGAAGAACTCTGCACCAAGCTTGGCCCTTCTTGGATGGACCCTATAATCCTCTTCCTGAAAGAACGGACCCTTCCGACCGATAAAAAAGAAGCACATAACGTTCGGGTGAAGTCAAAGCGATTTTGGCTCTCTCCATCTGGCGCTTTATACAAAAAGTCATACACCGGTCCTTACCTCAAGTGTGTACACCCAAACAACGTGGAAGCTTTCCTGTACAAAATTCATGAAGGCATATGCAAAAGTCACATCGGCGGAAGATCTTTGGCCTACCGAGCTATCTCGCAAGGATATTGGTAGCCATGCATGCAAGCGGACGCTCAAAATTATGTTAGAAAATATGAGAAGTGCCAGAAGTTCGCCCACCAAATTCACCAACTGGCCAGAGAACTTCTTCTCCCCACAAGCCCTTGGCCTTTTGCAATGTAGGGGCTAGACATAGTAGGACCACTCCCAACGGCACCAGACAACCGGAAGTTCTTCATTGCAGCTACGGATTACTTCACCAAATGGGTTGAAGCTGAGCCCTTAGCAACTATCAAGGAGAAAGACGTCAAACGGTTTGTCTGGCAGAATGTGGTAACACAGTTTGGCGTCCCCAAGATTCTGATTTCTGATAATGGCACCCAATTTGATGGCCCCTTATTCAGAGGATTTTGTGAGGAATTGAACATCGAATTCTACAACTCCACCCCGGCTTACTCGTAATCCAACGGCCAAGCCGAAGCATCAAACAAGACCATTCTTGATGGGTTGAAGAAAAGACTTGAGAAAGCCAAAGGAAAATGGGCCAAGGAGCTCCCAAGTGTCCTTTGGGCATATCGGACGACCCCGAGGCGATCTACTGGAGAAACTCCTTTTGCCCTGGCATACGGCATGGAAGCAGTCATCCCATTGGAAATCGGCATGCCCACCATCCGCAGTGAAAATTTTGAGCCCGAGTTGAACTCTAAAGCAGTCGCCCTGGAATTGGACCTAGCTGATGAGCGCCAAGAAAAAGCTTTGATCCACGTGGCCACATACAAACAAGAGTTGTCCAAAAAATACAATAAAATGGTGCACCCTAGACCGTTCAAAGTCGGGGATTGGGTTTTAAGGAAGGTGATAAGCAGCACACTAGTCCCAGACGAAGGCAAGCTAGGGGCAAGCTGGGAAGGGCCTTACAGGATAACTGGTCTGGCAGGCAAGGGGGCATACCACTTGGAAGATTTAGAAGGAAAAGGCATACCCTAGCCATGGAATGTGGCCAACCTCAAACTGTACTATTTTTAGTATTTGACGTTCTTATGTAATTTTTTTTGTGTGAAAGGACTTGCTCTCCCTATACTTCTGAATGTAATACTCTTTTTGTCAATATAATAGAAGTGAATTATCTTTGAAGAACCAGTTTGTTGTCTTCGGGGCCTACTATCGTATTTTTGTCGAGATAATTTACTTCGGCTGAAGGTGTTGATGATTTGCTCAACTCTCAGGCTTCAGCCGAGATGATTTACCCTGGCTGAAAGAGTTAGTGATTTGCCCAACGCAAATGTTTTAGCCGAGATGATTTACCCCTACTGAAAGAGTTGGTGATTTGCCCAACTCAAGTGTTTTAGCTGAGATAATTTACCCCGGCTGAAAGAGTTGGTGATTTGCCCAACCCGAGTGTTTTAGCTGAGATGATTTACCCCGGCTGAAAGAGTTGGTGATTTGCCCAACTCAAGTATTTTAGCCGAGATGATTTACCCAGGCTGAAAGAGTTGGTGATTTGTCCAACTCGAGTGTTTTAGCCAAGATGATTTACCCCGGCTGAAAGAGTTGGTGATTTGCCCAACTCAAGCGTTTCAGCCGAGATGGTTTACCCCGGCTCAAATGGTTGATGATTTTCCCAAACTCAGAGAGTTTATCCCGGCTATTTGTATGAAAGACTTTATTTACATAGCGCTGGCAGGACATCGCTTTCTCTAATCGAGATACTCTTCTCGGCTTTATTGGAGATAGTGCGGTTAAAAGGAAAACTATAGCAGACATTGCATTGCAAGAGTGTGTGAAATGACAACTTTTCATTAAAAGGAAAATTTGGTACATAAGGTGGGGCAGGCAACCCGGTTACATTTTCAAAAAAAAAAAAAAATTAAACTAAGGAAAGGTCGTGAGTCGTCCCCAGTTACCTTGACCTCCAGGTCGACCGTAGTTGTGGTTTCTTGGACGCCGGACTCCACCTGGCCGGCCTACTTTAGGCGGTTTTCTCCTTCGGCATTTTCCTCGGCTTCATCCCCGCCTTCTTCCTCGGCCTCAGCTTGCAATGCATTGAAGACATCGTTGGCGTATAGCACCATGTATGTCGGCAAAAAGGCAGCTGGGGGAGAGGCAAACACGTCGGTTCCAAATCCTTGGCCGAGCTGTTCGCAAGCAGCCTTCCAACTGGACTTGAAGAATATGTCCTTCGTGGCCTCCACTTGCTTGATGTAGCTTTCTTCGGCCTCCTTGAAACCTTCGTTGTTTTCCTCGTCCACTTCATCCTTCCTTAATTGCTTTAACGTTTCCAGCTTGGCCCGGAGAGCGTCTCTTTCTTTCTCAGCGGCTCCCAGTTGGCCGAGCAGTTTGGAGTTGTCTATGTTTGCAATCTCCAAAGAAGCCTTTGACTGTCCCAACTCGATCTGTAGGTGCTCGATCTGGCTAGCGGCATCCGTCACCTTTTGCCAGAGTCAGTAAATCCGCTCCATCACAAGGTGTTGTTTCTAGATAGCCTGCAAGAAGAGAGTTTCAATAAAGAAAAGGAACCGTGCAAACACTTAAAAAATTTGAGTAAAGCGTGCAGAATTCTTACCCGGGTCATAGACTTGACCGAGGACTTCACGAGCCGGGTGTCGGGTACGTGGTTGCTGCCGGTCACGTCGCTCGGTAGGAGCAGGGCTTTTGTTAGGTCGAAGGCGAGGAGGTGCTCTTTATCTCCTTTGACCGAAGCACTGGCCGGGATCTCTTTTCCCCGGTGCTTCAACTGAGGCTTCCAGGGAAGTGTCAGCTCAGATGTGGCCGCGAGTTGCTCGGTACTCAGCTCCGCAACAAGCTTGGCTGAGGGGTCGGCGGTTCGAGGCCTTTTTTCGGCTCGGTGGCTGTCATTGCTGGTTTGCACTGCAGCAGTTAATGCCAACGCAACCACGGCCCTGCTTGTTTGACCGGCAGCAGCTACGCGGGAAGGGATGCTCGACAGCTCGATGGATGTGGCAATGATGAGGTTCTTGATGCGACTTCACTTGGCCATTTCCTCTTCCTCAGTCAGCCAGATTAGGGGCACGTCCGGTAGTGTTGGATTGGGAGGTAGAGACGACGCTCGGAGGAAGTCTGTTACCTTACTCCGACGGAGAGCCGAGTATCTGTAGCTCGATACGTAGCCAAGAAGTTCGTAGCAATCCCGGTTGCAGTACCGCAGTACGGTTTTGATGGCTGCTTCGTTAGGGTTGTGGTAGTTGGCTTGCAAAGCTTCTATGGCTGAAAAGAGGAAAAGAAAAAAAGGCATTAGTATAGAACGGTGAAGGAAAATGATTTGACTGAGCAGTGAGCATGGCTTACATGTCGAACCAAAGTTCTTGCTGATGTACCAGCCGGGCACGTCGGTTGTTTCATAGTTTCCAGACACCTAGGAAAAGTCATCATCGTGCATATCTTTATCCGGGGTGCCGGTTACTATCTTCTCCTTGTCCGGTCTGATCTTTAGGTAGTAGTTTAGTCAATCACCTGTATGCCCGAGGGTGTACTGGCGAAGTATTTCGGCTAATCCTAGGTTGAGGCCTAGCCGGTTGTTCAGCTCGGCTATCCCATTAATTATTCTATAGGTGTTGGTTGAGACCTGCGTTGGTGCTAGCCCGGTGCGCCTCAAGAACTCGTACATGAGAGGATTGACCGGGAAACGAAGGCCGCCTTCGATAATGGAAAGCACCGTGAAAGGGCACTGGTCTAGTTTGCCCCAAGGGGTTGTGTCCTCGGCACTGAGCTCGAGATGTACGTCTGTTAGTGCGACCGGCGTGTCAACCAGGAAGGGGTAACGCCCCATGTGTAACCGACTAGTTTTAGCACGACTGTGTTGGTTTGGCAAAAGCTGTAGTTTGATGGCTGCTGGGTCTTTGAGAGCCTCAGTGTTGGTGCATGGTCCCCTTGGACTCTGCAGTAAAAGGAGTGTAAGTGTAAGTGGGAGCACGGTTGCGCAAAACGAGCTTAACTTTAGCTCGGTCATATGGTGTGCCAGTTCATCTCGATCACAGAGGTAAACCAAAAGCTTGGCCGCTCAAGCGGACCAGATTTTAGCCCGATCGAGCGGTCCAGCATTCCGTTACCTCGGTTTCTACACGAGTTTTGCAAACTCGCAACTTGCTCGATTTCGATGCTTTTTAGGATCAAAAGAAGACTTGGAGCCCAGTCTGCCCCAGATCCTCGCTTGTTCATCACTGAAGTTGAAGAATAGTAAAGAGAGCAAGGGCAGAGGTGGTTTTTGGGGAGCTATATCCTAAAACCTATGGCTTTTATGCCCTAAAATGTGAAATACCAAATGAAAAGGCAATGAAGAGATTCGAAGAACTTACTAGAACGAGGGCGACAGTCGAATCTTCGAGCACGAAGTCAGTCCAGGGCTAGGAAGGTGTTTGATAGAGAGGAGGGCACCGCTACGATGAGTCGTCTGGAATGGAGGAGAGACAGTAAAGAAGAAAATGTGAAGGGGGCAAGTGGCGTGTTTATAGGAGAAAAGAACCGCCAAAATTCGAATATGAAGAGATGGCTGGGTTGGCTGCTTGAGGCCAATAAGTGATCGGACGTGTCCATAATAAGCGGCGTCGATCAAGAGACAAGATGGCAAGTCAAGGCATCGACCGAGCAAGTCTAGAAACCGAGCGTTGGGATTAGTGCAGTTAACATCTTGCGGAGGAAAGACCAGCGGAGAATCTACCCCGATCGGATCATGTAATCCCAGTCACGCTTTTGCGGACAGAATTAAGGGGCAATTGAGAGGGAGATTTATAGGCTGGCTTGGGCCGAGCTAACTTGGGCTTGTCCAAAGGTGGTTTTGCCCGATCGAGGCCCAGGACCATGTTTAGACTGAGCTACTTGGGCTTGTCCATGTCCAGTGTCGGTTTTGCTCGGCCAAGGATCAGGTCCCGTATCTGGGCCGAGCTTACTTGGCCGAGATGATCGCCTGCCAACCCGGGTTCCATGGTTCGCAAGTTTAGCTCGGAGGGAAAGGCCTTCTATTTACCAACTCGACCTGTCTTGAACTCGGCTCTACCGGAGTGCTACTGAGCTCGATTGTTATGGAGCTCGGCGAGTGGAGCACTCGGACTCGTTACGCAGCACGGTCGTGTGAGGCCGAGGTGATACCGCCGGGTTGCCGAGTTCCCGCTAATGTTGTCTGGCGGTTTGGTTAGGTGGTGTTCACTGGATTTGTGTTGACAGATGGGAGAGCAACTCCACGTGTCAAGAGACTAATGGGTGCAGCGTTGAGAGCAGAAAGTATATAAGTTTGACTGCACCCTCCATACTGGGAATGGACATCATTGGGTGAGATAAACTTACATTCATTCATCTTCTCTCTCTTTCTCCCTGAGTGTGTGCTAACTTAACCGTCAGAGGAGTTTTCCGGCAACACACCGCCGGGTAGCTCACCGCTGTTGTGTTCTCAAGTCAATCGGATAGATTCGGAGCTTGGACGAAAGGAGTACGGACAGCGACGAACATTTCCTCCCGGTACAAGACCAAATCAATAAATGTATGAGATCATGTTTACCTCCACTTGCCCTTCCCTCTTCCTTTTCAATTAAGATTACATGCCTTTGTATAGGATAATATGTCATCCATTTTATTCAATGAGCATAAGCTACTATTGCACTTAAAAAAAATTAGGCTAAAATGTGTCCAGAATTTAAAATCTGTTGATCAAATTCATTATGATTTTTTTCCCCCCAATACATATTTCTCTAAGATAAAACAATAGGAATGATATATTATATACCTCGAATGAATTTCTTCTTCTTCATCTTCAACAGCCTTTATATCATCGGGAAAGTCTCCAAACCTAGATTTATCCACTCAAAATTTTTTGAGTTAGTAATTGTTTGGTGGATTAATTTGTGTAGTGCAGAGTCTATGTAAGTTGTGGTGAAAATTAATTTTTGAATAATTTCAAAACTAATAAGAATGAATTTGTAGTATTACTCTTATGTCATCATCAGAGATGTGCCTCACAAAACCACTATGTTTCCTAGCATTATTTCTCTCTGGAATTTTACATTTCGTGGCACAAGATTGGAGAAGGAAAACCATTTCATTCATTGGTAAATTAGTTGTACAGAAGAAGGAAAACCATTTCATTCATTGGTAAATTAGTTGTACAGATTCTCAAGCATAAAAATTTCATGTAATTCCATTTTCATGTACATATATTTATACGTAATGTATGTGCATATGATCGTTTTCTTTTAGATAAACAAAATTATGAAGTGTATGATTGAAAACAAAATTTTTGAAAACTGAAAATAAACAATTAAGAGTTTTGAAAAAAAAAAATAAATCAGGCTCTGTTTGGTTTAATTTTTGAAAAGAGTTTTGAGTTTTGAGTTGTATTTTGAAATTGAAAAGAGTTTTGAAAATTGAAAATTTATTTAGTTATGAGTTTTGAAAATAATTTTGTAATGATTTGTAGTTTATTTTTTATTTTTATAGTTGAATAAATGAGTGTGAAAGAAAATTTAATTGATTGATGTATACAATGTGAAAGAATGAGAGAGGAGATAGGGAAGAGAAAAAAATGTTGATTGATTTATTAATAAATAAAAAAAAGGAGAGAGGAGAGAAAAAAATAATTTTGAAAAAATAATTTGTTAACCAAACATGTTTTTTTGATTTCTTGATCCAAATATTAATTTAAAAATTAAACCAAACACTACCTTCAATTTAGGATATAACGGTGCATATAAATTGCTATTGAGAGTATTTTTTAGATGAAAAAAAAGAAGGTAACAAGCATACTAACGTATTAACTTTATATAATAATATATATATAATGCCACTTTTTACATTTTTTTGTTTATGATTATTTACATGTATTTATGTATGCATTTGCAGATAATTAATGCGTTTTATGTTGTAGATTTTCATGCATGTGTTTTCCAACTTTCTTTGCAAATATTTGTTAATAAGAATATGAATATTTACACCAATAATATTATAGTCAATCTATTTATTTATTATTTTTTAAAAGCACTTAACCTAGATGCATCTATAAAAAATTATTTTTGGAGAAATCTAAAAACAAATCAATACACACAATTAAAAAATATATATACTAAATTTTTGTATTTTTTATATTCAAATATTTTACTTTTTTAAGTATGTCTAGGCTATGTAAGTAAATTTTTTTGATTAAAATATTAAAAAAATTCACTATAGACACAAAAACACGGCGAGCTCAAAAACTGTATTTTAAAACTCAAAATCGAATAGAGGGATTTTTGGAGGAGGTGTTTGTCTGAAAGGAAATCAGTAAATTTAAGAATTCAAAAATGTTTTATAAAAAATTATGTGTCATTTAAGTGATTTTTAAGTGTGAATCTATTGGAATAATATATCACATTTCTTATTTGTTGAACTTATTAATTAAGTTTTCATCTAGAAGTGGAAAGTATACGCTCAAAAAGCATGTATTAAAAATTTGAGTCACAATTGTTTGTTATTTCTATCAATTTGAGTCATAACAGAGAGCAAATACATCATGAAGAGGGAAAAAAAAAAAACAAATTTGATTAGAAAAAAAATAAAAAAAAAATACCAAGATTTTACTATTGTAGGCCACATCAATTTATAAAAATTTAAAAATAAAAATAAAAAATCAAATTTATTTACAAAGTTAAAATTTGAGTTGTGCATAGAAGAAAGAGGGAAGAGAAGCAAAGTAGACCAAAAAAAAGAAAAAAAAAAAAAAGAAAAAAAAAAGACAAAAACATAACCAATAACAAAAGCAATAAATTACATATATGCATTGCCTTGCAAGTCTTGCAAAATCTTAAAATTCCATACCACATTATATCTAACTTATCCCAAAAGCAATGAGAGTTTAGCCTCTGTCTTTTACTTGGCGTGTTTCCAACTTCAATGAATATAAACCCTAATTAATGGGAGAGAATTCTTCTCAGTACTTTCTTTATTTAACAGTTTATCTACAAATCATAATTAGTGATAATGATTAATTGTTGAATTGTAATTTTTTTAATTAATTATTAGACGATGATTTTATGAAAAAAGTATTGGAGAGAATCCAGATCCCTAATCAACACGCTAGCTTGTTATTTATGAGTTTTTGCACTTTTAAGTGGGTTGGAGAATAACAATAATCTTGAAGAAAAATAAAAATGTAATTTAAATTTTCATGATTCTAATATTTGAAATGAGATAGAAATAGAATAGAATTTCATCAATAATTACAATCTCAAACTGAGTAGGAATTTGACTCCCACCCTCTCTTACGGTAATTTCACATTCTTAAAAAAAAATATGGACTATTTAAGAGTGTTAAAAAAAAAAGGTTAATTATGTCCAAAATTTTTAAATTTTTACTGAAATCCTATTTCTAGTAATGTGATTCCTAATAGTGTGATTTATATTTCATACATTTGATTCTTGACATCCATCTTTGTGTAATTCTTATCCTTTTTATTTAATTTGAGATATTTTTTTTTAGATTTGTCGTATGGTTTTAGCAATAATGTTATTTATCATATTTTATTTGGGTATGGAAAAATTGAACTTTTTACAGAACAGTCCTATCACAACCTCATGCTCAAATAAACCATCTACCCTGGGCCTGTGGCCCACTATTTCTTCCATTTTGATAATTCTTTTTGTTCAACGTGTCCACCGATCCGTATCTCTATTTGGTGACAAGGCAAACTCTTAAAAATGAACACACTGAGGGTTATTTTTGAAAAATGGTTATAATTAATTTTTTGATAAAAAAACTGTTTATAAATAATTTTTTTGTGAGAGAGGAAGTGAATTATAATCTGATAAGTGAATTATAACCCACTTCTCAAAATAGGCCTGAATCTTATCATGATTAATAACAAATCCCAACTCAAAAAGTGAATAGTATCAAATGGTTTAGATTATGTCGTAATTTAGTTTAGAAGTTTAATTATTTTTTATTACATAATAAAGACACTATTCTAATACATTAACATCTCCATTTTAAAAAATCCAACCCTAGGTATCCTCACTCTTTTTCTACATTTTAGGGGTAGTGGTGGTGCTTCCAACTTTTTTTTCCCTTTCGTTTCTTCTTTGTTCTTTTCTTTTTTTTCTTTTTCATCACCGTGATATCGTTCCTTTCGTCTCCATCATTGCCTTGCCATCAAGATTCGATGCCGCTAAATGTGTTTTTATATTATAGGAGACTATCTCAAATCTAAAATGTTTTATTTTGAAATATAAATGTGACGATTAAAGTATCACAGTTATTGATTGTGATGATGAATGAATTGTGAAAATAGTTTGGTAATATTTCTTTAGTGGTGATTGCTTTACTTTTTCTTTCATTTTTTGTGTTGCAATAATATGTCAGTGTGAAGAGATTTCTTCATTTTATAGAGGTTTTCTTCTCACTGTATGGATGTTTATTTTTTTTCTTGTGTGAAAACTAGAATCCTCCTTGTATAGATGTTCTCTTTAGCTTTTTTAAAATCTATTTTATATTTTAATTTATTTTATTAAATGATTTATTATTGAGTGTACACTATATTAATAATGGTGCTTTCTTATAAAAAAATTATCTTGATTTCAAAACGTAGATAAGGTCACAATAATCATTATAATTTAAAATTAACTATTTATAATTATTACATTAATTCATCATGACATCGACATCTCCAAATATGGTTAGCTGACCCAGGAATCAATCATCTAACTTTGTTTATATCAAAAGTAAACAAACAATAAAAAAATAAAATTAAATAAAAAGATTAAGAAAAAAATAAACAAGCCCTTGATATAAATAAGACTTGGAGCAGAGCAATATACCCAAATCAAAAGAACTCAACATGGGTAGGTTCCCACATTTCTTCTCTCTCCTACCCATTTTCTCTCTTACAGTCATCTTCCTCAGCACCACAATAGCACCACCACAGCCCACGGCGGCGCTTCCACTCTCCACCGATTCGCGGTGGATCGTGGACGAAACAGGGCGGCGCGTGAAACTCTCATGTGTGAATTGGGCTTCTCATCTCGATGCTGTGGTGGCAGAGGGACTTAGCAAACAACCGATTGATTCAATCTCAAAGAAGATTGTGTCAATGGGATTCAACTGTGTTAGGCTCACTTGGCCTCTTTTCTTGGCAACCAATGATTCGTTGGCTAACACAACTGTTAGACAGTCTTTTAGGAACCTTGGTTTGATTGAATCGATTGCTGGTTTTCAAGTCAACAACCCTTCTATCATTGATCACAGCCTTATCAGTGCTTTCCAGGTAATTTTCTTTTCTGGGAAAATTGTATATACATGGTGGTATACTTGAAAAGGGAATCAAAAGAGAGAGAGAGCATGAAAGAAGATTTTTTGTTTTGATTGGATTATTGCTTGTTTGATCATGACATTGACACCCACTATTTAGAGCAAGGATCCTCGGCCGCCCTTTTCGGTGACCGTCCCAGCAGCCCCTCAAAACGACGTTATTTTGGGGTTTTTTTTCTCTTTTTTTTCTTTTTTTTTTTCTTTTCTTCTTCCTTATTCAAACAGAACCAGAGGGGAAGAAGAGAGAGAGGGGGAGGGAAGGGGAAGAAGAGAGAGAGAAAGGGAGAAGAAGAGAGAGTCGCCGGTGGGCCATAACCAAGGAGGAGGAGGAGGCGGAGGCGGAGGAGGCAGCGATCTTGCGGCAGTCTTCTTGACGAGCTGTACCGGGCGACGATCGGACGGCTGACGGCCCGTGATGGAGGCGACGAGTCATGACTCCTCCCCCTCCTTCCTCTTCTCCTCCTCCCCTCCTCTCTGGTTTCGAAGAGAGAGAAAGCAAGAACGGAAAAAAAAAAAAAAACACCCCAAAATGACGTCATTTTGGGGAGCTGCCGGGTAGGGCGGCCGATGATCCAAATTCCCACTATTTATGGCTGAGAGAGAGTGATCATAAAAGCTGTCTCCCACGGTTGAATGAGAAAAGTTAGGGGTCATGAAAAAATTTTCATGAAAATGATCATGAAAGATTTATGACTCTTGGATTATTTTGATTAGTGTGTGATGCTTCATTTTAAGTGTAATCGAAGAGTCATAAATATTTTATGATCATTTTTATGAAAATTTTTTCATGACACCTAGTATTGCTGCAGTTGAATCACTAGTGTAGTGTTGATTAGTAACGATTACGATTTTGGTTTATATTTATAAAAATTTTATAAATTGATTTTTTGTTTATTTTTTTGAAAAACATAAACTATAAACGTGTTTAATTTGAATAAAATGTTTTAAAAAATTTAAAAACATATTTGTTCAGGCCTTAAATATTTATATTTATTTTTTATTATTTATGACAATGGAATCATACACATTATTATAATTAGAAAAAAAAATTAATTGAAAAAACAATTATTTAAAAAAATTGATTGAAAAAAAAAAATTTGTTAGTCAAATTTTTCTGTTTAAAAACTAACGTAAACTCATTTTTTGAGTTTACGTTTTTTCTTGAAATTTACAAACTGATAAAACCATTTATAAATAAAAAAATTATCAAACAAGTTTTATTAAAATTTTTAAAATTTTGTAAATATAAACTGAAAATTGAAAACTAAAAACGAAAACCAAACAAGTATTAGTTATTGCTAGATTTTAATTTTTAACAATAGATAATGATTTAAAGCTATGTTTGGTTTTGGTTTTCTGGTTAAAAAAGCATAAAATATAAAATTGATTACATAAGTCAATAAGATAAAATGTCACATCTAAATCATAATCTTTATACTTTTTCTTTCACAAAAATCAAAAAAGCCAAAAATAAAAACTAAGCGAGATTAAAAAAGTCAAGCTAAAATAATTATAAAAAATGAAAAAATCAAGCTATTTTAGTTCTTTCCAAACGAAGAAGTGTCATATTTTGGTAATATATTATTTCTTCATTTTTTTAATATAAATATCAAATTGAAAAGCTATATGTCGGTCCCACCATGATAAATGTAGAATTTAGGGTTGGGCAAATATCTATATGATTTGTAAAAATTAAATCGCTTGAATCAATCCGTCATACAAAATGGACAATTTTAATTGTCTGAGCATGTGGATGTGTATAGATTTTTCGTAATATGTTTAAATTTAAACGGATAATAGATAAGAGATCACTCGATCGATCAATCCTCTTAAGAAAATGATATTATACTTTTATAATTTATGCATTAAAAATAAGATATTTCATTTAGTAATTATATTTACTATTTATGAAATATAAAAGTTGTACCTTTATTTTTGTTATAAAAAATGGAGACTAAAAAATTTTGGGCTCAAAATAATAAAGAATTATTGAAAAATAGTTCAAAAAAAAAGCTTTAAACAATAAACCGCCAAACCGCCAAAAAAAATGATGTTATACTTTTATAATTTGTGCATTAAAAATAAGATATTTTATTTAGTATTTATATTTGTTATTTATGAAATATAAAAGTTTCACCTTTATTTTTGTTATAAAAAATGAAGAATAAAAATTTTTGGACTCAAAATAGTAAAGAATTATATTGAAAATAGTTTGAAAACAAACCTTAAACAATAAAGCTCAAACTGGTAAACCGATCTACATTCACATGGCACGCTCAATTCACATCTGTTAAGTAAACGAACGAATGCGAATTGATTTTTTCAATCCGCTTAAATTGCCAGGGAGAGAAAAAAATTGAAATGCCTGTTGTATTTTAGTAATAAATAAGAAATTACAAAATAAACTTTGGTTATTTATGTCTGTGAGCTACCTAGTACAGTGACTCAATATTATCGCCCATTGTAAAGATTTCACTATTTTACTGCTTATTATGAGTAATATATAGCTACACTATAAAATATTCTGACTCTTTAATATTCTGAGTGTTAGTTTGTGTTTGATTAAAAAATTTATAAACAGATTTGAAAAGGAAAAAAAAATGTATAAAATTAAATACAGTATAAATATATTTTATTTAAATTTTAATTACTTTTTTTTTTTTTAATTTCTTTTTAAATTTTCTAACCAAACACTGTCTTAAAGTCCAGCTTTGTTGAGACTTTTGGACATTAACCTTCTTGTTGGATCTTGGACGTGGATAAATGATGTAATTGATTGGATAATTATTTGAAAGGACCAAAAGTTTTTAATTTTTTTATTTTAAAAAACTTATAATGGATGACCTTGGTTTGACGTTTGAAACCCCAACCCCCCCCCCCCCCCCCCCCCCCCCCTTCAAAAAAAAAAAAAAAAAAAAAAACCACCCTCGGCCTTGACAATAATGATGGTGGGTGATGACAATGACATACAACGAGCTTATGTATAATATTCTTCCACGCTACTTGAAATTATAATGTTAAATGCTCCCATATGCACCGTATATAATTCTATATAAAATAATATAAATTTTTATACTTTACATAAATAATATTATAAAAATATGTAAATTAAATATAAATTCACATAATCACAAAATTTTTAATAAATTTATAATAATTTATATTTAATTTACATAAATATGCATTGCATACCGAAAAAATTTCCTTGTATATATAATATATTATGAATAATTTAAAGGCAAAATTTTATTTTATTCTTTTGTAGTTTGAGGTCGAGTATCTTGTTTTTACAGTTTGAATATAATTAGAAAGTTTCCTATGTAATTTTAAATTAAAATGTTACGATTAGGTCTTTTAATCCAAACTAATGAAATATATATCCCACAGTATTTTTTAGGATGAATTTAATTTTTTGAAAAAATAAAGTAAAATTAATATAATAAAAATTAAATTAATATGTTAATTAAAATATAAAACAGTTAAGAAATTTATTGCAAAAAATGACGTGGCCCGAATTTAGAGTTTGTACAATATGGATGCATGCTTAAAATAAATCTCAAGTGCATAATATTTTTTAGTGAAAAGAAGTGGACTAAACCAACTATAAAAATCTAGAAAAACGGTAAAGAAATTTATCGCAAAAAATGATTATACAGCAAGATCCATACATAAAATGAATTTCAAATGTATAATATTTTCTTTTCAAGATATGTTTTTGAATAAATTTTCTAAATCGTTAGCATTGATGTATATGTGAAAAGAAGGAGACCAAACAAACAACCATCTTATAATTTTGGATAAATTATAAATATACATTTTTAGATTTACTTAAAATATAAATTATCTCATTTGTTTTTGAAAATTATAAATATTTTATTTTGAGAATTTGTCATTTAACAAAAAATGAAATTTATAACTATTCTCTTATATAATAATGAAATTATTAGAACTATTAATTAAAATATATTATTGACATCCTAATAAAAAGTAATTAAAAATTTTAAGAGACATTATGTACCTTTCAAAACTACAAAGAGACAAATCAATATTTTTAGGCAAATTTGAGAAAGTGTAATTATAATTAACTCTTTAACTTTGTGCAATATATTTGATTGAGGAGTGTTTGGATTGTTGAATTTCTCAGGCAGTGGTATCAAGCCTTGGGGATAACAATGTAATGGTGATATTGGACAATCACATCAGCAAGCCTGGTTGGTGTTGCAGCAAATTCGACGGCAGTGGATTCTTTGGAGACCAGTACTTCAATCCTGACCTTTGGATTAAAGGCCTAACCATGATGGCCTCTTTGTTTAAGGGCACTCCCAATGTTGTTGGGATGAGCTTGAGGAATGAACTTCGCGGCCCCAAAGAAAATGTCAATGATTGGTACAGGTAATAAATAGTAAATTACAAATACACTCACTCACTCAGTGTTTAAAAAATAGATTTCTCATAGATTTTTTAAAATTACATTTTATTTTTTTAAGGGTAAATTACACTAACGGTCCCTATAGTTTAGAGCTTGTGTCACTTTGGTCCTGACTTTTTAATTGTGACACATTTGACCCTGAATTTTGAACCTTGTTTAAAAAAAAGACAATTGAAGATACTATTGCTTTATTTCAAAGGCAAAATAGTCAATTTGATCAAATATAAACTAATTTGACAAAAATAAATGTCAAAAAAATATTTTTGAATTTTTGAAAATTATTTCTACCCACTAAAAATAAAATTATGTAAACTTGATAAATCTTTTAGACATTTATTTATTTATTTATTTTACCAAATTTATTTTTATTATATGTTTGGATGATGGGTGGTTATTTTTATTTTTATTTTCATTAAATTAATTTTTATTTTTCTAAAAGCCAAATATGGAGACAATTTTGATATTATTATTAAACCAATCCATTAAATCAAAACATCCAAAACTAAAAACATTTCATATATCAATTACACATCACATCCTAACAAGCACCCATTACATGATCATCATCCAAATACATATTGAAAATTAATTTAGTAAAAAAAATGTTTAAAAGATTTATCAATTTTACATAATTTTATCTTTAGTGGGTAGAAATAATTTTTAAAAAATAAAAACTTTTTTTTTTACATTTATTTTTGTCAAATTAGTTTATATTTTATCAAATTAATTATTTTGTCCTTGAAATTAAGTAATGGTATATTCAATTGTCCTGATTTAGAACAAAATTCAAAATTCAGGATCAAATGTGTCACAATTGAAAAGTCAGGACCAAAGTGACAGGAGCTCCAAACTATAGGGACTGTTAGTGTAATTCGCCCTTTTTTTTAAATTTCTAATCGCATATGAGAAATTGTCTTTTTTATTAATAAATCATAAAATTTATTAATAATTTTTAATTATATCATGAATATATTTTAATTAATAATTAATATAATTTTATTGTATTATAGAAGAGTAGTTATGAATTTTATTTTTTTATTAATTTTGTTAAATAAAAAATTTTTAAAAAAAATATTTATAATTTTTAAAATTACAGGAAACAAATTGTATTTTAAATAAATTTCAGAGGGTGTATTTGTAATTTATCCTAAATAAGAATATTCTATTACTCCAAAAAAAGGCAAAATTACATTTAAAAAAAAAAAGAAAAAAATTTAGGGTTTGAACCTTACAAAGTTTGAATAACTACTTTCATTAAAATAAATTTTGAATTTTTAGTTTTGTCAATTTAAATCTTAATCTTTTAATTTATTTTCAATCTAACTATTTTTGTCAAGTCGATAAAAAAGAATATTTTACTCATAAACTTAATGTAGGTATATATAAAATATTTAAAATATCATTTTCGTTGAGCTTAATGACTAAATTACTATTTTTTTCATAGATTTTACTTAATGAAAATAGACAACTAATTTAGATTGAAAACAAATAAAAAAATTAGGGTTTAATTTGGCAAAATTTAAAAATAAATGTTTATTTTGTTATAGGGTCAAATCCTTAATTTATTATTATTATTATTATTATTATTATTATTATTATTTGTAATTTCTCAAAAAAAATTCAAAAAATTATTAACTAGTTTCCAAGTATCATATGACAATTATCTATGTGGTGTTCTAGGAAAATAAAGAACGACGAAATACAATTGGATTCTCAATTACTTAACAGTCAACATTATCAGATTGTGAATTTTTTCCCTACGTCATTGGCATAGAGCACTACGTGGACAATGCCATACCTGAAAACTCTATCAATTGAACCAAAAAGTACTTGTTACCGAATGAATCATCAACACTGCGTACTCAAAAAATATCTAAAAATAGTTGAGAATTTAAAATGGATTGATTATATTAATTCTAGGTGCAACGTTTAAATAAAGTTAAAATTTATATTATAAATTAAAATTTTAAATAATTTTTTGAATATTATGAATTTTGAAATTATTTTTACTTCTCGATCTACGCAATAAAGAAGTATGTATGTAAAACCTATGGTTATTTTTGGGATATGATAATTTAGTTCCGATTCGTAGCTCGAAAGAGTATGGCTCGAGAGTGGCTCGACACCAAAACCACGTCATTTTGGTGTTTTTTGTTTCAGCACCGGTACAGAGCCCGAATCACTTCTGGCTCGAATGGCTTTTTTTTTTCTTTTTTTTTTTTCAAAACTCAAAGGAGAGAAGAACGGTGGAGGAAGAAAATGAAGAAAGAAGAAGAAAAGAAACAGAGGAGGAAGAAGAGAGCTTGGGAACACAGATCTTGATAAATAATTCCTAATTTTTTTTTCTGATTTTTTTTTTTTTGTTCTTGATGTCAAAGAATCTGCAGATTTTTTTTTGCTCTTGATGTTGATCAACAACATGAACATCTTCATCAACATCCATTTTGATGATGATCTTGATTTTTTTTGTTCTTGATGTCAAAGAATCTGCAGATTTTTTTTTTTTTGTTCTTGATGTTGATCAACAACATGAACATCTTCATCAACAACATGAACATCTTCATCAAAATCATGAACATCTTCATCAACAACATGAACATCTTCATCAAAATCTGCAGAAAAAAAAAAAAAAAAAAAAACATCAAAACGAATTTGAGTCAGATCTGAACATGATGTTGATGAAAAAAATCTGCAGAAAAAAAAATCTGAACATGTTCATCAACATCCATTCCGGCTCTCTCTGTTCCCTCTCCCTCTTTCTTCTCTTCCACCCATCCACCCACCTCTGCCTTCCCCTTCTCTTCTTCTCTCTTCCTCTGTCTCCTGCTGTCTGTTTCATTGAGAGAAAACAGAGGGAAAAGAGAAAGGAAAATGTTTGAGGCAAAAAGAAAATTTCGAGCCACATTCGAGCCAAGCATTTCGGGCCCTCAAACATTATTGTTTTTGTTTTGTTTTTTGTTTTTTTTCCCTTTCTTCGCGTTTTTTTGAAGATGAAGAAGAGGAAGAAGAAGAAGAAGGAGCTAGGTCTGCTGTGCTGCTGGGTTCATCAACAAATTTTCAACATCAACAAAATTTTTTCTGAACAAATTTTTTTTTGTTCATCAACATCAACAAGATCTGGGTCTGCAGATCCAGATCAACATCATCAACATCTTCATTAACAATTTTTTTTTTTTTTCCCCTTCATCTTTAGATTTTGAACATCATCATCATCTTCATTAACAAAAAAAAAAAAAAAAAAATTTCCTTTCATCCTCAAATCCAGATCTACTGGAAAGGGGACCGCCATCACTAACCGATCACTGCCATCACCGCCGATCTTCCTTCTCCTCTTCTCTCTTCCTCTTCTCTTCTCTCTTCTCTCTCTCTCTCTCTCTCTCCCCTCGTCTCTTCCTTCTGTATTTGAACGCACCGAGAAAAAAAGAAAAGGAAACAAAAAATATATATATATATACCCAACACAACGTCGTTTTGGGTATTCGGGCCAATTTCGAGCAACGGATCATTTTTCATAGTAATTTTGTGTGAGAAATAGTAAAATGTATTTGGTGATGCATAGTATTCGTTACATTATTATTTTTTGTCTTTTTTCATTAATTGTTCATGAATTTTGTTCAAGGGTTAATTACATCAAGACCCCTTCCTTCCACTATTTGTTAATATCATTTTGGCCCCACAATTATAAATCCATGCATTTTGACTCTCTAATTATAAAATTGTATCACTTTCACTTTTTTAGACCATATTTAAAAGGGGTGTATTAGTACGGTGTTCATAATTGAGGAGGCTAATATGTACAGATTTATAAATGAAAAGGTTAACAATTGAGGGAGTCTGGGTGTAATTAACTCTTTTGTTTAAACTCATTACTAATGGGCTTGGTCTAAACTATACTGAGGTTTTGTTTAGCATGTGCTAAAATAGCATGCTATCTTAGCACATTATCATATTTGGGTCACAATCATCTTATTTGGGTTATATTACTTCTCTACCACATCATTTCAAACCTAACTCATATTTTATGTTTTTAAATAAAAAGTCAAAAAATATACTAATCTAATACTTTCCAAACAACTCCCGAATGTACCTTGGGCTGACTTTGACTTAGCATCACAAATGATGTTGTGGCCTTAGGCCTAAAGTTGAAATTGGTCCCCAACAAGTTAGTTTAGTTCACTATAACAATCACAATATTATGGTAGTACAAAAAATAATCTTGATTATACACAATGGATTCGTTTGGAATATAGGTTGACTTTTTAGTTTTTCGATTTTTTAACTATTTTAGCCTGAGGCTAAAAAGTTTCGTTTAAGATGAACTTTTTAATTTTTTTGACTTTTGTGAAAGAAAAAAATGAAATGACTATAGTTTTGATGTGACATTTTATCTTATTGACTTTTTAGTCTATTTTGTCTTTTTATGACTATTTTAGTCCCGTAACTTTATGCCAAACGAATGTGATGCTTAATTTAGGTACATGCAGAAGGAGCGAAGTGGTTCATGCAAGAAACCGATGTTCTCATCATTCTCTCTGGATTGAGTTTCGACAAAGATTTATCCTTCCTCCTCAACCGCCCAATGAACCTAACGTTCACCTAAAGCTAGTATTTGAGGTGCATTGGTATGGGTTTTCGATGGTCGGCATGGAAAACGGGCAACCCAAACCAGTTTGTGGGCAAGTCGTAGATCAAATGATGAGGAAGGCGGGGTTTGTGTTGGACCAAGGGTACCCTTGTTTATGAGTGAATTTGGGGTGGACCTAAGGGGTACAAATGACAACGACAATAGATACCTAAATTGTTTCCTGGGTGTGGCTGCCGAACTTGACTTGGATTGGGCTTTGTGGACACTTGCTGGGAGTTATTATTTGAGAGAAGGGGTGATTGGGTTAGAGGAGTTTTATGGGGTGTTCAATTGGAATTGGTGTGAGGCTAGGAATTCAAGCTTCTTGGAAAGGATCTCTGCCATTCAATCACCCTTTCAAGGTATTGAATTCATAAAATTCAATTTTATGCCTTTTTTTTTTTTTGAAAATTATTCAATATTCACTATCGTAATACGTCGACCTAACTTAATTCACTTTTATCAGTTGGATGGGAGACAAGGTCATCTCATTTGTCTCTTATCTCGTTGGTCCTCCAGCACTTTTTTCATCTAGCCATCATCATCCATCAATTGATCTAAAGGTCACAATTCAATTTTACAACTAGTCATTACCATAGCTTATCCAAATATCACAATTTAATTTAACAGCGAGTCATTATACTAGACTTGGCCTTTGAATCAATTGTTAAATAATGATTGAATAAAAAAATTGTTAGACAGAATCCCTTTCCCTACATTCATGACTAGTACTCTTATTAATTTGAACGTGTCATATTAACCTATTGAGTTGATATTTCTGAAGTACTTCAAAAGACAATAAATTTTGTACTAGGAAGACAAAATATAAGAAAAGACAAAATACGAACATAATCGAATGGACAAGGATAAATGGAGATAATGCCCCTCCCAAAAAGTTTTGAAAATCTACATATTATAGTAGTATTAATTAAGAATATTTTCAAATTATAGAATTTAGGCCTGAGTATATATATATATATATATTTTTAAAAAAAAACTTGACGGTTACAATTTTATTTGGAAAATATTAGAATATTAGTGGTACCGATGAATTTTTAGTTTTCACATCTATATTCTCCCCAAGTTGGAATTATGCATCCAGTCTAAACATATACCAATTTTAGTTTGAGAGTTCAATCTTAACTTGTATGCCTATAAAGTTTTGATGTGTGCCTTAAAAACACGCGTTAACAATCATCTATATGTAAATGGTTTTGTTTATGCTTTGTTTGGCATGCAGGGCCAGCCCAACAAGGAGCCAAACAACACAAAGTAATCTTCCACCCACTAACAGGTCAGTGTATCCACAGAAAATCACTATTGGAGCCACTGAAGCTAGGTCCATGCACAGACTCTGAGGCTTGGTCCTACAACACACAACAAAAGACACTAACCATAAAAGGAACCTATTTTTGCTTACAAGCAGCTGGGCTAAACAAACCAGCAAAACTTGGTGTGATTTGCAGTGACTCAACTTCAAAATGGGAGCTCATCTCAGACTCTAAAATGCACCTCTCATCCAAGCTCACCACCGATGGCGCCGCCGTTTGCTTGGATGTGGACCCCAGTAGCAATATTATCATCACGAATAATTGTAAATGCTTAAATAGGGATAATATGTGCGACCCGGGAAGTCAGTGGTTCAAAATTGTTAATAGTACTAGAAGTTCGAGTGTGACCACACTTTTCTTTGGATTCAACTCGGTGTTCGATTTCTTGAGAAACAACATGCTTGGGAGTTTGGTGGATTCAGCATGAGAAAGAGAAGATAGTGATGTATTTAGACATTGAAGAAATTTGTGAAAAGAACAGTACGCACAAGAAATCATTTATTGAAGAAGTTTAATCAAGTTTCATATTGTTGAAGCAATAAATCATGGGCAAATTACGTCAATAGTCCCTATATTTTGATTTTTGTGTCCTTTTAGTTCTTAAAATTCTAGTTGGCTTGATTCTGACTATGAATTTATAATATTGTCTCAATTTTGTCTAATTGATTACAATTGTTAGCATTTTTTTTTATAGAAAATACGAAAATAAGTTGCATGTGTCATACTTTTAGGTGGCAAAATTAACGATTTTATCAATTAGATCAAATTGACACGAAATCTAAAATTAAAGGTCAAAATTAAAATAATTAAAAGTATAGGAATCAAAATGACTTAAGAGACAAAACATAGAGACTATCGATGTAATTTTCCCATAAATCATTTTATTGGAGTATTTTTTAACTCTTCTCATATTTGCTTCACAATCTTTTCATTAAGTTACTCAAATATGACTGCATTTTTAGCTTGTTAAAAAAATATTTAAGAAACAAATCAATCTTTTATATATTTTAAAGGGTAAATTACAGTGGTAATCCCTGTACTTTACATTTTTTCATTTTGGTCCCTATTGTTTTAATTTACTCCATTTTACCCCTTGATTTTACGAATTGTATTATATTAGTTCAATAAATAACGGCGATTAAGTTTGATGGACGGGAAATCAAATGATGTTTCAATTTGGTCCCTGTAATGTGTCAATTTGGTCACTGTTGTTTTGATTTTCATATAAACTATAGGGACCAAATTGACACATCTTATAAACTACTGGAACCAAATTGAAACATCATTTGATTTTTTGTCCATCAAACTTAACCACCATTATTTATTGGACTAATATGACACAATCCGTAAAATTAAAGGACAAAATTGATCAAATTAAAACAAAGGGGACCAAAATGAAAAAATCGAGTAAACTACAGGAACCATTTACATAATTTATCCTATTTTAAAAGTTGTTAAATTTTCAAACTAAATTTGAACTACTCTTATTTGGCTAAACTCACTTTTATGCACTATAAAAAATCAAATTACTAAAGTTTGGCTCGTTAAAACTCCTTTGAGATTGCCTCGAAAGATAAATAAAGCAAACTTAAATAAATCACTACAACATTTTCTTAGTTTAGTGACATTTGAAAGTGCCACAAAACTATTGATTTAATGACATTTTTTAGTCTTGTGGCATTTTGAACAAGTGTCATTTGTATCCGTGCCACGGTAGATACTTGCAAGTGCCACTACACCATCATGGCTAAAAACTTTCAATGACATTTTGATGTCATGGTAGATATTATTTGTGGCACTATCAAGCGCCATTAAAAAAAGAGTTAGTGACATTTGTAAGTATCATTACACCATCAAGACTAAAACCTTTCAGTGACACTTTAATGACATGGTAGGCACTATTCGTGACGATAATTCGTTGTAGAACAATTTGATCCGCTCTTGCGGAGACTTGAACCACCAACCTCCCGCACCATAAACTTTATACACCATACTCTTCCCACTACACCTCTATAGCACCACATGATTATATATGTAACATATATTATTTATATAGTACATATATCCATATTAATATAAAAGTATATGTATAAACATAATTATTTTATTGAACATAATTTATGTAAAATAAATTGTTTACCAGCAAAATAAAAAAAGACCACTTTTGGCTACTAATTATTTTTTAGTTGTTAAAAAACTTAACTTTTGTCAACCAAAATCAGATTTGGTCACCGAAGATGCACTTTCAGCTACCAAAATTTTGGTCGCCAAAAAATTTAATTCCCGCCTTAGGATTTTAGTTCTCCCGCACTAAAAATGACCACTTTTGGCGACAAAACTTATTTTTTAGTCGCCAATTGTAGACTTTTGACTACTAAAATTTTTTTAGTCGGTAAAACCCATATAATCAGCGACCAAACTTATTTTTAGTCGCAAATTGTAGACTTTTGGCTACTAAATTTTTTTAGTCATCAAAAAGTTTTACTTTGGGCTATTAAAAATTTTTTTGTCACTAAAACCCATATAATCAGTGACCAAACTTAGTTTTAGTCACCAATTGTAGACTTTTGACTACTAATGTTGTTTTGATCGTTGAAAGCTATACTTTCAGCAACCAAATTTTTTTTGGTCAGGAAATTTAGTCGCCGAATGTACTTTTTCATGTAGTGTCTATTGAGTTTAATTTATTTATTTTTAATCATTTACTGCATTTTAAAAATTTAGAAAATATATTGGCATTTTTTTTTTTTTCAAAAATGCCATTGGCCCTGTTTGGTAGAGCTATAGGAAAGTGCTTATAGCTTATGCTTAAACAGCTTATAGCTTATAACTATGAACATAAGCTGATTTCTGACTTATAAATTAAGAATCTTCTGCCCCACTCAAAGAATAAGCTGATTTCTGACTTCCAAAAAGTTATAAGGTATAAACTATAAGCTAAACCAAACACATCAAAATAGGTTAAATTAAGCTGAAAGCTGAAATAAGCAGCTTTTAAGCTGCACCAAACAGGCACATTATAAGCTTGGAAAGTTTTTAGCTTAATGGCATTTCTCAAAATGCTATAAAATATTTGTTTATGACACTTTTCACCTAAGTGCCATAAAAAGTAATTTGCACCTACCTAGTGTCCTAACATTTTTTAAAAAATGTCATTGTTACTAAAGTTTAGTGGCATCTGTTGATAAATGTCACGAACATAATTTTTTGTGTCATTATTTTATAGAATGCCATAAAATTAATGTGATATTTCTTTATTGAAATGCCACTAGAGCCTTATATGTTTGTGGTTCCACTACAAGAAAACACACCTTTGGCGACTAAATTTTTAGTCGCCAAAGGTCCATTTTTAGTAGCCAAAAGTCGTTGTTTAACCTTCCCCGACTAATTTTTTTGGTCGCCGGTTTTGTCGCCAATAAACGGTCGCAGAAGGTTTTGGCGACTAATTTGTCTTTTAGTCGGCAAAAGGCAGGTGTTTAGCGACTAAAGGTTTGGTCGCCAATACTCAATTCCATTTTTGGAAATTATATTTTAGTCGCCAATAGTTAAATTTTTTTTTATTATTTATACAATTGCCACTCTTTTGGCGACCAAAATATTTTGTCGCCAAAAGCATTTGTCAAAAAAAAAAAAAAAAAAAAACCAACTGTGTTGCCTCAGGAGCTCCCAGGGGGTTTCGAACCTGCGACCTCCACCTTCCAAACCTTAACACAACACGCCAGCCCACTATGCCACTCAACCATTACATGAATATACTTGCAACTTGTATTATTTATATATTACTTTCATAGTATTAATACAAAACTATATATTTAAATATAATTATATATATTAATATAATTTATGTAAAAAATAAATGATTTACTAAAAAAAATTATAGGCCACTTTTGGCGGCTAAAATAAATTTTTAGTCGCCAATTTACTAATTTTCGGCTACTAATTATTTGTTTGTCGCTAATTAGTAGCCAAAAACAGCCACTTTTGGCGACTAAAGTCAGGTTTAGTCGGCAAAACCCCTCCTTTTAGCTACTATTTTTTTTTTAGTAGCCAAAAACAGCACTTTTGGCGACTAAAGTCAGGTTTAGTCGGCAAAACCCCGCCTTTTAGCTACTACTTTTTTTTTAGTAGCCAAAAACAGCACTTTTGGCGACTAAAGTCAGGTTTAGTCGGCAAAACCCCGGCTTTTAGCTACTACTTTTTTTTTAGTAGCCAAAAACAGCACTTTTGGCGACTAAAGTCAGGTTTAGTCGGCAAAACCCCTCCTTTTAGTTACTAATTTTTTTTAGTAGCCAAAAATCTGCACTTTTGGCGACTAAATTGAATTTTAGTCGCCAAAACCCCTACTTTTGGCTACGAAATTGATTTTAGTCGCCAATAACTATGCATTTGGCTACTAAACTGTTTTAGTCACCAAAAGTGTTCACTTTTGGCGACTAATTCCATTTTAGTCGCCGATTGTCGTACTTTCAGCGACGAAAATTCATTTTTTAGTCGCCAAAGCTGGATTTTCTTGTAGTGTTCTGTGGCATTTTTCTAAAACATTTAATGTCAATTTTTATTTTTGTGGCATTTTCTAAAAACATGTCACTAGTGTAGTGTCACTAAAGTGTAAATTTGTTGTAGTGACATTTTTGTTGTAGTGAAGTGACACTTTTTTTAATTGAAATGCCACTAAAGTCTTGTATGTTTGTGGCTCTATGACATTTTTCTAAAAAATGCCACCAAATATTCTTTTTGTGACATTTTTTAAGAACATACCACTAGTATAGTGTCATTAAAATATATTTTTGTTGTAGTGAATTTTAGGACAAATTTCGTTTTATTCCCTTGTAATTTGGGCCATGTGCGATTTATTCCCATAACGTTTAGAAATTATTACATAATTCCCATGTGACTTGTAAATTAAAATGCTTACTAACTTCTGTTAAACTTACTACTCTACTTGACTATGCAAACATACTCTTAGAGCATCTTCAACCTGGATGCCAAATCCTACATGGCACACCAACAAATCAAATGTGACCTTAAATTTTCGTTCCATCCATATGTCAACATGACATGCTCCTTAGCTCATGTCAAATTTTTAATTATAGTATTTTTTTTAAATAAAATAATATTTTCATTTATCTTTTAATTATAAAATAATAAAATTTGGCATACAGGTTGAAGTGTTTTAAGAGATGTCAAATTCACAAATGCCAACTTACCGTTCAAGTTTTTAATTTTATTTAACATACCAAAATTAATATATAAGTTGGAGATGTTCCTAGAGATCAAATACAACAGTGGCTCAAAACAAACTAGAGAAAAATCTCTTTTTAAATGTCTTTTTAATTTTAAAATAAAAATATATTAACGCCACTCATGAATCGACATCTCCGAATATGGCTAGCTCAGCTAGGAATCCATCATCTAACTTTCTTTGTGTCAAAAGTAGACAAACAATAAAAAAATCAAATTAAATAAAAAGACAAAAGAAACAACCAAACAAGCCCTTCATACAAATATAATACTTAGAAGCAATACATTACATCCAATGCAAAGTACTCAACATGGGAAGGTTCCCTTTTTTCTTGTCTCTCCTACCCTTTCTCTCTCTTACAGTCATCTTCCTCAGCACCACCATAACACCACCAAACCCAGCGGCGGCGCTTCCACTCTCCACCGATTCACGGTGGATCGTCGATGAAACAGGGCGGCGCGTGAAGCTCTCATGTGTGAGTTGGCCTTCGCATCTCGAGGCCGTGGTGGCAGAGGGACTTAGCAAACAACCCATTGATTCAATCTCAAAGAAGATTGTGTCAATGGGATTCAACTGTGTTAGGCTCACTTGGCCTCTTTTCTTGGCAACCAATGATTCATTGGCTAGCACAACTGTTAGACACTCTTTTATGAACCTTGGGTTGATTGATTCCATTGCTGGTTTTCAAGCCAACAACCCTTCTATCATTGATCTCAGCCTTATTAATGCTTACCAGGTAATTTTCTTTTCTTTTCTTTTCTTTTCTTTTCTGGGAAAATTATCTACATGTGGGAAGTTGGGGTGGGAATCAAATGAGAGAGAGAGAGCATGAAAGATGACTTTGTTGCCTGGTAGGTATTGACCCACTACTGTACCATGAATAGCAATAAAATAATATATTTTAGTAATATTATTCCAACGATACAAAAGTAATTTATTTATTTTGGTTTCATATTTTTGAAATCTGTTTTCAATTTTTATTTTTTATTTTTTTTTTGTGAAAAATAGAAATTAGTTTGACGAAATTAAATAATTAAAAGATATTCTCGAAATTTTTAAAAATTATTTCTACTTGTCAAAAAAATAATAAAGCTATGTGAAAATGATGAGTATTTTTTATATTATATTTATTTTTTATTTTTTTAGAAAATTGATTCCAAATATCAAACCAAGCAAATCCTCCAGAAGTTCTGTCAAAAGAGAAATGTATTAGGTAGTTGTTATGTGACCTTATCAATTGATGTTTCTAACAAATAAATAATTACAAAATACACCGTAAGTTATTTAGGCCAAGTTTGGCATCCTCAAAAAAATTCAAAAAGTCGAAAAGTCACTATCCTATTTAAGTCACATCATCTTATTTAAGTCACATCACCTCTCTAACACATCACTTCAAATCCAACCTAAATCCAACCCATATTTCATAAAAAGTCAAAAAGTGCACTTATTTAGTCTTTCCAAACTTGGCCTTAGTGTCTGTTTGGTAACCATTCCGTTTTTAATTTTTAGTTTATATTTACAAAAAATTTTAAAATTGTCATAAAAACTTGTTTTATAATTTTTTTGATTTATAAATAGTTGTCCCAGTTTATAAATTTGAGGAAAAAACGTAAACTAAAAAAATAAGTTTACGTTTTCAGTTTTTAATTTTCAATTTTCAATTTTTTTTTTCAATTAATTTTTTTTTTCAAATAATTTTTTTTCAATTAATTATTTTTTCAAATAAATTTTTTTTCAATTATTTTTTTCAGTTAATTGTTTTTTCAATTAATTTTTTTTTCAATTAATTTTTTTTCCCAATTAAATTTTTTTTCAATTATTTTTTTTTATTAATTTTTTTTCAATTATAATGTGTGTGATCCCATTGTCATAAATAATAAAAATAAATATAAATATTTTAGGCCTGAACAAACATATTTTTTAATTTATGTTTTAAAATTTTTTTAAACATTTTGTTCAAACCAAACGCGTTTATAATTTATGTTTTTCTAAAATTAAACAAAAACCAATTTATAAAATTTTTGTAAACATAAACAAAAAACGTAAACGTTACCAAACGCTACCTTAATACTCCTAAAAAATCTTAATAAGCTATTGATTAGGAATATCAAATAATTAATATTATATATAATATTTTGAGACTATTAAATAATTATATGAAAAAATATGGTGAGTGATAAGGTCCAGTTAAAAAAAGGTAATAAATATGCATGGAAAAATGCTATTTATTATGAATTTTTATCTTGAAAATTACTTTAACGCTCAGATTGGTTTATCGATTTGGTTAGGAATTTGAAAATAAAAAATAAATAAATAAATGAAATGTAACTATATTTCATTCATATTTCATCTATCTCTATCTTTCTTTCTTTCTTTTTTTAAATTTTTACCCAAATCAATAAACCAAACACAATTATAAAGTGATATATACGGTGTAGATTTAAAATTCATGATTGTGATTTATAAATTTATTTTTCTATATAATTCAGTATTGCATGGTTGAATACATGCTATGCTTGATGTGAAATTTCCAACTTTTGGACATTAACCTTCTTGTTTGGATGTGGTTGTGATTAAATCATACATGTCATTGGATAATTAATTGAAAGCACAAATAGTTCATAAATTTATTAATAGAAGGGACTTATAAAAGTATAATATCAGTACCGATAGAAGAATATTCAAATTGATTTTAATAAGTCAAAAGTTGTTCGCCTGTTTGTTTGTTAATATAAGTTGTCGAAATTGGCATTGTCATGATGGATAACCTTTAAGTTTGGACAAAAATTATGGTGAGTCATGACAATGACATTTAATTTATAATATAGTAGTAATCACTATGCTTCCACGCTACTGGACTGTTTTTCTTATTTTATTTTATTTTACAATTATATGTTTGAAGTAGTTTACGCTCATTTTAATTAATTTTGAAAGATCAATCTCACCGTCTATTTACGTGAATTTCATTTAAAGTTAGGGTGAACGTCTTGTATGGACATGATCTCAAAAAACTTATTACTAAACTACCAATAATTCTTAATAGTTTGACTTAATTTTCATCAAGTCTTATTGAAAATAAGTCATAATAAAATCATACATAAAAATATTTTTTTTGACAATTTTTTGCATGTCACTAAAAATTAAAAATTAGTGACTTTTTTTGTCACGATTTTTTTGTAAATTGTCACTAAAACTTACAATTAGTGACAGTTTTCTGTGACAAATATTACAAATTGTTGTTGAAAGTTAAAAATTAGTGACTTTTTTTTAACTTGATGCTAAAACTTATAATTAATGACATTTTTTGTGACAATTTTTAAACCGTCGCTAAAGATTAATAATTATTGACTTTTTTTAATAATGTTTGATAAAAAATATTATTAATTATCATAGGACTTATTAGATAATAACTCCACCTATTAGGACCTATACATAAGTCTCCTATTTTAGTATTGTATATGGTGAATAATTTTAAGAGTAGATGACACTAATCACTTTTAATGTTTACAAAATACAAATAAATTTTATAAATTCAATATAATTATATTAATTTTTTAAAACTTTTAATTCATTACACCTATTTTAGAAACATCAAATTTAGCTAAAAAATAATTACAAATTACAAAAAAGTCAACTTTTCTTTCTATTTTTTTACACGTCTTTTTATTGAAAGTCAAAAAATCATTAAAAAAAAGTCAACTTCCAATACAATCCTTAGGCCTTGTTTGGAAAGTGGCTAATATAGTCAAAAAGTCAAAAAAGTCACTATAAATTGTTATATTACTCTGTTTACTTTTCTTCACATTTTCGTAAGAAGTCGAAAAATCAACTAAAATAGCAAATGCCCAAACGAGCCATTAGTTTCATTTTCATTAGAATTTCGTTAGTCATATAAATACAAAAATAATATTGCCATCTCTTTTACACTTAAATATATATTTTATTTTATTTATCTTTGCATCGTTACATCGTTTGTATTAGTTTCAATTTATTTAACCTTATTAAAAGAGAATTCAATATAATTATGTTAAAGCTATAGAACTTACTGTATTGTTTTTAAACCTCAAAGGGGATTAGTATAAGTTATCTTAATTTTATTTGTGTTAATGCTATATTTTAACATATTATTTTGTCCAAATGTTGTATTTTGACGTACTTTTAAGTATCTAGAAATTAGGGCAAGAAAATAACCCAAAATGTAAGGAAATGGTTGGGGTTTGAAGGGTGAAATGTGAGATTCATGTATAGATTAAATTTATATTACGTTTATATTTTTGGATAAAATTTTTAAATTTATAATAATATTATTATGAAATATTTTTTATTGAAGAGTGTATGAATTGTGAATATATTAGGCCGTGGTGTCAAACCTTGGGAAGAATAATGTAATGGTGATATTGGGCAATCACACAAGCCAGCCTGGTTGGTGTTGCAAATTCGACGGTAGTGGATTCTTTGGTGACCAGTACTTCAATCCTGACCTTTGGATCAAAGGCCTGACCATGATGGCCACTTTGTTTAAGGGCAACACAAATATTGTTGGGATGAGCTTGAGGAATGAACTTCGTGGCCCCAAACAGAATGTCAATGATTGGTACAGGTAATAAATAATATTATTCTATTATTACAAAAAAAATAAATTAAAAAACTATTGATTAATCTCCTGAGTATCACATGACATTATTTATATGGTATTTCAAAAAAATAAATAATCACGAAATATATAGGTTATTCTCAAGTCATATTCATAATTTTTTTGCTATGTCACTAGTATAGAGTACTATGTGGAGAATGCCATATCTATATGATATTCTAAAACTATCGAATAATTATTTTAAAAAATCTATCAATTGAACAAAATTGTACTTGTTACCGGATAAATCATCAACATTACATGTTCAAAAAAAATATTTTAAAAAAATTGAGAATTTAAAATGGGTAGATCATATTAATTCTAGGTGTAAGTCTAGAACACAAAATCAACCATAAAAAATAATTTTGATCATACACAATGCTTAATTTAACTTGTAAATAATCTATATCAAACATGCTAGGTACATGCAAAAGGAGCGTAAGCGATTCATGCAATAAACCCAGATGTTCTTGTCATTCTCTCTGGATTGACTTTCGACAAAGATTTATCCTTTCTCATCAAACGTCCTGTAAGCCTATCGTTCACCGGAAAGCTAGTATTCGAGGTGCATTGGTATGGGTTTTCTGATGGATTGCCATGGAAAAGGGGCAACCCAAACCACGTTTGTGGGCGAGCCATGCATCAATTTATGAGGAAGGCGGGGTTTGTGTTGGAGCAAGGGTACCCCTTGTTTCTGAGTGAGTTTGGGGTAGACCTAAGGGGTACAGATGTCATTGACAATAGGTACCTAAATTGTTTGTTGGGTGTGGCAGCTGAACTTGACTTTGACTGGGCTTTGTGGACTCTTGCTGGGAGTTACTATTTGAAAGAAGGGGTGAGTGGGTTCAACGAGGTTTATGGGTTGTTCAATTGGAATTGGTCTGAGGTTAGGAATTCAAGCTTCTTGGACAGGATCTCTGGCATCCAATTACCCTTTCAAGGTATTGAATTCATGACTTTTTTTAAAAATATATATATATATTATTTTTGGAGCACCACAGTGTTATGTGTATGCAGTGTTCTTGATTGATAGAATATGAGATAGATAGACTGACTTTGTCTACACCTAGTTGACCAAGGTAGATTGAGTTGGCTCCACACAAAATGCTCTTACAAATTTCGTGAGTATAAGAAGCCTTCACTTATTTGACAAACTCAACAAACTCATTTCCTGCTAAAAAAAACTTACTTAAGTCACTCTAAGTCCAACAAGTCAAAAAGCTAGAAATATGACAAACAATTTTTTCTAGAAACTAATTTTTTAAATAATTTGTGAAGGAAGCCTAGTGTATAATTTATTTTTTTAATTTCATTTATTATTTTTCCCCAAGAAAGATTTATGCACATCCCTTACAAACATATACCAACTTTAATTTGAGAGCTTGGAATTGAATATCATCTACATATTTATTTTTTGTTAACTTGTATCCTTCGAGTACATATTAAGAAACTTAAATGATTATATATTATATATATAAGTGAGTACAATAAAAAATTGTACACTTATTTTTAAATCTCTTTACATGTAAATCGAATACTTGAGCTTTTTTAAGTGAATAAATACTGGAGTTGGTATTAACACAAAATGTCGCATTTTGTACTTTCTGAAAATGCCCTTCTGTAACTGCAAGGGAAAACTTTAACTGTTAAATTCAATCATATTACAGATTTGTAACAACCTATATATAAATGGTTTTGTTTATGCTCTGTTTGGCATGTAGGACCAATACAACAACCAGGCCAACCAGGAGCCAAACAACACAAAGTAATATTCCACCCACTAACTGGTCAATGTCTCCAAAGAAAATCACTGTTGGAGCCATTGAATCTAGGTCCATGCACAGACTCTGAGGCTTGGATCTACAACACACAGCAAAAGACAATAACCATAAAAGGAACTTATTTATGTTTACAAGCAGATGGGCTAAACAAACCAGTCAAGCTTGGTGTGATTTGCAGTGGCTCAACTTCAAAATGGGAGCCCATCTCAGACTCTAATATGCACCTCTCATCCAAGCTTGCCCGCCACGGCGCCCACGTGTGCTTGGATGTGGACCCCAATAGTAATACTATCGTCACAAATACTTGTAAATGCTTAAAAATACGTCACAAGTGCGACCCAGCAAGTCAGTGGTTCAAAATTGTTAATAGTACTAGAAGTTTGAATGTGACCACGCCTTTCCCTCGATTCAACTCGGTGTTGGATTTCTTCAGAAAGAGCATGCTTGGGAGTCTCGTAGTTTTAGCATGAGATATAGAAGATAGTGATGTATTTATACATATGGAAGAAATATGTGAAAAGAACAAGAGTATTGTTATTCAGTCTCAAAAGTTAAGACTTACTTTTTAGACCCAATGATGTGTCAAGAAGATAATTGGTTAACACATCACTAAGTCTAAAAAGTAGACTTGTATATCATTTTTTTAAGAACAAACATATAAGAAACCATTTAGGCTGTATTTAAATCATGAATTTGACTATAAATTTGAGAAGACAAAAAGAAAAAATATTTAAAATGTGAATGAAATATAATAATGTTTTACTCAACTTTTCACTTTTTTTTTTTTTTCCAAATCATTATGCAAATTCATCATCTAAATACAGCCTTATTAAAGAAGCTTAATAAGTTCCATGTACTGTTCTAGTTTGTTTAAGCAATAAAATCATTTTATTGTGGTCTTTCTTTGGTCTTCTAATATTTGCTTCGCAATGAGTTTCAACTAGAGTTGAAAGACAAATCAAACTACTTGAGCTCACTCTTATTTGGCTTGTTAAAAACATGTTTGAGTTTCAATATATTTTAAAACTTGTTAAGTTTTTAAACTAAACTTAAACAATCTTTACTTGACTTGACTCATTTATATGCATTATAAAAAATAAAACTAATCAACCTTGGCACATTAAAACTCTTTTGAGATTGGCTCAAAAGAAAAACAAGCAAAACTTAAACACATTTTCAAACTCCTTAAGTTTACGAGCCAAATTTAAATAACTTATTACTCTAATTGACTCTGCTCATTTAGATGCTGGGATTCAGAAATTTAATCTTAAAACAGGGAATGGTATTTCATAAGAGATTTTGATTGAAGCTTCTCTATCCTCGTATAGGGGGGGAAAGATATGATGTTTCCAAATATCACTAGAACTTGTTCTGCATTTTCATCATTTTCAGCAGCTTCCACATAACCACAAAAGAGACAAGATAATTTAAACAGTGTTTGTTCTGTGCATGAAATAGAGAAAAACCAAAAAAGCAAAAAAAAAAAAAAAAAAACAACAACAACAGTGGCTCAAAATGATCCTTCTCAGAAATTGCCACTCCTAAATCTCTAGTATTCATATGAGATTCCATACCACCACAAAGATCGCATATAACATAATGAAGGAACTAAACAAATGTTAATTGCAGAAAGGAAACAACTTAGTTTTAAATTTTTAATGTCACACCTGATACAATATGAGAGTAAACAGTGTCATAAATGGCAAGAATTCAATACAAAATACTGAGCATGGTTCAACCACAGTAACTCATTCTTCCATCGCATCTCCTGCTTCAGTTACCTCCACCATCTGTTTCAACGGTGTAATCCTTGTCAACAGAACCTCTGCAATCACAACCAAATGTTACCATGAGGTTACAAATATTTCCCTACAATCCAAGAAATATATAGACTTGGCCATAGCATCAGACTTAAGTTTTCGGCATGAATTGTTGCCCATATATATATACATTTATCCATTGACCATCAAATATTAATTATCCATATTAGAATAAGCAGAAGACAAAAATCACCAGTCTCATAATATTCTAGCATTATAGTTTAAGAAGTGAGTCCAGTACAAGGTCAGTTGGCAGATAAATGCTAAAATGCTCAATAAATAATGTTATCGTGATAACAATCTCAAAATCAAACAAGATAAGCCTTCCTTTTTCTTTTTCTTTTTTTATTTTTCTTTTTAATTTAAGTATAAAAAATAATAGTACAAAGCCCTGAAACAACAAAAAGAAGACAGTTCTAAGAGTTATATGAAGCAAAATTGTAAATACCAACATGAAGGTAACGTTTAGGACAGAATTACTGACCAGTCTTCTTTGGGAATGAATAGCCTCTTTCGTTGATGTAAGTGCGAGGATTGGGCAACTGGTGGTTTCTCAGGTACTCTGTTTGCCCCTGTACAAGCAAACATTGACAAAAGGAGTTTAGAAAGCCATGCCACATGAAAAGTATCAAGACTACATATGGAAACAGTGAAACCTTTTATTCTTTTCAAGGAATGTCAGTGTGAATCAACAAACCTTGGTTATTACGCAAACATCAACATTGCTTCCACTTCCCAAGTCATTGAATATGCCAGAGCAAATAGCCTCGGTCACCAACTTCACTCCTTCATCCCTCTACAAATATGTATTTTCACACTTAGAATTCCCAAAAGCATATTGATGGATCATGGCCTTACACGGAATTGGGTAAAACTCAACCCAAAAAACTAACTATTGATGTGAGGGTAACCCCATGTTTTATACTACATATTGCTTTAGTAGCCAAGCGATGTGGGATTTCGCTTCACATATGGAGGTAACATTCTCCACGACAGGTTTTAAGAACTAAAGGCATGCTTGGTTTGCAAAAATAGAACATAATAGGAATGAGATGCAATCATGCCACAAAGCATGGAATAAACTTTTTCGATGCGTATATCTTTTTCGTACAAAGATTGCACCCTTTGGGCACTTTATAATGAATTTACTTATCAAAAATAAATAAATAAAACTTGACAGGATAAGTAAGGCAGCCATTTATTTGTTTGGTATAAATCTTTGTATTAAAAAATTGCCAATTTAAAAAATGAGGTTCTACAAATAATACATATTACCTATTTTCTTTTTCTTTTTTTTAATTTTCAATATTAATTCTTTCTTGTAAGTTGTATTAAAAGTTTCCATTACATACTTAATGTTATGTTGATCATATGTAGGCTCCTTGTTTTAGAAAATTTTCAAGATACACTAGCGTGAACCCCGTTTGCAAGAATATTGAACATAAGTTACGCAACTCCTATTAGGACAATTGTTACATGTGTTGTTTTAGGATGTATCTAACCACAAAGTGTTCAAACGTAAGAAATTGCACTTTCAAATTAGAATCCGTGCAAGAAATGCTAGTGCTATTTAGAGATAAAATACATGACTTTACAAAACATATAATGTGATATAACCTTTTCTTTTTTCTTTTTCTTGTGTGGTAAATATGATATAACTGTACCTTGTAAAGTCAATTACTTTTTACTATATTTTAAATCTTTTAATGCAGTACGATTTTATTATATTTCATATTATGTGTTTGTATAAACCATTAAGACATCTTAGGGTGCAGTGTTATCATATTTTCAGACTCCTTTCCATGGGAATGAAACCCTAATCCCCTTAAGTTGGGAACAATATTTCCTTATTTCTGGAGTGTTCATCTAGATTTGCATTTCCATTATCAACATAGCATACCAAATGCTTTAATGGGATTCCAAAAAAGTTTGCATGCTTGAATCTCATTCCTATACCTATGATACGATGGGACCTAAAGTCGTGTTTGGTTCATGAATTTGATGAGGAAGGAGAAAAAGAAAATGCAATGAAAACCATTACTCCTTATTTGGTTACAATAGAAAACAAGGAAAAGAAATGCAACTAATGTATGAGAGAAATTTTTAGCTCTAATATAATTTCTCATCCTTTTTCATGATTTATTCCCATTTCATCAATATATATATATACTCCCCATTTTTTTTAGTTGGAATGAAACACGAAAGAAAACAATATTCCAAAGTAACACAAATTAATCCAAGTTGACTGTATTATATAGCCCAATGATAATCTAATAACTCTAAGACACATGATAAAATTTAACTCTAATATAATTTCTCATCCTTTTTCATGATTTATTCTCATTTCATCAAAATATATATATATATATATATATGTATATATATACTCCCTATTTTTTTAAGTAGGAATGAAAACACGAAGGAAAACAATATTCCAAAGTAACACAAGTTAATTATATTTAATATTATGTGTTTGTATAAACCATTAAGACATCTTAGGGTGCAGTGTTATCATATTTTCAAACTCCTTTCCATGGGAATGAAACCCTAACCCCACCTTAAGTTGGGAACAATATTTCCTTAATTCTGGAGTGTTCATCTAGATTTGCATTTCCATTATCAACATAGCATACCAAATGCTTTAATGGGATTCCAAGAAAGTTTGCATTCTTGAATCTCATTCCTATACCTATGATACAATGGGACCTAAGGTCGTGTTTGGTTCATGAATTTGATGAGGAAGGAGAAAAAGAAAATGCAATGAAAACCATTACTCCTTATTTGGTTACAATAGAAAGCAAGGAAAAGAAATGCAACTAATGTATGAGAGAAATTTTTAGCTCTAATATAATTTCTCATCCTTTTTCATGATTTATTCTCATTTCATCAATATATATTTACTCCCTATTTTTTTAAGTAGGAATGAAAACACGAAAGAAAAAAATATTCCAAAGTAACACAAATTAATCCAAGTTGACTGCATTATATAGACCAATGATAATCTAATAACTCTAAGACACATGATAAAATTTAACTCTAATATAATTTCTCATCCTTTTTCATGATTTATTCTCATTTCATCAAAAAAAAATATATATATATATATATACTCCCTATTTTTTGAAGTAGGAATGAAAACACGAAGGAAAACAATATTCCAAAGTAACACAAATTAATCCAAGTTGACTGTATTATATAGACCAATGATAATCTAAGAATTCTAAGAAACATGATAAAATTTAAAATCAATTTAACTTGTACATTCTAAACACTTCTACCAATCAGAATACACCAACTTACAGTTAGCCCTTCACGGTATTTTGATTCAAAAACAGACATTGCAGCAAGGGAACCAGAACCCATAGTAGCAAATGGCAGAGTGTCTGTTGATCCATGTGGGTAGATCTGTGCAATGATTCAATAAACAGTTAGTACCTTAGTATGACACAAAACACGATACCCTTCAGATGCCTATTAGTAAAAATCACTTACAGTGTGCAAATGTGGTCCAGTCACATCAACTCCACCAAGCACCAAAGCAGCTGAGACATGACCTTGGTAGCTGGTTCAGTCAAAACAATCAAACCTTGAATTCTAATATGCTAACAGAAAGTACTCGCATATCTAAGAACACCAACCTTGAACTATGTATCCTTACCTAAAAAGATGAGACTTCAAAAGGGTAAGGGCTGTCACAACCCATGATTTCCAACCAGTATGATACCTGTGTAGCTGCAACTGGGAACTGACCATGTCTAGAAAGACAATATTGTCAAAACTTAGCTTATAAAAGGTTGTCTATTGTTGTAATAGCATAACCCTAACTACCAATATTCTGACATAGAACATAAAAATTGAAATTACCTGTCATAGCCTCTGTATCAGTAGCAGTCCCTGCCCCACAGCAATAAAAGTTAGGTGCCATAAAGTGGATTTTCTCACAATTCTTATCAGCAACAATGGGCCCTTCGGTAGCTCTTGTATCCACTCCAAGGATGACCCCATCCTGAATATGAAATGAAAATATCATTATAGATGGAGAGTATAAGAAGCATCTACACAAACAAACCAGTCCGAAGAATCTATGAAATAAAGAGTAGCATACAAAAACACAATGTTAGTAAGCAAATGTGAAAGTGTCCTAGTGTGTATATGACAACCTAAATTTTTGCGTAATGTCAACCTAAATTTTTGTGAGGGGGAATATGACAACCCAACATTTTTGTGAACCTAAATTACTTTTATTGCGTTGAATTGAACCTATGTCATTTTTTGTGTAATGTCAACTTTGAACAACTTAAGCACTTGGTTGTATACTTTGTTACAATTTAAAAGTCCTAACCTCAGTCAATTCAAACTATGAATAACTGTTAAACCCATCAAACTCCCTTTCAATTTGTTAGGTTGCACAAAATCATTCTCTCAATTTTGATGAAGCAAAACCTAATTATTGGAGAAGTACTCTCTATTCTCTCGTGATTTAACTTTTTAATAAGAGTACAATTTGTCAATCATGCATTTCTAAATTTGTCCAGCTCAATACAAAACATGAAACATATTCATCTCACAAGGCATTACAAATTATATATCAAATTAAGTCTCAAAATAAAAGGGATGAACACAAGATTTTATAGTGGTCCTGTAACAACCCGACTCTCTTATATGCTTTAATTCTCTCATTATATGTGTGATTATATGTGTGCGTAATGTGAAATTCCATATTTAAATGTGTGAATTACATGTTTCTAAACTTGTATCTGTCGGTTATGAGAAAATTTGTTGAAATTCCAACCTTTGGACTGGAAATTGAAAGCTTTAGAGGCGCGACAAACCAAAATTGACTTTACAGTTATGATTAGCATGATTTTTAGGACACAATATGAAGTTTTGTAAAAATTTGATTCATAATGAATTAATTAGATTCATTTGGCTAAATTCTTATTTGAGCCCAATTAGATTCAATAAGCTTAAGTGACATAGGATATGTGTAAGAGCCTTATGAGACTTAGACTCAACACAACTTAAAATATCTCCTGAAGAGAGAGCTTCCAGAGGAAGGAAGAAGAGAAAAGAAAGAGTGCAAAGGAGAACTCAACCTAGAGCTTGAGATTGAGGAATTGAAAGGGGAAAATCAAGATTATAGCTCAAGGCAAGTGTAAATCAACTCGAATACTCTAAATCTTGCTTCAATTGGTTAAAATCAAGACTTAAAATGAAGCTTTGACACTCATAAAAGTTAGGGTTTATGGACTATGATCTTGATTGAACACATTTCATGAAAATGAACATGTAATCTTTGGGTTGTGTGATTAAAGGGTTAATTCCTTTATTTTTAGTTTGATTTGGGTTGGATAGTGAGAAATTGTGATTTAATCTTGACTCTTTGCATGCTTTGAACTCATGTAAGCTTATATGTAAGCATATACAAGTATAACATGAAACGATGAAGGAAATTAAGGACATATGGAAATTAGTGTTCTATATATCAAATTAAAGTAAGTTATGATCGCTTTGAGCTTGAGTTTCATGCTTATTATGTTTATATGTCATGTGTTTGAAGTGAAAGTGCTTGAATTGGGCCTTAGAAATGCATTTGGAAGGCTTGAATTTGTTGGATTTTCGGACTGCACAAACAGAGCCCAAAACCGCACGTGTGGAAAACAGAGCAAGCAAGTAGAACATTCTGAAATAAAAGCACGTGCGGGCCACACGTGTGGCACACTTTTCCGCACGTGCGGTGGGGCTTCCACACGTGTGGGAAACAGGGACGAAAATTAATGCATTTTGTTTATCTTTTCGACCCTCTGAATCTATTAATGTGTGTATGTAAGCCCTCCCGAAATGCTTAAACATGAATAGAAATTGAACGAAACGGAAAAATGAGTAAAGAGAAGAAGCTAAGAAAAGAATGAATTGCTTATCAAGTTGCGTATGTGTAATCGAGGTCACTCATGGAAGGACCTTTACACCTAATCGAATCACAGTGAGTAATAGTATTGTACAGATCTGTTCTTATTTAATTCTCTATTTTATTTTGATATGAATGATGTGGCTAATTGCTATTTTGGAACGATTGAATAATATATATATATGACATTGGATTATGATATAAATGCGCTACGAACGTTATAGAATGCCTTGTTACGAATGGTAAAGGATGCTTGACGAATGTTAATGAACGAAAGAAATGTGGACCTAAAGTCATTATGTTTCTGTTATAAGTGATGGGTCCGAGGCTGTTATGGGCCTAAGGCTGTAGGGAATGGAGACATGTCGATATTCCATCTTCTCTATGATAAGATATGTTTGGATCTGAGGTTGTTCAGAATAGTTGTTACTATATTGGGTCTGAGGCTGTTCTGCATTATGTTGGGCTCAAGGCCGTTCTGTTCTATGTGAGAGATAAAGACATGTCGATGTTCCATCTTCTTTATGATAAGATATGTTTCGACCTGAAGTCGTTCTGAACAACTGCTATCATGTGATTGGGCACGAGGCCGTTTTGTTACATGTGAGCCCGAGACCGTTCCGCAATAAATGGGCCTGAGGCCATTCTGAAAATATGATTATGAATAACATTATGCTTAGCGTGACTATGATAGATACTCTGAATATTGCACTTTGGACAAATATTGGGTTTACATCACATGCCTTCATTTAATTTACTTTACTATTATTCACTAAGTTTCGCTCACTCGGTATTTATATATATTTATGTAGGTGTTCAACTCGGATGTCAGTCCTAGGTCAGCTTCAAGAGTCTTTTTGGTGCACCTGCTTTGATAAGACTCCAAAAAGGAGCCTTTTGTCTTTTGAGATTTTTCTATGATGGCAAATTTTGTTTAAGTCTTTGGTAACTTTTGTTTGGACACCTTGTTAACATGTAATTTTTGGATTGCTAACTCCTTGTATATACCTGCATGACTCGTACTTGAATGTATGAATTGTGTATGTGAACTTTACAGATATGACATGATGTTTAAAATACTAGCATATAAGCACTTTGCTCAATGGACGTTCATATTTTATTTACTTCGCTTAGGCCCCATTATTATAAATTCTCAGAATCTGCTCGAGGTAGTAAGTAATCAAGAGGTCACTGACCGGTCATGATCCAAACTTTTTGGAGCAAGTTTGGGTCGTGACAGGTCCAGCAACTTGCCTACATCCACTCCCAGCCTCCATGTCGACATTAATCCACTATTCAAATAGGTTTTCACTAGGGCAACCCAAAACCTTTGCAAATACTCCTTCAAAGATTTACACTAGGTTACACTCTAAACCTCTTCCACAATACTACAGGGGTATTACGCCCACCACAAACTACGACCTCCAAATCAAAAACAGAAAAAACACTAGCATTACAAAAGCGTAACATGGACTTCAAGAAGGAAAACCAATACCCTTAAGCCCAAACAAAGTCTTATAGGTGAGAGGTTTGTGGTGTGTCAACAATAGTGTATAAACTACACTAATGGGATGATGTTTATGCCTTTCACAAGTTAAGAACTTGGAAGATTCCCTTGGAGTAAACTCCTGGAAGCACTTGTGTAAGGAATGGAGGCTACAACCTCCATCCAAGGTCGGATTCACAGTCAAAATGTGGATGAAATTTTATAAAAGTTGAGGTATATATAGCCAAGCTACCAACGGCTAGTTAATGATATTTCTAAATTTTTTTAATTTTTTTTTTTTTGAAAGTGTATACTTTGTTCTCCAACTTCCACCAACTCCACAATTTGGTGATATACATTTAATTACATCACTATCATGCCAAATCTAATAATTTTAAAAGTTGGTAATGGTCCAATAAAATTGTTCTAAAATTTTAATACTGAGTATATAAATATCTACTTCACATGAATGATAAAGTTCTATAAATTAATAAAAAATACTGGATCACATGAACTGCGGTGTAGATGCCCATGATTCCCACTTATAAGGCATGAATCCCTCATATAGTAGACTCAGTTCACCTCACAGAACTAATGATGATTTCAATTAACAAAACATCATTTATTATTTAATTACTATAAAATCAACTCAAAGGTTATGGGAACAAGTTTCACAATTTCCCAATAATATGCTATGACAACTTAAATCTATCAGATTATTCACCTCGCCACAGTGAAATTCGAATCAAATCAAACCTGGAAAATAAGTCCGACGATAGTAGTGCCAGTCTTGAGAAAAGACGGAGATTGAAGGCCTTTCTTTATGAGCATTTCATTCCTTCTACAAAGGTCGGCTAAACCCACCCTTCATCGGAACATCTACAGCTGCCTTAGACATTTTCGAATATCCACCACACCAGTCTACTCATACAGAATACATAAACAAATTTATTGATCAGATTAACCTAATTTGCATCACAAATCGCGTAATTGCACTGTTAATACACCATCATTAGGGCAAATGAAGTTCTTGAAAGAAAATAAAACAAGTTCATAGAGAAATTTGCAGTAAAAAAAAAAAAACTGACTTAGGGCTGTTTGAAGCTTGAATTTGGTATGAAGATCAAGAACATATATTCATATATACACATATATAATCAAATGAATCTGAAACTCACGGTGATTGAGGATGCGAAGATTGTCGAAGAGATCAATGAATCGAAGAGACGAAGATCTGCGAGAGCGAGAGCGAGAGAGAGAACCGAAGGGCGAAGAATAAAATAGCCAAGTCTTGGGGCCAAAGAAAAGGGTTTTGTGGGCGATTGTATATCTTTTGCAATAATTACTAACTGACCACACTAGAAAGAAGTATTTTCAAATAGTGTAATTTATTGCAATCCTCTTACGATAAGATCCTAAATTTTACATGCTTTGGCACTATAAATACAAGAGAGAGCACAGACAGGTCACAGGGGTCAGCCGGGCAAAATTTTTTTTTTTTTTTTTTTTGAACAAGGTCAGTGGGCAAAACTATCACTTGATTGTATATATCTATTATTGTATATAGAGCAATATATTATATATATATATATATAATGTATTATAGAGCAATATATATATTATATATATATAATGTATATAGAATAGAGGGAGAGCAACAAAAGAAAAAAGAGACAGAGAGCATCGAGAGAAAAGAGAAGAGAAGAGAGAGAGAGAGAGAGACTAACAACGGTGACTCGGTGAGTCGATCGGCACGGCAGCGGCGGTGAGGATAGGAGAGGCTAACAGATCGGCGGCGGTGAAGAGAAGCTAGCGGCAGTGAGGAGAGGCTAAGCCGATGGGCACAACAGCGGAGCGGCGATGAATCTCTACGGCTGTGTGTGAATGAGATGAAATTGAAATGTGTGGGTGGGTGTAGGTTTAATTGAGAAATTATTGTGTGTGTGAAACAGTATATGTATGGTAGATATAACCTGTGGTTGGATCTGCGTGTGTATAACAGGGGATTATTTTCTTTTATTTTTTTTGAAACATAGGCGGGTCAGGTCGGTTAGACCCGGGTTGGGAGATTTCACCCGCCACTGCTGGACCTCCCACCTGCCCAACTTGCCTGTCAGAGTTGAAATTTTGTGTGATTTTAGCGGTATTATGCAAACCCCTAATAGATAGAGGGAGAGATAGATAAGATTGATTAGGATTTTTTTTTCTGAACGGTAAGATTTGAAGGAAAAAAAAAAGGGGGGGTTTTTGAACGGTTAGATTTGAACCAAAAAGAAAAAGATAATTTTATGCGGGCGGGTGTGGGGTTAAACCCACAATTCGTCTGCAATCCGAAAATTAGATAAAATTCAAACCGCATCCTACCCTAATGTGTTTGCAAAACCGCCTATACGTCTTGTGTTCGGATCGGTATAGCGTTTGGGTTCAGATAACCCTACTCCTAGCCCTAATGTTCGCGATTCGGTTGTAGATGGAAAACCTCTAATCATCATCTCTTTTCGGATAAGTGGATTAGAAAAACTTAATCCACATCTGCCATCGAATTGACAGAATCTTGGATTGAGTGAATTGACAAATGGATGCAAATCGGTTTGCCAGTTTAAATTTTTACAAATTTTGAACATAATACAACTTGTCAAAAAATTATTTTTTAGAAACAATCTAACTCAACATAACCAAAATATTATTAAGTAAATTGTCAAATACCAATAATAAATACATATAAGAAAATCATACATTATCAAAATTATTTCATTACTTTTTTTTATTCAAAAACTATTTAATTTGATTTTTTTTTAAAAAATGACAAAATTAAGCTTTATATTTTTCACACAAATATAACAAATATCAACCCCTGCCATTTGATAAAAGAATTTTCAAATTGAAAATACAACAGAATATCTAAAAAAAAATTATTGAAAATACAAACGGAATATCTAAACAAATTAAAAACATAAAGTCTTACAAGGTGTTCGCGGTTTGGCGATTCGGTTGCAGTCAAAGGAATCTCAAATCCGACATCTGTTCAAAACTAGGCAAATTGAAAAAAATAATCTGCAACTATCCGCTCATCATCATGTATCCGTCCAAAATGTAACGGATCGGTTCGGTTCAGTCTATTTAGGCGAATCAGAATATCCACTGCTTATTACCCATTAAATATGAGGCAAAGGAATGAATTTTGGAAAAAATTAAAAAAAAAATCATATAAATGGTAAATCAAAAAATTACTCGTTTCAATATACATGAAATGAGAAAAATGAAATGAAAAATGATATAATCAATATTGTCCATGGTTTGGCAAAATATTTTTTGTCTATTTTTTCTTTACCTTCTATTTGTCTTTTATTTTACCTCTGTAACTTACTTGATTGACCACCAATATAAACGTTCGCTACACTACCTTCCTCAACCCCCTTTATAGCTCTTTTATTTCTTATAATGCTACCATTTTCATTGAAAGTTTAATCATCGTAGTCACTCTAATCATTCAGTTTCTCCATATCTCAAAGATGCAAACTCTATTTTGGAATAAATAGAAAACATGTTGAGCACAAGTGAAAATTTGTGTAATCCTTTACAGTTTTCAATTGCACGAGTTACACTTTATATTAGATAAATGTGGAATGGAAAAATTATTTAGTTAGTAAGAATTTTTACAATTTTCAATATACATGGAATGAGAAAAATAAAAAAAAAAATTGTATAATCCATGTCTAATGTAAAGGAATTTATGAGTAGTTTTATTAATCAGATTTATTTACTTACATTTTTTTTTTACTTACCAATATTCTTAAAAAAAATGTTAGAGCAAAATGAATAATTTCAAAATTTATTGATACATTAAAAAAGTGTTAGACAATTTATAAGTATTTGTCCTGTATTAATAAAAAAAAAAAAAAAAGGTCCTCTACTTTACCCTAAATAAAATAATTAAAATCAAACTTTATATGAATTTTGGCTCCATTGGTTTAAAGCTAACTAATATTTTATGAGATTATTGTTTACAAATTAGTAAGTAATTTGAGTTTTAACTTCAACCATTAAATAATTATGCACCAACTTTACATAATCGGATAGGGTAAGAATTTGAGTAGCCAATGGAGTCTATCACGATTTATGTTTTAATGATTCAAACCATTCATTTTAGGGAGACTTATTTATAAGTCCTTTTTCAGAATCTTATGCTAGGTTAAGTCCTGTGTAATTTCTTATAGAGTCTCAAGTCCTATTTTCATAAGAAAGTATTCCATAAAATCCTAATCTTTTTACCCCATTTTCACACCTTCCAAAATGCCCACTCCCTTCCGCTCCCACTAGCGACCACTGCCCCCTCCCGCCATATGCCAAGACAATATGAGCACCATCGATTGACGACGACAAAGCTCCGGTGAGAAATCGATGTCTGTGACTGGTGATCGAATGGTGTTAAACGATTTTCCCCCTCTTCTTGCTCTGCTCACCGCCCCTCTGTTACCCAAATTAGGGAAAAATAGCAGTCAATTTGTGTCTCCTCCTCATCGTGAAGTGCGATCCCTGAGAGAGACTCTCCATCTCTTCGATCGGTACTCATCTGCGACTCCGAGCACTAGTGTTCGATCATACAACTCCACTCTCGATCGACCTGTATGATCTTCTCTCTCTCTCTCTCTCTCTCTCTCTCTCTCTCACACACACACACACAAAATTTACTATTGTGTTCTAAATTTTTGTTCTTTATTATTTTTAATTCCAGTTTTTTCCTTTTCCAAATCCTACATTTTTGCTCTGTTGTTGCATCTTGTGCTGTTATTCCTTTGAATGTTGCTGAAAAATGCTATAACTGTGAATTTTTGGAAATGTATTGTGACATCTTATTTAACTGCTTGTCTTGATTTCTGCGAATGAATTTCAACATTGTGATTTTATCGAAATGGATTTGGGCATTGTGAAAGATGGAAATATAAATGTTTTTTCAGCTGATTTTTGTTGATGTTTGGAAAATTAAAGAAAAAAGATGAAAAAGGAAAAAAAAAAGAGTATAGAGAAGATAACAAGCCTCAGGTGTTACTCTGTGTATTGTTATAATGGGGTTTTTGAACTGTCGATAGTTTTTTTGAAGATGGATGGCAGGGTTGTGTTGAAATTTTGCCTATGATCAGTGGAAATGCCTATTATTGTTTGATTTGAACTCATTGTTTAGATCCAATTTATAGAATCTCTCTCTCTCTCTCTCTCTCTCTCTCATGCACACATGATTTGACGATATTCTTCACATATATTATTAATAATTTTTTAAATTTTACAATTAATAATACAAAATAAAAATATATTAAGATTATATATCTATTTCAAAACAAACGGATTAAAAAAATAAAAGCTTATTAAGTTTATAAACGTAGCGACACATTACGTTACGTTTATGTAAATGTCACATTACGTTTATATAGGTGTCACGTTACGTTACGTTTACAGGTGTCACGTTACGTTCATATTGGTGTCACATTACGCTTATATAGGTGTCACGTTACGCCACGTTTATGTAGGTGTCACGCCACGTTCATATTGGTCTCACGCCACGTTTATATAGGTGTCACGTTACGCCACGTTTATGTAGATATGTCACGCCACGTTTATATAGGTGTCACGTTACGTTTATGTAGGTGTCACGCGTTACGCTCATATTGGGTGTCACATTACGTTACGTTTATGTAGATATGTCACGTTAGATATGTCACGTTACGTTTATATAGGTGTCACGTTACGTTTATGTAGGTGTCACGTTACGTTTATGTCGATGTCACGTTATGTATAGGTGTCACGTTACGTTCATGTAGGTGTCACGTTACGTTACGTTTATATCAATTTCCCTATATATGGTTTTCTTATTAATTATGATATTAACAATTAATATTGAGGGTAAATATGTCAAGAAACTGCCCATAGGACTTATGGGAACATAAGTTTTTTTGTGGGACCAAATGTAGCACAAGTCCCCCTAATAGGACTTTTAAATAATTTTCCCTTCATTTTATAAGACTACCAATTTATATTATTCATAAAAAGAATTAATTAGATCTAATAATCACAAATTTATCATTTTATCGTATTTATTTTCAAAAAAAAATGAACATTAAATATATATTTGAAATTGACTATCCATTTGTTTATAAACAAATGCAAAAAAATGAAAGTGTTATAATTATCGGATTGACTTAATTTTTTTTTATGGATAATATATATTGAGGGCCCGAACAATTTGAATAATTGAATCCGTGGCGAGCCTTACAAACTCCTCAAGTTTTCTTATGTTGAGATTCGAATATAAGAGAAACTCAACCCATGTGATAAACATTACTGTTTTTTCAGATAGATGTAAGATTTGAGTAATTATCTTATCTTTTGGGAATTCTACGTTTGATGGTGTGACCAACCAATAATAAAGGACTAAATAAATATACGACTCTAGGAGAATTCTATTATACATACTCATACTATATGCACCTTTTTTTTTTCTCTTTTTTTTTTTTTTTGATCAAAATATCATATGCACTTTTAGTTACGTTATTTTTTCTTTAATTATGATCAAATTTTTTTTCTAGTTATGACATTATTTTCAGATATTTGATTATGACTTTTTTGTATTTGGTTATGAGTTGTTATGGTTTTTTCGTATTTGATTATGACCCTTTTTTTCTTTCTCTATTATGACTTAGAAAGTGTGAAATTATGCTATATATATATATATATTGTAATCATAGAGTATATATGATATATACTTTTGAAGAGGTAGACCATAATCTTTCCTATGACTCTAATAAATGATAAACAAATTATAACATTTCATTGATCGGTTGAGTGGTGTTCCTAACCTACTTTATAATTTCTGATGAGATGAATTGTAGTAAAATCAGAGAAATAGGTCTCCTTCCCAACAATTGATTCCCAATTACCCTAATCACAACCTCCAATTGTCTAGCAAATGCCCTAATCCAATCCCCAATCGGTGCTTCTACAGTTTCTTCCCTCCAATTCCGCCTCTTCAATTCCAATTCATGCTCTGTGTGTGTGTACCAACAATGGAATTGTGGATCAACAGGGTAAAGTGGAAGTTGGGCACCTAAGCTTGGGAAGATATATATATTGGGCCATACAATACAACCATGAGTTCATTCAAGCTATCTCAAAGACGGATTGGTTTGGAATTCAAGCTTGACCACCCTCTTGCAAATTCAAGTAATCACTGACACTTCTTTGGATCACCAAAGAAAATAAATGATTGTGATATGCGAAAAAAAGAAAAGAAATTGTATTTTTTAATTAAGATTAATTATACTTTATTCCATTGTGATTTAGTCCAAAAATACAGTATCTTATAATTTAAAAATATACACATAATTCCTTGCTTTCTGGAATATAATGTAAAAATAACCAATTCTATTACATTTAACAGCGACAGCAAAGCACGCACCAAATTAAGTGTGTGACAAGTCTCAAACATGTTTGGCCAAAATAACTAGGAACTTTTGTTTTTGCCCTTCTAATTTTTCCTTCTTTATTTTACTGTTTCTTTTTTTCTTTTCAATCCTCTTCTTCCTCCACCTTTTCACTGTTAACAGCAGTGATCGAACCATTCTCTTCTTCCCTTTTCTTTTCACCACTGCACATAATCTCCTCCTCCTCATCTCCCTATCTTTTTTCCTTGCTTCAACAACCCAAGGTCACCATGGGACCACCTCACACTACAGCACACAAATATACACACACACTAAAATGGGTTATTAATTTGGAATAATTTATGTTTTATAGATATCATAATAAGTGATACCTCTGATGAGAATGAGCTGAGACATGAACCATTCCCAAATACCTCCCAATGTATCATATACCTTGGACAGTTGTTTTCGATGGAGATAGTTTCGGATGATTTGAGCTCCGATTGAGTCAGCAATGGAATGTTTGTAATAGCTTGTGAATGGATTGGTAGCTTTTGCTACTATTTCTCAAGATTTTTTTTTTTTTTTTTTTTTTTTTTTTTTGAACAGAGTATTCTCAAGAAATTGAAATTTATTTTCTCTCTACTGTGTTGTGGGCTTTAAGAAACAGATTTTTTTGGAGCAAATAAATATAGAAAAATACTTTGGAGGTTTAATTATTGAGCTGTAAAACCAATTCTAATGAATTGGCAATGAGTCCCTACTCACTATTACGCTGTATTTGGTTGGGGGATTTGGAAAAGGAAAGGGAAAATGTGTGTGAAATTAGGTGAAATATAAGTATGTTTTATTCACATTTCACCTACCTTTTTCATTTCTCTTTCCAAATCCCTAGTTAAATCCCCCAACCAAACACAGTATTAGAGTATCAAAATAGTGTTATAAATCATTGCTGATAAATATATGTGTTTATATTATTATATATATATCGAGGTCTGTGGATTTGGTCCGAGCTGCAAAAGTTACATTTTCAAAAGGAAAAAAATTGACGTCGGAGGGTGGGTGGTCTGCCATGGTATAAGAAAGAAAGGAGAGAAGAAGAAAACGGTAAAAACAGAGAAAAGTAGAAGACAATGGAGTCTCATTCATTTTATTTTATTTATTTATTTATTTTTTTTTTAAACTAGAAAATGGAGTCGGGTTGATAATGGCACTAAGAAAAAAATTAAACAAAAAGATAAGTGTTATATAGGCTTTTTACAAAAAATATTAACGGAGTTGGACTTTGCAGTTTACTCCATACTATAAGGGAGTTATGTGTATATTTTTTAAGAGTTAATTATCTAAAAATCCTATTTATAAATGTTATGATAACTCAAATCTTATTTAAGATTTTTTGAATCAGTGAGTTCTATTTAGTAAAATTGAGAATATTATCAATTTTTCTATATTTTTAAAACGAAGAACATTATCAATTTTGAATAGTAATATTTCATATAATTGTTTCACTAACTGGAAAAAAAATAGATCATGAGATTAAACGTTTTTGGCCATCTACTTATTACTATCCAATGAAATCAAAAACATTATCAATTTTTTTTCAATTTTAAAACTGAGAACATTATCAATTTTTTTCAATCTTTTTTTTTTTCTTTTCAGTTTTGCATATTAATATTCCATCATCATGCTCCTTTATAGACACAATTTTCAGTTTTGCACAAAAAAATAATTCACTTTTTTTCTATTTTGCATATATATATATATATATTTTCCAATTTGAAAGTTCTGAAAATCAAAATAAATGTCAAATCATCATGTTCCGTTATAGATAATCGTAATGATGAACAATTATTGTTTGAAGGGCAATTCTGAATATTAAAAATTTAATGAGATTTGAAGGTCAAAAAAATCTTAATTAAAACTTAATGAAGTATAAATTCATAAATTAAGATTTGTGTGTAAATGTCTCATTTCTTAATCACAAGAGGTAATGTGTTTTTGAGTTAAACCATAAGGATAAGGAGTAAAATGTAATTAACCTTTTTAATTATCATGTTTGGATGACTAAAAATAAATAAATAATACAAGAGTGGACTATGAGTTATGAGTGAGATTTTTTTTCTTTCTTTGTATTTTATATCTAATCAATTTATTTCTTACCAAATCATCCCATACAAACCGAATTTGACTGTAGATGGGAGGAACATGGGATGAGTAATGCTAGGATCATAAAAAAAAGTATCATGAAGATGATCATGAAAGATTCTTCGTCTTTAGATTACACATACAATAAAACATCACACACTAATCAAATGATGAAAAATTTTCATGATACATTTCATAATTTTTTTTTCATGATCCCTAATATTATTCATACGGGATGGATGATTCATTAGGCCATCTCCAACGGTTCACCAAATTCACCATCAGATTTGAATTTGGTGAAAAATTATCATTTTTATGGCTCCAACGATTTCACCAAATGGATATTAAATTGAAAATTCACCAAAAGTTTCACTAAAATGAGAATGTGCTGGGTCTTTCACCAAAATACTATTCATTACTGTTGTATTTTCATTATTGGATGACCCATCGGATAACCAATTTTCGCAAAATTTTGTACAGATTTTACACTAGGAGGTCGACCCCCCAGATGAACCTCAAGCTTGAAAATTCAACTACAGAATTGTACAAATTTTGCTCTTTTCGATCGACCGGCCGATAGTTCCTCCGAACGTCCAGTGTGTTTTGATGAAAGTTACAATATACCGTTGGAGTGGTTGATATCAAATTGAGCCAAACGTCTTTTTTTTTAACTCAAATTTAGAATTGGTTTGGGATGTTCTAAAAAAGTGCACTTTTTGACTTATTGGCTTACATGGGTTGGGTTTGGGTTGGGTTTGATGTAATGTGTTAGAGAGGTGATATGATTTAAATAAGATAATGTGACTTAAATAGGATAGTGACTTTTTGACTTTGAGTATTATTTTGTAGATGCCAAACTTGACCTTAATGAAAAATTTATTCAACCGTTGGAGATGCCCTTAATTCATGAAAAGTAAACTAGCTCTAATAATAAAGGATGATTAGGCAAAAAGAAAATCTTTATTTATGCCTAGTTTGGCATCTCTAAAAAAAGTCAAAAAGTTACGAAAAAAGTTAAAAAGTTATCACTATTTACAAATTAAAAACATAAAAAAAATTAATTTATTACATATTTTAATACAAAGACGTGATTGGTACTGAAAATTGATGAAAAGGCTGTCAAAGGGGAGAAAAAAAAAGGTATATATATTTATTAAATTGGAGGGTAATGTTGGGCCAGTGAGGGCCCACCACGGGTCCCGTTTTGATAATCCAAATCATTCAATGTGTAGAACTCGTCGAGTACTATATGGTTGTAAAAAATCACGTTAATCGGATATGGATAGCTACATGATTAAATCAGTTTTGTATAAAAAATAGATGGTGTTATAGTTAATGGTTGACAAAAAACTAATACGATCAGATAGCTATCAATATCCGATCAATGTGATTTTTTACAAGAATATAGTACTCGACGAGTTTTACGTATTATCGTTTTCAATTGGCAAAATGGGACTCGTGGTGGGCCTATACGGGCTGAACAACACCGTCCAATTCAAGCCCGAAAAGGAGGCAACCATTTTCCATCTCTAACCAGCCACCTACACTGCCTAGGTACTGCACGGGCTACTCAATAACTTCTTCTATACACTTATTTATATAATTTTTTAATACATATTTTTTCGTAAAAAGTCTAAAAGTTAACCCAAACATCCATCTTTTTTTCCTTAACTTTTTAGAAATTTGGTTTGGCTTATAAAAAATAAAAAAAAAAAAAAAAAATAATATTTTTTAAGTCATCATCCATCCATCATATCATCTCTCACACATCACATCACACCAAACCCAACCCAACCAAACCAATAAGTCGAAAGACAAATTTTTTTTTTTACCAAATCAACTTAGTCTAAAAAGACAAAAAGTGCACTTATTTAAGACACCTCAAACAAATTATTATTTTTTTCTTCATTAGCATACAAATACCACTTCCACGGTGAAAATTTAGATTCTCCAAAATTATTTTGTAGTCTCAAGTATGTGTATGTAATATTTTGATCAATAAAGTCGTGCAAAAAAGAAAGAGATAGTATTTGGTTCGTCAGCTCTACCCATCCTATCACTATTGCTTTTGTTCAAGAACACAACTAGGCCCTGTTTGTTTGGGGTTATAGAGAGAAGATTGTGATTGATAGCGAGGTGAGACCCACTATATATTATGTTTGTTTTGAGAAATAGAGAGGGGACTTCTAATCCATTGGTATTAGGATAGGCCTTGGAAAGGAGATTGTGATGGAAGAGGTGAATGTGGTATTAGAAAAATAGTCCACTGAATTATTTTTTTATTTTTATTTTTTACATATTGGACATTTTTTTTTTGAACATTAGTGTTTAATTTTTTATATTTTTTCTTATGTAGAAATCATTGTTTTATTTGTTGTATTTTTTTTTGGAATTTTTTTATTTTTTTATTTTTTGTTTTATTTTTTACATGGTGGATATTTTTTTTTTGAACATTAATATTTAATATATTTTGTATTTTTTTATTTGTTTTATTATTTTATATAAAAATAATTTAACAATCCATATACTAACAACTATTCTCAAAACAAATACAATTTTACTTAATCTTCTCACTAATAATCCTCTCACTATTAATCCTCTCATTATAAATTCTCCCATTTTACATCTAAAAACAAACAAAGCCTAATGTATAAAGACTAGAACATTGAAAAAAGGTTGAGTTTCAGATATTCATATCTGTGATCACCCAATTTCTTAAGCTGTGAGGGGATTGGTCTTGAATTTAAATATTTATTTATTTTTTTAAAATTTTATGGAGAATTGAAATGTTGCTTTGCTTTTGGCATAATGGCAACGGAAAAAGTAATCAATATAAAAGAAAATGGAATATAATATAAGGTCCCCCAGAATCTCATTTGCTCTTATAACCATTTAAGTTTGTCTTCAAGGTCACAATGGACTTCAAGGTCAAGATTTTAAAGCAACTTGATATGCTTTTAATCATGAACTGTATTAGCTCTTTGCGGCTTTTAAGTACGTGATTCTTTACTACTACTTGGCATCGAAAATGTTCCTTAGGTCTCGTTTGGAAACATGCTAATTTAGTAATTTTTTAATTATTTGACTAAAATATGACCTAAGAAAAATTAGTATGTTTGGGATGACTTTTTGACTTTTTATAAAAAGATGTGCAAAAAATAGATAGAAAAGAGAATCTTTGACTTTTTAGTATGGATTGTTGGTTTTTTGGCTTTTTTAGTAACTTTTTGACTAGACCGGCATGTTGCCAAACGAAACCTTATTTTAAAAAAAATAAAATCTTGAAAAGTAACCGAAATATAAAATAAATTTATTTAACACATTTTATTTTTGAAATACTTTTCTAGGTGCATAATATTGTCCATTGGAGCAAATGATAGTGAAACTTCTAAGAGACTTTTTTCTCCTTTTCGTCTCCTACCTTTGCTTTTGTCGACCTCTCGAATTACATGCCAAGAAGATTGGACAACAATCTTTACCTTTTTTTTTTCCTTAGAAATTTGGGTTAATGGAAATGAGATTGTGGTATTGCTCTTCTGATTACAGTGTGCTTTTATAAGTCAAGAAATAGAAATACTATATACTTAAAAAATCATTTAAAAAAATACTCAAATTTTGAATGTGTGATGTAGATTTAAATTTAATGTGATATGGGTCATATTTTTAAAAATAAAGGTTGAGTTGAGACCCCTTTTGGGGGTCACCCCCTTTACCCCTTTTAGTTTTGATTGGTCAACTTTTCTTTTTTTTTTCTTTTTTTTTTCTTCTCACCCAATCCCCAACCTCCATGTGTGCGAGGGGGTTATGGGGTGGGTGTTTTAAGGGGGTCTAAATCAATGTCCTATTTTTAATATGATCAACATTTCAAATTTAAGCCTTGTTTGGCATCTACTATATAATCCATCTTTTTATCTTTTTATCTTTTTTCCATCACATCATCTCTTTTTTTTTTTTTTTTTCTTTTTTAAAAAAAAAAAACTTTAGGACACTTTTAAACCAACCTTAGACACTTTTTTTTGGGTAACATTGCTGTCCAAGAAATAGTACAGGGTCCACATGAAATGATTATTTGGCCTTTATTCCTCATGTATTGTCTAGTTAAATGTGAAAGACAAAGCATAAAATCTCAGGTACCTTCTTAGTTTTTCACTAGAATCATTGTGGTACTATTGTGAACAATAATGCTTTATACAAACGATCAACTTCTATAAATTTTTACTACTTGTCATATTATTTTAATGATTTCCATTTCAAATTCTAAAGTTTATTTGCGAGTAGGAAATTTTTTAAAATTTTATTAATTTGTACAGCATTTTCCGGCCTGAAATATGATTCAATCATTCAACTCTACTTTTGAAAGTCTCGGCATACCAACATCTTCAGTTGTTGACTGTTAGAGGTTGGCACAGCTACTGTTTGACGGAGAGAATATGAGAATATGATTTGTCTAAGCAAAGTATGCGAACGTGTTGTGGTTTTTGAACTATAAAGCAAAAGGAGATGTTCAGAAGGCCATTAACTTCTCAACCAAGTCTATATGCTTATACTTTCTTTGGCCATGAACTTCCTAGCGAGTGAAAACCAGCCGTTGCATTCCTCATCTTCTCCAGATGAAGATTTAATAAAGCAGATTCTGCTCACCCACAACCCTGATGGTCGTCACCTTGATTCTGAGCTTTTGCTTCGTGCAATGGAGAACATCATGTCTTATGCTAAATCTGAAGTATTAATTCAACCCTCTTCCTCTGCCATGGCCTTGTAATTTTTTTAAATTCATCTATATATATATTGTCTTTAATGATTTATATGTCAATGATCTTGATAAATCATTTTGTGGTGCTTAATTAGGAACAAGAAAATTTAATTTTTCAGTAGGCTCTGTTGATGGTGTGAAAGACTAAAGTAAACTGGGCTACTCAATGCATGAGGCTCCTGCTAAAATAGGATCTGGATAGGGCAATATGTATACAGCCTTACCAATGTGTATGGTATTTGATGATTTATATGTCAATGGTCTTGCACACTAACATAAATCATATAGTAGTGGTTAATTAGACATTATAAAATTTAGTTTTCAATAACCTCTGTTGATGATCTGGAAAACTAAAAAGGGTCCAGGTGACTCAGTGCACGAGGGTCTCGCTAACATGGGTTTTGGAGTGGGCATACATTGCCTTTCCTCCATTCTGGTGAGGTTGTTTCAGTGTATTGAACTGCATCACCAGAAATGCCAACGGCAAGACATATGTGAGGGTCCAAGAGTTACTGTTCCATTCAAGGGTTCAGTGCCTTAATAAAGTATATTGCACCGCGATACGGATCATGAACTTCAGAGACACGAGAGTAGATTGAAGAACTACTGACGTTAACAAAGAAAACGAGAATAAGTCTATGGTTTTTCATTTGATTCAAAGAAAGGAGGATTGACAGTTTCTGAATTTGTAATGCTTTGCCTGTTTAATCAGTCTGAATTGGTAGGTCACAATTAATCAAAGTTGTTAACCATCAAGGCTTACATTGCAGGCCCACTGTTACTAACTAACGTCACAAAACTCAGCATTCAAATATTCTACACACTACTAAGCACAATTGAATGGATAGCTTAAAGTCGACTTCGAATGTTTACTTAGCACCAAAGACCTTGCTTCAGGTTTCCGATGCACATGATGGTGCCATTGCAAAGAGTGGCATATGCAACGTTGAGGTGGTTGGATCAGAAGAAACACTGGGACACACCATCTATAAAGTCTCACACGGGGTAATTTCCTCCCTCTCCCTCTCTCTTATGTATATGTATTGGAATTCTATGTACCTAGAAAAAATATTCAGAAAAGTGCCCAAAATTTGAATCTATGGCTCACACACAATAAATCTGATACACATTTAAAATTCTGGACATATTTTTGGAGTATTTGCTGGGTACATAGTGTTGTTGGGATTTAGATCGTTCCATTACATGATTATGATGGAGATCTCCATTACAATGCAGAAGGTTGCAACATGTCATTAAAAGTCAAATCAACAGTATGTAATTGAAATGTGTTTGGTTTGAGTTTTCTGGATTAAGTTTTTTGAAAATTGAGTTTTTTGGTTTTCGTGTTTTTCTGTTTTTAGTGAATATTTTTAAAATTTTAAATATTTTTTTTTACTTTTTTAGATGTACCTTACTTAAATGTATCTAAAAAGTAAAAAAAAAATGTGAAAAAATATTTTAAAAAATTAAGAAATACATAAAAATACAAAAAAATGTACCGAATTCTTATATATATATATTTTTGTATTTTTGGTATTTAGTGAATTTTTAAAAGATTTTTTTTACAATTTTTACCCTTTCATGGTGTATTTATGTTAGGTGTGTCTAAAAAGTAAAAAATTTGCATAAAATATTAAAAAAATTCAATAAAAACAAAAAAATACGAAAAATAAGAAAGTAGAATTTTCTGAAAACTATTTTTAAAAAAATGGAACCAAACATATTTTGAATTTTTGATTCTCCTGAACTGTTTTTTGAACGAAATAAAGGTATCTTGATGTGACTCTTTCACAATCATTGATGATGTAATGGAGAGGATCAAGATCGGTATTTTTGTTGTATGTATATATAGAATTGGCTAAGGATTTTCTACCTTCAAATCTCTGTTTCCTTGTCTGAAAACACCCACAAAAATTGTATCATACGAGAATCTCAAGATGTGGAAATCCTGAAACATGATCCAATAGTTATGAGTATTTTGGAATAGGAGAAAAGGAAAATTTGAAACAGAGGATTCTGTGTCATATAGAATCATGGATGCATAATACCAATTTTGACTGCAGATACTCTTCAACTACTCCATGGGTGGGAATCCACACGCAAAGACAATGGTCTTGTTTGACATGCTAGGGCATTACAAATGGGATGCAAAAGCAGTTTTAGTGCTATCAGCTTTTGCAACAAGCTATGGTGAATTTTGGCTCATAATGCAGCTCTACCCTTGCAATCCCTTGGCAGCATCTATTGCATTGCTAAAGCAGTTGCCCAAGGACTTGTGCTTGTTGAAGCATCTTTTTAAGGTCTTGAATGTGTTGATGAAAACTATTGTAGATTTGACAAAGTGCATCATTGAGTTCGAAGAATTGCCGGTGAATCATGTGATCCTGGATTGTGAGGCAATTGGCACTACAAACTCTCAGATCTACATGGCTACTTACTGGATCATTAGAAGTGCCTTGATATGCTCTTCCCAAATCAAAGACTTGAGAGCCATGAAAAATGTGCAAGTGCATGTTCCTTCTCTTTAATCTGGTCACCACATGCTGAATTCTATTGTCTACTTTTATCGTTTCTATTGAATATTCAAGGGATCACAAGATAATTATGAATGTGATGAATTCAATTTATTTCCAATGAAGAATATTAATTTTTGTGATTGGTATTTTGTATGCTATAATGAAGTAATATGTTTTTTTTTTTTTTTTTTTTGCTTTTTTTTACAGGCATTCAAATTCAATAACCATTGCTTCATGGGAGCTCTCAAGCTTGGTGGGTAGGTTGAGCACCATAAGCAGTCACCTCAGGCGGCAGGTGGATGCTTGTTATAAGCTGATAGGTAAATGTTCTTCAAACCTTTGGAAGCCTTTCAATGTTGAAATGAACTACTTGATGGAAAATCTGGAACATGATAAGTATTGGACACTAACCCCGAATTTTGAAATAAGGGTATTTACTCACTTGTGATCTATAGCCTAATTTTTGGGTGAACCACAAAAATCTTGTATGTGCATGTGATTTACAATCCTTGTTTATTTGTTCTTCTTTGTTTTTGTATCTCACCGATCTTGATTAGGTGTTCTTCGATTCCTAACACTATCAACTTTGAATTTCATATTTTCACCCTTATGTGTCTTATAGAGACAAAGATGCATAACAAGCTCTTGGATCTCTCTAAGGAGAGCCACATTGATAACCAAGAGGTGCTTGAGATGTTGTTTTCTTTGAAGGATAGCTTGCCTCTGAAGGATTCTTCCTCCCAAGCAAAGGTAGGTTCTCTCTAGAAATTTCTAGTATCGTTCACAGTTGATTGTCTTGCTTTAGCTAAAACCATTTTTGCTTTAATGCACTGTCATGTCAAGTCGCACTTTTTCCTATATGACCAATCGTGAGTGGTCGGGTTCAAAGTTGACATGGTGGTTGTGGCCCCAGAGGCTCATTTGCAATTTTTGTTGTATACAATAGAACTATATATTTGGGATGTCTAAAACAGAAACATTCTAATCCTTCATTAGCCATTTACTTCACTAAATAACAATGAGCTTTCAATTTATTTGACAGCTTGCGGTGTCTGAACTGAAAAGCAAGGTAGTGATACTCTTGGTCTCAAGGCCAGAGCTCCTCTCTATAGAAGTGTTACTCTTGCTGGTGCAACAGATGTTTGATCATCCTCACCGGGTGAATTTACAAGGAAGCTATGAAATTGTATGGGTTCCCATTCCATTATCGGATACGTGGACTGATGTAGCAGAACAGAATTTTGATTTTTTATCAAACTCATTACCATGGTTTTCAATTCGGCGACCATGGTTACTCAGCTCAATAGTGGTGAAATCCATTAAACAAGCATGGGATTTCAAAGAGAAGCCCTTAATGGTAGTATTGGATACACAAGGTATGGTTACAAACTTAAATGCAATTGACATGGCCTTGATCTGGGGTGCCATGGCCTTTCCCTTTTCTACTTCAAGAGAAAATGAGCTATGGGAAGAAGAAACTTGGAATCTCCAACTATTACTTGACGGAATTGATCCTTTGGTAGCAAAGTGGGTATGCTTTCGATTCAACTTTTATACTGAGGCATCCTTAATTCAAACAAGGGTTAATTTCACTTTTTTCTACTATACTATGGCTTTCTTTTCTATTTCATCCTTAAACTATCAATTTAATCTATTTATTCCCTAGAGTTTCTAATATTAGGTGATATGGTCCAATTGGTGATAGTTGTCTAAATCAGTAACTGTTAAAGCCTAATTTGATAGGCAAAAAAGTCATTTCAAAATTTGACTAACTCAAACCATTTAACCATATACTCACTTTTCTTACTCACTATTTTGAAATGAGAGGTGGAAAAGAAGGTGAGTGTTTGGTTGTAGGATGTAAGTAATCAAATAAAATGTAAGTAAGATGTGTGTTTGGTTGTCTAATTTAAGTTATCCAAATTGTAAAATTACTTTTTTGCTCATTAAGTTAGGTTTCTTTCCATTATTAATTTAGACGGACCGTCTCCAATTGGATTCTATAAATTGATATAAGAAATTGTAATAGACGAAATCTATAGATTAGTAGTGAAATAGAAAAATAGCAGCAGATTATGAAATAAAAGTAAAATCAACACTTCGAACAAAGATTTGATTTATTCAAGATTTTTTTTGTAATTTTGTACCAATCACACATTAATTTCAGGTAGAAGAAGACCAAAACCTTTGCATTTATGGAAGCAACAACATAGATTGGATTAGAGAATTCAATGCTAAGATGAGGAACATGACAAGTGCAGGACTGCAGCTTAAGATGGTCTATGTTGGCAAGAAAAATTCAAGTGATGATCACATGAAAAACATTTTAGCCACCATGTATGAGGAAAAGCTGACAAGTTCTTTAACTTGCACGAAGATTTATTTCTTTTGGCTTCGGTTGGAGAGCATGAGAAGATCAAAACTCCGATTAGGACATACAGATGATCATAAAGATGAGATTCTAAAACAGTTGTCGGAGTTACTAGACACCAATGATGAGAGTGAAAAAGGTTGGGTACTACTAGGAAAAGGGTCTTCAACAGAGACTTTGAAGCTTCAAGGGAGAAAAATTATGGAATGCTTGGATCTTTTTCCAGTGTGGGGAGAAAATGTGGCCATGTTAGGGTTAGTGGGTGCGATTACAATTGCAATCGAACCACCTCTTCTTGTTGAGCCTTGCAATCACTCTAATATTATACAATTTGTTGAAGGATTGAAAGACACAATAATTTGTGATAAATGTAAGCGCCTCTTGGAGAAATTTGTGGTCTACAAATGTGATGGAACTGGGTAGGGTGCCCTATCCGCCGTGTGTACCTAAGGGTATGTGTCTTGAGCTGCATTGTAATAATTTCTCCTTCTGTTTTTTTTTTTTTTGGATAATAGAACCTTTACTTATAAAAAAAAGAAAAAAAGAAAAATTGTTGTGCATCCTTATACTATGGGCTGAAACATTTATAAAATAATAATAAGTTTACAATTTTTTGCTAGCAAAATGATTGTCCTTTTTGGTCTTCATGATGCTCTCTAGCGATTAACTTGTTTCATAAACTATTTTGCTGTTTGTTGTTAATGTTTATAATCAAAAGCTACAAAATACCTATATAAAACACTTTATCACCATGAACATTGAACTGAGGTGTAAAGGTATTTTTAGTGTTTCTGCTCGTGACATGTTTCTATATATATATATATAATTTGAGGAGAGTAGGAGTTATCTCTGTATCTCTTTTATAACTTTTTGATCATAATAAAATTGTAACAATCTTTTCTTTTTCGTTATGTTTCCTTTGGGCTTGGAGTACCTCTTGTGCCTTGGCCCCTTTTGTGAGCTATGATGTCCACTTTGTGCCTATTGGAATGATTTGAATTGTTCATTTGGTAGAATTTGTCAAACAAGTAATTTGTGCAAAAAGTTTGATTAATCGGATACTGATCACATTTATCTTTTAAAAATTGAAATGGCTATTGTCAAAATCATATTTGTAGTTTAAATTTTTTTTTCTAAAACAAATATTATTAAATTATATAATTATTATATCCGATTAAATTAATTTTTTTATAATGAGCCAAATTGAGCCCCCAACAAGGAGCACAACACAAGCTGCTGCCCAAATCAAATCCCCTTCCTTTTCCCTATAAATCACTGCAAAAAAGATTCCAACACAACATCCCCAAAAAAGAAAAAAAATGTACAATCCATTTCTACTCTCTCTCTCTCAACAAAATTTAGGTATTGAAAACAAAAAGGACCGACTTCCTTCCAGTCTTAGATCAGACTTTTGGGTACTGTTTGGTTAATGGAGATCTATCACAGATTTCGTTTCGGTAATTCGAACCATTCAATGTGTAGAACTTGTTGAGTACTATATGCTTGTAAAAAATTACGTTGATCGGATATCGATAGCTATTTCATCAGATCAAATTTCTGTCAACCATTTATGTTTTCACCGTCTATTTTTTTATTGGGCAAATTACACAAATAGTCTCTATAATTTGGGACTTGTGTCACTTTGGTCCATGACTTTTCAATTGTGACACATTTGACCATGAATTTTGAATCTTGTTCCAAATAAGGACAATTAAAGATACTACTGTTTAATTTCAAGGACAAAATCGTCAATTTAATAAAATATAAACTAATTTGATAAAAATAAATGTCAAAAAAATATTTTTAATTTTTTAAAAATTATTTTTATCTACCAATGATAAAATTATGTAAAATTGATAAAAATTAATAAAAATTGCATGATTAATTTTTTAAAATTAATTTTACATGATCATCATCCAAACACATAATAAAAATTAATTTGGTAAAAAAAATAAATAAATGTCTAAAAGATTTATCAATTTTACATAATTTTATTTTTAGTTGGTAGAAATAATTTTTTAAAATTCAAAAATATTTGTTTGACATTTATTTTTTTCAAATTAGTTTATATTTTATCAAATTGACGATTTTACTCTTGAAAAATCTAATGATATCTTCAATTGTCCTTATTTGGAACAGGATTCAAAATTCATGATCAAATGTGTCACAATTGAAAAGTCGGGGACCAAAGTGACACAAGTCCCAAATTATAGGAGCTATTAATGTAATTCACCCTTTTTTATCTTTATTTTTATATACAAAACTAATTTAACCACGTAATTATCGATATCCGATCAATATGATTTTTACGCATGTAGTATTGACGAGTTTTATACATTGAACTATTCGGATTATCGAACGGACCCATGGTGAGCCTCACGGGCCCAATAGTACTCTCGATTCCGGGGACGGAGAGAAGTCGACATAAAAGAAAAATACCGAATTAGTTTAGTTATTATGATTATGCGTCGTAGAGTTTTCTAAATATGATTTGAGAATAGAGTTGTATTTTGAGTTTGTGAGTTTTGGAATTATGATTTGAGTGTGAAAAATTTGTTTGGTTAAAGAGTTTTGAATTGAGTGGGGAATTTTTGATGTGACATATGATATTTGATACAAAACTTAAAACTCATAACCAAATACACAACTCAAAATTCTATTAAAACTCATAAAATTTTTTGAAAAATTCGAAAAATATTTTTTGTTGAATATATAAAAATTAACATGTGTCAATTGCAAAAAATATATATATATATTGCACTGTTCCGGTCAACTAGCCGGACGACTGGATAGTCAAATTTTTCCGCTTTCGACCGAATTTTCAAAAGTAAGCATGAAATTAATATTTAAAAGCCACAACCAAATACCATATACAAATTAAAAGCTGGAATCACAATTCTAAAACTCTTCCAATCAGAGCCTAGACCAAATTAATATTTTAGTATTTTTTGTGTGAATAGTGATAACTTTTTAACTTTTTGAGTAACTTTTTGTCTTTTTTGTGACATGCCAAACTTAGCCTCAATTCCATTAATTAATCTTGAGTAAATTATACTTTTAATCCTAATAATTTGAATCAAATTTCAATTTGATTCTTAGTATTTCAATTTAATAATTTAGTCTCTACACTTTTAGTTTTATTTGAATTGGACTCTTCCGTTCAATTAAAAGTTAAAATTAATAATTTTATTACATGTTTTAAGATGTGCACGTAAAAGAAATTGACAATTATTTTAATAAAATAATCAAATTTAAATTAAATTTAAAGTAAAAAAATTAAATTATTCAAATTAAAATAATAAAAATTAAAGTACAAACTTGAGTCAAACGGTAAGATTGAACAGTGTAATTTAACATTAATTTTCATGTAAGAATAATTATTTATTGCAACCCGCATTCAATGCTGAAAGTGCTCATATTTCACCATGTATTTGTGTGGAATCCAGGTGGGGACACGGGGGTACTGCTGTGCCTCAAGGCACAACAGTTACTGCTGTCCCTTTATGGGGGATTTTTTTGAGTATTTTTCGATAATCTGAACCGTTCATATTGTAGGGTTCGTCAAGGTTACTATTCATGTAAAAAATCAAATTAATCGGAAATTCATAACCCCATGATCAGATTCTAATTGTTTTCAAAAATTTATGAAAGTTACGTTAACCGTTAATTTTTATAAAAACAAATGTGCTTTGTTATAGGGCTACAGGTATCCAATCAACTTGATTTTTTGCATGGATGATCTACTCGACGAGCCTTACAATATGACGGTTCAGATCATTGAAAAACATTCAAAATAATCTCCCACAAAGGGACAGCAGCAACTGCTGTGCCCCAAGGCACAGCAGTATCCCCCATTTCACACGAATGTGCGGTAAGGTGAGCCTTTTGTGGCATTGCCGTGTGCAACAATAAATAGTTTTAGGTTACATCTGTTTAGTGGATTAAGCTGAATTAAATTATGAGTATAATAAATTTAAATGTGAAAATTAGTAATGTGATAGAGTTAAGTTGAAAATATCAGATACAAGCATTGTTTGATTGATATATAGAGATTACTAGCCTATTACCCGTGCTATGCACAAGATAATTATAAATATTTATATTTGTTTTAATTTTTTTAATAAATAAATTATATTTTTTCAGATTTTTTATAAAAATAATTTAACAATCTTATCACTAATCATAGTGTATAGGAGAAATTAAAAAAGCTACTACAGTAACCATGCACGGACTGTATCTATAATTATTTGTATGAGGGGATTTTAAATACTGATCAAAGATTTTGACCAAATCAATAAATGCAAGCATGTGGAGAGACATGTGGATTGGAAAAAGTTAATAAATGATAATCAGGTGATTTTGACTAAATCAATAAATGGTGAGTTTTTTTTTTTTTAATAAAAAATTTAAAAAATTCAGATTGAGATATTGAAGCTCACACAGGCCTTGGGGGTTAAAAACTCCCTTTTGCTTAATATATAACTAGCCTATCACTCGTGCTATGCACGGGATAATTATAAATATTTATATTTGTTTTAGATTTTTTTTTAATATATAAATTATGTTTTTTAAGATTTTTTATAAAAATAATTTCACAATCTTATCACTAACCATAGTATATGGGAGAAGTTAAAAAGATACTGCAATAATTATACACAGATTGTATCTATAATTATTTGTATGACGGGATTTTAAATGCTAATCAGGGGATTATATCAATAAATGTAGGTATGTAGAAAGACATATGGATTGAAAAAAGTTAATAAATGTTGATCAGGAGATTTTGACCAAATTAATAAATGCTGAGTTTTTTTTTTTTAAATAATAAATTGAGAAAATTTCGATTGGGATATTGAATTGCTTAATATATAGTATAGATATAGATAGATAGATAGATAGATATAGATAATATAATATAGATATATAGATGTGTTGAAAATTTCAAGGAATTTTATTTATGTTGGTCTTTAATGCATTAAAATTTAATTATGAGGGGGGTTTTGACCAAATCTCCCAAAAGGCATAGGGATTGGGAGAAATTAATAAATGTTGAGTTTTTGTTTTTTTTTTAAATCAAAAAATTAAAAAATTAGGATTGAAATATTGGAGCTCCCACAAACCTTGGGAGTTAAAACCCCCTTTTGCTATGCACGGGATAATTATAGATATTTATATTTGTTTTAATTTTTTTTAATATATAAATTAAATACATGGGGTTTGACCGAGGATTTTGAAAGAATTTAATAAGTGTTTATTTTTTTTTTTCAAAAAACAAAACAAAAAAAATTAAGAGGGAAAAAAATTAAGAGGCATTTACACCATAATTACATGGGTCTCTTGGGGATGCAAAAAGTAAAGAAATTATGATTTCATTTATTGCGTTATATTTGTTTTAATTTTTTTAATATATAAATTAAATACATGGGGTTTGACCGAGGAGTTTGAAAGAATTTAATAAGTGTTTTTTTTTTTTTTCAAAAAACAAAACAAAAAAATTAAGAGGCATTTACACCATAATTACATGGGTCTCTTGGGGATGCAAAAAGTAAGGAAATTAGGATTTCATTTATTGCGTGTCAATAGTGTAATTATTATAAACCAATCACCAATCACCAAGTCAATTTTTTTTAAAAAAAATTAAAAAATCAAGAAATTAGGATGGGCATGTTGGAGCTTCCACAAGCCTTGGGTTTTAAAAGACCCTTTTCCTTAATATATAGACTAGCTTATCACCCGTGCTATGCACGGGATAATTATAGATATTTATATTTGTTTTTTTTTTTAATATATAAATTAAATACATGGGGTTTGACCGAGGAGTTTGAAAGAATTTAATAAATGTTTATTTATTTATTTAAGAGGCATTTACACAATAATTACATGGGTCTCTTGGGGATGCAAAAAGTAAGGAAATTAGGATTTCATTTATTGCGTTATTCATTTAATAAGTGTAATTATTATAAATTAAGTGTTTATTGTAATCAATAGTGTAATTATTACAATCTTTGAACCAATCATCAATCACCAAGTCAAATTTTTTTAAAAAAAATATTAAAAAATCAGGAAATTTACACAATAATTACATAATATATAAATTAAATACATTGGATTTGACCGAGGAGTTTGAAAGAATTTAATAAGTGTTTATTTATTTATTTAAGAGGCATTTACACAATAATTACATGGGTCTCTTGGGGATGCAAAAAGTAAGGAAATTAGGATTTCATTTATTGCGTTATTCATTTAATAAGTGTAATTATTATAAATTAAGTGTTTATTGTAATCAATAGTGTAATTATTACAATCTTTGAATTTATTGTAATCAATAGTGTAATTATTACAATCTTTGAATCTATCACCAATCACCAAGTCAATTTTTAAAAAAAATATTAAAAAATCAAGAAATTAGAATTGGCATTTGACCGAGGAGTTTGAAAGAATTTAATAAGTGTTTATTTATTTATTTAAGAGGCATTTACACAATAATTACATGGGTCTCTTGGGGATGCAAAAAGTAAGGAAATTAGGATTTCATTTATTGCGTTATTCATTTAATAAGTGTAATTATTATAAATTAAGTGTTTATTGTAATCAATAGTGTAATTATTACAATCTTTGAATTTATTGTAATCAATAGTGTAATTATTACAATCTTTGAACCTATCACCAATCACCAAGTCAATTTTTTAAAAAAAATATTAAAAAATCAAGAAATTAGAATTGGCATGTTGGAGGTTCCACAAGCCTTGGGTTTTAAAAGACCATTTTCCTTAATATATAGATATAGATTTTTGAGAAAAAATCTCAAAAAAATTGTTTGGTTAAAAATCTTTGGAAAAAAAATTCAAAATTATTTTTCTCTTTATTATACACTGTACGGGGGCGAAATATCCTTAGCTCTCCGTACGCCTTGAACGTCAAGCTTCCGGTAACGGCGTCTATCTCTGCAACACAAAAATGGTGAGCTGCCCGGCAGTAGTGTGCCGGAAAGACCCTCCGACGATCAAGTCAGATCTCAGGAAGAAGATAGTGAAGGGAGAATGTTTGTGAGAGTGAGTTCGCATACCTCCATCATTCGTCTCTTCCCCTATTTCTAGGCTGACCATGCAGCCTCAAGGTCGTGCGCTCACTACCTCTGCTGTCCTTCCCTGGACAGGTGGTAGTGCGCGCCTCTCACCACCTTACACGTGTAAAGGTCTTGTCCTTTCACCAGCACACACTAAGCTGCCTAACGGTATTGAGACGTTCGTGGAGCAATTGTCCTCTCATTCACACCATTGGCCCAGGTGGCACCCTTGACCGAGGTACCACGACCGGCCTATCACTTAATGGAAGACATCCACTACGCGTACTCAACCGGGCTACATTGTACCGAACTGTCCCTTGGGATCATTTGGTCTGACCACCTCGGCCGAGCTACTCCTGACCGATTCATGTCGATCAATCGGTCGCGAGGCATGCCGGCCTCCAACCGTTCAATCATTCACCTCGGTCACACGGACACTGCCTTCCTCTTGTGGCCGGTTAGACGCATACCGGCGCTAACCGCATCTCGAGTGTAGCCCGGGCACCATCTAGCTCGGCACCATCATCTGCAGCCTTGAGTTCCGTTCACCTCGCGGTAGCCGCAGAACGCGCCATTACTACGACCGTCGAAGTCGGTTGTTGCCGTCTTGCCGTGAGGGTTAGCTTGGCGTCGTACACTCCGTCGAGTCTGCCGTCATCATTGCTCGGCCGTACAGTCCAATGCAAATCTCCCCTCACATACACCAATCAATAATTTTTTCTCTCACACTTATCTATTTAACTACAATAAATAAATAAATAAATAAACTCCAAACTCCAAAACTATTCTCAAAATATACAACCAAACAAATTTTTAATTTTGTAAACTCTTAAGAAAATTATTTTTCAAAATTATTTCACAAATACAAACTGAACGAGGCCAAAATATTTTTTGTGTAGTAGTGTCTTGGTATTAATTGATTGGGATTAAACTTATAAAATTTCATAATTATCCTTCTTCTATTAGTGTAGTCATATAGGCTAAGGAGTAAAATATAGTCTTTCATCTATTAATCTCGTAGGATTGAATCTCAATCCCATGTCTTTTAACATTCCGAGTTCTCGTTTTGTTTGATTAAAAATAAATAAATGGTGGCAAGTGAAAATGATAGAAAGTAAAGAAAAGAAAAAGAAAATATACTTTCTCACATAAATTTGATTAGAATAAAAATTTTGTAAGAAAATAAGAATTCTAATTATAAGTAACTACTTTTATAATAAACTTAAACATTTTGTATTTTTATTTATTTATTTATTTTTTGGTGTATATACTTTTTGCAAGAAATTGAAATCTTAATTACTATATTATTATAACTGTACAATAAAATTAATTTTTTTTTTTTGTAACTTCCACCACTTTCATACTAAATAATTTTTTTTATTTCATTCATTTTTTACCATTTTCATCCTAATCAAACTGACTTATAGTGTAGAACTACTACTCCAATAGGAATACTGACACCCCCACACATTTTCTAACCAAACATGGCATGAGTGGGCCCAGCTCACTCATACTCGAATACCTCACTCATGCCAGCAAACAAACAGACCCTTTTCTTTCTCTTAATTTTTCTTACCATTCCTCAATTATTTAAGGAGAAGCTTCTCCCCAGTTCAAGATTGAATTGATGAGTACTGTTGGGTGTATGGAGTTCATCATAGATTCTGTTTTGATAATATAAACCGTTCAATATTTAGAACTCATCAAATACTTTATTCTTGTAAAGAATCACATTAATCGGATATCGATAGCTACTTGATCGAATCAGATTTCTATCAATGGTAAATATAATTTTCAAAATAAATTGTTGACAAAAATTTGATCTAATTAAATAGCTATCAATATATGATTAATGTAATTTTTTACAGAGATAAAATACTCGACAAGTTTTATACATTGGACAGTTCGAATTATCAAAACAGAATCCATGATAAGAACTACACCGTCCAGTCTACAAAGTAAACTAGACACAATCCTGACCCATTATTTAAACAAATGATAAGAGTTCTATTCCCATTCATTCCTTTTATTTGTTTTCTCACCAAACCATTCAATCCTAACATGTTCCATGTGAAAACAAAAGTCGCAATACAAAGAAGACATGGATGGTGCTTACTTTGCACTTGGTGTAGAAAAGTTGAAGACATTTAGTTAGTGCAGCAGTATCAGTCAACTGCTTTTGTAGAGGCCTAAGAAGATCCCGAAGGAGAACGATATCGTGAAGAGCCACCATCATTCCAGATCCGGTTCCTGCATGGCGCATGTTCAATGCATCACCCAGTAACACGGCACCTGGAATGAGATATGGTAATGGCATCGAATTAATTGGCTTTGTTCTTATCTCTCCTTTGTCAACTGATAAAATGAAGGCATTGTACAGTTCTGGTGGAATCTGGAATACATAATGACATGGGTAGGCCCATAAAGGCTCTGACCGCTATTAACAACCCAAGCCCACCACTTAGGGCCCCATACATATTCCAATTAATGAAGCCCGACCTTCTTTGAAGCCCCACATAGCAATAAGAACCAATGACACCATGACACATGGCAAGAGAAGGGCAAGCCACATCGGCGGACAAAGATCTCGCAAAATTATTGCCAAGCACATCGCCATTAATGAAGCCCCTTGACATTTATTGTGACAAGCCCTCTCCGTCAGAACAGAACGCTTTCACCATGAACAAGGTAAGCTAGAGCATAGACTTTCGACCAAGGCGTTAGGTCGGAAGGGACAACGAAATGATTACCAGAGGATATAAGCGGACGTCGAAAACAGAAAGAAGATTAAGCTTTTCTATTCCTAATCTGTTTACACATTCCACTTATCTCTCTAACCTGCTCGTCAGAGGGTTCGCTGGGGGACTCCCCGTTTCCCGTTGAACTCTTGTGCAGGTCTTCCAGTGGGCTTGGTCATTCGGACACAGGCTTGAGGAGCGTGGATCAGTCCGATCCGTTCCGCTTGGAACGAACTGTATCATCACATAAATTTCTTTAGAAGTCAAAATTCCTAAGTTATGTTTAAATCAAATATTTAAGTGAAGATTTGTGGATATAACGGAAGAAAAAGATTTGTGACTCGAAAAATTGAGCCCCAAATGCCAGAGAGAGAGAGAGAGAGAGGAGGCTCGCCTGCCTCCTCGCTTCCGCTGCCTCTCACGTTTGTCGACTGAGAGAGAGAGAGAGAGAGGAGGCTTGCACTGCCGCCTCGCCTCCGCTCTGCATCCGCCTCATGAGCCCGCCGCCTCTTCCGCCGTTTTGCCTGCATCTGCATTGCCCCTCAGATCCCCTTCTCGCCTCCTCCCCTCTTTCTTCTTCTTTCTTCTCCTTCTCTCCTTTCTTTTCGTCTTCTTGAACTTCGATTGAAAAAAAAAAAAAAAGGACGAAATGACATCGTTTAAATGGTTTCGGCATTCGGGAAGAGGATTCAAGCTCTCAATCGCGGTTGTGGAAAAAGGAAAGGGATAAGTAAAAATAAAATAAAATTACTAGGGATTTTATTATTATTATTTTTTTTTTCTTATTTCTTTCTCTCCATAAATCTCTTTTTAAATTTTTAATCTAAACATGGCCCTAATATAAGACAATAAGTTAAGAAATAGACATTGTAGTTGAAATTTCCAAGTTATGTAGAGGATTTTTTTTTTTTTTTTTTAAGATGGGGAGTCATGTAGAGGAAATTGGTAGAGGAACAATGGCAACAACTGAAAAATGATAAAAACAAGTCAACTTAACGGATTTGGGGATACTGCTACAGCGCAGCAACAACTACTGCACACCCAAAACGACGTCGTTTTGGGTGCCGAGGTGATTTTAAAATTAATTTCGCAGCGCCGAGATTCAAACTCCCGACCTTTCCAAGAAAGGTACCAATGCTTACCACTGCACCAGTCAACATCCTTACTATCACTAATGACATATATATTATTTATCTATTACTAAAGGCATATATATTATTCACACCTTATAAATATACAGTATGTTCCGTTTTAGAAATTTGTTAGTAGTTCCGTTTTGAAATTTTGTTAGTATTTCCGTTTTAGAATTTTGTTTGTTTAAAAAATCTTAAAAATCAAAACTACACCATTTAAGATCTTACAATTTATTTTACTCTATTTTTTTTTTATAATCTCAAACAAACTCTCAACTATCAGTGTCTCAAAACTCGAAAAAGTTTGTTCTCATTGGCCAACCATCTATCTACTTTCGTTGGACACTTTCATCAAAGACTCTGTATCGCTTGCACCATACTATTCAGGTTTGTACGAATACAACATATTTTCTCTTTGAATGTTGATAGGCCTCAAGAAAAAACATATAATTTTCTTCACTATTGTGATTGTGATTGGTTGAGTTTCTTTCCTGCAGAATGTTACGAGTTATTTTTTTTTTCTCTGTCTTTAGAACTATTGCTTTGGTTATTAATACTAGATGCTAGATGTGTCTACCTTTATTGTTGCCCCTTTGTGCGTTGCTTTGTTGAGTCTCTATATTTTTTTTTATTTTTTTTTGACATCAATAAAGTGAACAATAAAATATATAAATAAATTAATATAAAATATTATAAAATTAATGAATGACTAGATTTAAGATTTTTTATTGCTTAACTTTTATTTTATATTTTTAAAACTAAGAACAATAATGTTACATCTATCGTATTGTTATACCGTATTATATTTATCATTTTATTTGTCAACAAAATATTATTGTAATGATGAATTTTGTAAAATAAAAAAAAGGTGAATCTTAATTCTTTCAATTGGTCAATTGGTGATTGTTCTTTGTCAATTTTTTCTCTGCCCTTAAATGTTAGGTTGTTTTGAGGTTAGAAATATTATTTTTTTATTCAGAAGGAATTATGTTTTGGAGAATATGTTATGCTACGTCAAAATTAGAGAAGATAAATCTAAAAATTTTAATAGTAAAACTTGGGCATTTATTTTATTTTATTTTATTTAATTACAGTGACATCTATATAAATTTTATGTCATGACAATCTCAAAAAATCTTACCTTACTTTTATATTTGTTCTCAATTTTTTGGATTTGTTGGTGTTGGAATGGAGAATGATGGACATGAGGGTTGTAGCAAAGATATGAGGGAGTTGACCAAAGATAAAACACCATGTCTTGGCATGGAATTTCATTCAAAGGAAGTGGCATATCAATTCTATAATGAATATGGAAGGATTATGGGGTTTGGCATTAGAAGAGATTACCAAAGCAAATGTAGAAAAGATGGTGCTATGATTAACAGGAAGTTTGTTTATTGTAAAGAGGGAGAAAAAGGAAAAAGATAAACGGTACATGATTGTAAATCATCCTAAACATGAGACAAGAACAAAGTGCAATGCATTTATGTATGTATCTTTGGATCGAGACTTGTCGAAGTGGATAGTGAAAAAGTTTGATGACAACCACAACCATCATTTGCATTTTCCTCAGTGCACACATTTGATACCATCTCAAAGAAAGTTTTGTTAGGCTCAAGCTTTGAATGTTGATATAGCTAATGACATTGGTATCTCTCGTAAAGCATCACATGATCTCATTAGTGCCTTAGAAGGGGGAAAAGAAAATTTGGGATTCACGAGAGAGGACCAAAAAAGCTACTTGCGTGGAAAAAGACAACGAAATTTGCAATAAGGGGAAGCTGGGAGTTTATTAAGATATTTTCAGGAACGAGCAGCTGAAAATCCATATTTTTACTACGCAATTCAATTGGATGTAGATGAAATGATTACTAATATTTTTTGGGTTGACCATGAGATGATTACAGATTATGAACTTTTTGGTGATGCCGTATCATTTGACACAACATTTCGATCAAAGAAGGAGTATCGGCCACTAGCTTTATTTACTAGCTTTAACCACTTTAGAAAGACAGTGATTTTTGGTGCTTCGTTTGAGTGGTTATTTGAAACCTTCTTGCATGTAATGTCGGGGAAAAAGCCTACCAGTTTTTTCACAGACCAAGATCAGGCAATTACAAAGGCAATATCTGAAGTCATGCCTAAGGTTTTCCATGGATTATGCACTTTTCACCTAATGCAAAATGCTTTGAAGCATTTAGGATACTTGTATAAGAGCGGTTCAAAATTTGGTAGTGATTTCAAAACTTGTATTTTTGGATACGAGGATGAACACGAGTTAATTGATTCTTGGCATTCTTTGATTGATAAATACAACTTGCATGAGAATGCGTGGATGAAGAAGACTTGGGAAAAAAGAGAGCAATGGGCGCACGTATACATGAAATATTTGTTCACTGCAGGAATGCGAAGCACCCAACTTAGTGAAAGCCTGAATGCAGCATTAAAGAGGTATTTGCAAGCTAATCATAACATTGTCCAATTTTTTACCCACTTCAATCGGATTGTTGTAGATAAGCAATATGAAGAAGTAAAAGCTATATATAATTCTAGACAACAATTGCCGAGAATGAAATTGAAAAAGTCTCCTATGTTGAACCAAGTTGCAAATTTGTACACCCCTCCTATCTTTGACTTATTTCATAATGAGTTGGACATGTCTCTTTGTTGTCGAGTGAAGCAATGCCATGAGTTAGAAGGAGAATTTCGATACATGATTGGCTTGTATGGTGATGATAGAGAGTATATTGTGGAGGGTAATATGGAAGTTAATGAGTTAGTAGGAGACAAAATTTGTCAAAGATTTCATTGCACTTGTCAAAAGTTTGAAAACATTATAATTTTATGTGGTCATGTAATTAAAGCACTTGATAGAATGAATGTTATGGAAATTCCTGAGAGGTACATATTAGGTCGATGGAGATTAGATGCCAAGAGTGGTGAAATTAAGGGAGGAAAAGTTGAAGTGGATGAGAATGATCCCAAGTTAGAGATATTAGCACGTTACATGGATCTTTGTCCTAGGATGGTAAAGCTAGCAACTCAAGCATCTGTGTATAAGCCTGCTTATCAATTGGTTGATGAAGGGATTAAGGAACTGTGTACAAAAGTGAATAAAATGATGGTATCATTTGATGATTCGAGTGCTTGTGGTAGTGGAAGCAACATTGACATGGGTTCTAATCCTAACTTTGCACCAGTTAAAGGCTTCAAAAAAAAAAGAAGGTGGACAGAAGGGTGGGGGTAGATTAAAACCTTGACATGAGAAGACTAATAAGAGGACAAAAATTATTTCACAACCTACCGACCGTAGTAAGGTATTGTTCACCTATTTGATTCTAATTTTTGTTTTCTTTTTGACTCATGCAATGTATTGATAAATGTTATAATTTTTTTAGAAAATTGGCCAATCAAGCAACACGTTAAATGTTCAAAGTTCCTCTTTATGCAGCTCACAGGTTAGATTTTATTTTTTATATTTAAATTTTCTTGTAATAGTATATTTACTTCTAATAGTATTTTATGAATTAGGATGTTGGGACACCGTATTGGCCACAATTGATGAATTATGGTAACAATCTTTTCAAGCTTGACGAAACTAACATTACGTGCTCATCAAATTACCCATCTACCCTTTTATCTTCACAAATATCATTTAATCCACAAACTTCTCGGGTATGCAAATTTTTCTTACGTTTGTAATGTAGTTTGTTTCTAATAAAAATAAATTGACTCCAATATATTCTCTCACACTTATTCATTTTTATTTTTTAGGGATGTCATTTGATGAAAGAGAGCTCAATCCACAGGGGTGAATCATTCTTAGACAATGAGACTTTTTACAATTTTTTAGTCATTCACAACCTCCTCCCCAGAATTGAAATGTAATATTTTTATTTTATTTTTTACCGTAATTATTAGATAATGGTATTTTATTTTTTGAGACATATTTTCAATATTTCAAATGGGTTTTATAGAATTTCGTTTGAGCCTTAGATTTTTTTTTTTTTTTTTAGTGTTGTTTTGGATGAACATATTGTAGTTTTTGGCATAACTTGATAATTGTTTGTTTTAATTATTGATTTGACAAATTATATTGTTTATTCTTGAAGTAGTCATTTTTTTGTCATTTTGCTTCTTGTTTAGATGAATAGGTTCAAATATATATATATATATATATATCGAATTGAGTGGCATCATTAATTAATAAAAAAAAATATAAATTAAATTGAATGAACATTATTTATTTTGTCACTATAAAATTAAAAACTATATAGTAAAGTGAGATGATGGCATCCACGTAGTTAGATTTACATATATATATATATATTTTTATGACAACACTTGGGTGTATATACATATATATTGATTGTTTGAATAATATAATAAATAATATATATGTCACTAGCAATAGTGAGGATGTTGCCTGGTACAATGGTAAGCGTGGGCACCTTTCTTGGATAGGTGGGGAGCTCGGATCTCGGCGTTGCAAAATTAATTTTAAAATCACCTTGGCGTCCAAAACGACGTTGTTTTGGGCGGGCAACAGTTGCTGCTGAGTAGGCACGTAGCATTATCCCCAAATCCACCAAAATGACATTATGATGAAAGTACAAAAGTGCTAACTATAATTAATCCAAAATGTATGTATGTGCATATCTTAAAGGGGGAATTTCAATAATAGTCCTTCTAGTTTGAGAATTGTGTTACTTTGGTTCGTGGATTTTAAATAGTGATTCATTTAATCTTGAATTTTGAATCTCATTTCAAATAAAGACAATTGAAAATATTGTTACTTCATTTGATGGGCAAAGTCGTCATACAACTTATTTTGTGTTTGTTAATTTATATGTTGTTTGTATATAATGGTGTTTTTTTATGAATAATGTTAAAACTTTTTCGTTATAAAGTTCTGTTTGATTTGATTTTAGAATCTTTTTTTAGAAAAAAATTCTAAGAAATTAAAAATTAAATTGGTGAAAAAAATTAAAAACACATAATTTTTATATAATTTTATCTTTTGGAAATGTAGAAATAATTTTTAAAAATAATTTTTTTTATTTATTTTAGATTAAATTAGTTTTTATTTTTTTAAAAGCCAAACATAACGATAACTTTGATATTATTATTAAACCAATCATTAAATAAAAAATCCAAAATTAAAAACATTTTATATATTAAAATATTGATTATACATTAAAAGCTTAAAAACTATTCATTACATAATAACTATCTAAAAGGGTAATTCTAGGGATGCCAAATTTTCAACAAATAAATGATCAAATGTTTTACATAGGTGTGGGGTTATGGTTTTATAGACCCCACACCCATGGAATATTTGAGTCATTTATTAATAAAAATTAATACAACTATCTATTACATGATAGCCATCTAAAAATATTAACAAAAACAATCATCTATTACATAATTATCATCCAAGCACATACTAAATTAATTTGATAAAAAAAATAAAAAAATAAATAAAAATGTAAAAAATTTATCATTTTGTATAATTTTATCTTTAATGAGTAAAAAATAATTTTTTAAATTGAAAAAATAATTTTTGACATTTATTTTTATCAAGTTAGTTTATATTTTTATTAAATTAACGAATTTGTCCTTGAAATGGAATAATAATGTTTTCAATTATTCTAATTTGAAATGATATTTAAAATTTAAAATCAAATATATCTGATTGAAAAATTAAAATTAAAGTGACCGCGAATCTTAAACTAAAATGCAGGTTAGTATAATTTATCCTATCTCCAAATAAAGAATGGGTTACAATGCAAAAGAAAGAATCACCTTGCTTGCTTCCATTTTCAAAAAATACTTTTCGATGAAATTCTACTTTCTTATTTTTTCGTGTTTTTTGTTTTTCTGAATTTTTAATATTTTAAGCAATTTTTTTACTTTTAGATACACCTAATAAATACACATAAAAAGTTAAAAATTATAAAAAAATCTTTTAAAAATTCACTAAATACAAAAATATAAAAAAATCTGAAATTGATTACATTTTTTGTATTTTATGTATGTTATTAATTTTAAAATATTTTCTGAATTTTTACTTTTAGATACATCTAAGTAAGGTGCATCTAAAAAAAAAAATATTTAAAATTTTTAAAAATATTCACTAAAAACAAAAAAAAAACAAAATCAAATAAGTCGATTTTTAAAAATTTAATTTAAAAACTCAAAACAAACATACTGAATAGTACTTGGGGAGAATTTTGGCCACAGCTTTGTGGCGCATCCTTTGTACAAAAACATATAAATGTGTTGAAGCCTCTCCCAGCCGCCTCAGAGTGAGATTTTTGAGGGTATAATAAGGCAGTCTTATACTTTCCCTATTTTTGTGAAGCATATCCCATACCTTCTCGGCATCAATCTCATTCAGACAATCTGCAATGATTTTCATTTTTTTTTCTTTTCAATGTTATTAACTAACCTCTCAAAACATATATATATTACGATAAATTACATTTTATACTTGTATTTTAGGATTAATTATATTTAGCACCCATAGATTTTCACAAAATCTCACTTTGATTCCTTCACTTTCAATTGTAATAGTCAATTCTTTACTTTTAGTCAAGTTGCAATCATCTTTTAGTAAACACACATTTGTTAATAAGGTTAATAAAACTTATTATACGAAACATATATGACATTTTCTCTGTCATTAGCATCAATCACGGTTTTCGAAATTACACTTTTTAATTTCCTTTAGCCCTAAATAGTGAATAGATAAAATGGGTGAGATTGTAATGAAACTTAAGGTTAAGCGTAACAATTGAAAGTAAAAGGGGCGAAATCTGATTTTGGTTAAAATGTAAGGATACTAAGCGTAATTTACCTACTACTACTCGACTCCATGTTATTTCTTAGGACCACAATCCTTTTTTTCTATTACCATTTACTGCAACACAACACAAGCACCATTGTATCCCATCCCTAACCTCTATTCCTAACCCATAACCCTAGCTCAGGCTACCTCCATCCACCTTTCTCTAGCAACCTTAAATGCATTATCTTGCCACTCTCAGCAATCTTTGTTCACTACCCTTTTAACTCTTTTTTAGTCTCTTCACATCACCGTCTGCCGATGCTACCATCGAGGCCCATCATCGTCATTTTTTATTGTACCAACCCATACGTCTTGTCCATCTTCAGATTCTTCGTTGCTACCTTCGCACTCTTCCCTCATTTCTATTTCTTTTTTTATTCATTTTCATCATCTTTTTTTTATTCTTCTCCTGATCTATAAACCCTATAGATCCTAAAGGTTTTTAAGATCGCATAAAAACCCTACCCTTAGATCTACTATTTTTTGTGGTGCAGAAAGAAGAAAAAAGAAATGAAAGATGAAAATTGAAATCCGCGATAATAGCGTTGACGAGCAAGAAAGAAGAGGAGCATAGGCAAAAGTGATGAGTGAAAGAAGAATAAGAAGAAAGAAAAATGAAAGGCTATCGAGAAAGGAAGATGAGATTGGAGGAGAATCCTTGAGGATAAGGGTTAGGAGAGGGTGGGTGAGGGAAGAGTAGGGTAAGATTCTTGAGGCAGACCTGTTGCCATAGATTAGCATAGTGGTGGGGAGTGAAATGGAATAAAAGAACTATGGTGGATGCTCAAAAAAACAGGTAGCTGGGGGTATGGATTATGTAGAGAGTGTCATCTGGCTTGGCACGACCCATGTCGAACCTTCTGGGCCTCTCTTCAAGTTTAGTCGGGAGCAGGTTCATGGGCCAAAAATTAGGCCTAGGCCGAGATATTCAAGCCTTGGGTAGGCCCGGCTGGTAGGCTGGGCTTGGCCTCGGGCTTAGGCCGGGTTTAGAAGGGCTGACTATTTTTTTTTGTTTTTAAATTTTTTGATCAAAATTTTATTATTTTTCACAAACACCACTCGGGACTCGGCGGGTCAGCCTCGGATCGGGTTTTGTGTGAGCCTTAAGCGGGCTGATGGGCTAAGCAGGGGCAGGCGGGGCTGATGTGCCCGAGCCTAAGGGCTTTAGTGGGGGGCCATTTTTACACTTCTATGGATATCCAAAGAAATGGAGGTTCCTAAGAACTAATGTGGGGGCTAATAGCAGCACTATTTTCTAATTATAGCAATCAATTCATACTTTTGATTAAGTTGTCATGTGACCCTTTTATTAATTTGTTAAATTTGTCATGTGACCATCATATGAGCCATTTTCAAAATAAAAATAATGGTTTATTCACATTTCAATTTTTTTTTTTTGTCTATTTCTTTCATTGTATTTTCTCTTTCTATGATATTTTAAAACCCTTCCTCACCACCGATTACTCCCCTGCCCCTTCACCACTCATGTCCATTGCCCAACTCTTCCCACCACTCCACGTCTTCCCTAAAAGTGTGGGAGTGGCAGAAAGTGGTCAATGGTGGTGGGTTACCCATGACTTTGTACTCTGATAATATGCTCTTCAACCATGTTGTGGGTTTGAGCCTCATG